>OX463758.1:63365813-63988198 GCA_949824845.1 Rhingia rostrata | reverse complement strand
AGAAAATACAGCATCTCATGGTTTACCTCACCGAATCATTCGATACCAACAAAAGATTAAGGCAAAACGATTCACTGTCACTGCAAACTCCCAAATTCAATACCAGAGGCAGAATCATGTATAGATCGAACTACTAGCATACTCCGACGGTATTGATAAAATTCATCGGGATCAACGTGATGTCATAGCCACGTGATGTATTTAAGACTTAAGTTTTCAGGTTGGCAGCACTGGTAAGTAATTGCGTCCTAATGGCATCTGTCAAAGTGAAAAGCTTTCAGTATACTCTGCCATAAAATCGTGGAAAGACTTACAAACGAGCAACGGTTGAAAGTTATTGAAATTTACTATCAAAATTCATGCTCTGTGAAAAATGAAAATCCACTATTTTATCGAAAAACTGTGTTCAGCGATGAGACACATTTCTACATTTCTGTCGCACCTGGAGTGATGAACAGGCACATACCTACCATACAAGAATTACCGATGCATCCCTAAAAACGACAGTTTGGTGTAGTTTATGGGCTGGTGGCATCATCGGCCCATTTTTCTCCAAAGACGTCAACGCCCCAGTTGGCTGAGTTGAACTTAGTTGGCATGTGGTTTCACGAAGACGCTGCCACATGCCACACAACTCGTGAAACAATGGAAATATTGAAAGATGGATTTGGTGAGCAGCTTATCTCTCAATATCGCCCTGTGAGTTGGCCGCCAAGATCATGCGAGTTAACGCCTCTTGATTATTTCTTGTGGGGTTATGTAAAGTCGTTAGTTTATGTGGACAACACGATTGAAGCCTTACAGGATAACATAACAAGCGTAATTTGTGGAATACAAGCCGAAATGCTCAAAAAAGTTACGCAAAATTGGACCTTTCGAATGCACCATTTGAAACGGAGCCGCGGACAACATTTACATGGAGTTGTCTTTTAAACGTAAACGGCAAAGGTCTATTTGTCGAATACAATAAATTTTTTGAATATTTGATGAAATTTGAGTGTTTTATTCGATTTAAAAAAAACTACGCCTTAAAAAATCACCCGTTATATACCAAATTTCATTTAATTTCAATTAAGGGCCCAATAATCAGACAAAGCTACGTCGACTCAGTTAGCAGTTCTTAGTCGATCCATATAAATACTTTTAGGTAAAACTAAGACTAATATACCCCTATCAGATAGGGTATAATTAGTATGTAGTGTAATGCGGATATTTTGAATATGACTGAATATTCAGAATTTTCCAAATCAGCAAATTAGTGCTACATGTTGCGTCGATTATATTCAAATGTTGACTTTCTCGAAAACGGCTAAAAGGATGAAAACGTGTATTAGAATAACATGGTTTATCATAAATTTAATGATTTCCCTGAAATGAAGAATTGCATTTTTACGAAATTCATAGATATGTTTTGGCTAAATGTTGTTTGCTGGGGCTATATTACATAAAACGAAACGAGCGCCAAGTAAAAGATACCTTAAGAGGTAAACGACAGTCACGACAATGTGCGATAGCCTAAAACGAGAAATATTTATGACTGCTCAACGAAAACGAAAGCTTTACGACTTCCAAATGTCAGTCGCAAGAAATTACGAGTATGGTAAAACTAAGAACGATACTTGATTAATGTAATCGAATTGAAACGAGAATGAAGTGATTTCAACGATATTAGTTTTATAAAATTTGGACCCTGTTGTTTGCTTAAAAGAAAAAAAAAACGCCCATTTCCTAAGATTCATCCTCATTTAGTTCTTAGCCAAATCATTTTTTTTTTGGAGACATTTACTATAGATATTCGTTGTAGATTGTAGCCTTCTCATATGTTTTTATTCTCTTGAAACCAGCCATTTTTAATAGCAACGTTATATGCATTGTTGGCGCTCATTCCTTTTTTTTTTGATTTTCCATTATGGGGGTTCTCAAGCGTGCAACTAGAGGCATTAATAAGAGAGGCGTATAGTTGAAGCCCAAGTTCACTGTAACGGCACTTTGGTAAGTAAGAAAGTTAGTAATGCACATATTACATTTTAGTATGCGATTCGATCTTGTTAATATGATAAGATCTTTGGAGCTAAGCGAATTCAATGGATCATGGCTTGGCTACACATTATACGGACAATATTTGTGGACGCAATAGAGTCCTTTAATTATATGTGGGTTTATTTATGTTCAATAACTTTCCTTCAACTTTTGCAGAGCCAAATCGGGGAAGATTTGCCACTTCAGATGTCTAGTAAGAGATTCCCAGTTCCTGCGAACAGGATGGAATCGATCATGTTTATACCGTGTCCCATAGGGTATATTAGTTTTGATTATACCCTATCTTATAGGGGTATATTAGTTTTGATACATAGTTTGTTACATAGAGAAATAATTTAGCTAGGGATACCTCAAAGTATATGGATCGACACCCTCAAAGTATATGCCTCAAAGTATATGGATCGACACAGAATGAATAGCTGAGTCGATTAAGCCATGTCTGTATTTCCGTCCGTCGACCAGTTTTTGCGCCTTAAATATTGAGCTAGAATGATGAAATTTGGCAGACATGTTCAGAACAAGGGTAAATTTTTTGAAATCCGCCCACTGCCACGCCCCCTTTTCAGAAAAACATAGTTTTAGGCCAAACCGTTAGAGATACTGAAAAAGTGTCTGGACAACATATCTAGACAATCATATTTTCTATATTTTGTTCATACAAAGTTTTTGCCACGCCTACCTTTTGGGGGCACTTTAAGTAAAAAACGTTTTCGGAAAAATTTTAAACATTTCGAAAAAAAAGTTGATGCAGAATCATTGGTTCTGTTAATATAAACATTTCTTTCATATATAATTTTAAGCCACGCTTATTTTTTGGAGGCGTGTTCATACAAAAACCATTTCTATACACTACCTCATAGCATAACCAGGCGAAAAACGATGTCTTTTGTCCAACCATAAATGATTTTGATAAACTGTCTGAACAATATGTTCTGACATTGACAATTTCTATATTTGGTCGCCAAAAAGCATGTCCACACAGTGGATTGTAGCCTTCCCAAATGTTTTTTTTTTTGCAGCTAATGTTTCGACAGTGGTAAATCACAAATAATTTGAATTCAAATATAGTTTGTTAGCGTACCACAAAAAAAAAATAGCCAAGAACTGGGAAAAAAACTGTGTCGCTACAGAAAGTTTGAAAAAAAAATCGATCAATCTGCTTAGGCTGGAGAAGCCATTATAAACCGACGACCTGAATCGCGGTTTTTACGAAAACAATACTTTTCACTTCGGAAGAATGGACTCCATTGTTATCTGAATCACTCTTCGCTCGCATATAATTCACTTTTTGGGTCTTCGATCAAATACTACCAATTTGTTGTGGTAGGTGAATGCAATGTAGCGTAATGAAATGCATTTGAAATAAAAGGGCTGTGATAGGGCATTAGACAATTCGTACATCCAAGTATGCAGCTTTCTCATATGTTCTTTTTAAAATACATTTAAGAGTGTTGACTTTCTTTTATTTTTTTATAATTATGTTTGCTCCAAATGATGTAGCTTATCTATATCTGAATAAGCACGACATGAACTATCACTAATCACACGCTGTGATACAAAACTAGACAACGCTAGAACCTAACACGTCCACTGAAAATATATCACTTGCAGATCACAGGTCAAGCTGAGTTATCAATTACTGTAGTCATCAAGAAACTTAATACCGAACAAAGATTGGATTAGAGTCTCAGTTCGAAGTAGCTCGCCATTGCATTTACACAAAAAAATTAAATTAATTTCGGAAACCTATTCAGAAGAAAAATGTGGAAACTAAGTAGAAATATCCTTCCACGTCGCACAGTTTTGTCCCCACATAGTGTTCGTTTCAATTCTAAGGAAGTGCAAGTGCCAACATCGGCCGATGTTGTTATTATTGGTGGTGGTTCTGCCGGGTGTCACACACTCTATCACTTGGCAAAGCGCGGTGTACGAGCAGTTCTACTGGAACGTGCTAAACTCACAGCTGGAACCACCTGGCATACTGCCGGCCTAGTATGGAGACTACGACCCAACGATGTTGATATTCAGTTGCTGGCCAATTCTCGGAATATGTTGATGGGTTTGGAGGAAGAAACCGACTCGATCCTGGGTGGATACAGAACGGTGGAATATTTATTGCCCATTCAGATGTAAGGCGGAAGTTTGTCCCAGCTCATTTATAACCTAATTGTCAATGAAATGTTTGATTTTTTTTGTAGACTCGCTTGGATGAGTACAAACGGCTGGCGTCGGTAGGAAATTCTCAGGGAATTGAAAATCATATCCTTTCGCCAGAGGAAACACAAAAAGTTTTTCCACTTTTGGATCCGAAGGCATTTACTGGAGCTCTCTACTCGCCGGGTGATGGTGTCGTAGATCCTGCTATGTTGTGTACGGCATTAACCCGAGCGGCCTCAAAGAATGGCGGAAAAGTAATTGAAGGTTGTCCAGTTGATGATCTGGTTGTAGAATCCTCAGGCAGTGGAAGAAAATTGTTGGCGTTAAGACACCTTTTGGGGTAATCAAAACGGACACTGTGGTAAACGCCACTGGCGTTTGGGGCAAGGATCTGATCGAGAAGCACGGGTCTATGCTGCCACTTATTCCTATGAAACATGCGTACATTGTATCTGAGTCGATTCCTGGAGTCCGCGGATTGCCCAACATCCGAGATCATGACTACTCAACGTACTTCCGCATACAAGGCGATGCTATTTGCATGGGTGGCTATGAGCCAAACCCCATTCTGCTTGATCCAGTCGCAAAGGACTTCCATTTTGGTTTATACGACCTTGATTGGAGTGTATTTGATGCCCATTTGCAAGGTGCAGTAAAACTCTGCCCAACATACGCTAATTACGGCGTAAAGAGTACCGTCTGTGGACCCGAATC
The DNA here is from genome assembly GCA_949824845.1 of Rhingia rostrata. NCBI lineage: Eukaryota > Metazoa > Arthropoda > Insecta > Diptera > Syrphidae > Rhingia > Rhingia rostrata. The sequence goes on along the minus strand of OX463758.1, from coordinate 63,983,287 downwards.
CTTTACACCCGATCATAAACCACTGATGGGCCCGGACACACACATCAATGGTCTCTACCATAATTGCGGTTTTAACTCGGCCGGCATGATGTTCGGTGGTGGTTGTGGCGAGCAAACAGCTCTGTGGATCGTTAACGGACAACCAGACCTGCCAATGTTCAGCTTTGATTTGCGACGCTTCACAGATTCCCAAAATCGTCACATGGAATGGACCAAAGAAAAATCTCACGAGAGCTACGTGAAGAACTACAGCATGGTGTTCAAACACGATCAGCCACTTGCCGGAAGGAACTTTCAAAAGGATCCTTTGCACGACGATATGCTGTCGTACAACGCCTTCATGGAGGAAAAACAAGGATGGGAACGTCCCGGCTTCTTTGTGCGAAATCAAAGAGCCGACGCTCTTCCCTACGATTGGTATGGCAGCTATGACTTTAAGCGAAACGAGTCCGCATATGAAAAAGTACTCGATGGAGATCTCAAGTACAGAAGCTTCTCTGACCATCATGACTTGGTAAGTGACGGAAGTCGCATTTCCCCTATATGTTAAATCTTGCTGACTCTAATTGAATAATTTGTTTTTGTTTATTTTCATGCATAATGCTGCCGCTGACAGATTGGAGAAGAGGCACTCGCTTGTCGAAACAACGCGGCTGTGTTCAATATGAGCTATTTTTGTAAATTGTTTTTGGAGGGTCCACAGGCGAAGGAGGCTGCTGATTGGATATTCACGGCCAATACGGATCGAGATGTGAAAAAGTTAGTAGGGGTGGGAAATTTGTAAGCAACCGAGGCTAGAGATTTTATATATGTACACGCTTATTGTCATTAATTAGTTGCAGAATGCAGGTTGTTAGATAGCATGTGTAGTGGGCTCCTTTTGAGGGCAAAGAAATGCTAAACTAATTGTTGTGTCAACGATTAACAATACCTACTTAGGGCAAATGCGTTATTGGTTGAATGTCGTGAGCATATATACAAAAAAAAGGCATAAATGACTTCCTTGTGGTATTCCAAAAAATGGTTCGACATGGAAGCCCTAAATTACCTAGGATGACTTTTATTTTATTTTCACTGTCGACACACGAGTTTATTTTATTTTACCTTTGTAATTTACTTTCAGGACTGTCTATACATGCGCTTTAAATCATCGCGGTGGTGTTGAAGCAGATGTTACAATATCCCGCCTTGAATCCGGTACCGGTGAAGTTCATGACCCTAAATTTGATGGACAAGGTTACTACATTGTTGCTGGTGGTGCGTCCGCATACTACACATACACATCGATTCAAGCAGAAATCCGTAAGAAGGGCCTTAACGCCACTGTTCGCGATGTTACCGCTGACATGGGTGTAATTTCAATCCAAGGACCAAAAAGTCGCGAAATCCTTCAACGTATCACTGACTGTGATTTATCCGACAGTGAAATTCCATTCAATAGTACACAGCTAGCGAAAGTACGCGGCAACAATGGCAAAGCGACACACAATGTGCGTCTGTTGCGAGTAAGTTTTGTCGGAGAACTTGGCTATGAGCTGCACGTTCCAAAGGAATACTGCTCGGAAGTATACAGGTCACTGATGAAAGCCGGAGAGCCCAATGACTTGAAGAATGCCGGCTATCGTGCACTGTACTCGTTGAGTAGTGAAAAGGGCTTCCATTTGTGGAGTTTTGATTTGCGTCCCGATGACACACCAATAGAGGCGAATCTTGGTTTTACTTGTCGCAAACAGGGCGAGTACAAGGGCAAGGATGCCATCGAAAAACAAAGAAAGGAGGGTGTTCAGAGAAAATTGGCCTACTTTACCTTAAAGGAACAGGTTCCAATTTGGGGATTGGAAGGAGTCTATAGAAATGGAGAGCCAATTGGATTCTTACGACGTGCAGAGTATGCATACGCTCTGAAAAAATCCATGGGACAGGCTTATGTCGCTCGCAAGAACGGACAACCCGTCAATGCAGAGTACATCAAGTCGGGAAGATATCAAATTGACATAATGGGCAAAATGTACGACGCTGATTGTCACCTCCGCAGTCCTTTCGATCCGGAAAGCAAACGAATTTTAGGAATTTATGAATAACCACGATTTTATATTAATAAAAGAGAATCCTTTAAAGAGATTTTAATAGTCTTATAACATTCTAGGAAACTTACTATAATCCACGACACCCGCTCAGAGGAGAGGTTTGTCAAGTGGTTGTTTGCGGAATTGCGGGTGTACACATTGGTCAACCTCTTTTCATTCTCAGCTGCTTTTGCAGCACTTCTAGCTTGCGTGCACATGATAAATTATGAGAAGTGTCCTTGTGTATTGAGATACTTATGTGGTCTTTATCTGTTTGAAGGACCTGCACAGCGGGAAGATATTCTGTAACTTGCGTAACGCTGCTCTGCGCGTAATATGAGTATGGCTGTGTTCGTGTTAATAAAGCAATTTATTAAATTTGATAATTCTGGGAAGGAAATGAATGTTAAGGCGACTGAGCAGACAGTCTGTCGCCCAGGACGCCAGACTGCGTGGAGACAAATTGAGATGTTAAACATGTTGATGATGATCCTATGAGACTTGTTATTAGGAATTTTCGATAATTTCAGAAATAGAAGAAACAATGTAAACCTAGGACATCACGATGTTTTAAGAAGATGATAACTCATATTCACATGATTTGGGTTCGTTGTCAGAATGTGATTCGGTTAAGACTTTAAGTCGGTAACTGGCAGTGGATTCAATTCGAAGTTTTATTAGTAGTGAAATAACTATATCGGAAACATCGATTGAAAGAACTGCTGGAGATAGGTAAAAATAGACATAGACGGCAGCTGAGTGAAAGGTTCTCTGCATTAGCTTTAGCTAAACCCAAGCTATATCCGGTATAAAGGAGTTGTCATACGTACCGAAGTAATTGATAACAGAGAAACGTATGAAGACATTACATTCATCACCAGGATAGCCTGGATTAATTACTGAGCCAGTGCCATTCCAAACAAATTTAATACACAGTATCCATCATTAAGAGCATGGTAACCATTAGTCTGATGCTGTTCGTGCAAGAATAAAAACTCTTGAACATATCTGTATAACTGAAAATGCAAAAGCCGGCGGGAGAGGATGTTATCCCAGACGCCGTTTTGAGATACCAGCCATTATAAAACGGCGGTGGTACATCCTATCCATTAAAAGAACAACGACAAGCTTCGCTAATCTTCGGTCAATAAACTTTCTGCCGAATAAAAGCAAGGTATTTGAATTTATAGTCAACAAAGCTCGTTTAAGTGAGTTAAGGAAAACAAAATTATTCCGCAAAACCAGTTTGGTTTTGGAACTAGGCATGACAGACTGTTAATCCCACGTCAAAAATAGTATCCGACATTAAGTGGAATAAGTCCGAAAAAATAATGCACAATTAGAGGGGCTACAGGCTTTCCAGGCAGGGCATGCATAAACCCATGTTGTTCACGATTTATGAAATGCATAAGAAAAAAGTTGATCGTTGTTAAATGTGGCAACGTATCTTCTAGTAAAATTAAAAACGGTTTACAGAAGGGGTGAACTTCCCGATGAATCCGAGTATGAATCAACTAGTAGTCTAGGTGATCTAGGCGACACTCTGTCTACTGAGTCTCGTTCTATCATGTAAAACCTTTCCCGGAATTTAATGAATTGAATCATTTGCCCAAACTGCAGGCTTACTCTAATTACTGGTGAGAGTTACCCAAGATGTATAATAGTATCCCGCTGTGTAGGTCCTCCAAAAATACGTATAGCACACAGACCCAGGAGTATCGCTTTCATAATTTATCATAACGCACACGCAGTTGAAGTGCTGCACCAAGTACTTCACTGTGAATAAAATCAGGTTGACCAATGTGTACACACTAATTCCGTAAACACCACTTGACACTTCGCTAAACCAGAGGGTGTCATCTGTCATCTACCCACGATCATATGAAAATCTGTACCCAGTGAAGTGGGCTTCTCAGAATATGAAACTGTAAAGACCAAATTTTTGAGTACTCATTTTTATTCACAAACATATTTAAAAAAGGATTTTGAAAAAATTGTCGTAATAATAATGCCAAATTGATATTGACACCTTCATGCAAGATTTCTCGAGTTTAAAGTACCTACAGTTCGGTTTGAGGCTAGGCTTCAACCGACTTTCCTTTATAGTTATTCGAATCCATAGATAATTTCCTCCAGTTTTGGAGGTTAGATGAGATTTTTTGGTAATATATCTCACGTTAAGTTTTATTTTGATAGAAAATAATGATTTTTAATTAGAAAACTTAATTTGTTTATTGTTTCATTGAGTATTCAGATTGAGGTTATGTATGCATTAGCACATCATATAAATGCCCGCCGCGACTTTTGATATGATGGTTGGTTATTGTAGAACGAGGGTAGACTCTGATTGGCATTAACTTGGCAATGCCCACTGTGACTACACACCAAATGTGCTTATTTTTAACCTCCAAGTGGTAACCATCGCGTACTGGTCTCATCCAACCGGATTTGACTTACGAGTGTTGATAACAAGACGAAAAACAGCAACACTATAAACAGCCAGGTTAGAACGGCATGGAATGAATACCCGGCCTGTTGTCCTAGACGAATTTCAAGGGTAATTCAGTCCCCTTGAAGAGAGATGGTGGCGGATGAACCGTGTCCTAGGGATATCTAATAATCTACATCTACATCTTGGGGGCTGTGCTTTGGGTAAACTACCCACCTATATAAAAAAACCATTGCAACGAAGCTACCAATAGCCTCGGAAAGGACGGATTTTATTGTTGACGACCCTGCTAAACGTACCTGCATCAGGGATGTGAGAACATTAAAGAGGAGAGGTGCAAGCGAACAACTATCGGAAGCCCTAAACTGCTACAAAGCAGACCTTAATGCCAACCCGGAAATACAGTGTAATACTTAAGTGGCGCTACAGTCTGAATGAATCTGGTCATCAACCAAGATGCATCTCCAAAAAGCACGGTTCTTTGCTAACTGCCTCCAGTTTCGCACTCCGAGTTGGTTGAGTTCGGTTTCTACTTCTGCGCGTCCAGGGGTATGTCGCTGTACAGCTCGTACAGTTCTTGATTGAATTTTCGTCTCCATAGTCCGTCAACGCTAATGGGGCCGAAGGTTTTTTGAAGAATTTTCCTCTCAACTCGATCTTTTGGTACATTTAGAGCTAAGTCAATTTTTGCTGCTTCCTTCTCTATACTAGCAAATGTGGCTATGAGTCCTGCCAATGATGTCAATATCGTCGACGGATGTTAGGAACTACTAGTTCCACCGATTTTTGGAAAATTGTGCCTCTGGTCTTGGCTCGGGAGCTTTGCGCAATCCTCTCAAGAATCAAACTAAAGAAGTCACATGACAGCGCATCAAAAAAAAAAAAAAAACAGCACATCGCCTTTCCTAAAGCCTTTTTTTTTGGTATCGAATGTGTCGGTGAGGTCGTTTCATACCCTTATGTAGTAGCGTCCTACACAAACGGACGAGTTTGGGCGGTATACCGAAACTAGACCTGGCTCTGGATAGTTCGTCTCTATAAATGCTTTCGTATGCGGCTTTGAAATTGATGAATAGGTGGTGGATATCGTTTTGGACTTCTTTTTCCAGGATCTGCCGAAGTGTGAAAATTTAATCGGTTGTGGATTGTCCTGGCCTAAAACCACACTGTTAAGGGCCGATCAGGTTGTTGGCAAACGGTTTCAGGCGTTCACATATTACGTCAGATAGGATCTTGTAGGCGATGTTGGTTTCCTTTTTTATAGATGGGGTGCCCGAGCAAAAAGAGACTGAAAAACTGTGATATTTACTACGGACCGTGTTATAGTGATCAGAAACAGCCACTATTCGGATGCGGATTTTTTATAAGTGCCAGACTTAGGCAAGAAGTCTAATGTTTCTAAGACATCATCAAGCATCAAGGCCAAATTCGTCAACACAAGCCTTATATGCGCTCACGCCACGACGCACGGAGCAAACAACCTATGAGCGACTATCGTAGTAAGACTTTAAAATCGTACTGGGAGATTTTACCGCAAAAGTAGGAAGAGAAGGCATCTTTCGCAGTATTGCCGGAAAACATAGCCTACACGACAAATCGTCTGGCAACGGACTTAGGCTAATTGACTTCGCTAAGGAACTAAATGCCACTATAGCCAGCACACGTTTTCCTCACCCCGACATCCATAAAAGGACATGGCGGTCTCCAGATCAGCAAGCGGTCAATTGGATTGATCACATTGCGATAGACAAGAGACACGCATCCAGTATTTTGGATGTCCGGCCACTACCTTGTTGCAGCCAATGAAAGATATCCACCACGCCACAACAACCCAGAAATATTGTAAAAAAATTAATGTCGAATGACTGCAATCGCAAGAGACCGCCAAGACCTTCGCGCAACGCGTATCCCTTAACCTCTCGATTAACGCTATACCACCAGCATCGAATGTCGAAGAACAATGGCAACGATGCCAACAAGCCATTAGATCATCCGCAACTGATGTGCTAGGTTTTTCGCGCCCACCAGCAAGAAACCCCTGGTTTGATGAGGAATGCCAACAGATGCTCGCAGCCAAGAATGAGGCCTACAAGTGAAGACGAGAGCTGCCATTCAGCTGTAAAGGCAAAGAAGAAGCTAAGAATACCGAACAGCTATAGAGGATATAGAGATGTAACACTCCAGGAACTATGTTTGCATGTTTTACCAATGTGTTAAAGGTCAAAGCCAAGGATACAAGACCCGAACAGAATTACGACTTACGTTGGAACGACCACATATTCCAAGTTGCTAAAATCGCAGCGAAATGTCTAGGTTTCCTTAATTGATGTAAAAAATATTTCACCCCTTGTGATCTGGCCACAATATATAAAGCGTTTACACGCCCTAAGCTTGAGTTTAACGCCCACATCTGGTCGGGTGCACCAAAAACAACATTGCAAGCGCGTGCGAAAAAAACTTATAGGAGACATTAGAATATCGAACTCTTTAGTTTCGCTTGAACACTGTCGAAACATCTCCTTCCTTGCATTGTTTTAGCGCTATTTTAACAATCAATGCTCAAATGGAATAGCCAGGTGCATTGCTCCCATTCAAAAATTCAGCCGCAATACTCGTTACGCTATGAATGCAAATCAGTTTAGCCTCAAGCCTATATTCGAACGGACGCTGAAATAAAGAGATTCGTACGTAAACCGAACAACACGAATGTGGAATGCTCTACCAAACTCTGTTTTTCATTTCCATTGTAACCTACAGGCATTTCAAACCAATGTGCACCGGTATCTCCTTTCTTCTTGTCCTGAATTTCCTTAACGCCCGCACTGTGCTAAAACATATAAAAGGTATTCATAACCCCTAGAGTACCGCGCAAATTATAAAAAAAATAAATAGCAGTTTTAGCCAAAAATGCACATAACGGAAAAAATAAAAGGACAACCGCGTGAAGTTGAATAACGATAAATTTTAACTACTATGTACAAATTTTTTATAAATGTTTTTTTTTTCGAAAATCGCTCTAATGATTTTGATTAAAATTGATTAGAAAAATATCAGCATAACAGGTTTTTTGTCAAAAAAATGCAGAAAATATTCATTGAACCTATGTGTTTATATTAATTAAAATGAAGTTTAAAATGTTTTTTTTTTTTTCAATACTTTAAAAAAGATTTTAGTTTCTCGAAGACGCCTTAAAAGATTTTTATTAAATTTTATAGTCAAGGTAGTCTAAATAATTTTAATAAATCTGTTGCTTAAATTATTTCCTAGAAGCTATTATTATAAAATGGTGAGTACCCATTATTATAATTTATTTACCTATATGTAAAATAAAAAAATTTCCTCAGAACTAAAAAAAAACTAACCTCCATCGGTTTACCTAAAGTTATAAAAACGTTAAAAAGGCAAATAAGTTTTTTTTAGCGAAAGTGGATTTGTTCAAATTCCATAGCAAATACAATGAAGAAGTTTGTCCGGGTCGTATCGGACTTTTTAGTTTATATTTGGTAAATTATTCATATTTAGTCGCACAAGTAGCGTGAGAATGCCTCAATCAGAGTTCCAAGATATGTGGACAAGGCTTAAGTAAAACTAGAGTTCATCCGGTTACGAAGTTGCACCTTTAGCGTCTGGGTATGTGGAATATTCAGATCCTACGCACGGCGGAGGAACACACGATAGCCTTCCCTACGGATGGAACAAGATGGGATAAGGTGTCACAAGAGGGACCTCAATTGCCTGATTTTTAAATTTTTAATATTCTTTGTATCAATATCAGGTGTTCCCCAGTTGCTAGCAACATGCATGCTGCGAAAGAGTATGACCACTTCCCATAGAAACTTGTTTTCTAGAAATTCTGGTAGAAACTGTAGAAAGCTTCAATCTTCAATTAAATCAGTCCATCGTTTTAGCCTAAACACTTTTTTTTATTCTTGGAAATGTTGGATTAAATTAAAGATCTGGTGAGCATTGTCTAATATCTAAGAACCACCATTATATCATTTTCATACCCACAGGGTATTTCACGGTTTAATGCGACTTTTTGTCTCAAGGTCCAAGAAGATAATATTTAAATCGACCTATAGGTTGCATATTTATTGATGTTTGAGAATGATGTTGGATTTGAGAATGATGTTGGATAAACCAGTTTGGTACCTAAAATAAATATTTATTTAGGATAAAAATTTCTTCCACCAGCTTCCGTTGTCCGATTGTTACAGATTGTCAAACAACATAATCGATTTGAGAATTTAGTCAATAAATCAACAATTCTTTAGTCTAAACAAAGCATACGTCCTTTTGCTGCTTATTTATTCAACCATCTACCAAGTTATCACTTAAAAATAAAAACAAAATGATAAAATTCACACACATCCCTTTATTTCGGCACCAGCAATTGCTCACCAGTTTGTTTATAAACAACAAATGAGATACATTCCATCCAAACCATAACCAATTACTGGTACTGCGCAACATGAATAACTTATGTTCATCTTGCGCATGCTATCTTATTGTTATCAATGCCAGGAAAGCAAATCCTCAGCACATAAATATACGCGATCAATGTAATTTTTGTGTAAAAACACACAAACAAAGGATCACGGTAATTTATTTGATTAGGACCAAAAACCAACTTGTTTACGCATTCGAATCTCCTTTACTTTCGCGAAGGCGTTTCCAACCACAAAACAAACACAATATTGAAAACTGTTCTATTCTAGACCAATTGGAATTGAGAATTTTTGTAAATCGCCGCCTACTTCGTGCTAAAAATAGTCCTGGTCTAGAAAGTGGAAAATCTCGTGTAAAAACTCTTGAACTAGAAAAGAAATGGATCAGATACTACTTATAAGTGATCCTGTTACGGTCGATAGGAATATTGTGCGCTGGAGAGTTACGTTGTTATAAAAGATTATATCAGTGCCATCTATTAAGGCGGTGTATAAAGTGTAATTACATAAAAAAAGTGTTTTTGTGAAAAATATTTTTTTTTTATATCTACAAAGTGTTTAAAGAAATATAACTAGTATGCCTAAAATAAAAAGAGCTGCTAGCCCATTTGACGTGTTTGATGATGAATACGATGAGGATGCCAGTTCAAACAGTAAGTAATACTCAGAATCAAAAGTTTATTAGACCTAAGGATATTACGGGTATTTATGCAACTTTGCGGCAAGTTTTCGTAATCAAGGTTTTTATTAGACATAATGACATTAGGGGTATTTATGCAACTTTTATGTAAACGTGTTAAATGAACTGTCAAAATGTGTATGGGACGTCGTTTACAACGATATTGAAAATTTAAAGCACTAAGTTTGTTTGTTAACCGCTATGGTAATCGTCGTATACTTTTGAAATGATATAGTCTTATTTAATCAGCCAAATCCACAAATCAAAAATATGATTCCATGTTGAGAAAATTGTCAAAAACCAAAAGAGCTGTAAACCAAAAGAGCTGTAAAGTAAAAACTCCTGTAAATAAAAAGGATGACAATTTGAGATTGAATTGATTGACTCTCAATTCATTAATGCAAGTAATTGTAGGGGCGTTAATGAAAAGTTCATCGTATTTAATACGTTGCGAATGAGGGCAATTGTAGGAGAGGCAAATGTCACTTTCAGTCACTCAAGATAAATGTTGACTTAAAAAATAAAAGACTTGTGTTGACTGAAAACCAAAAAAAAAAAATCACCCTTCTTTAATATTTTCCTATAATTTGTTTAAAAAGCCCCATAATTTGGTTCATGCCACTTTATGTTTGAAATGTTGCCCAAAATTAACTCTTAAATGGTCCAATCTGTTGGTGAAATGTTCGACCACTCTTTCAGGCATATCGGCCGGTATTTGGTGAATAACAAAGCTTCAATTGTTTCGGTTTCATCGACGTTAACATTTGATTTCACATATCCCCCTAGAAAGTAATCCAAAGGTGTGAAATCACAAGATCTTGTTGGCAAATTGACAGGACTATATCTTGATATGAAGTTTTCATCACCCGTTTCTTTCAATAATGCGATGATTCGTTAGCTGTGTGGCATGTAGCGCCATCATTATTGATCTGTAGCGATATCCAGTGACAGTAACACGCGCTCCTCCTGTAAATTTGAAGAAATACGGTCCGATGATGACGTCTTTCATCCCAACATTATTACCTATATAGTAGATACATATATCTATTTAACTAAATTACATCTCAATATAATACGCCTAATGTCAGCTGACATTTTTCAAAAAATTGAAATTACCATAAAAGAAATTACAGAAGAAATGTGATTTCCACAATAAAAATGTGACAATCATTGAATTGGAATATTGTTCACATATTCGAATTCAATGAATTCCATCGCCATTTTCGTGCAGTGCATATATTGGATAATCACATATATTTTAGTTTTGTGTATAAGCATATTATAAGCGACTTTATGTGTAGTAAATAAATCTTCTAGGCAAAAAATCTTCGCCCTAGTGGCACAAGAACTACATTGAATTTATATATTGTGACGAAAAATTGTAACTTTAAGCTAAGTAGAATAGAAATTAGCACTTTGCAAAAATATTCATGAAACCCAAAAATTTAAAAAAGTGGTAAAAAATCACAAACAAAATAAAATTATTAAATATTGACATACGTTTTTGTGTCATTAAGGCGACGAAATGTAACCGACGTTTTGCGAAAATTTATACAAGTTTCTGAAATAATTCCCATAATGGTATCTAATATTCATTCTAGAGATTAGTTATGTAACAGACCATGCCTGATGCTGTCATTTAAACTTTAATTGTTTACCACGTAAACCATATCAGAATTCGTCTGCAATTCATCAATATTCATCGTTTCTTGAAAAATGCATATAATATTTCTACGGTCTTCAAAATATCTGCTATGCAGTCTCTACCACGCATCGGGATGGTTTTTCATGCTCAAATGATGTCCTTTAGTTCACCCTACGTTAATAGTTGCCAAGTCTCGAATACCATTAAACGCTTTCTGGTCTTTTGGCTGCATTTTTCAGCCAACCCACTTCGAAGAACCATGTAAACTCTTACCTTAGATTTTTATAAAATCCGTTGTCTGGATTTCAGATTTATTAAGATATCTTAAATGAAGCTCTGTTCTCATTGGTGAATCAACAGTTTTTAGTCATGAAAATAGATCTTCATCTAGGATATATTATTAAATCTGAGTTCCTGAACAGGGCCAATGAAGACATATATTATATCTTGAGAAGAAGTATCTCAATACTTTCTCGCAACCGAACTTTGCGAAATCGACGAATCCATGCGCCACTTGTTGTGGAAAACGCTGAAATAAGTGATCAATTGTTGGAGCATCAGGCACATTTTGAGCATTAAATTTGGATTCCAATATAAGATCTCAAAAGAAAATCAAACAACATTGTTTCAAAAAAGTACCGGATATTTAAAACGAAAGGTGATATCGATGGAATTTTGGCGAGCACTTTAGTAAGAGAAGCTTTCACCCTGTTGTTGGATTTTCTATTGAGTTCGGCTTGTTCTTTTAGACCAGTGACTTTTATCACATTATAGCAATATTTAATTGTACTTTATTTCTGGTTTGTGGAGAGGCGGAATTATTAGGGTACCAAATTATAATGGCAATAAAAGTATGGAAATTATTATTTAATATTGTTTTTAATAAAAAACTAGTAGTGGGTGCACGACTGGGTCGTACGCAACTTTCTCTTTCACAGCGAGTTAATTTGACGTTTTTAACAATTTGGCCAAAATACACCACAATTTTTATTTTGATTAATGATGCTAAAAATGATATAAAAAATGTCGAAATGTGATTATACGAACGTTTATTCCGTGAGTAATCGGTGTCCAAATGAATAATAATGATTTTTCGTTATTGGACAAAACTGAAAATTGCATTTTGGGGATAATTGGGCCAAAGCCAATTATGTAGAACTCATGAAAACAGTAATAGTAGTATACGAATTCACTTTCATTCAATTCGGCAAAATAGTTTGCGAGAAATTGAAAATGTTCCTTATATGGCCTAAATGCAAAAATCCGTTATATGGATTTTCTCGAAAACACTTTGTATGCAGTTTTATTTGAACTAATATGCTTATAAGATATAAGAAATTTAATCAAAACCGAGTCGTTTTTGAGCAAATTGACATTATGTATGATTTTTATATGGCAGGTACCAGTTATAAAATGGCTAAAAGCGACCAAAACAATGGCCTAGAATTATGACCAAAAAAACGATGGATTCTTGAAGAAAATCGGTCAAGTCGTTTAGGCTGGACGAACCGACGGACGGAATTGCAAAAACCACTTTTTTGAGTTCCGCTATCATCGTAATGTTAGAATCAATCAAAATCTCGGGGTCGAAAATTTTCACGAAAACAATATCTTTCTCTTTATAAGAGAAAGTTAAAAAGTAGAATTTTCAACTAAGAAAGTCATCTGTGACGGGCTCAGTGGCGGGATGGTTAGTGCGATGAACTGCGGCGCAGAAGGTCTAGGTTCGATTCCCGGCTGAGCAACACCTAAATAATTTTTTCCTGGACCTCCTCTCGTGATGATCTGATAAATCATCCGAGTATATTATCAGTTGTTAAGAAAAGCATATCTCAAATTCGCCGTTCGGAGTCGGCATAAAACAGGAGGTCCCACCATCGTGCAAGAAGTACATCAATGTACACATTAATGATTATGAGAAAGCTCGGCCCTGGGTACTAACGAGCCTGTTGCGCCAAAAATTGTAATCGTAGAGTCATCTGTGAAGATCAACCTTCCTCCGGCGCACTTAGTCTGCTATCTGGCTGGAAAAGAACGACTTTGAATCAACTAAGAAGGTAAATATATGATAAGTGACAAAAAAACATCTGTAAGGAAATTCAAAAATGTGATCACGTTATTTGACATTTTCCCCTGCTACATAATATATGAGTATCTTTCAAAGGTTCATAGTTAAATCAAAGTATCTACTGATTTACAAATGAATGTTTGCATGAAACTACTAGCAACTTCTCATTCCGCTTTTGAAACTGTCACCTTCAGCCGGAAACCAGAGTGATCAGAGTATTGTGAAGGAGCTTCTAAATATTTAATTCGAGTAAGAGCGTTATTAAAAATTATCATTTTAGCAAAACTATCTATTGGCAAGAGTAATTCTGTCATTCATTATTGACGAGATTCCGTTGCTAGAATTAATAACAGCGCCGAGATAGAGAAAGAAATATGCTCTGTCAGAGTAATAACTATCGCCTGTGACGTTCTGTCCAATTTTTTTTTCATGTTTAATTTAATGTTAGTAAAATTACACCAGAACAGGACAGAACAACTCAACTTATGTATGCCTACTTAAAAGTAGGTGTGTTAAAACATGATCTATGCTGTCGAGCTGATACTAATGAAACAAAAAGCGGAACATATTGGTGACCCGGCGTATTCCAAGTGGGTTTTACCTTTCGGACTACATTCTAAATAGTGGTGCACTCATATCTAAAGCTTTCAGTTTTATTTTCTCCTCTATAGAACCAAATATACAAAATATAATTTTCCGTCAAATGTTCCTACTATTTGCTTGCAGTTTCTGCTTATTGTTGCCGTAGAGTAGAACTAACAAGATTTAGTTCGGGTGGAGTAATCATTTGGCTTCAGACTTTTACGTAGTACGTTTGAGCAAGACATGTTCTTTATTCTTTTTTAAAATCTTTCACATTCTTTAAAATACACTCCATCTACCACATCCATTCTATCCATTTTAACAATCCATTTGCAAAAACTTCTATTACAAATATTTCCTTTAATTTTACAGGTTCGAAAAATGGCAATCCACCGATACAGCGAAATGCAGCAAATGCCCGTGAACGGGCACGCATGCGTGTTCTGTCCAGTGCATTTGGCCGATTGAAAACCAAACTCCCAAACATTCCACCAGATACAAAACTTTCCAAATTAGATACCTTAAGACTAGCCACGATCTACATCAAACAATTAAAAACACTCCTCGAAGGTGGCAGTGAAGAACCAATGGACGTTGAACCATTCACCTACCATCACACACCACAGAGCATGGTAAGCATTTTGATTATATAAAACTACAAAATTTAAATCTGCACAAAACTGTCATCTGTAGATGATTTTTGTCAATTTTCACATACAAGTAAAAAAAAAACCCAAAACAGCAAAAGTACGTTCCCATTCTATGTCGGTCGTCGACGTCTTGTCTTATATTGAGGCAGTTCTTACGTTCTTGTTAAGTCTCTCCCTCACTATTCCATCACCCAGGTGGACTGTTTCAACATGCTCGAAATTTGTGTACAACCATGGGAACGAGAATGAATGAAAATAATTTTATTTTTGGACTTACATTTCAAACTCGGTCTTTAAAAAGCAATAAATTTATCGCTATCGGAAATAAGTGCCGGTATTGCACTTTTTAATAGAGAAGGGAAGAGGATTACAGGCTTACGTGGGGAGTCGTTAGTATTTTCAAAATGGCCTTGACATTTACTGCAGTAATCCACTGCAATACACATCAAACAAATTTTGCTTCATAGCGCTGGTTTTCCTTTGCTGGTAATCAAACTGTTTAAAGACACATCGTCGTACTCCTGCTGCAATTAGTAAAAGAATAATAAAAGTCGAGAAGGAGCAGAGACAAATTTCCTCCCGTAATCGGATATGTTTGTCTGATTGAAGAGCCCAGCACTTTGGCTTGATGAAGTGCGGGATTCCCGCCGAATGAGTGACAACTCACTAATAACATGCCCGACGTGTACACACGTCGAACAAGAGTATTTTTGTGATCGTATATTATCGCTGTGGATGGCGATGGACGTATTAAATATCTCTTTCTTATTGCTGCGTCTTGCGTTAGAAAAACAAGCAAATCTCTGACAAGTATGACAGAGATGGGAATAAGATTTAAGGACATCTTGTTGAATTGTCGCCATTGTGGCGCAACTGATCTTGTGTTAAATATCGATAACAATGTCAACAATCCTATTAACAGATTTGTGTGACAATTGATTTTATTGAATTTTTGTTATGAAAATGGGCTTTGGTCCAATACTGGTTGACGTAAATTTCGATGACTAACGTTTCCACGTGTGACGTTGACATGATGAAAATATACTTATTACACTATTTCTACTACAAAAATGTATTTTTGAGTATGTCTTTGGCAGAAACGATTTTTTCGAATCTGAAAAATTTATCATTTAAAGGTATAACGCTGACAAATTTATTAAAGCAAACTGGATATCTCCTCCCCATAACACCAAATGCCAAAAACAGTTTCAAGCTACTGTGGTCTCAAAGATAAGTGATATCGTCGGTGCCGTGACACAAGGCCAAGCGTCATTAGAACAAATCAATAAATTTGGTCTTTTGACGCTTTGTGAAAGTGACATAAGGCCAAATTCAAGCATTTGGTATTATGACACTTTGATTGTTTATTAGAACTGCCGCACTGTATGGGACTGAACGGTAATTTAAAGCCAATTAAAAAAGTACAAATAGTTCGTATTTGTTTTATATTTTATTTTAATGTATTAAGAAAAATATATGAAAAATATCGGTTGTTAGAATGAAAAAAAAAACATGACATTCAACAAATGTACCAACGAATAGTTGACAACAAAAAATCGGTCCATATACAAAGGTGTCATTGGCTTGTCATTAGCTTATTACTCTCCATTTTGCATGGATGGTATATAGAACAAGGAAATGTCATCATTTTAAATGACAAGCAAAAGTTACATCAACATGTAAAACCACCATAATGCCAATTTTACTTTCGATTTCCAAACAACAGAAAAACACTATTCTCTTCATTAGGTTGTATGAAGATAATAGGCAATTATCACATCCACGCGATATGGTGTATGTATATGATGGCATCCGAAAGGATATAAACCATTTGTTCTTGCGGAACAACCAAAACAAAAAGAGAAAGACGGCATACAATGATGGAAAATCACACTTCAACAGATTTGATGTCTAAACAAAAAAGAAGCCAGACACGGACCATACTTTTGCACACACTTTGTATGTCTAGTATGGTGGTGCGCTACTGTCCCTGGGTTTTGTTGTGTTTACCGTTTTAGCCCGAGTACCACTCCAAACATATTCAAATTTAAAGGGAAATAAAAAAGTTGGTATTAGGGGCCAAGCCCTGACAGATGAATTATTGTATAAACAACATCTCGGGAAATTGCCCTATTAAAAGAGACACACTCCTGAATATCGAATTCATTTGCTTTTTACAAGACATAAAGCGCTTAAAGGAAATTGAACGAATAAAAGATGTTCAACGAATAACGACTGTTTATTTAATTGCCCTAGTGGTTTTCCGATGATGATGTGTTTGCGGATGAAATGCTATTGAAACGCTGAAAGTCAACATATGGTACCATTCTGCACTTGACTTTGCTTGTTTGCGTTGATTGTTGAGGGCGTTTCAATTGAAAAAAAATGAAACAACGGGGGAGCTTATTTAATTATGAACATATAGATTTAATGCAGTTGAGGTAAGTTAAAGATCAACTTTCCTATTTAGAGGTGGAGGCCAATCGTGTTGCACCACGATATTCCGTCAATCAAGATTTGAATTTAAATTTGACAGTTTAGCGCTGTGATCACACCTGTGATCAACCTACAGTCGGGATGAACCCTTCCGTCGGTCCGTCTCTGATCATTTCTACAGTTTAATGGTCACAATTCTTGGCGTTTTTTTTACAATTAGCCATTTTATTAATGGCACCTCTCACATGAAAGATACGCATAACTTTAATTTTCTCAAAAACGGATCTAACGATTTTTACTAATCTGAACACAGAATATCTACATTAAATAGAGTACCTAGTTCCAAGAACTGCATAGCTACTCAGTTTTTTTTTTTGTTAATGTAGGCCATGTAAGGAAAATTGCCAATTTCTCGCAGTTAGTCAAATGGAATGCAAATCAAATGTTGATTTTGAATAAAACACAGAATATTTAGGAAATTATTGTAATTTTTTTTTGTTATGATAATAGTGGTATGGTTCAATTTTGTATGGAACAAAAGATCGACCAAATGGCCGCCGCGACCTCGGCAGCACACCTCCATCCGATGGTCAAACTTTCGATGACGCAGAGGCATAATTGAGGTTCTATGTTGTTAATGTGCCGAATTAACTCATCCTTTAGCTCTTGAATTGTTGCTGGCTTATCTACGTACACCTTTTCTTTCAAATAACCCCAAAGAAAGAAGTCCATCGGTGTCAAATCACATGATTTGGCGGCCAATTGACATCGCCACCACGTGAGATAACACGGCCATCGCGCAAAAGAGCCATTGTTTCGTTAGCAGTGTGGCAAGTGGCACCGTCCTGTTAAAACCACATACCGTCCACATCCATATCTTCCAATTCGGGCCATAAAAAGTTCGTTATCATCTCACGATAGCGAACACCATTCACAGTAACTGCCTGACCGGCCTCATTTTGGAAAAAATACGGCCCGGTGATACCGCCAGCCCATAAACCGCACCAAACAGTCACCCTTTGTGGGTGCATTGGTTTTTCGACAATCACTCCTGGATTATCATTCGCCCAAATGGGGCAATTCTGCTCATTGACGTATCCACTGAGGTGAAAATGTGCCTCAATACTGAGTTCTGAGTTTTAGTTCTTCAGTCAAATGCACTTTGTAAGCGTGTAAATGCAAGTTTTTATGCATAAGTTCATCAACGACGAGCGTGAGAGGTGCAATTGTTGGGCACGACGAGTTGAGTTGATGTGGACGGCTCCTACAGACCCGGTTTGTTCAAATTTCCGATTGTACGCACATTTGTACGATTAAATTGACCGAAAATATCAATGCCAAAGTGCATGACATACCTACATTTTGATTTGAACGCAGATTTTCATAATAAGTCTGAATAACTTTAACGCGTTGCATGATTGTGTATCTTTCCATGGTTCAAATTGAGTTAATCTGAAATTGAGAAATGTCAAATGAAATGCAGAAAAAACTTGACGCTTAGGTGTGGTTCACATACAACATCAGCCATTAAAATTTTAAAACCCGTTGTTATTGCTTGCAAAAATTCCATTTATTTAGTTTTGGCCTAATTATTCCCTAACGCGTATTTCAGTTTTTTTAAGTACATTCGATTTTCTTTTGCTTGGGTTTGAGTCATGAATCATATAACAACTAACTACATAAAAGCCACTACTGTGAGCGTTGATGACGTAGACGCGTATAAAAAGATAAAAATAAAAACGTGAGGACGATATCTTGTATCTAAAAAACTTTGAGCAGTATACCATACTTCCTGCAACTTTTCTTTTAAGTTGTATCTTGGGTTTCAGCATATAATATTTATATTTGGTAAATATAAAGAATAAGGTTTAATACCTACTATGGCCTTTTTCTTTCTCTATCTTTTCGTTAATGAACCTTTATAGCTATGCCTGTCATCAAATCTTTCTTCGTAACAAATTCAAAATTATCAGTCCGTTTATTTATTTTTCTATTTTTTCCAGACTTGGCCATTTACATTTCAACACATCCAGTCGGGCAGACAACTTACGTCACATTACGCGCCAATCGAATGGACGCAACCCGAGAAATACTCGAATGACATTTATCGAAATCACAATTTGCTGACAAATAACAACAACAACAATATAATTAATCAGAATAACAGCAACATTAACAACAACAACAACAATGTCATCAACAACAGCCACAACAGTATGCAAACACACAGTAGCTGTCTGTTTGATCATCACAATCACGGTCACGTGATCCATTAAATTCGCGACTAAATCGAATTGTTCCAACTTTAGGCATAAGACTTTTATTTTATTTTTAACCAAAGCCAAATATAGTATTTAATTTTTAAATAAATTATACAATCAACTTAAAATGAACAGAATTGGATAAAATTGTTTTCTTTAGTGCATTTTCTTGTTGGAGTTGGGTGCAACTACTTTTGGTCCTTGAGGAGTTGGTAGCACTAGAATGGGCTCTACGGGTTCATTTTCCATATCTTCTATATCGTCAACAGAATTGACGTCATCGGAAGATTCATCAACCTCGTCAACACTTTCGTTTGGCTTAAGATTGTTGATTGCATCTTTAATTATTGGAACAATGGGCTTCTTAGCATTTGGGGATGGTTTTTTCTCAATAATTGGATCTTCTACAATAACTTCTTCTTTAATTGGTTCTTCTTCATTTTTATTAATTGGTTTGAAGGGTTTCTTTGCGATCGGGGATGGTTTCTTTGGAGCAACGGATTCTTCTTCGATTTGCTTATCGCTGACGTCCTTCTTAATTTCGATCTCAATTTTTGCTGCAAAAGCAGTTGATGCAAATGCAGCCAAAAGAAGTACAACCAGGATAGATTTTTGCATTTTGCTTTTGAGAAAACTCCGCAACCGAAATAAAATGAGAAGTCTTGCGATGCAAGGTGTTTTTATATCGTTATAGGCAGTATTGGAAAATAATTGTTTGTGCTGATAGTAAATAGCTTATCAAAAGACAAGAAGTCCAATCTTTAATTACTTTCAGCATCACCTGCAAGGTATAGATTCGATAACGTATGCTGAAATCTGTGTTTTGGCAATTGGAGTGCTACCAGCTTGCGTAAGATAAGTTCCGAAACATGTACATATAGAATTTGAATCAATAGTCGTCGAAGGTGTTTTGGGATATCTAACAAGCAATCGAATAGTCCAAAAAAAAAAAATACCCAATTCATTGTCAATAAATGTTTTTGATGAGTAAAATTTTTCCACACAGTAACACAATAGGCGTCTTTCACTTATATATGGCTCAATCGGGAACACGATTTTTTCACGAAGAGTGAATGTCTGCAATAAAAACAGATTAAAATGTAAATGTTACATATGAAACTGAAATCTGACATCACTTACTGATATAAGTTTATTGGCGACAGGAGGCGTATGTACTAGTCCTAGAGCACTGTTATTTTAAAACACACAACAATCGATCTTCATATAAATGAGTCGGCAGCAAAAAGCGCAGCTCAAAAGAAAGTCAAGTAAGGATTACAAAAAAAATGCCACAGCACATGATTGAAATCAGTTGCCTATCAGGACTAATCAATCAGAATACCATGCAGGAAGGAATGACTTTCAAAAAATATGGTATCTAGCTTAGAAACAGCAATCTACACCGATCGGCCGACGACGTCTCGTAGAAAATCGAGGACTCTGCAAGTTTTGTGAGGCGGTCTCTGCGCATTTCGTGCAGCTACTGATTGAATCTTCGCCCGGCAACGCAAAAGGGTTTGGTTTCTACTTGTTCGCGCAACTTAAGGCGAGGTCTTCCAAACGTTGGAGTCCGGCTCGGAATCGAAATCTCTGCGAGCCGTAGTGTTGGTTTCCTTTCGCTCTTCATGCCTTATCCATCTCAAACGTCCAATACGGAGTCTTTTGACCAGGTCTATGTCGCAGTACAGTTCATATAACTCCTGACTGAATTTTCGCCCGTAAACGCCAACGTGACCAACGATTTTTATAAAAAATGTCATAAAAAATGTTCGCTCAAAATAACCAAGGATTTCTTCATCTGCTTTTGATACATTACATGCTTTCAGACTTGTAGACTTTTTCGAGATTGATTTTCAAAATTTTGTGCTGGTAGTATAAAATTAATCGAGAAATTGAGGGATACGTGTTATGCAAACGACTTGGCGGTGTATTGCGATCGCAGTCTGTCGATCATTCAACTACAAAAATCGAATGATGAAGCTAGCGAATAGACGTGTGTTTTAGCTAGCAAATTATGACATTAATAAACGACCATAAAAAGTGCAGTGTTTTATTGCTACCAAAAGCTGAATAATAAAAAAAATTACAATTATTTTGCTTAAATTACGGAGACAAGCAAAAAGAACAATTCGTCGCCGTAGTGACACAAGAACGTGTTTTTTTTTTGCTCTGATATTGCATAATAATGTCCCCGCCACAAAAACATTTCGGCTCCGGAATCAGTTCGACATAAAAAAAAACTCTCCGCAACTTTCTCTCTCACCACACCGCAAAATCGCAATTTAACCCATGGAAGACAGTAACAACACTTGGGAACAGCAAATGGATGAGTAGTTACGGAAACAAAATGAACTTTTATTATCTCTTTACTTCCTTAAAAAAATCTCCGAGAGTGAAGTAATCTGGATTTTTAAATGGACATAGTTGTATGACAGCTTTATTAAAAGTCACAGAAGAAATGAGACAAGCGCTTGAAAAAGATCAAATTAATTTCGTAATTCTGCTTGATTTTTCAAAAGCGTTCGATATGGTCGACCAAAATGTCTTATGTCGAAAACTCTATCAAAACTTTAATTTCTCGTCGAGTGCCGTAAAACTTTTATTTTCCTATCTTAAAGATCGAATGCAGTCCGTGCAGGAATGATTTATCAGAACTGCTTCCAATAACAGGCTCAATTCTGGGTCCTCTTTTGTTCTCTCTCTCTTTGTGGATGACCTTCCATCTGTTGCTAAACGCTGCTCAATTCGCATGTAAGCTGATGACGTGAAAATGCTTTTTAGTTGCCCTCTCGATTTAATTGAACACGATGTGAGCTGTATAAACGAAGGTCTCGAAGATATTAGATGTTGGTCCCAACAAAATGGACTTCTTCTGAACCCAAACAAAATTGTCGACCAGTCATACTTTCCGTCTGTGATGCTAAATAATACACCAATCGCATAGATATGTGGAAATTGCAAAAATCTTGGAATGGTGTTTAATCGTGCTCTTAGCTGGAGCATTCATATCAACACTGTAGTTGGGAAAACCTATGGCATCCTCCGCACAATGTGGTCGACACAATCCTTCATTCCCATAAAAGTGTGAATCTTACTGGCGAAAACCTTGATCATACCAACCCTGATATATGGTTGCGAGATTTATTCACATTGTGACTCGGTGAGCAAAAGAAGGCTAAATGTCGAGCTCAATAGCATTATACGATATGTCTTCGGATCACGTAGATATGATAGAGTATCGGGATTTTCTAAATGTCTGCTTAACATGACTTTTGAAAACTTTATTAACTACTGTGCTCTGTCTTTGCTGTCGAAAGTCCTTTTAAACCACCAACCACAGTATA
This sequence comes from Rhingia rostrata, assembly GCA_949824845.1. Lineage (NCBI taxonomy): Eukaryota > Metazoa > Arthropoda > Insecta > Diptera > Syrphidae > Rhingia > Rhingia rostrata. Next base: position 63,960,659 of record OX463758.1, on the reverse strand, counting down.
TATCTGATATGATACGCACCCTATCCGCAAGGAAAGCGTATGCTTATCCACCCCCGCTATGCTTCCCTAACAACCCGAACGGCAGTTTTTCGTTTACTCTTTTCGTCTATGGAGTTCTTTACCGCGTAGCATAAGAGAAATTTACAACGCAGCAAAGCTTATTGTTAAACTAAAATTTCATTTTTTAAATTAAAATAAGATTTTGAAAATTAATTTTTTTTTTCTATTTCATTTTACGATTTTAAATAACTATTTGTCATTATATTAGCTTTGATATTGTTAATCCTAAACTTACGTCTATTTCATAAGACAATCTGTCTTAATGTATATACGAATCTATTGAAATAAATTAATACTAAAATTTTTAAAGTATTTCGCGTGTGTTGTGAGGTGGTGGATATCTACATTCTTACCTTAGCCAGTGCGGCATATTTTTGAGAATTTTTATTTTTTGAGGGAATGTATGACTTCTAAATAAAATGGGGAAAAGGGAAATTTTCTTAATTCAGGTTTTTTTTATTTGCGTGGCCAACCATAATTTGAAGAATTCGGTTTAATACATTTTAAGTTGGGATACAATATTTGTTGGGCAGGATCATGACAATGCCATTTCGGAACTGAATAGAATAAGAATAAATCTCTGTAAAAGCTAGCATTCTTAGCTTTTACAAAACAGCTGTATTACAAATGGGTAAACGCTTGCCATTTGGAGATAAAACGATTCCCCAAATTGAGTTACTTAGCTCAAATATAGTATTTGTGCAGTGCAGTCATAACTATTTTTGCCATTGCGATTAAGCTGGATTTTCCTGTAACTGAAGCTTAGACCAAATTCAGGAATGTAGCAATACAAACTAATTAAAACGAAATAGGGCCCACAGAGCATTGAAACGGACTCATGCCCTATTTTTTATTTAAGTAGTATAGGTGAGCCATAGACATCACTCATTGCAATGTACAGTTCCAATAATGACATACAATTCCACACTTAGGCCCGGTTTTCCAGTGCTGAGTTAAGTATGAGTAAACCCAGAATTAACTAACTCCGGAAAAAAATTCAGTGTGAGATTAAATTTGAATCTTAGTGTGGTGATTTGATTTGGTGGCACTCATGATTTATCGATTTTGCCGTCAAAAAGTCATTGAAATGTATAGAAACTGCAACAGCTCAGTTATAAGCTGGTTTATTTTTCCCCAAACAAAGGAAAACGTTTTTGTCGCGATCTTACATTTTCTTTTATTTTTATAGCAGTCAAACTCAGTATTTAAAACAATTTCGAGTCTCTGGGATCTGAATTTAAATATATCGTACACGTATTTATTTTCTAAAAATTTGATTATATGTCCACACAAGTGGAATTGAAAATAATACTTTGTTTCGTATCTTATCATCTGTCAAAAACATCTGATCATTTAGTCATAGGGTTAACTCACCAAACTTGTAGGGATAACTCGAGGTTAACTCTGGATTTAAATTGACTGAAAAACTATTTTCTCGAGTTAACTGGAGTTAAATCACGAAACTAGGATGATTTCGCACTGAAAAACCAGGCCTTAGCAGATGTAGCTAAAATTGTTTTAACATTGACAACCACCTATAGAGGGATGCTTTCTATAGTGGCATTTCGTTACGCAGCAAATGCAATTATCCTAAGCCCGATACCCGACGTGGGTTAACGTTACTCACTTTTTTTGCAAATGATCTTGAATTAACAGTTTTTTTTTGGTTCCCCGAAAAGTACACAGTAGACAAAATAACGACGTCTCCATACTTTCCATTTATAAGCAATGTGCGCCATTTTTAGTTAAGTTTCGACGTTAGCTACCAGCTAATGCTGCATCCACTAACATTTCACATATTTCTGAACTATGCAGCCGTACCGAAGACGGCAAGCCTTACATGTAACAAGCTTTACCTGGCAGCGTTGGCAGAGCCACATATTTTTTTTACTCCTAAATGCATGCTTTCATTTACGTGTTTTGCCTATGTCTCAATAGATGTCACGCAAATCGGTCAGCAATCATATGTTTTTGACATTTCACCATCCACGTGAAGTTTTCGTTTACACAAATCACAAAACACCGACATCTCACAACAAATTCAGTTAGTTTCGTATTATCAAGAAATAAAAATGAAAATTGAAAACATTTACACATCTGTTGCTTGTAATCGAACTCCCGAAAGTGCTGACTGGGGCAACAATGGGTTAATAGTCTTCGGTGCATGCAATTCCATTGGAATATTCGATCCCAAAGTGAGTATTTCAAACATATCCGTCCTCTAGGATTTAATTGAAATGGTCATCTAGATAAACGGATCCGCAAAGATTACTCAAACGTTTGTTCAACACACTAAGCGCGTCACCACCGTCAAGTGGATAGCACGTTCCCCTGGAGCAGTAGAAACAATGTTTCTTTCTGGGTCGGATGATGGACTGGCAATCTTGTGGGACTTATCCAACTCCGAGGCTGTAAAAAGTTACGTTCTAAAAGGCCACGAAAGTGGAGTTAATTTCCTCGATGGGGTCTATGTGATTGACAACCTTACCATAGCAACTGCGTCGACTGACTCCACTATCAAACTTTGGTCACTAAATGTTGAAACATCGCAGTTCGAGTGTTATCAGACGATTCTCCTTCGAAGTGGATTCTGTTTCTCAGTGCGATTGACCACGTTTCCCAACACGGAACAGTTGTTGCTAGCTTTCTCATCAGACGACGAAAGTGTGTCTTTGTGGACTAATGTGACTGGAAGCAGAACAATGGAGCGGATTCATCAGTTGGTGGGCCATGAAGATTGGGTCCGTGGGTTGGATTTTGTTCTCACCGAAGAGGGAGACCTTCTGTTAGCCAGCTCATCGCAGGATAATTTTATACGACTGTGGAGAATCTCTCCCAGGACAGAGGAACAGGTGAACGAAAACAAAGTTGATAATTTAAACATTGCCGACGGAGAAATTCGTTTAGAAGAGAAGATTATCAAAGTGGCCACAAACAGCTGGTTTGCAGTGAGCTTAGAATCTGTCCTATATGGTCACGAAGGTTGGGTATACGCTGTTCACTGGCATAGCAGCGACAAGGGAATTAAATTACTCTCTGCTTCCATCGATAAGTCCATCATAATATGGCAACCCACCGACGATGGGGTTTGGATGGAAAAAGTTCGTGTCGGAAGTGTTGGCGGTAATTCCCTGGGATTTTTCGGCGGAAAGTTCTGCAGAGATGGGCGATCCATCCTCGGGCATGGCTTTCAAGGTGGCTTTCACATATGGAATCAATCGGACGATAATGATTCGATTTGGACACATAAAGTAATCTGTGGCGGACACTTTGGTGAGGTGCGAGATCTTGGTTGGGAACCCCAAGGTGCCTTCTTGCTGTCAGTTTCGGCTGATCAAACGACTAGATTACATGCTCCATGGGTGCGTTCAGGTGAATCTACAGTGACATGGCATGAACTAGCTCGTCCGCAAGTACATGGCTACGATATGCAAGCGATTGCTGTTCTGTCCCGATACAAGTTTGCCAGTGGCGCCGAGGAGAAGATTGTTCGCACGTTTCAAGGGACGGGAAACTTTGTCGAAAACTTCCAAAGAATAACTAACACAACCGATGACAAGGAAGGCAATGCTATCCTAGAAAGTAAGGCAAAAATAAAGTAACCGTAAAAATAACCAAATGTTATAATTTTCTTACAGATCTACCAAAAGGTGCTTCAGTTCCATCGCTTGGTCTATCAAACAAAGCAGTCTACTCCCTCGAAGAACCATCACAACAAAAGTCGGTAAAGGATGAGTATCCAGAGAACTACTTTGTCCCAGTAATGCTGAGCACACCGCCTCAGGAGGAAACTCTGATGCAAAACACTCTCTGGCCAGAGATTCAAAAGTTGTACGGCCATGGATTTGAAATCTTTGCACTAGCCGCCTCTCCAGATGGTCAGTTAGTGGCTTCTTCATGTCGAGCCACTAATAGCGAGCACGCACAGATTATCCTGTGGTAGGTCTCCCCAGTCTGTCGAAACGCTTTCTCATCCCTATCCATCCTCTAGGAACACAACGACATGGAAGCAAATACAAAAGCTTCCCTCACACCAGTTGACAGTGACTCAAATGCGATTTTCTCCCGACAACAAGTACCTACTCTCAGTCTCGCGTGACAGGCGGTGGACGATCTTCGAGAACAAAGGCACTTCCAAGTCGTCCTCCTTCGAAATGACCGCCACGACTGACAAAACAAATGGAATCCACACTCGTATCATATGGTCGTGCGATTGGTCTCATGATTCCAAGTATTTTGTCACATCTTCGCGAGATGGTAAAATCATTATATGGACAAATGGGGATACCTCAACCGAATCGAGTCTACGCAGCTGGCATGCAGTGGAAACGCTTGAATTGAAGAATGAATCAGTGACGGCAGTTGCATTTGCAGATAAACGCGAGAGTAACGGGTATGTATTGGCTCTTGGCCTTGAGACTGGACTAATTCACTTGTACGGGTTCACTGATAAGCTAAAGAAACTACACACGATTGATAAGAGGTGAGTCTTTGGTGTTAAGTGTAAACAAAAGTTTAATTTCTGGCGCTCTTTTCAGGGATGCGCATCACTTGACTGTGAAGAAATTGCAGTTTAGGCCGAATAGCAGGGGAATCGAGCTAGCCAGTTGTGGTGATGATCATTTGGTTAGAATTTATAAAATTGTTTTGTAGCAATGCTTTAAAAATAGGATTTTATAATAAATAAGGAAAAGACAATGCTTTGGTTTTATCTGGACAAAAGTCCAAGCGAATCTTTAAAATAAAAGTTAACTTCTCCCGAAGGTGTATATCGATGAGGCAGATACGCTTAACACTAGCAATAGATGAATTCCTTTCATTTTCGGGGCTTATATTATTAAAAACTTCTATAAGCTACTTACAATCTCTCTGAATCCGATCTATAAATAACGACCATTTATTCCGGTAGTAGGAAATTTTCTGTTATTTTGGAAGTATCATGAATTTATTATTATTATAGCTTGACTACACGTTCGTCCCCAACACCCTGAATCCAATTATTTTTGCATATTGAGTTGATTTTCAAGACCATAACAATAATTCTGTTTGAAATGGATTCCCGTGGATTTTGCGTGCAATCTTAGCTTCTCTCACATAAAATGTATTAGCCCAACGACATTCATGTCAAGTACCGATATTAAAGTTTTAATTGAAATCTTTCATTGGAAATCTTCTATTACTTCTGGAGGCTTTTTTATAAATTCAACTATTTGCGAGTTGATGTCAAAACAAAGCTTATGAATTTAAAAACATGATTATCCAAAAATATTTTTTATTTTTTAATTACAGTTTTTGCAGTAAATCACTTTTTTATTTTCACTGATCAGGATATATTTTTGTGAAGTAATATTGCAATTTTCAATAACTCCTATATGAATCTATGTGGTAGACATTTCACTTCCATCATGTGTTGTGTTCCAATGAAGTTGTTCGATGATGGTTGTAACTGAACCTTAGAGAAATAAATTCCTTCCGCCCAACTAACAATTTCGCTTCGATAAAGCATTTTCAAAGCCATTTCCCTCCCAGCAATATAACCTTTAAGAAATCTATTGAAAAAACATTTGGCGCACTTTTAGGAAGCTATTTACTTCTGTAAGATTTCTACAAATATTTCTAAAAAGCCTTACAGAAAAAACTTCGTTTGCTGTAAAGGGCTTTATAGAAGCAAATTACAGGCTTCGCAAAATGTCTTTTCAAAAATATTTTATTGCTTTCTTTTTGTTTTTACATGTTATTATATTATTTACTTTTATTAATTTCAATCCTTTACAATTATTCAAACCCAATTCGTTATGTGAAAGTATGAAATTCAATGCAAATAATTATAAAAGCTCTTACCTTACTGGGATTCGAATTCGAGTTCTCTCGCACGGTTGTCCACGCTTTTTTTTTATTGCATTTTTATTTTAATTCAACTTAAAACTTACTTACATGCTAGACAAAAATTCATGAAAAACTAAAAATAACTTAAAAACTAGAACAGCAACATCAAGCGTTTTCTGATTTTTTTTGTATATTTTTGTGCCACCATGACTGTTTACCACCTGAACCTTAAAACTTAAAACTATGTTGACATACAATTACAATTGTAAGTCAACTATCTATAAATAATTTAACCACCACAACAGGTTATCTTGTTGTAACATACTCCGACGGTTGCTATCGGACACACTCCTGCTGAACCGCAGGCGCTCTCCTCCGCCCTGAGCGAAGACGTCTCGGTCCTATAGTAGCCGCCTATCCATAGTTCGTCGGAAGACGTGGTAGATTAGTGGAACCGCTGATCATATCCTGTATCAGCCCTCGACTATCCAAATATAGAAAGCTTCGGGCGGAAAAAAAACCGCTTAAACGCGCACTCTCAAAATATTCATCATTGGGGTAGAAGGCCTCAAAGATGTTTCACCAGAAAATTGTCTATTCTGTTTATGTTGGCCTCTTTGTGTAGGACCTGGTTGGAATAATATTTTGTGTAGTCAGATACTGGTGTTCTGTGAAGTCCAAGACAGCTTCTTAAACATTGCCTCTTAAACACCAGGCACCCAATCATCGGCCTGATGAGGGCCATGTGTCATGCTGTCAAGACGACTGCTATAAAACAATCGTCATGTCAAGGCAAACGCTCCCCTAGCTCTCGCCAGAGCAGCATTTATATGTCTTCCGAAATATAGATGCTGATTTAACCAGATGCCAAAGTACTTTGCTACACTTTTACTCGCCTGTAGCTGTCTGTACAACGATCACCAGCTTGCGCCGGTTCTTTCTCGTTTCCCTAGAGGCGCTAGACAACGGCGTCCTAAACAGGATAGTTTCCGATTTCTGAAAGTTGATTTTCAACTTCCAGTCATCTGGATCTTGTCGAAGTCTCGTTGCAAAAGTGTTCGAATGACTTCGACAGTAGGGGCTGTTCTTTACGCGATAAGATCGTCAGCATATGCAATTGTCTAAGTAAGACTACCTATCATATGACTGGTGAAAATGTTGAAGAGAATCGGCGAGCTTACCGCTCTCTCTTTCAGACCATTTTTAATAAACAATTTGGTGGCAGAAGTTACATTGCCAACTTTTGACAACAAAAGTTCTACCAGTCAACATGTGATGAAGCATGTATAGAAGTGGTAGTCCAACACGCTATCCACTAGGCTGTTCTCTGGAACTTGAAGGTACAGTCGGTACAACGAAGTACTTGAATCGTGTTGACTCATTTTCCGGTAGGTTCCCGATCTTTTCACCTTGCTCCGATCTTCTCACCTTTTACTTTTTAACCTTATCTTATTAAAGCCTTTATTTGTAAGCTCTATACATGCCTTGCTTCGAAATAACTTCTTGCGAAGTTCTACCGAAACATCTTAATGTGTGTTACAGGTATACACATCTCCGGAAGCTTAAAAACAACCTTACATAGGATAGGATCCTAACTTCGATTATACACAATGTCTTAAACTATCGACTGCAAAAATGCTCAACCTCCGCGCACAAGTACTATATAATGCCTACAGAAATTATTTCTTGTGGAAATTAAATTTTATTGCTAATAATTGTTAGTTGGGTGTTAGCTCAATTTAACCAAACCAAGGCATATACATGTTAATAAATAAAACCATGGCAACTCTTCCCATCTGCAATATGTAAAGATCTACTACAATCTCTCAACTCACAACCGCCCATCTCTATCCAACTGTCAATGTGCGCTGTAAATAAACGTCAGTGGGAGAAAAAAAGAAGATTGTCGGTGGTAAATTTTCTTCACTACGAGTATCTGGGATAAAAAACATAAAAATGTTAAAATAAAGTTACCAAAAAGACGAATTAAACTTCTCCATCTCAGTTATTTATAGTGTTTCCTAGCCCTACACATTAGAGTCAAAGTGCATAGTATTAAACTCGATCTCGTTTTTCTTTTACTTCAGAGTTTCTCCCAAAATGCGACACCCCATTTGATAGTGCCCCGGAAAAGTATTTTATTATTTTTATTTCTTTATAATTCGTCCGCGATAGTGAGGAGAGCGCATACAGGTCGCTTCTCATTTAGAATCGCTCTCGTCCATTATGAATTTCGCATGGAATTATCTATTTGTGCTGATCTGGATCGCGTATCTTATTGGATCGGGTGTTTTCCTGTTCTCACGAGGATTCCTGTTGTCTAGAGTCTCAAAAACAGACGTCAGTACGTGTAGACGACTGTCAAACAATCCGGATGAGGTAAGCGATTGATTGATAACTGCCGTAGTCTGACGTCAGAGACGTAGTTCTACCCCGAGATAGCGATTACGTCTCTGACGACATAGTTTATCAACGATACATATTACGGCTAGTATTTCCAATTCCTAAATATCATTAAAATTGTAGGACTATTATTTAAGTGAAGAAATAGTTCAAGAGATCTTCAAAGATGTGAACGCCTCATCGAATCTGTGTCTTCCGTCAAAATCAAAAGTTATTATTCTAGTCATCGATGCCTTAAAGTATGAGTTCGGTGTATTTAAGCCGAACTTATCCGATCCCTTACCATATGAGAACAAGTTAACAATTTTCAACGAGTTACTCCAGGCCGAACCAGAACGCACTCGCATACTTCGATTCCGTGCTGATCCGCCAACAACAACGCTGCAACGTTTGAAAGGACTAACAACGGGCAGTCTACCAACGTTTATCGATATCGGGTCGAACTTTGCATCACCAGAGATCAACGAAGACAATATCATCGATCAGATGATTGAGAACAATCTAGGAGTTGTCTTCCTAGGTGATAGCACGTGGACAGATTTGTATCCACGGCGATTTATGCGATCATACGCGTACCCCAGTTTTGATATATTCGACTTAGACACTGTGGATAACAAAATACGTAAGCATTTGCCCAAAGAGCTGGAAAAGGATGACTGGGAGGTGTTGGTGACACATTTCCTCGGTGTCGATCACTGCGGTCATAAGCATGGACCTCTGCACGAGGAGATGTCGCGAAAGCTAACCGAAATGGATGAGGTTATACGGTAGGTGTTATTGTTTGTTTGGTTGGAGATACTAATTTTGTTTTCCTTTGGTAGATCGGTGATCCAACGGATGGATAATGAGACGACGCTGTTGGTTATGGGAGATCATGGCATGACAATCTCTGGCGATCATGGCGGGGAATCTGATGATGAAATAAACGCTTTGCTGTTTGCCTACACTAAGACGATAAAATTTGTGACAGACGACTACGGATCAGATAGCAGTTCTCTTCAGCAGGTGAGATATGTTATCTATTTGTTTTCAGGTCTGTGGCTTTTGGGTTCTATTTCGTTGCGGCAACCCTGAGTAAACAAGACGATAAACGTGTATTCTATCACACCCACTATCGTGTGGATCATGATCAGCGCTATAACGCACGAAGTAGACCGATTATGTGCGTCAATTAACTACCCCCAGTTAGCTTATGCTGCTCAAATTCTCAGTTTCAACTGATTTTGATTGTGTATGACTTAATTAGCATCAATTAGTGAGTTTTCTTTACTAAATATCACAGAACAGCGTAGTTTATTTTTAAATGAAGGCAAATGTTTCCGTTGGCTTAGATTAGCTTCTGTTCATTGGTATCGCTTACCTAAATTTATTGCATTAACCCACATTAGCATACCACCGTGGTCCGTTTCATTCAAGAGATATTATATATCTTATTATGGTGTCCAATGGAAGTCTTAAAAAAATACTTACTTGCCCTGCCGAGGGTCTTCTGCCTATCATGTTTGATGCTGAACGCTGCTTCCAGTCGCTTACTCTCGATTCATTCTTAAACCCGATAGCCAGTCTTCTATGCAATATCGAATTTGGGTGATTGAATTCGAAGATTTCCGTTGTTAGAGCATTACTTTCAAAAAGCCAAGGGCGGGCAATGTAATGCCGTCGACGTGTTTTTTTTTCTATTGGTGTGCATCCACATCCTGGAACAGCTCTTCAAGCTATCGTGCTTATTTTAGTACTTGGCACTGTAAGGTATGTCTTGAATTTGATAGGATCTGGTATAGAAACTATTTGAACTTCGAGGCATGAGTTTTCCTATGGTAAATCTTTGTCGGATCTCTCCTTTGGTGTCATTCGTTTGTTTGATGTTGACTCTGATAAATAGCCTTGTTGCTGTTGTTGTTTCTTAATGGCAATGCTTTGTTTGTTAATATAATTTAGTTTGTCCTGTCCTCGTTTACAACAAGAACAAGGCGACCTGTTGCTCAATATCTCGTATCTTGAATCCAGGTAGATGGTCGATTTTACCATATGCCGCTTTGAAATCAATGAAAATGTGTTGAGTCTCGACTAGAAATTCGCTCCTTACAAGGATTTATTTAGTTTGAAAATTAGTACCAATAAGAATTTTGCAGAATCGAGTTTTTTTTTTGGTTTGGGAAGGAAGCCCGAAAATGTCTCTCTTATAGTCTTTTACAATTTGTTTTGCGAACTTCGAGTATCTGCAGGGGGGGACCAGATGATGGTATCACTCCGAGTAGTCCCTCTCCTTGGGGGTTCGCGAATAATCGCCATACCACTCTAAAAACTTTGATTAGCTACTCCATACTTTACAATAACATTAAACTGCACTAGTCATACATTCTCTTTCAAATATTTCCATGAGATACTTATCTTCTTTTAAATTTTCTTCGCGTCTACTTGGGTTTTCTTTTAGATTTCTTTTGTTTTAACACCTTCACATTAATCAACCGATTGGATTGCAAGTCCAGAACTGATAGTGTGCTTGTCCGTTTGAAATTGTGTACGGACTCTAAAATCCCGTAGGCAAAAGGGTACGGTAGATATACGTTTTTTCAACTCTTCTACCTCCAACTTATTTTCTTCCCTCTCATATTGTGGCACCAGCAAGCGCATTAGTCTTATACTCTTATTTCATACTCGCTCATAGTATAGTGGCCTTTCATGATCGGACAATAGTCAGTGCACCAACCCTGCTATTTCCCTGTTATTAGTAGAGTCCGACCGAAGGTCATTTTTTCGGCCGAAGCCGAAGGTCATCAAAAAGAGGTGTTAGTATTACAAAATACTAAGAAACCTAAAAAATTGTAATAATAATAATCGTATCAATCAGAATAAACAAAAATGACTGGTTTTCTGTAAATAAAATGATGCTTTTATCAATACGCATAGAAATTGGATGATCATGGGGCCATAATGGTACTGGTATCTTTCTTTCTATCAACTGTGGCAAAGTCGACTGCATAAGATTATCATTTATATTGCTTTCATTTAGCGATTTCATGCTTTCGGTTTTTCTTATCTTTGTTAAACTATGGCTTTCTGCTTCTTCATTATACTTTTTCCATTCTTCCTTATGAACTTTTTCTAAATGATTTTTTATATTTGTTATTGTTTGTTTTTTTGGTAGCGAACTACCTAGTGACAACGATTTGGAACATATTTTGCAAGTTGCATTCGCATTATTTTTATTGAAAAAGCCGCAGATTGGATATTTAGCTGCCATTTTGAATGTCTTTATGCCTGAAACCAATACAAACAAATTGCAAATTCTTATACCTTCCAGATCACTTAAAATTATATTAGCTTACCCACTTGGGAATTCAAGCCTGATACAAATATTATTATTATAAAACTATTTAAAGAACACAATTTTGAACAAAATATCTGTAAACAACAAAAAATAAAGCACACAGCTACTTGCAGTTGACCTTGACACTTCACTTTTACTACTGTTGATGTTGTGTACGCATTCCGTAACTTTCAACAATGGCGTAGGAGACTTTCTGGGTACAGTCCGTGGAAATTGTATACACATGTATACACACAAACACAATATACAAATTCTACAGTAAGCACCCAGATAGTCTCCTACACCGTTAACGATAATAATTTTAAAAAATACGAAATGTGTATCCTGCTGCACAGAAAATACCTTGATTATATTTTAACAGAAAATTGAAAAGTCAACATTCGGCCTTCGGCCAAATCTTCGGCCACATTTGGCCGAAGCCGAATGTTTCGCCGAAGGTGATATTTTTAGCCGAAGGTGGCCGAAGCCGAAGCCGAATGTTCGGTCGGACTCTAGTTATTAGGTGCACTAACCACCACGGGACGCAGTATGCAACTTGTTAGTGGCAACATTGCAGCAAGCAACAACAGGGAAACATCAAACAAGCGGACACAAACAATTCCCACAATGTATACCTCCAAGGCATTACATCCGTATTTGTAAAGTTCCGCTATTAACCCATAAGAAGCCGTTTCATTGTTGTTCTTCTGCATTTATGTGGGTCCAATGATTTTTTCTCTAATAAGTAGGTGGTTGGCCTTCTTTCCAAAATACTGACAATAACCGATGAAATATGTTGGCATCGATATTTCATAGACTCTACGTTCCTACTTTGCAGCCAGCCTCCAGTTGATTAGTTTTTTTTAGAAGTATGGTCAACTTCTTGCCTCGATTTTGGTAACTGAAAACCTGAATTTCACTGTATTACCTTATATATTAGAGGTGTCAATGAGCTTAACATATTTTGTCGTTTTTTCATATTCGAAACGAATATGAAAAGCTAAGAGTACTGCCAGCATCCATGGAATTAATTGATTAGAAGTTGTATACAGGAAATCATTACAAAAATTGTGAAAAAGAAAGATGAATGGGTTTATAATGCATGTTATGTAAAATATTTTACCTACTTACAAGGCCTCAACCAACATGCATCTCCAATTAGCCCTGTCCGAAGCTAACTGCCTCCAGTTCACTTAAAGTTGGTGGATGTTGGTTTTTACTTACACTGACGTCTTACTTACTGACTTATTTACATACTTGCTCACTTAAGTGTCACTACAGTCCGGAATGAACCTGGGCCTCAACCAACATGCCCCTCCAATTAGCCCGGTCCTTAGCTAATTGCCGACGGTTTCTATTTGTGCGCGCCAACTAAGGCGAGGTCTTCCTCTACTGCGTCCGACGTCTGGCTGGGAATCGAAGCCTCTGCGAGCCGGACTATTGGTGCCTATTCGTTCTACATGTCCTAGCCATTTTAAACGTCCAATGCGGAGTTTTTTGACCAGGGGCATGTCCCTGTACAGCTCGTATAGTTCTTGGTTGAATCTTCGTCTCCATAGCCCGTCAACGCAAACGAGACCGAAGATTTTTCGAAGAAAAATCGAACAAGGATTTCTTCGTCCGCTTTTGAGACGGTCCATGCTTCAGCGCCGTAGAGCAGGACTGAGATGATCAGGGTCTTATATAAGATCTCCTTAGTAGTTCGAGTGATGGCTTTACTACTGAATTGCCTTCTTAGCCCGAAGAAACAGCGGTTGGCAAGAGTAATTCTTCGTTTAATTTTTGAAGAGATGTTGTTGTCACAGTTAATAGCGGAGCCGAGAAAGGTAAAGTCCCGTACTACCTCAAAGTTATATCTGTCCAATTCGTCGATGTTGTGTGTCCCTTCGTGTTGACAGCATATACTTCGTCTTGCCCTCATTTACTGCAAAACCCATTTTTGCCGCTTCCTTCTCTATACTAGCAAACGTGGCTGGGACATCACGTTGGGTCCTACCAATGATGTCAATATCGTCGGCGTATGCTAGTAGTTGTACAGATTTTTGGAAAATTGTGCCTCTGGTGTTGGCTCGTGAGTTTTGCACAATCCTCTCAAGAATCAGATTGAAGAAGTCACATAACAGCGCATCGCCTTGCCTAAATCCTTTTTTGTTATCGAATGTGTCAGTGAGGTCGTTTCCGACCCTGATGGAGCAGCGATAATTCTCCATCGTCATCCTACACAAACGGACGAGTTTGGGCGGTATACCAAAACTAGACATGGCTCTGTATAGTTCGTCTCTATAAATGCTGTCGTATGCGGCTTTAAAATCGATGAATAGGTGGTGGGTATCGATTTGGACTTCTTGGGTTTTTTCCAGGATCTGCCGAAGTGTGAAAATTTGATCGGTTGTGGACTTTCGTAGGGTTGTGGACTGATAAGGGCCGTTTAGGTTGTTGGTAAACGGTTTCAGGAGTTCACATATTTCCGCCAGCCTTATTAAGCTTGAGTTTAGATATGGCTATCCTCACTTCAGTCAGGTCGGGTGGTTGGGACTTTTCGCTGTCGTTGCCAATATTGAATGGGTCGTTCTGCCTGACAGCGGAATGTTGTTCGTCATCGCCGTTTAACAGTCTTCAGAAATTGTTTTTCCATATCCTCAGCATCGACTGTGTCTTAACTACGATATTTACTTGTTCATCTTGACAGGATTCTGTTCGAGCCTTGCATCCTTGGCTTTGACGTTATACACTATGGTGGAACTTGCGAACATCATTCCTGCAGTGGCACCTCTCTATATCCTCGATCGCGCGCTTTTCTTGCTCTTTTTTCTTCTTTCTGAAAAGCCGGTGTTCTTCCATTCTTCTCTGCCTATACAGCTCAACGGAAGCTCTCGTCTTCACATGCAGTTTAGCCTTGTAGGCATCTGTCGGCATTCCTGATCAAAACAGGGGTTTCTTGCTGGTAGGCGCAAGAAATCTAGCACATCAATCGCGGCTAATCTAATGGCTTGTTGCATCGTTGCCATTGTTCTTCGACATTCGATGCTGGTGGTATGGTGTTAATGTTAAGGTTTAGGGATACGCGTTGCGCGAAGGTCTTGGCGGTCTCTTGCGAATGCAGTGTTTCGACATTAATTTTTTTCACAGTATTTCTGGATTGTTGTGTCGTGTTGGATATCCGCATTCTTACCTTTGCTGCAACAAGGTAGTGATCCGAGTCGATGTTAGCTCCTCGGAATGTTCGGACACCCAAAATACTTGATGCTTGCCTCTTTTATATCGCAATAAGATAGCCTAAGTCCGTTACCAGGCGTGTTGTCGTGTGGGCTATGCAATGCAAACGGGTCCGAATATTTTTCGACGAATTCTTCGCTCGAAACGACCAAGGAATTTCTTCATTTCGTATTTGATATAGTCTAGGCTTAAGCGAGTGTCATTTCAAACGTCATTTCTGGTTGCCTTGTTAATTCTAAGTTTAGATATTGCTATCCTCACTTTACTTAGGTCGGGTGGTTGGAAATGTTCGTTGTCCTTGCTATAATTGAATGGTTCGTCCTGCTCGACAGCGGGAGATTGTTCGTGAAAGTTTAAAACTGTGTAAAATTTACGAACATTTTTCCTGGAGTGGCACCTCTCTTTTTCCTTCTTTATGAATAGCCAATGCTCTTTCGGCTCTTTTTGGCCTATAGAGCTCAATGGCAGCTCTAGTCTAAACTTGTAGGTTTACCTTGTAGGCCTCGTTCTTGGCAGCAAGTATCTGTCACCACTCTTCATCAAACCAAGGGTTTTTTTTCTGATCTAATGCTAGTGTTATGATGTTAACCGAAAGATTAAGACTTGCAAATCTCTTGCGATTACGGTCTTTCGATATATAACGTTCCAACTAATCCTCCAAAGATGTTTTCATTTCCGTCCAATCTAATTGGACACTCCTGTTAACTTTTGTCGGTATTCTGTTTACAATCGATTGCTCTTATTGATCAACTCAAACCTCCTTTACAGCATAATAAACCATCTTTGTTTCAAATTTCAGATTGACCTCGTTCCAACTTTAGCTACAATTCTTGGCATACCGATACCCTACTCGAATTTGGGTCTCATCAATTTTAACATAGTGCCTGATGTTGCCGTGCCTTTTATGTCGAGATACCAAGCCCTGCTGCTGCATGCATGGCAGAATGCCCAACAAATCTACAAGTACTTCTACAACTATGCTCTCGAGAACAAGCGCACCTTTAGTTTCGAAGAAATGGACACAATGGAAAGCAAATTCCTGATGCTTACGCATCGCGTCAAGACCATTTACACAGAAGCGGCGTTTAAAAGCTTTATCGTAGATCTCAATTCGCACTTGCGTGAAATTCTCGGTATTTGCCGCGAGATTTGGGTAAAATTCGACGCAACCCAGATGTCACAGGGACTGCTTATCACCTTTTTGCCAATATTCTTCACATTTCTGCTCATCAACAACTCTCGTGCTGGGGACTTTCCAAAGATATTCACTATGAGAGTGGTGCTGTACACATATCTGATGAATATCGCCAGCGGTGTTTTTGGTTATCGTTACTACAAGTGTTTCTCCTTCAAAACCGAGGAGCACGGTGTGATATTCTTCACCAATATCTTGAGCACAGTAATTTTGGTATTTTTAACGCTGAAGAATTGGGGTGCCATCGCCAACAACTGGAGCGGCGTAAAGCGATTCGGCAATATGACAACACGTTGCATTTTCTTCATTCTCATCTCGGTGTTCTTCTCCAATAGTTTCATCATCCAGGAGCCGAAAATTATTTCCTACCTTCTTACTGCCGTGATTATGCTACTGATCTATGAGATCCTTCAACTTAGCCTCAAAGTAGACTTTAAGACAAGGTTCCGAGTGGGAGTGTTCGTCAAGTCGACCGCGTTCAAATTAATGCTGACCGGTATACTGGCTATTGTTCTATTGCGGTCGGCTTACACACTGTTTCGCTGTCGCGAAGAACAGGGCGACTGCGGAGATTTCTCAAATAACTCGGGATTTTCCTTTAAGCGACCATCAAATGCCAAAACTTACCTACTATCGGTTGTGGTTGTGGTGCTGTACACCACGCTGACTCGATTGTATCTTCGATCGTGTGGAAATTTAACGGGCTCTTCGATAAATGTCCTACTAGCAAGGTATGGTCCTACTATTGCGTCGATTTGCGCCGGTGGACATATTCTCTTGACCAATAGTGCTGCCAAAAACATCAAAAGGAGTCACATCGATTCGATGGCTCTGATGATCTACGCTCTGCTGTTGTTGCAGATCGCAGTCGTGTCATTCTCGCCGCTGATGACATATGTGTTGCCGCCAAAGAGTACGATGATTTCGGTAAGGACCCACGAGGGAGTCGTCCCTGAGATCTTTAAAAAAATGAAGCAACAGTACGACGGCGAGGAAAGTGATAAGAATTATGAGATTCCCGTTGTCTACGGTCTGGCGACGGTCTACTCATCGATTATAATATCATTTGGAGTGTTTCTGGCCATGGTGTTGATTGTCTTACTTGAACCGAAGTCAACGATTGGCTTCGTCATTTGTATAGCAATAGGCGCTGTCCTTTTGGTCGTCCATTCGATTCTACGATATCGCACCGCCACTAGTTTTGGTAAGGATTACATTTGCTTAAGAAAATTCCTCTCTTATTGCTTGTCTTTCTAGAAACCTGCATCCAGCCGACATTCACTGCCATAGTGGGATGGTTCCTGCTGTCGAACTTCTGTTTCTTTGCCACCTCCCACCAGACGACGTTGTCTCAGATAGATTGGCGAGCAGCTTTCGTCGGCCGAACCGCGTACATCGGCAATTCGAATTTTATTTCTGGTGTACTTGTTATTTTAAACACGTTCTGTGGTCAAATATTCTTCATGACCATGTACGGGCTGCTGAGCTCAGAGACTTTCTCTATTTTTGCCCTGTTCCCAACACTGATACGCTCCAATTTAAAGGAGAAACCCAAAGAGACCGATCCACGGTTAACCAGTCAAATCAAGTCGAACAGTGAAATCTCCCAACAGAACGTCGGATTCGACATGACTCGGGGCGAACTTATACTCTTCGAAAATGAAAGCGTATACCTTGGTACCCTCTTTAAATTAGCCATACAATTCTTTATGCTACAAGGAGTTAAGGTAATTAGAATTTCATACATCCTCTGCCTACATTTTTTATTCGTTTGCTGCTTTCAGATATTCTGCGCAATGATGGCATGCACGATACATTGTCGCCACTTGATGGTGTGGAAGATATTCGCTCCCCGATTTATCTACGAAGCTCTGTCCACGTTTGTGTCTTTCCCCGCGATTATTATCGGCTATTTGCTAGTCGTACGAGTGCATTGGTCAGTCGATAGATTAATTAATAGAATAAATAAAATTAAATAGGCAATTTTTGTGTGTAAGCTAAGCCGTATTTTGTAATAAAACGTTTCGTTATCCAAAATACACTCAAAAGCGATTCGTACCAGCCAAATGGTTTCGTTCAAAAACTCAATCAACAAGCAATATACTAATGGAAAATGTGTTTGTGTTCCTTACAACCACACAGAATTTCGGAAACCAACTTATTGTTAACAATTTTCAATTTGAATGTGTAAATTTTGAACGGTCTTTTGTTTTTATTCGTTTGTATTACTTTTCTATGTCCACACGCAGCCAAATGTTTTTAAATACACGAGTTTTTGTTTTTTATTTATAAGATTAAATGCAATATGGTTTTATTTGAATTCTTTTTTTATAATATGTGGGCGTGGGGATATAAAAGAAGCACGAAGATCCTGAAAAAAGTTCAGAGCATATAATACATATTCGATAATATTCGGCTGGGTGCATTGTTCAGAACAAAATTGGAACTCCAAGTCGAGATTGGCTCCTTTATCGATGCAGTCTGGCAAAAAGCATAATATAAGTCTGCAACAATGCAAGATAGTGAGCTGAAGTAATACCACCGAGATATATTTACAATATTTGGTTCGACAAAAAAGAAAAACTCGCAAATTTTATATAAATCGTTTGAGTAACTAACTGCCTTTGAAATTCAATTATAATCCTGGTTATGACGATTACAGGAGAACTTCTAAAAATCTAACTTACTAAATGTTTATCGAGGATTAAGCATTAAGTTAGTTGCTCTATATTATGTATGTATGAAAACTTATATACCCCGAAAAATAATTCTTTTAGAAATAGTTTTGGATGCAGTATTATTTGGTGTAAAATAGATATGAAGAAACTTTTGTTTTGGAGTTGTAAACCCATTTTAATCAGTTTTATGGAACAAAACCGGAAAGAAGTATGATTTTGATGATTTTGGATAGTTCAGATTTAGAAAATGACGCGTATTTCTGATTGAATGTAGTTTTAATGTAATGTTGTATTTTTTTCGTTAACTAGACCTCCTCAGCTTTATAATAAGCGGTCGACCATTAAAATCGGTCGAAGCATTAGCTGGGAATTCGATTCGCAAGTCACGCTAGACGTCCGAAACATCAAAAGAAGCTCTAAAATTTAACCCGAAAAAACATGTTTTTTTTTTAACGCGTTTATTAACATAATTTTCGACGCAGTATTATTTGGTGTAAAATAATCATGGAGAAAATTTTTGTTTTGGAGTTGTTAACCCATTTCAATCAGTTTTATGGAACAAAAACGGAAACCGGAGAATCCATTAGTCCTAGTACTGTTCGACGAGCATTGCACTCGAATGGTTTGTTTGGCAGAGTTCCTCGCAAAAAGCCTTATATTTCCCTCAAAAATATAAAAAAAAAAACATTATGCAAAAAAAAAAAAAAATTGTGGAATTTCATTTTGGAAAGACGTTTTGTTTAGAGATGAAAGTTAATTCGAAATGTTTGCAGCTGCTAGAAAGCCACAAATTTGGAGGTCAAAGGGAGAAGAATTTAAAAAGAAAAATATTTCGTCTTGCGTTAAACATGGTGGTGGATCAGTGATGGTTTGGGGGTGTATGGCGTCTTTGGGTGTAGTTAATTTAGTGTCCATTGATAATACAATGAACAAACTAGGTAACCTAAACACTTTAAAAGAAAATATTCAACCGAGCGTCTTGAAATTGAGTTTGCCTAAGACTTTGCAAGACAATGATCCTTAGCATACGGCTCACATTGTAAAAGAATGGCTGCTTTATAGAACCCCAAAGCAACTTGCTCATCCAACACAATCCCCAGATTTGAACCCTATCGAGCATTTGTGAGAACATTTGGACCGAAAAATCAGACAAACGCAAATTACTAGCAAAAACAACTTGCGAAAAGCGCTGATTGAATAATGGAACAATATAAGCCACTGTGTAACCAAGAAACTTGTTGAATCCATGACACGAAGACTTGCAGCTGTTCTGAAGGCAAAAGGCAGTCAGACAAAATATTAAAAAGGACCTACACCGCTTTTCAATTTTAAAGTATTATTTTTGGTTAACCTGTGCACTCACTTTTGACGCTTGAATTTGTTATGTTTTTATGATTTTTATGTCGATTTTTTTTTTGTTTCAAGACGAATATAAATATTATTCTCCATAACTTGAAACATAATAAAGGAAGATTGACTTTGCTAATACCAATATTAGCCTTAATGTTCAATGAAAGGTGAGAAACTTAAGTGCTCTCACTTTTGACGCTCACTGTGTATATTATTCCTTTCCAACAATTCCACAACATTTTCAATCTAAATCGTACATATTTTCCGCCGGCTTAGTTAGAACAAAAGAGCATATCGAATTTGGTAACGACGCGACGTATGCTTTAACGGACTAGTAGAAATATTTAATGAATTGGAAGAAAATGGAATAGACTTAAACATTGAAAAGGTGGTTTGTAAAGTATACTTCTGTAAACATAAAAAAAATATTTTATATTCAGTGTATGCTGCATTATAAGCTTGGATACCAGCCCAATACAGCACCATCACACCAAACACAGCAAAAAGATAAACGACTTCATACGCATTGCAACAAAATCTGAACCCACCGAAATAAGATTTACAGATGTATTCCTCTATCTTGGCGTAAGAGATATTCAAAATATCCGAATGGCATTGGCGGAAATTTTCAAATTGCCGGCAGTTATCACGAAGTTGATCCACATCCTGTAGATGCTAAGTCGCTAGGAGCCAGTTGCAAGAAATTCAAAACAAAAATCACTGCTGAGGATTAAACAAATACTTTTTTATAAGTATTGGGAACTTGGAGCTTACAGGCTATATCCCATTCTGTAGATGTGTATAAAGTGTATAGAACTTCATAGAGTACAAATCTACAGGCGCGGGCGGTAAGTGCTAGGGGAAATTTCGTCGATCGTATGCTCCGGCTACGCTGTTGTTTGATGCTGGGGTAGCAATGTGAACACTGGGGTGTCAATATAAGTACCCTACATAGAAAATGTTCGTTGTATGAGATGAGCACCACTCGGTTGTTGCCCAGTGGTTTTAATATGAAACCACCTAATCAATGTTTGTTTCCTGCTTTCCTGGTGGTTGGGAAACCAATATGTCACATTTGTTCCTGTTCATTCGTAGAGCAACAGGAATTTTTTTCATGTGCAACATATTTGCATTTTGGGATGAGTGGGGGCTCATTGTGAGTTAGTCATCTGTTGTGAAAGGTGCTTGAACGGTAATCAAAGTAAAATTGTTAATTTCGTGCTCTTAATTGAAATGAGTGGTAAGTTAGATACAATTCGAGATTCTTTGGATAATCTTTAGTGTTTTTTTTTGACTTTTATTTGTTTAAATGAAACTGATCTATGGATGGAGTGTATATATAAATATGGGTGGTTACTCCATGAAACCACTGGGACTTAATGGATTTTTTGTTTTGTCTTAGTTATAGTTAGATAGTTTTTTTTTTCCTTAGTTGGAACGCGGGCGGATTATTCACTCCACTTGACCGATGATGACATTTTCGATATTTTGGAGGATATCCCATCTTATCCGGAGTCCGATATTGGAGATGTGCACGAGGAAGATGAATTCGATGACACAATATTGCTTCAAAATGATGTGGATTGTGTAGCAGTTGCTTCTGATGGTTTTGATTGTAGTCAATCTGATTGGGAGTCTGAAGACTAAATTCAATTATACCTTGTAAGCGCTAAACAACAAGACTGCTTCACTGCTTGGACACGACGATGTGCATATTGCAGCACAAAAAGTGAATCCCATCGTTCCAAATGGTGCTGCTCAGTCTGCAATGTAGCATTATTGTCAAAGGAAACAAATTGTTTTACCAAATACCATGCGAAATAAAAATAATAGTTTTATACTTTCTTTGAAAAATTTCTTTGTTTTATTTTGTCCGGAAAATATGCAGGAGTGCCCAGTGGTTTCTCAGAGTAACCACCTACAAAATGTTAATAATATTACAAAAAAAGATAACAGCAATTTTTTTCTTATTTAATAAAAAGTAACCAAGGTTCCATGTATCTATTTTTAGTGTTTGTTTTCAAAAAATAAGAAAATAATAATACGAGCCGTTAAGGGTTAACAAAACAAAATCCCAAGCCGTAAAATTATAAAAAGAAAAGAAACGAATAACAGTGTTTATCGGCACACTCACGGTCATTAAGTAAATCATTTAATTTAGAAATGAAACAAGCATTGGATTTTAGAACGATCAGGCATATCTTGGGAGATGAATACAAATATGTTTCTTAAGGCATATAAGCATAAAATAATTAATTTCCTATAAAATGTCTTCTGGTTTACTTATTGCATCCATGCTCTCCTCATTCTCAGTCGTGTTTATCTCTTGTTCCATTACGTCCCACTCATCCATTTTCAGTAACATCAAATGTCGCTTTATAATCTCCTCTTTGGAACATCTCGAGCTTTCTAGGTATTCTATTAACCTGTCCTTTTCGGCGATTATTCTTTTTAGTCTTTTAATCTCCCGTTTGTAGGAGTTCACATTTCGTTCACAGGTTTCCGAACACGGCATCAAACCGATCATATCCTTCTTAGGTTTTGGCAAGTTAAGCGACGGAATGGTACCTTTTCGAAGCTTGTGAGTCATAATTAAATGTTTCTCAAAATGTTTTTCACACACAAAAATATTTTTCACGTTCAATTGTACAAGATTGAGTTGGCAAACCCTTGCCCACTTTCGAAAGAGTGCATCTTTATCTCGGGGGGGAAACCGAAAGAACTTTATACCCATATTGTCTTGTCGCCTAGCAGAACAAGATCGAATACAGCACTTTTTACGGTAACCGCATGTTGATGAACTTTGTTTACTCATTTTAAGATACGTTTGTCAAGAGTTTTGTGATCTAATTGTTTCTGAAATATCAAGTGGGCAGACGATATCCTTATACTTAAGATTAAATAATTGATAGCTTATGGTATTTTCTTATGATTAAAACTATGTAGGTAGTATTTGGTTCATAAAAATCCAAATCACTGCACGGGATTCGTTATATAATAAAATTTTATGAACGTACTCGTGAAATACGCTGGGTCCGTAGTTCAAAAAACGTTGATGTTGGGAACTATGATGGCATCTGCTACTGCTTTTTTCATATCCAGCTAATTTTCAATACGCGTCTTCTGTTGTCCTTAGGGAAACTTGGCCATTGAGTTTTACAACAAAATCTTCGAAGTGATTGAAATTTACGACACTTTCGTACACACGTTGACAGCTTTGTTTTTAAAACTAGAAATTAAATTAAATGTATAAAAGCTAATGGATATTTTAAAATCTCAACTGGCTTAAACTTAAAAACTTAGATTAATAATAATCATATACATATTTATAATAAAAACAGAAATATTCAGGGAAACAAACATTTGAGAAGAATTTTGGAGCTACAGGGTGTTCGCCGCCGCTTTGTTTTGCCGCCATTTTGGTAAATTTTAGGCTTGACAGTTCATATTTGGCAGTCGTGAAGTAGACAAGTGGCAAATTTATTATGGAAAAATATTCGATAAACCAACGTGTTTTAATCGTTTTGTCATCATTTAATCAAAATCAATCATCGATTACTGTGACGATGAGAAAGTTAAGTGAAATTTTCGGGAGAAACAACGTGCCAACATAATGCATAGTGAATGATTTCGAAGAAAGAGGGTCTGTAGGTGATAGGCCAAAGCATGGACCACAATGTACTGCAATATCGGCTGAAAACATTACCGCTGCTCAAGGAATTGTTCAAAACAATCCACAAATATCAATTCGACGCCGTGCTCAGGAGCTTGGTCTTCAAAGAACAACTTTAGCCACAGTTTTGCACAAGGATTTGCATTTGTTTCCATTTAAGATTCAGTTGACACAAGAGCTTCTTCCACAAGACCATTTACGCCGCGTACATATGCCAATAGGATGTTACAGCTAGCCCATGACAACCCCGATTTTCATTAAAAAATCATGAGTGACGAGGCACATTTTCATTTGAATGGATATGTGAATAAACAGGATAGTCGGTTCTGGGCAATGGAAAACCCTCAAATTATTCATCAGTCACCTTTGCATCCATTAAAGTTACAGTCTGATGTGCATTTAGGTCAGGAGTAATCATTGGACCTTGTTTCTTTGAAAATGAAAACGGCGCGGCGTGACGGTAACTGTTAATGGAGAGCGATATCGTGATATGATTGAAAACTTTTTGACGCCACAAATGCAAGCTTTCGGCTTGATTAACATGTGTTATCAACAAGCCTGTGCCACATTGCATACAGTCAGGATAACAATGAAATTACTGGTAGACCTCTTACCACAACAAATTATTTCAAGAAATGGCGATGTTGGCCTCCACGGTCGCCTGATTTGACTGCTCCGGACTTCTTTTTGCGGGGATATCTGAAAAGCAAGGTTTATGCAAACAAACCAGAAACGCTTGAGCAACTCAAACAAAATATTCGTGTTGAAATTAATGAAATACCGCGTGAAATATGTGAGAATTTAATGATAAATATGCTCAAAAGGGCTCGTATTTGTGGGACTAACAGAGGTGGACATTTACCTGATATTGTATTGTATATGCATAATTGTCGACATTAAATAAAACATTTATCAATATAAGATCCATTCGCTTCATTTAATCAAACATTTTAAACAAACAAAGTAGTAAACCTTCCCGACGGACACCATGTATTTGAGAAGCAGAAGATTTCTAAACGACAAAAAACGATGATTCTCTATGGCATATGCTATGGGATATGCTGTTAAAATGTTGTTTTTAGGAATATGCCCCATACAGTGGGTGTGGGTTAAAATGATCTGACGATATTCCTGAAAGGTTTTTTCAAAAATTTCGTATAATTGTACTAAAGTCGTTTTTTTTTATAGACAAATCCTGCAAAAAATGGGCGTTGCAGAGACGAACTATACAGAGGCATGTCTAGTTTTGGTATACCGCCCAAACTCGTCCGTTTGTGTAGGATGACGATGGAGAATTCTCGCTGCTCCATCAGGTTTGGAAACGACCTCACCGACACATTCGATACCAAAAAAGGATTTATCAAGGCGATGCGCTGTCATTCAATTTGATTCTTGAGAGGATTGTGTCACCAGAGACCTGAAATCGGTGCAACTACTAGCATATATTGACGATATTGACATCATTGGTAGGACTCAACGTGATGTCATAGCCACGTTTGCTAGTATAGGGAAGGAAGCGGCAAAAGTGGCATTCAATCCGGACTGTAGCGCAACCTTAAGTAAGTAAGTATCTTACTAGCATACGCCGACTATATTGAGATGTTTGTCGGACCCAACATGATTTGATAACCACGTCTGCTAGTATAAAGAAGGAAGCGCCCAAAATGGGTATATGAGGGTAAGACCAAATATATGCTGTCAATACAACATCGAAGAATTGGAGATAACGTCATCATTAACAGATATAACTTTGAGGTGGTATGGGAGTTTGTCTATCCATGTCAGAAATAAAACGACGAATTACTTCTCAATTAAGAAGGCATGGGCCGTCTTAGAAGCGTATGGCGCTCCTTTGCGTTGGCTGGTAGGTATAGAGTAAAGGAGATTTAACCAAGAACTAAACGAGAACGATAAACTACGCATTGGAAGTTTAACTGGCAGGCTTACGCCTTTGGCTGAATTATTAGAGAACAAACATTTTTCTAGTCACAAACTTAAAAAACAAAATTGAAGTATAAATCAAATTTTCTTTACAAAATGTTTACACAACAAATCTAGAATAAATAAGTAAAAAAGTTTAAGCTTCTCCAATAATTAATAAATTATATTCACATACCTTGTTAGTAGGTACCTTGAACGTGTTGCTGTAGAGAGTAATAAAACACCAAGTTGAGTTGAAACAGGTAGATTGATGATGTTGCGAAATTCCAATTTGACTCCATGGAGGAGGCACACTATATTTTGTGTGTTTTCAACCAATAGCTGGAGTTTTCTTTTCAAGTTGGATAGGTCTAAGGGTGTATATTTTCTAGTTGCATGTAAAAAAAAAACACAAATCAAACTAAAACTGAAATATTTATCGGAAATTATATTTTTTACCTTATTCGACAAATGACATAGGTATATAACGGACGTTGTTGAACAGGATGGAGTACAGCTTAGTTTCTGAAAATTATATTAAACATGATTACCTACATGACACAGGAACGCTACAAAAGTTGAGCGACAGGGACAGCAAACGACGCCATATTTCTTGCCGCTCTTTTGACATTTCTCTTCAGTAAGGTTTGCCATTTCATGATGGAAAGATATACGATCCAACAACGAGTCGAAATTATTAAAATTTACAACCGAAATTCGGAGTCAGTGGCCTCAACGTTAAGAGCGCTACGTTCAATTTATGGCCTAGCAGATCAACAATTAGCGTCTGGTGGAAAAATTTGAATCTACAGGCACAGTACAAAATGTTCCCGTGCCAGTGAGACAAAGAAGTGCCCGTAGTGTCGAGAATATTGCTGCCGCAGAGGCTTCAGTTGAAGAAAGCCCAAATGTGTCTCTCACACGTCGTTCTCCAGCGTTGGGTATCTCTGCGACGTCGTTGTGGCGAATTTTGCGAAAAGGTCTTGGCCTACATCCTTACAAGATTTAATTGACGCAAGAACTGAAGTCGCTTGACCACCAGAAGCGTCGTATGTTCATGAATTGGGCTCAGCAACAACTTGAAAATGATTCGGATTTTCATCGAAAAATCATCTTGAGCGATGAGGCTCATTTCTGGCTGAATGGCTTCGTCAATAAACAAAATATGCGGTATTGGTCAGGCAGCAATCCACACGTACTCCATGAGTCATCATTGCATCCCGAAAAAATTACGGTTTAGTGTGGCTTACGGGCCGGGGGCGTCATTGGGCCGTACTTCTTCCGTGATGATCAAGACCGGCACGTTACTGTGAATGGGAATCGCTACGGTTCAATGATAACCGAATATTTTTGGCCCCAATTGGATGATATGGACTTGTGGTTCCAACAGGACGGCGCCACAACCCACACAGCGAATGCCACAATCAATTTATTGGAAACCAAGTTTGGAGAACGTGTTATCTCACGAAATGGTCCAGTCGCTTAGCCGCCTATTTCCTGTGGGGCTACGTCAATTCTATGGTCTATGCCAACAAGCCAGTGACGATTGATGAACTTCGTACGAATATCGAACGTGAAATTGCAGCAGTATCGGCCGATTTATGCTTGAAAACCGTCGAAAATTGGGTTCAGCGTCTGGACTTCTGCAAGCGTGCCCGTAGTGGCCATGCAGGAATTCACAGGAATAAAGAACTTCATTGATATCCAAAACCGTTTTTGTTTTACTTAAAAAAAAAACGTTTGTAGCACTCTTATTGAAAAACCCTTTATATCAATTTAAATATAAAAGAGGAAAATTTTGCACACCATCAAAGCAAAGTTGAAAAATTATCACAATTCCATTGTAGGACATCTCAAATATTAATTTGCTTATGTTATGAACATATGTATTTGCTATGGCATCATACATCATATGGCCGGCAGGGACTACTGACTGCTTAGCATTCGAACAAATTACAAACGACACCATTAGAATGTGGACACCATATGAACTCAATAAAGAATCAAAATGCACATTAAGCTACATAAGCAGATAATATTTACGAATTACTGTCTTCAACAATCCAACAGGCAACAGCAACATTGCAATTGGATACTTCATTGGCAAGAATGCAATTTATGAGAACTACTGATTTTGCTGGATTGTTGATGTTCAGTCTTAATATGAAGCAAATGCAAAACATAACTTACTTTTAATAAGCCGAACTTTCTTCACATTTTCTTTAGTTTATAGAATTATACTTTATTGGGGTTTACTTTGCTCCTCAAATCCTTTTATTCTGCCAGAACCTTTTCTTTAAAACTGCATCGCAGACGATCAGCAATATATTGAACTGGTACTATTGGTGGGCGGCGGCCAGCGGCGTATTTGGCGATTTTTATTCATGGAAAGGGGACGGATACATAAATTCTGTATAACAGTAGCACAGTACCAATTTATGAAGAATTAGAATATAAATATTAAGCGTATGAAGAAGAGAAGAAGCATAGTTATTTGTAAACAAAACAAAATTCACATTCCGGTTTCCGACACTCGAAAGTAGGCACTGTGAGTTGTGACAGATGTTGGTTTGGTGATGCCGCTGCTGCACGGAAACTACTAGTTGCACTTTTATCAATGTTGCCATTGATACTTTGATGATACATTTAATAAAAAAACGCTTTTTTAGTCGATGATTATATCAAAAATTCACAGACTATATATTTATATTAAAAAAACCATAATGTAAGAGAAAATATTTCTTTATAAAAAAAAACATATTTTTAATAAAGTAAAATGTGAATTTGAATTTATTATTAAGGCCTTGTGTCAATTGCGTTGAAATTGAGATTTCCACTGGCTTAATTTTTGACATTTCTGCAGGGGTAAAAAAAATTGAATTAAATGGGTATGCGATTTAATATAAATACTATTTTTAATAATTTCCCAAAAGAATTGAAACAAAATACCTCTCTTTATATTTTCTTCTTTTAGGGACCAGTATGGAATTGATGTGTGACCCCCATAGCTTCTTATAAGAGTAATTGTAACATTCCGTTTCAGTTTGGTGGAATGACAATCATTTCTTCACAATAATAATATAAATATTGATCAGTTAAAAACAAGAAGTTGTTTTCTGCGAAAACAACAATTAAAAATTAAAATATTTGTTGGATAATTATTTTCTTAAATTCATAAACTTTGTTTTGACACCAACTCGCCAATGGTTGAATTAATAAAAAAGCCACAAGAAGTAAAAGAAAATTAACAATGAGGGTTTTCAATGATAGCTATAACCGGGTCCTTTCCACTGGCTACATTTTGACATATCTGTAGGGGTGAAAAATATATTTTTGCTGTGTCAATTGGATGAAATGGGATTTTATTTTAATACTATATTCAATATTTGAACAAAAGAATTAAAAAAAAAAACAATTAAGTATTTTATATTTCCAGTAATAAAAATATTGTTGTATGATATGTGTACATGAATTTGGATATCCATTCTACTTTGTTCAAGTTTCGAATATTTCGCGGATAACATTTATCGAAACGAATGAAATCATAACATTTTCGTAACCATCCATTATAGTTTATTTTTAAACGTAAATAACATTGTATTGTAAAAAAAAAATGTGCTATTTGCCCGCCACATATAAGCACTGGTAATGACGAGTAATCCACGAGTGCGCGTTCCATCCCTCTTACACTCCTCAGTAGGTATACCAATTTTCAAAAGGTAGCCACTGGATAAATTTTAACGAGATGTTGAGCAGATTAAGGCCGTGTGTCAATTGTGTTTTAGCCAGTGGATAAATTTTGACATTAGTATGGTGACTAGAGACTTCAAAATGTTAACCTGCTCAACAGCTCACCAAAATGCATCCAGTGGTTAATTTTTGGCATTTTATATACCTACTGAGGGGTGACAGAGATGGAAACCACCTTCAGAAATGTCAAAAATTAGCCAGTGGATAAAGTTTAACCCCCATTTTAATGCAATTGTCACACGGCCGAAGTCTACATTCACCAACCATATACTACAATCAAAAATTATCCACTGGCTAAAATGTTAACAAAATTGACACACGGCCTTATTAACTGCTACCTATCACTAAGATAAGATTCGATCCGCTTGTTAAGTATTTCGTGGATACCAAGTATTTCTAATTTCCTTGTAAGAATTTTATGATCTACCCGATCGAAAGCATATGAACCTTCTTCTATTGCCATTAAGGCAAAATTAGTAAATACAATTAAATTAGTTGTTGTGGACCTCCCTTTCATAAATCCATGCCAATAGGTTGATAAAGATTCCTTTACAAAAAAGTTTATCTAATCTTTCACAAAACTTTCGAACAATTTTGGAATCCTTGACATCTCTGAAATGTCAATGTTACCACATTCTTCCCACCCGATTTATGAACTGGCATAACAAATGAATATTTCCAACAATTTAAGAAAATCCCTGTCGAAAGATATAAATTAAAGATCAATGTTAGTGGAATCGAGAGAGATGAACTACATCTTTAAATTAATATGGATGGTACATCATCAAATTTAATGTGGCCTCGAGTTTTTGAGATGATGTGCATCGATAAACTACTGATGATGGTTGTTTTTCTAATTTTTAACAAAAAATACATGAAATTAATAGGTGTCAACTCTGGACTATAATAGTCAAAAGCAATCGGAAGCGAGGTCAAAATTCTACGTAAAGATTTCTTCAGTACTGTCAATTATTCAAGTTAGACTTTTGTGAATGGAAACGATTGTCAGAGTAGAAGTTCTGCTTTTAGACGTTGACTGTTGAGTTACGACTCACATGAGTGCAAAAGAGAAAGAAAGTTCGATAAGTTGCGAGGGAAAATATTTTGCCCTGTGAGTCGTGAGTAAATTTTTCTTTTCTCTTCCTTCTTTTTATCGATATGTTGCTTCATATAGTTTCGTTGCATGGAGAGTCGGTTTCTCTACGTCTGCTTTTGCACATAGACTCTTGAGAAAAAAGTCGCAGTGTGTGAAGCAGAATAAAAGAGGACTGTCAAATTTGAGTCAATTCAAGAATTCGCAGGTGTAAAAGCGCGAGACTCACGAAAATAACAAAAGAGAACTTCGAAAAAAGTCATGACTCCATCCAGAGTCAACGTGTAAAAGCAGACAAGAAGTCGTTTAGCTAAAAAAAATGTACACAGCTGTTGAAGTGAAATGTCAAAGTTTTGTATGAAAGAACAAAACAAAGAGAAAGAGCGAGTGAATTAGCTTTTTCGCAAGTGAGCAAAAGTGAATGAAAACTAAACGAATCGAAGCGAAAAAACAAATTGCGTTTGCAAAGTTACGGCATTTAAAAATGCCAGGTAAAAAATAAGCGTAAAATTGACGCTTTCTGAAAATCATGCCTTATCGGACTACGTTGTCAGATGCACCATATGCAGCCATTTGTTAAGTTCAAACTACAAAAGTTGAATCGTTCTTTCAAATTATCATCATGACCGTTGATCCAAGCGAAGGTAGACAAACATGTGATTTTTGTTAATAAGCGCTGATTACCTAATCAGTGACTACCTTTGATTTTTTTTACATTGACCGACATAAACAAAGGAAGATGTAGGAAATCAATGATTGAAAATTAAAACTACGACAGAATTAGCAGAGATATTGGTTGTAAACCTGCTAAACTTACGAACTGTCACAATTTAGAATGAAGACGGGCTTCGAATAATAAAACACTTTTCTGTTCTATGTTTAACACACACACTCCTGTTTCTAGAATTATATTATTAACAAAACGGTTATGACTTTATTCTTGTTTAACAATTCCATCACACTTATTTGAAAATCAAATTACAACGATTTAATTCGCGCACTATTATCACTTTCCAAAATACTCTTAGGTAATTCACTCAGCGAACACTATTTAAATCACGTTCAGGTCACAATTTAGACTAACTCGCTGGATGTCGCTTCATCTCTATTATAAGTAGAGATGAAGCGACACCCTCTCCACATACTGATCTAGAAAGAGATGGCATATTCTCGGATTTTTTAAGAAGTGTTTTGACTGAAGTGGGCGCATACAGTACCACTATTGGACTCTAAATGGATCTGTTCGCATATTGCAATCTGAATTTATAACAATATGAAAAATCTTATATCAAAATTTGGTCGGCGGAAAGTATGCCTAAAGAGTGGAACCTCAGTAGTGTAAGCTCAACCTACAAAAAGGAGATCCTCTGAACGGCGCCAACTTCGGCAGATCCTGAAAAAATCCCAAATCGATACACACCACCTATTCCAAAACCTCAAAGGACAGTATGTGTAGAGACGAACTATACATAGCCATTTCTAGCTTTGGTTATCTCCCAAACTCTTCCGTCCTTGCAGGAGAATTCCCGTTGCTCAGGGTGAGCAACGATCTTACCGAAACATTTTATAACGAAAAAGGATTAAGGCAGGACGACGCAATCTAGTATGACTTCTTTAACAGCATTCTTCAGAGGAAGCACAATTTTCCATAAATCTGTCGAACGGGACTTTGTCTACCACGGCTCCGCTATTAACTCTGACAAAAAGTCATTTTAGTAGGAAAGCCCTCACTGGAACTACTAGCGCGATGCTATAAAAAGCTCTGATCGTCCCAGTCCTTCTCTTCGGCGCAAAAGCATGGAACTTAGCAAAAGCGAATTAAGAAATCCTTGGTCGTTTTGATCAAAAAATTCTTCGGTCCCGTGTGCGTTGACTAGCTATGGAGACGAAGATTGAATCTATACGAGCTCTACAGCGACAAAGACCTCCGCATTGGACGTAAAAGATAGCTAGGACATGTGAAGCGAATAGACACCAATACTCCTAATCGTAGAGTCCAAATCCAATCCAGAAGCTGGACGCAGCAGAAGAAGACCTCGCGCACAAGTATAAACCGACCTCTACGAACTTGATTTGCAAAACAGGAGGCAGTTAGCTAAGGACTTATTGGAAAGGCGTGTTGGTTTAGGACCAGGTTCATTCCGGACTGTAGTGCCACTTAAGTAAGTTACTGAAACTGAAGTAACTTAAGAAAGTGCTGAAACTGACCCTACGCTTTTGGAAGTGGCTTCTTTTGGCATAAGGGTCGCCACTGGTCTTTCTTTGCTAGAGAATAAAGCTCCTTTCTAAAGGTACAAGCTTTCTGCACCTATGTGTCGTAAAAGCTGAATACATACGCCAACAAGTATTCTGATTCCTATAGGGCGAATATTCCCCAATAATTTCTGAAATTAATAGTAAGAGGAAAAGCAAAACAAATATCTGTTGAACTGAAAATTTTCATTTTTGTTTATTTTTTATATACAATGAACAATATTGTGTAACGCGTTCCGTTTTGTTGATGTGAATTGTCCTTTTGCACACTTAAAAAGTCCCATCAATGGGAATCGTAACATTTTCGAGTCTCGAAACTGCATTGTCTGTATAGTCACTATAAACGCTATAACTAGCTAATGTTAGCGAAATATTTAACAGCAACAATCACGTTGTCGTATCACCGGACCTTATTTGTTGTTCTACTACTTTCCACGCCTGCATTTTTAAATCTTCCATTTTTAGCTTCAAAGCCTTTTGTCCGTTTTTTTTAAGCATTTCGATCTTCTTGTCCTTTTCGGCGATTATATTTGCCAACTTTAAAACCTCTGATTTGTACATCTGGATCAAGTTCTTACACTCTTGCGGACATGTTTCATCAGTTGTAGACCTGTTCTCTGACTCCGTGAGTTTAAGTGTGGGAACTGAGCCCTTCTTTAGTCTTTTTGCCGTCTTTAAATTCGCCTCAAAATGTTGTTCACACACGTACATATGTTTGACTTTTATGTGTTCATTTTCTAGTTGACATGCCTTGATCCATTTACTAAAGAGCTGTGCATTTTCTCTGGGCGGAAGTCGGAAGAATCTTAAATGTAGATTATCTTGTCGTTTGGCGCTGCAAGAAGGAATGCAACACTTTATTCGATACCCGTATATGTAGCTGGGTCTATTGTCTATACCGCTTATTTCACTGTTCATATTCACAGAGGAATTGTTGTTTCGATATGGTGTGGGAACTGTGTGTTTATTTCGGCTCAGGATCTTAATTTAATTCAGTAGGTTTATGTGTATCATAAGTAAGAGTAGCAGTCATCCATAGTTCTGTTAATACCGGACATCTGATGGAATTGTAAAATGGAAGTCATGTCAGTAGTCTGAGAAGTAGTGTTTCAACCCCTAAAAATAAAATAATATAATGAGATTTTTTTTATTCAAAAAGGTTGCCCGTCCACATAGCTATTCCATAAATCATTCATGCATCATAAAGTGGTGAGCTATTGTTGAGGAACGATTCGATAATCTCTGATTCGATATCTCTATAGGATTCCAATCAAAGCACAACATAAGCCTTATATGCGCTCACGCTTTGACGGAGGAAAAAGATGATATAGCGAAAGTCTGCTATTTGACAAAACCTATGAGCTACTACCGAAGTAAAAATCGTGCTGGGATATTTTAACTTAAAGGTAGGAACAGAGGGCATCTTTAGCCGTCTTACAGGAAAACACAGCCTACGCGGCAACACGTCTGGCAACGGAGTTAGGCTAATTGACTTCACTGCGGAACGAAATGACATATAGGCAGCACACGGTTCACTAACCTTTCCTTACCTCGATATTCAATCAAATTGATCACATTGCGATAGGCAATATGCACGCATCCAGTATTTTGGATGCCCAAACTTTCCGAAAGGCTAACATTGAATCGGACTACTAACTTGTTGCAGCGAATATCCCCCAAGCTACAATACATCCGAAATACAGTGAAAAAAATTATATGCCGAAAGACTGCATTCGCAAGAGATCGCCAAGTCATTCGCGTACCCCTTAAACTCTAGATTAACGCCATACCACCAGCATCTGATGTCGAAGATCAATGAACAATGGCAACGATGTCCCCAAGCAATTAGATTAGCAAGGTACCATTGGTTTGATAAAGAATGCCGACAGATGCCCGCAACCAAGAACGAGTCCTACAAGACTAAGCTGCAGTTGAAGACGAGAGCTGCCATTCATATAGGTAAGGAAGGAGGGAAGCGCACCGTTTTTGAAAGAAAATAGAGATATGAATGATGTTCGCAAGTTTTACCAAAGTGTAAAACGTCAAAGCCAGGGATAAAAGGTCGAAATGAATTCTGTCGAGATGAACAATGAAATATCGTAGCTTAGACACAATCGATGCTGAGGATATTGAAGAACCACTTCTGCAACCTGTTAAACGGCGATGACGAACAACATTCTGCTGTCAGGCAGAACGAACCAATATTGGCAACGACAGCGAAAACTGCCAACCACCCGACCTGAGTGAAGTGAGGATAGCAATATCTAAACTGAAGCTTAATAAGACCGCCGAAATTGACGGCCTTCCCGACGAGCTTTATAAAACCGGCGGAGATGACTTGGTAAGTAACATCCACCTATTTATAAGCCGAATCTGGTCGGAAGAAAGTATGCCTGAAGAATGGAACCTCAGAATCGTTTTCCCGATCCACAAAACTCAAACTACAGAGGCATAAGTCTCCTCAACATCACCTACAAGATCCTATCTACCGCCTGAAACCGTTTACCAACCACCTGATCGGCCCTTATCAGTGTAGTTTTTGGCCAGGAAAATCCACAACCGATCAAATCTTCACACTTCGGCAGATCCTGGAAAAAAAACCAAAAAGTGCAAATCGTTACCCACCACCTATTGATCGATTTCAAATACGACAGCATTTATAGAGACGAACTATACAGAGCCATGTCTAGTTTTGGTATGCCGCCCAAACCCGTCCTTTTGTGTAGGATGACGATTCTCGCTGCTCTATCAGGGTCGGAAACGACCTCACCGACACATTCGATATCAAAAAAGGATTTAGGCAAGGCGATGCGCTGTCATGTGACTTCTTCAATCTGATTCTTGAGAGGATTGTACAAAACTCACGAGCCAACACCAGAGGCACAATTTTCCAAAAATCTGTAGAACTACTTGCGTACGCCGACGATATTGACATCATTGGTACATCATTGGACCCAACGTGATGTCATAGCCACGTTTGATCGTATAGAGAAGTAAATGAGGGCAAGACGAAGTATATGCTGTCAACACGGAAGGGCACACAACATCGACGAATTGGACAGAACGTCACCATTGACAGATATAACTTTTAGGTACTACGGGACTTTATCTATCTCGGCTCCGCTATTACTTCTGACAACAACATCTCGTCAGAAATTAAACAAAAATTACTCTTGCCAACCGCTGTTTCTTCGGGCTAAGAAGGCAGTTCAGTAGTAAAGCCCTCACTCGAACTACTAAGTAGATCCAATATAAGACCCTGATCATCCCAATCCTGCTGAAGCCTGAACCGTCCCAAAAGCGGATGAAGAAATCCTTGGTCGATTTGAGAGCAAAATTCTTCGAAAAATCTTCGGTCCCGTTTGCGGAGACGAAGATTCAACCAAGAACTATACGAGCTGTACAGCGACATACCCCTGGTCAAAAAGCTCCGCATTGGATGTTTAAGATGGCTAGGACATGTAGAACGAATGGACACCAATATTCCGGCTCGCAGTCTTCGATTCCCAGCCAGATGTCGGACGCAGTAGAGGAAGACCTCGCCTTAAGTGGCGTGCACAAGTAGAAACCGACCTCAACCAACTTGGAAGCCGTTAGCTAAGGACCGGGCTAATTGGAGAGGCATGTTGGTTGAGGCTGAGGTTCATTCCGGACTCTAGCTCCACTTAAGTAAGTGAGTAAGAAAATTGCCGTCTAACTAATTTACGTCCTCAAGGGACACTATATTCCAGATCGGTATGCGCTAGGACTGCGTTCCTAATAGTTGAAAGAGGAAAAGTCGATCGTATAAAACATAAACTTCGTATGATGAATTTACGTGCAGAAAAAGAAATACTATATCGGTAACCACACATTCACACGATTCTTACAATGGCAATGACATTGCTGTATTACAATGAACCTTCATACAGCTTGTGTCTTGTAATAAGGATCCTGCTTAACAGCCACAAAAACAAATACCTACATTAACACTTACACTCTATAGACGGCTAGGTTACTGGCGGTCTATTAATTCCGTGGGTTAGGGCTAAAGAATTGTAACATGGTTCATACTTACCATTTGTTGCTTCAATATCAGATGGACACAAAAAACGTGTGAGATATGCAAATCTTATGGTGTCTTTATTTGAATGTTAGTGGGACTTGATTTTGTTAAATTTTGGTGATATATGTTAACACGGTTTCAAAGAACAGAGGATGATGATGTATCAAACTCCCTATCACTGTTTCTTGTCTGTTTTATTTACATATGACGAGTTGACGGCTATTTACTTATTTAGCATTTTGAAATGTCACTTCTTTTGTTTTTATTCCAGTGCATTATATATCTGTCTCAAATCTGTTATAAGAAGTAAAGAGTTATCTTCCATATGCATTCGCTACGATATACCTTATAACAGTTTACAAAAAATAGCAATGATGCCAAATCAGCATGCAATTCCTGTCAATTTCAGTCACGTCACGTCTTTTAAAATGTATGGTCGGATTGGTATGGCCGTTTGTCAACATTTCATAAAATTGAAATAATTTGTATGGACACATCAATTGCTTAAAAGTCAATGACAGTACATTCACACCGACTCGAACGTGTCAATGTGTTCTTTTGCTCCGCAAGAAAAAAAAACGCATTCCAACTGTCATATAAAAGAGTTTTATTTTGACTACGTTATTTCAACTGCGTTAAAATGGAGAATCGGAATTGTTATAATATTTTTGCAAAAAAATATACCGACTAGATTTTAGATCACTCAAAATCCTTAATTATTAATTATTATCAGTAAAATAAATATTTTTCTACAATATGTGCTCATTATAAAAGATATCCGCCCTTCTTTGTTCGTTTTAAACATATTTCACACATAGCGAAATAGATGTTATCATAATATTTGTGAAAGCATTTATTTTTTAAATCCAATTTCAGTTTATTTTACAACTTTCATAAAATTTTCTGATACAATTACATGTTATTTGGTTTTTAAATATTTAATAATCTGAACGATGTACTACTTTTCCGCAACATGTGAACACTGGTTAAGAAGAATAATCCATTAACCTTATTACACGCCACGTAATCCGATTCTGGATGGCTATTTACACGCTCCTGCATCGATGTTGAACTGTCAGTAAAAAAAACCAAAAGCAGAAACAAAATAAACACAACTGAAACACAAAAATATAAGGAAACAGCGAAACGTCAACAAAAAACAACAAAAACACAAAACCGCATCGATGTAGTTTTTACACGCCACGTCAACATACTACATCGATATACCACTACGCGAACTATAGCATCGATGTATCTCCCATTTACACGACCATAAAACCACGTCGATGCAATGCTTCGCGTTGTGTAAATAGGGTACATGAGTGTGTTTTCCATCTCTGTCACTCCTCAGTAGGTATACCAAATGTCAAAAATTAGCCAATGTATACATCTGAGCGAGCTTTTGAGCAGGTTAAAATTTTGAAGTCTCTGTTAACCATAATAATGTCAAAAATTATCCACTCGCTAAATGACTAGTGATTATTCAAAAATCAACGCACGGATTGTTAATACACTTTTAATCCACCTTCAAAATCTACATGAATCGGAATAGAAATTCTTTTACCCTAGGAAAAATATCATGTGGCTTAGAAAAAAGAAATTTGCAATACTACGAGCTATTTTCAGAAAGAAATAAAAAAAACATAGAAAAGCCTGGATAGGACTGAAATTCATCCTTCAGTATGTTATTCGATCGTTACTTCAGAGACGTCTACTTTCCAATTTTGTCGAACTAGCTACCAAAATATCTTCCTTAGGGTCCAGTAACCCTCATTGGAAATTTTCTTTTACTTCTTGCGGCTGTATTTATAGATTCATTCATTGGCGACAAAGCTTATGAATTTATGAAAATGAATATTTAAAAAATATTTTAATTTTGAATTGGATATATATGGAGGTCTAAGGAAGTTGACCCGATACCAAAGGTAAAAATAACTTCAATAAACCTACAATAGCTGTTAATTTGAATGAAATAAAGTACCAACATCAGCTATTTCACTCGTATCTGTGTGCTTGTGCGAAAATGTTCACCTTGCTTGAGTCATTTCCCCTTTAATGTCGCGCGACTATTTAAGACACTCTGACTACTAACAACACGTAATTCTATTGTGGTAAATACATACAAAAATGTTTACAGAATAGCGCGGTATAGCGTAACCGGTATCACGACGCTTAAAATTTTGTCGCATAATCATGATTGAAATATTGAAGTAAGAAAAAAGTTTTCTGAAGAGTCCGGAATCAACTCCTGAAACCCTTGTATTGAATCAAATACAATTTTGAGATTCATTTCAAAATTCACTCAAAAAGTTATGGCTGAAACACAATCACGCATTGCGTTGTGAGAGGCACCTAGTTGGACCATATGAAATCCGTATTAGCTATCACAATGCAGCATAGCCTGGCGTTGCACTTCAACCTTAAAAGCAAATGTAGGAAATAGTGTAAAATTTCAAAATATAAGTTATTTTCTGAGACTGTTGTTTTTTACGATACTTTTATAGAAGTTGTATGGCCAAAATACAATCACGTTTTGTAACTTTGCTTTGTTCACTACAACTTCGCCTCACTGCTTTGACATATTCAGCGGTTCTAACTTCTGCTACAAAAAGGGAAATGGTGCATAACTTCGCTAAAAACATCGTACTCCACAACCTTCTGAGAGATATCCACAACATAGTTTTTGACAATTGACCAGTGGAAAAGTTCAAATGCGACAAAAGAAATCATATATACACTTTGAGGGCTACTGAGATTTGTAAAGAATCTCTATAAAGAATTTTTTTTTAGGTAAATGATTTAATTATTTCATAAGTAAAAATTATTTATTGCAATGAAAATAAATTGAATTTGTTAATTTATGATCTGATGGTTGCAAATAAACAAATTGTTTGAAATGTACAACAAACAAAACTAATCAATACTGCCCTATATGCAGTGATTAATATGTATAAACAAACACAGCTGAGAAATGAATTTTTTTGGTTCGGTTGTGTTCATTTTTTGTAATTATTGAAAATTATAGCAATGCTTCATTTAAACAATGATTTAGGCCGTGTGGCAGTTGCGTTAAAATGTGGGTTAAATTTTATCCACTGGATAATTTTTGACATTTCTACAGGGGTAAACAAAATCAGGCTTTTTGGATTAAATTGGATTAAATGGAATATTATTTATAAATTATTTTCAATAATTTCCCAAAAGAATAGGAATAAAATTAAACAATACCGAATAGATATCAGAGAGATTATCAAAAATCTCTTAATTATTAATTATTGTCAGCGAAATAAATATTGCTGTACAATTGGTGCTCGTGATTAAAGATATTAGTCCTCCTTTTATCATGTTAAACATATTGCACATACATATAGCAAAACCAATGTAATCATAACATTTTTGAAACCATTTTTTTTAATCTAATTTTAGTTTATTTTTCAACTTTCAATACATTTTGTGATATAAAATATATGCTCTTGGCTTTTTATTTAATAATCTGAATGATATATTATTTTACCGTCAAGTGTGAACACTGGTAACGGGGAATAATCCATGAACGTTCTTTCCATCTCTGTCACTCCTCAGTAGGTTCTTTATTTCTCACCGTATTCGAGTAATTCCATTTCACGGTATAAAATATTCTAAGGTGTGGTTTATACCGTGCTATGCGCTAAGGTACACTAAGCTATCTTCCTTTTCCGTTCTGCAAATAGGAATAGTAAAAAAAATAGTAATTTAATGTTCACATTAGGAGCAAAACCCTTGGAACCCACTTTTCAAATACTGAAATTTATAAAATGCGCGATTTTTCTTTAGTTCTCCTTTCGTTCTCTATCATTTTATTAACTCAGCGAATAGATATCTTTAGTGTGTGTAAGTGACTGATTAAATGTCAGAATAGTGTTTTAAAAGTTTAAAACATTTACCATCTTCGTTTACAATACCAATTGCGAAATTTCCGATATTGTTGTAAAAAATCCCCATACAAATTTTGACAGTTTATTTACCACGTCGTAAGTTTACCATGTTTATAACATTTACGAGGCTTTCCGACGTTGCATGAATATCTCTACTTTTTTCAATCTTCGATTTGACCCTGAACTAGGTGCTTCTGTGAACCAACGTGCCAAAAGCGTGATTTTGTTTCTTCCTTTAACGATTGCCCCCATTTTTGTAGCTGATGTTAGTAGAAGTTGAGAACGCTGAGCAAGTGAATATGTCAATTATTTCGATAATTCCCACTTTACCAAACTTTGATTTAAACCACGGCTCCTTAAACCATCGGAATTTTTCAAAAAGTGGCTTTGCAAAATAATGAATCTCTCTCATTGTTAATATTTCGGGCATATAACGTTTTTATCCACCCCCACATTTGGGGGCTTTTTATTAAAATGTTTAATTTAAAGATGTAATGGGAAAGGGTATTCGCACTGATGATACTAGAAATCGAGGGTTAAATTTTACTTCTACGGCCTGTAAGTAGCATAAGGGAGGAAGTATTTCTTAAGGAATCTACTAAAATTCACATTTGCATAGAAGTTTGATTACCTACCTTACTTATTTTTTTCTGAAATTATTATTATTAGACCAATTCTTAGACATTTTAATTATTTTTTGCTGTTCTATGATAATCAAACAGTTCAACAATATTCAGAATCAATTTTTCACCCTTTTCATTTCTCTAACTTTCTGAATACTAATAGAGAACTTTTTCTTGTTCATTTCATCTTTCATAAATTCGTTAAAACTAAAATGTAAACAAAGCCATATAGTGTGAGTCACATACCATATGGTTTTGTTTACCAAGTTGTCCAACACAAAACAATAACAAACACTCTTTATACCAAACGAACAAACACCGACAACATAGTCACCAAGTCGTCAAAAAAAAAAAGCATTCATAAACATTTTTAGACTAGTCTGTATAGGTATAATCTACCGTACCTTCCAGAGTTCCAAAATTGAAAACACCGACCAGCGACCATACTTTCTGAATATTTTCAGATTCAGATAAGTTAAGTAGTCTGTGAGCGAGAGAGCAGATAACACCATTCAACTCATCCTTTGCTGGTATTTGTGGGCAATGCGAGAGAGATAAATTATTTGACATTCAGGTCAGTTTGTCTAGATTCTGAAATTCAGTCGACTGCGAATTTTCAGAAGAAGCAGAAATAGTTTAGTGCGCATATAAATAAAATCAGTTGGACAATGTTTCACACTGAATTGTTTATTAAAGCTATTGAGACGAAACTGTGTTTGTGGAACATCAAGGGTGAGGAATTTGGACGACGTGATTTAAAGGAAAAGGCATGGAACGAAGTTGGACGAGTGGTATATAATGATTGGCCCTACTTAAATTCAGATGAAAAACAAAAGAAAAGTGAGTACTCACGTACGTAGTTATTGGTATGTATATATCGCTATATAAATAGGTATGGACACAGTCTACACAGATATATACATTAGCGTGCGGCGTTTTTATTATCAGTATTGTATTAGTATGTAATACATGTTATGTTGTTGTATAGTTGTGTTGCCTATTAGGGATAATCTGAAAACATGTTTTGTTTTGGAAAGTAGCAGTAGGTACGAGTGTACGACTGGGAAATAGGTGGTAGGTTCCAATGTTTGTATTTTTGCATGCGTAAGTTGGTTGGCGTGATAGGACATTGGTAAATTTGTTCTAATCACATGGTGCGCTGCCGGGTTGAAGCCGTTTTTGATTACCTAGGCTTTTCAGACTGCTCTTAAATTTCAGAGTTTTCGTGGCCAATCGGATGTAAACGTGATTTTAATTTTTGTGTTTACAAAAATATAAGCTTTCCAGGCGGGCTTAGAGGCGCGATGGTTGGTGCGAAGAACTGCCGCGCAGAAGGTCTGGGTTCGATTCCCAGTCGAATTTGAGATAAGTTTTTCTTTGCTACGGCTGGGAATCGAACCCACCCCTTCGGCGCGACAGTTCATTGCACTATAACCATCACGGCCCTACACTCATTATGTTGGTCACATCCATATCTTATAATTTAGGTACTAACAACTGGATTATCATGTCACGATAACGAACACCATTCATTGTTACTGCCTGACCAGCCGCATTTCCAAAAAAAAAAGGTCCTTTATTTTTGAATAATTTGCCATTTTAAATAACCCCGAACTGTCAGCTGTCATAAATATTTTTTTTTTTTTTTGCAACACTAGGTACTATTAATTGGCGCAAAATTCAAATTTTTAGAGAATTATAGGGAAGCAGTTACAACTTTTAGTTGAGGAAAGGGCACCTTCGATAACTTTTTGATTCCAAGTCTCATAAAATCCTATGTTTTTTAATTATTGATCTTTACTCTTAGAAATGCAATTAAGATTTAGTTTAAACGCATAGTTCTACGTGTATTATGAAGATTTCGATTTATTATTAGTTCTTGAATGAAGCAGATCAGATGTGCCCCCCAAGTGGATAGCTTTGAACGACTGTTTTTTTAATATCATTTTTACCTTAAATAATGCTTTGTTTTTTTTTTTTTTAATGAAATTAGTTTTATTTTGTAACAAGAGTTAAAATAACTAAACACAAATAAACTAGAATTCATAAACTTACCCTTTGGGTTATGTGTCAGAATATACCACAGGTAAGCCATGCCTATCGTAGAAGGCGACTTCATTCCACTCCCCGTGGCAGTTTGGTTTAACTGGAAAATCCACCCTTTTTGGAGGTCGATTCTATGAATTCTGGGGAAAGCCAATTATTGCAGTTGTAAATATATCCCTTTCGTTAAAAGTTCAAGGACAATTAGGTCCTATATCTAGAACTCAACAAATATATATACGTCTCCAGGAGCTCGACAACGCCAGAAGTGTCGGAAAAAATTAAAAGCCTTAAAGACGAAAACGACATTCTTAGAACTAAACTGTGCAAACTGTCCGAATATCATAAAGATGAAGAAGAACTCAGTCGCAAAATCAATTGGATTTTCAATAAAAAAACCGGTGATAAAAGGAAAGCTGTTTCCTCACCTGAAGTAAAAAATCGTCTAACACGAAACAGTCTGTTTTCAAGGTAGGATTCCAGTATTTTGTATAATTTTGTCGGTACGGTTGTCCTTAATTTATACCCTAGACCTTCGTGCCTCACAAGCTTTCGACAAGGTATGGCACGAAGGTCTAAGGTATAAATTAAGGACAACCCTACCGACAACATTATACAAAATACTGGAATCCTAACTTGAAAACAGACTGTTTCGTGTTAGACATGAGACTGAATGCTCAGAATTCAAAGAAATTCACGCGGGTGTTCCGCAGGGAAGTGTTCTAGGACCAATCCTATTCTTGCTCTACACAAGAGATATACCACAAGATGAAGGGACCATCGTAGCAACGTTCGCAGACGATACGGCTATCCTCGCAATGGATGAGTCAGTCGAATCATTAACGGGAAAACTCCAACGGGCTCTTAACAAAGTATGTGAATGTACAAGACCAAGTCAACGCATGTCAATTTTACGTACAAAAAGATAAACAACTTACCTGTTTTCATTAACTCTGCACAAATACTATACGCAAATGAGGCAAAATATCTAGGAATGACTCTAGACGCAAAGCTTAAGTGGAAGCCACACGTTAAAAAAAAAGCGGGACGAGCTCGC
Organism: Rhingia rostrata; assembly: GCA_949824845.1. Taxonomy (NCBI): domain Eukaryota; kingdom Metazoa; phylum Arthropoda; class Insecta; order Diptera; family Syrphidae; genus Rhingia; species Rhingia rostrata. The sequence continues at coordinate 63,916,250 of OX463758.1, read as the reverse complement.
AATAAGACTCAGAGAAATGTATTGGCTACTTGGAAGATACTCGAAGCTAAGCATATACAACAAACTGCTTCTGTATAAGCAAGTGATAAAACCTTGTTGGACATACGGTATACAGTTTTGGGGTTGTACCAAACCAAGCAATATTGCTATACTGCAAACATTCCAAAACAAAACCCTAAGAGCAATGGTGAATGCTCCATGGTATATTAGGAATAGTGATATTCACAGAGATTTAGGAATTGCTACCGTGAGTAACGAAGCAACAAACTTTGCTCGCAAACTTCGTACTCGTATATAATGTTCATTGTAATAACGAAATAATCCGTGCTCTGGACGTGACAAACCTTGAGCGCCGGCTACAAAGAACAAGACCGTTCGACCTAGCGCCATAAGGAAAAACCGCATGTAATGACGGTATTAGTAGGTGCGTTCACTGGAACGGTATTGGCGCCTATAACAAGTTAAAAAAATACATGAACAGTCTGCGTTAAAGACCCTGGAAGTTACCGTCTATTATTTCGAAAGCAACTGAGAAGGCTTCAATCCGCTGTGCGGATCGTTTAATTCCCTACCCCATCTCATCCTTAAAATTATTATCCCCAAAATTTGGGCTTTATGGCGATAAAATATAGAAAATTTTATTGTCACAACATATTGTTTAAGAAAACAACGTTTTTCTATTTCAATATTTCTCTATTAAACCAAAAAGGACGTTTTTCTAAAAAAAAAAAGTATGCGTGGGAGTGGGCGGATATTGAAAATGTTTATATATACTTGTTCTGTATTTCCGGACAAGGGTGCCCCCTCTCCCCTATGGACATACTCCCTAAATGACTAGTGATTATTCCAAAAATCAACGCTCGGATTGTTAATACACTTTTAAGCCACCTTCAAAATCTACATGAATCGGAATAGAAATTCTTTTACCCTAGGAAAAATATCATGTGGCTTAGAAAAAATAAATTTGCAATACTACGAGCTATTTTCAAAAAGAAATAAAAAAAACATAGAAAAGCCTGGATAGGAGTGAAATTCATCCTTCAGTATGTTATTCGATCGTTACTTCAGAGACGTCTACTTTCCAATTTTTTCGAACTAGCTACCAAAATATCTTCCATAGGGTCCAGTAACCCTCATTGGAAATTTTCTTTTACTTCTTGAGGCTGTATTTATAGATTCATTCATTGGCGACAAAGCTTATGAGTTTTAGAAAATGAATATTTAAAAAATATTTTAATTTTGAATTAGATATATATGGAGGTCTAAGGAAGTTGACCCGACACCAAAGGTTTTTTTATTTTTAGAAAAGTAAAAAATAACTTCAATGAACCTACAATAGCTGTTAATTTGAATGAAATCAAGACATATTGTAGCAACATCAGCTATTTCACTCGTATCTGTGTGCTTGTGCGAAAATGTTTACCTTGCTTGAGTCATTTCCCCTTTAATGTCGACTATTTAAGACACTCTGACTACTAACAACACGTAATTCTATTGTGGTAAATACATACAAAAATGTATACAGAATAGCGCGGTATAGCGTAACCGGTATCACGACGCTTAAAATTTTGTCGCATAATCATGATTGAAATATTGAAGTGAGAGAAAAGTTTTCTGAAGAGTCCGGAATCAACTCCTGAAACCCTTGTATTGAAACAAATACAATTTTGAGATTCATTTCAAAATTCACTCAAAAAGTTATGGCTGAAACACAATCACGCATTGCGTTGTGAGAGGCACCTAGTTGGACCATATGAAATCCGTATTAGCTATCACAATGCAGCATTGCCTGGCGTTGCACTTCAACCTTAAAAGCAAATGTAGGAAATAGTGTAAAATTTCAAAATATAAGTTATTTTCTGAGACTGTTGTTTTTTACGATACTTTTATAGAAGTTGTATGGCCAAAATACAATCACGTTTTGTAACTTTGCTCACTACAACTTCGCCTCACTGCTTTGACATATTCAGTGGTTCTAACTTCTGCTACAAAAAAGGGAAATGGTGCGTAGCTTCGCTAAACACATCGTACTCCACAACCTTCTGAGAGATATCCACAACATATTTTTTGACAATTGACCAGTGGAAAAGTTCAAATGCGACAAAAGAAATCATATATACACTTTGAGGGCTACTGAGATTTGTAAAGAATCTCTATAAAGAATTTTTTTTTAGGTAAATGATTTAATTATTTCATAAGTAAAAATTATTTATTGCAATGAAAATAAATTGAATTTGTTAATTGAAATGAAATGTACAACAAACAAAACTAATCAATACTACCATATATGCAGTGATTAATATGTATAAACAAACACAGCTGAGAAATGAATTTTTTTGGTTCGGTTGTGTTCATTTTTTGTAATTATTGAAAATTATAGCAATGCTTCATTTAAACAATGATTTAGGCCGTGTGTCAGTTGCGTTAAAATGTGGGTTAAATTTTATCCACTGGATAATTTTTGACATTTCTGCAGGGGTAAACAAAAGTTGGCTTTTTGGATTAAATTGGATTAAATCGAATATTATTAATAAATTATTTTCAATAAGTTCCCAAAAGAATAGGAATAAAATTCCTTTCTTTATAATTTCTTGTAATTAAACAATACCGAATAGATATCAGAGAGATTATCAAAAATCTCTTAATTATTAATTATTGTCAGCGAAATAAATATTGCTGTACAATTGGTGCTCGTGATTAAAGATATTAGTCCTCCTTTTATCATGTTAAACATATTGCACATACATATAGCAAAACCAATGTAATCATAACATTTTTGAAACCATTTTTTTTAATCTAATTTTAGTTTATTTTTCAACTTTCAATACATTTTGTGATATAAAATATATGCTCTTGGCTTTTTATTTAATAATCTGAATGATATATTATTTTACCGTCAAGTGTGAACACTGGTAGCGGGGAATAATCCATGAACGTTCTTTCCATCTCTGTCACTCCTCAGTAGGTTCTTTATTTCTCACCGTATTCGAGTAATTCCATTTCACGGTATAAAATATTCTAAGGTGTGGTTTATACCGTGCTATGCGCTAAGGTACACTAAGCTATCTTCCTTTTCCGTTCTGCAAATAGGAATAGTAAAAAAAATAGTAATTTAATGTTCACATTAGGAGCAAAACCCTTGGAACCCACTTTTCAAATACTGAAATTTATAAAATGCGCGATTTTTCTTTAGTTCTCCTTTCGTTCTCTATCATTTTATTAACTCAGCGAATAGATATCTTTAGTGTGTGTAAGTGACTGATTAAATGTCAGAATAGTGTTTTAAAAGTTTAAAACATTTACCATCTTCGTTTACAATACCAATTGCGAAATTTCCGATATTGTTGTAAAAAATCCCCATACAAATTTTGACAGTTTATTTACCACGTCGTAAGTTTACCATGTTTATAACATTTACGAGGCTTTCCGACGTTGCATGAATATCTCTACTTTTTTCAATCTTCGATTTGACCCTGAACTAGGTGCTTCTGTGAACCAACGTGCCAAAAGCGTGATTTTGTTTCTTCCTTTAACGATTGCCCCCATTTTTGTAGCTGATGTTAGTAGAAGTTGAGAACGCTGAGCAAGTGAATATGTCAATTATTTCGATAATTCCCACTTTACCAAACTTTGATTTAAACCACGGCTCCTTAAACCATCGGAATTTTTCAAAAAGTGGCTTTGCAAAATAATGAATCTCTCTCATTGTTAATATTTCGGGCATATAACGTTTTTATCCACCCCCACATTTGGGGGCTTTTTATTAAAATGTTTAATTTAAAGATGTAATGGGAAAGGGTATTCGCACTGATGATACTAGAAATCGAGGGTTAAATTTTACTTCTACGGCCTGTAAGTAGCATAAGGGAGGAAGTATTTCTTAAGGAATCTACTAAAATTCACATTTGCATAGAAGTTTGATTACCTACCTTACTTATTTTTTTCTGAAATTATTATTATTAGACCAATTCTTAGACATTTTAATTATTTTTTGCTGTTCTATGATAATCAAACAGTTCAACAATATTCAGAATCAATTTTTCACCCTTTTCATTTCTCTAACTTTCTGAATACTAATAGAGAACTTTTTCTTGTTCATTTCATCTTTCATAAATTCGTTAAAACTAAAATGTAAACAAAGCCATATAGTGTGAGTCACATACCATATGGTTTTGTTTACCAAGTTGTCCAACACAAAACAATAACAAACACTCTTTATACCAAACGAACAAACACCGACAACATAGTCACCAAGTCGTCAAAAAAAAAAAGCATTCATAAACATTTTTAGACTAGTCTGTATAGGTATAATCTACCGTACCTTCCAGAGTTCCAAAATTGAAAACACCGACCAGCGACCATACTTTCTGAATATTTTCAGATTCAGATAAGTTAAGTAGTCTGTGAGCGAGAGAGCAGATAACACCATTCAACTCATCCTTTGCTGGTATTTGTGGGCAATGCGAGAGAGATAAATTATTTGACATTCAGGTCAGTTTGTCTAGATTCTGAAATTCAGTCGACTGCGAATTTTCAGAAGAAGCAGAAATAGTTTAGTGCGCATATAAATAAAATCAGTTGGACAATGTTTCACACTGAATTGTTTATTAAAGCTATTGAGACGAAACTGTGTTTGTGGAACATCAAGGGTGAGGAATTTGGACGACGTGATTTAAAGGAAAAGGCATGGAACGAAGTTGGACGAGTGGTATATAATGATTGGCCCTACTTAAATTCAGATGAAAAACAAAAGAAAAGTGAGTACTCACGTACGTAGTTATTGGTATGTATATATCGCTATATAAATAGGTATGGACACAGTCTACACAGATATATACATTAGCGTGCGGCGTTTTTATTATCAGTATTGTATTAGTATGTAATACATGTTATGTTGTTGTATAGTTGTGTTGCCTATTAGGGATAATCTGAAAACATGTTTTGTTTTGGAAAGTAGCAGTAGGTACGAGTGTACGACTGGGAAATAGGTGGTAGGTTCCAATGTTTGTATTTTTGCATGCGTAAGTTGGTTGGCGTGATAGGACATTGGTAAATTTGTTCTAATCACATGGTGCGCTGCCGGGTTGAAGCCGTTTTTGATTACCTAGGCTTTTCAGACTGCTCTTAAATTTCAGAGTTTTCGTGGCCAATCGGATGTAAACGTGATTTTAATTTTTGTGTTTACAAAAATATAAGCTTTCCAGGCGGGCTTAGTGGCGCGATGGTTGGTGCGAAGAACTGCCGCGCAGAAGGTCTGGGTTCGATTCCCAGTCGAATTTGAGATAAGTTTTTCTTTGCTACGGCTGGGAATCGAACCCACCCCTTCGGCGCGACAGTTCATTGCACTATAACCATCGCGGCCATGCACTCATTATGTTGGTCACATCCATATCTTATAATTTAGGTACTAACAACTGGATTATCATGTCACGATAACGAACACCATTCATTGTTACTGCCTGACCAGCCGCATTTCCAAAAAGAATGGTCCTTTATTTTTGAATAATTTTCCATTTTTAATAACCCCGAACTGTCAGCTGTCATAAATATAGTTTTTTTTGGCAACACTGGGTACTATTAATTGGCGCAAAATTCAAACTTTTAGAAAATTATAGGGTTGCAGTTACGACTTTTAGGGGAGGAAAGGGCACCTTCGATAACTTTTTGATTCCAAGTCTCATAAGACCCTATGTTTTTTAATTATTGATCTTTACTCTTAGAAATGCAATTAAGATTTAGTTTAAATGCATAGTTCTACGTGTATTTTGAAGATTTCGATTTATTATTAGTTCTTGAATGAAGCAGATCAGATGTGCAGATGTGCCCCCCAAGTGGATAGCTTTGAACTGGGCTGAAGCACCTTTGAACGACTCACAAGCTTTCGACAAGGTATGGCACGAAGGTCTAAGGTATAAATTAAGGACAACCCTACCGACAAAATTATACAAAATACTGGAATCCTACCTTGAAAACAGACTGTTTCGTGTTAGACATGAGACTAAATGCTCAGAATTCAAAGAAATCCACGCCGGTGCTCCGCAGGGAAGTGTTCTCGGACCAATCCTATTCTTGCTCTACACAAGAGATATACCACAAGATGAAGGGACCATCGTAGCAACGTTTGCAGACGATACGGCTATCCTCGCAATGGATGAGTCAGTCGAATCATCAACGGGAAAACTCCAACGGGCTCTTAACAAAGTATGTGAGTGGACAAGACCAAGTCAACGCATGTCAATTTTACGTACAAAAAGATAAACAACTTACCTGTTTTCATTAACTCTGTACAAATACCATACGCAAATGAGGCAAAATATCTAGGAATGACTCTAGACGCAAAGCTTAAGTGGAAGCCACACGTTAAAAAAAAGCGGGACGAGCTCGCAATCAATATTGGCCACTTGGAAGATACTCGAAGCTAAGCATATAAAACAAACTGCTTCTGTATAAGCAAGTGCCAAAAACCTTGTTGGACATACGGTATACAGCCTTGGGCAGAGATAAGGGAACATTTACTTCACTGAATACATTCAAAAACATATGTTTGTATTCACCAAAACATACAATTTTGAGCTGTCATTTAATAATTTGGTTTGTTAACATTTTTTTTTACTATTTTCGTTTGTTTGTGTAACATTGAAGTGCAAAATAAAACAAAAAAGTGCGCCCAAAAGCTTACATAAAGTTAATTTGTGAAGTGCGACAGGAAAAAGTGCGAATATATTTCCACGCACGCAAAAACAACAAACGCAAAAAAATAAATGAATGTCGACTGAAATGTCATAAAACAAATAAATCTACCACACTGCTAAACAGCTGTTAATGAAAGTGTCCAAACCCAAAATTTCTCGTCTGCTGAATTCTTTTACTCGGAAATACATGTATTCACAGACAGGAGTGCATTGGTGGTGGATTACAACAAAAACAACTAACTCTTGCGGGGATTCAGGGTGAGAGAGGTAGAAGTTTGGTATCTCTTTACTTCCTTTATCTCTGGCCTTGCCTTGCGGTTGTACTTAACCAAGCAATATTGCTATACTGCAAACATTCCAAAACAAAACTCTAAGAGCAATGGTGAATGCTCCATGGTATATTAGGAATAGTGATATTCACAGAGATTTAGGAATTGCTACCGTGAGTAACGAAGCAACAAACTTTGCTCGCAAACTTCGTACTCGTATATAATGTTCATTGTAATAACGAAATAATCCGTACTCTGGACGTGACAAACCTTGAGCGCCGGCTACAAAGAACAAGACCGTTCGACCTAGCGCCATAAGGAAAAACCCCATGTAATGACGGTATTAGTAGGTGCGTTCACTGGAACGGTATTGGCGACTATAACAAGTTAAAAAAAATACATGAACAGTCTGCGTTAAAGACCCTGGAAGTTACCGTCTATTATTTCGAAAGCAACTGAGAAGGCTTCAATCCGCTGTGCGGATCGTTTAATTCTCTACCCCATCTCATCCTTAAAATTATTATCCCCAAAATTTGGGCTTTATGGCGATAAAATATAGAAAATTTTATTGTCACAACATATTGTTTAAGAAAACAACGTTTTTCTATTTCAATAATTTTCTATTAAACCAAAAAGGACGTTTTTCTAAAAAAAAAAAAGTATGCGTGGGAGTGGGCGGATATTGAAAATGTTTATATATACTTGTTCTGTATTCTCGGACAAGGGTGCCCCCTCTCCCCTATGGATGGGAAAATGTTTTATGAATTAGAATATGTGTGCCCTGAATAAAGGCTGAAAAATTACATTGTAACTATAACCATACAACCGTTGAAATGTGTTTAAATGAGATTGGGGTGTATGATTGTGCTTTTTTTGCTCTTAATTCGGCACTTTGCAAAATTGGTAATGCTTACTGACAAGCAACCCCAAAATGTTTCCGTTTTTATTTCTCAGATTTTAGTTTACTGATGATTTTTGGTTAACATTAGACGCCCAACCGATTCATACTATGTGACAAATGAACACTAAAAAATTAAAAAATACATATATTCCTCACATCAAACACAACACAACAATTAACCAATTTTTCTCATTCTATAGTTACAGAAATGAAAAAGAAATGGACCAACATCAAAGATTATTACCGAAGAGATTATTTATCTGAAAATAACAATAGGAGCACAAATCCAAAACGAAAAAAGTATATTTTTGCAGATCTGCTGGTGTTTCTGAACTCGGCTTATGAAGTTAAAGGGTAATATATGACTGTATTCCTTGACGTGCTAAAAATCCTTTTTTTATACTTGCAGACGAAATGTGGAATCTTCTAATACTGTTCCTCAATTATCATGGTGCAACGTTAAAGAAATCCATGAAGACGAAAATGAAAGCAATGAAGGAAATGCAATAAAACTCAAGAAAATCAAATCAAAAGCAAAAATTAATAAGAAAAAAAATAAAAAAGTATGTAAGCCTGTTAAAAAGAAAATATTAAATATCTTGAAACAAAATCAACATGCTTCTGCTGCTCCAAACGTTGAAAGTCCTCATCTATCTTTTCTGAAGAGTTTCGTACCAGAAATGGAGGAAATGTCCCCATATCAGCGATTGGATTTCAAAACTGGAATGCTTGATCTGTTAAGGAAAATAAAATATCCTGCTTTAGAACAGTCCTACCAGGATGAAGAAATGCATGATGCGAGATCAGTTGATCATGATGTGGATAGTAAACAACGTGTAGACTTGTTATCGTATTCTTTTTTAAATTCTCCAGCATCTGGAACCGCATCACCCATGTTTCCAATGCCTTTTGAATATATTGTACCAAAATCGGAATTAACTGATTATGATTGAATAAAAATGTTTTGTAAGATTTTTTATCGAATTTGTTACTTATTACTGAAAAGTGGCGCTTGTTTAATTAGGTGCCTCTAATAGCGCACTTCAAGGTGGTTAACGTCGATTTAGAATTGTGCTCTTAAGTCAAAATGATGCCATCTAACATCTGGTAGGGAATCCATAACTTGGTGAACCGGAGTATTGGTATTCATATCATAGCCACCCAAAATGTACAAAGTGAAGGTTTTTTTTTACTTTGTCACATCAAAGACCCACCGAGCAACCGAAACCAAAACTTTGTTTTTCTTTATTTTCTAAACCGCTAATTTCTTCCGATTCGTTGAAGCATTTCTTAATTCTGTAGATTAAGACTTTATGTATTACTAAGGCCGTGTGTCAATTGCGTTAAAATTTTAGCCAGTGGATAAATTTTGACATTAGTATGGTGACTAGAGACTTCAAAATTATAACCTGCTCAACAGCTCGCTAAAATGTATCCAGTGGCTAATTTTTGACATTTGTGAAGGTGAAAGAGATGGAAAACAACCGTATAAATGTCAAAAATTAGCCAGTGGATAAAGTTTAACCCCAATTTTAACGCAATTGACATGCGGTCTAAATTGCCTTAGGCCGTGTGTCATCAGAAATCAAATGAAGAATAACACTTGCCGACTGCTATTTATTTTGCCTTACGCCGCCGTGTGTCAATTGCGTTAAAAAGAGAGTTAAATTTTATCCACTGTTTAATTTATGACTTTTCTGCACCATACTATTGTCAAAAATTATCTACTGGCTAAAATTTAACCCTCTTTTGACGCAATTGACACGCGGCCTAAGTCAAAATAAGTAGCAGTCGGCAAGTGTTATTCTTCGTTTGATTTCTGATCAGATGTCCTTATCACAATTGATTGCGGAGCTTGTCTAAATCTCGTTTCGGTAGCCTCCCTCTTTTTTTGACCAATGATGTCATTGTCTTCGGACCTTCTAAGGCCTTGGAAGGTTATCCTGAGCTCAGTGACGCCATGGTGCGATGAACTGCCGTGCTGAAGGTCTGAGTTCGATTCCCAGCCGTAGCAACCCCTAAATGATATTTCACGTGCCCTCCTCTCGTTTTGATCGTTCCATTAGGATCAATTGTCACGAATTGTTAAGAACTCGAAAAAAATCAATTTGTTATCGAATAAATCGGTGAGGTTTTTGCGAACTTGACAGAGCAGCGGGGTTTCTTCTTCGACATCCTGTTCTGATAGACAAGTTTAGGGAGTAAAATAGAACGGTTTGTGCCAATGGATAGATAGTGGATTTCTTGGTTCGCTTACGGTATCGGAATTTTCTGTAATAAAATCGGGCATTTTAAGCCGTTCAAATATTACGGCAATCATGATCTGGTTGGCGATCTTTTTTTATCAGGGATGAGGTTTCCATCCTATTTCCATTCCATTCGTCAACATTTCCAAGTTACCTAGCGCGGGTTTTATATAGCTCGTTGGGGAAGTTCGTACATACATGTAGGCTTAATTTTAAATATTGCAATCCATACCATTTATAACGGGTGAATGCTAGTTTTCGCTACCGTTGCAAATATAAAGTGGTAGCATTTGTCAACCAGGAATTTATAGAAATCGCCGTTTAGTTCGCCGTTATCGCCAAACTACGCTATTGCTTTGCCGGGTAGAATATCCGCATTCCGACCTTGATTGCTACAAGACAACACGAAGGCAACAAACTATGGCTCCGTAAGCATTGCGAACAAGTTTAAACAATGACAAGCAGATCTAAGTGAAGAGAAAAGATTAGTATCCATCAACCAGTGAAACGTAGCCAACCAAATAATAGAACACTCATATAATGCCTGCAACGAAAAAGTAACTAACAAACTTCCTGCATGTCCTGGATGCTCACGGACATTTTGGTCACTAGCAAAAGTAAGATTTCGAATTCGAATAATATGACGCATTTTCAACAATTTGGACTATTAAAAAAATATATTAGACCTGACGTAATTCGATCTAACGGGTGATCCAAGTAGAGATACTTTTTTTCAATAGCCTTTTTTGACAGATCACGTGTGAGTTGTGTCATGCTGTCATGTTATTTTTGTTTAGTATTGTTTGGCATTTCATAATGGAAAGACTTACGCGTGAACAACGTTTACAAATTGTTCAACTTTATTATGAAAATTCACGTTCTGTGAGGAATGTGTTTCGTGCACTTCGCTCAACTTATGGTCAACATAATCGGCCTACGGAGCGCACTATTCGCAACACCATCACCCATTTTGAGACCCAGTATTCATTATTGGATAATATTAGACCGAATAGACCACGTCCAGCACGCTGTGATGAAAATATAGTGGCCGTCGCTGAGAGTGTACGCGAAGACCGTAGAGAGTCGATTCGGAGACGTTCGCAGCAACTCGGACTGACGTATGGAACGACATGGCGCATTTTACGTCAAGATCTTAAATTGAAAGCGTACAAAATACAGCTTGTGCAACAACTGAAGCCGCTCGACCTTCCCAAGCGACATCGCTTCGCTCTATGGGCTCTTGAAAAGTTCCAAGAAGATCCGACGTTTTCGAGGCAAATTTTGCTTAGCGATGAGGCCCATTTCTGGCTCAATGGGTATGTAAACAAACAAAATTGCCGCATTTGGGACGAAGAGCAACCTGAAGAGATTGAAGAACTGCCACTTCATCCAGAAAAAACAACGGTTTGGTGTAGTTTGTAGGCCGGTGGAATCATAGGTCCATATTTCTTTAAAAATTATGCCAGTGCGAACGTAAACGTCAATGGTGACCGTTATCGTGACATGATAACCGACTATTTGATGCCTGAAACTGAAGCTCGTGATCTCGGCAACATTTGGTTTCAGCAAGACGGCCGGCGCCACTTTCCACACATCGCATCAATCAATGGACTTATTGAGAGAACATTTCGGTGAGCACATAATTTCACGTTTTGGGCCGGTCGATTGGCCACCAAGATCGTGTGATATCACACCGTTAGACTTCTTCCTGTGGGGATATGTAAAGTCAAAAGCTTATGCCGACAAACCCGCTTCGATTCAGGCCTTGGAGGAAAACATCACACGTGTCATTCGCCAGTTACCAGTCGAAATGCTCGAAAGAGTGATCGAAAATTGGACTCAACGGATGGACCATCTGCGACGTAGCAACGGCCAACATTTGATAGACATAATCTTCAAAAAATAAATGCCAAAGAATGTTCTTTCAAATGATAAGAAAGAATGTAGGGAACCTTGAAATGGATCACCCATTACTTTAAAAATTCATACCAAACTTGCACCCGGTCTTTCTTCAGGTTTTACTTAGTTCCTGTAAATTAGCTCAAATCCATCCCATTGTTAAAAAAGGTTGAAAATGCATGCCCAAATGGAGAATAAATGGAAATAAAAAAAAAAAAACAATAAACGTACAGATTATTGATCACTTAGAAAGCAACGATCAACTGGAGACCTGTCAACTTATTCATGGACATTGTTGATGGAAAGCTGAAAATGGAGCTGTTGTCCTGGATATTTTCAAGGCATTCGGTCGATTTTGGCACTGTGAGCCAAATTGATAGCATGTGTACTTCCTCAGATACTGTGGGGACTGCTGCTGGAAGAAACACAGATCTTTAAAAGTAGTAGTAGATACCGTTTCCCCAGATAGATTCTCTGTAAACGCTAGGTAACCTCAAGGGTCAATTCTCTCACCCACTTTGTTTCTGCTGCATATCAATGATCTTTTGAGGACAAACAATACGAAAACAAAATATACAATGGGTAGATAAAGGAAAGCCTTGTGCAATTCAAACCAAGGAAAATGATGTATGGATACAACATTTAGGTAAATAAAATAACAAGACCACAGTTCCGCAAAACGAAATGGTAATGTCTGATTGGCGAATGACGACTCGCTAAAAACTATCAATGTTCGTTCGCAAAAAAAATCCGTAAATTTTTAATTTTCTCTTCAGAATATCGTGCAGGTAGTGTAATTTACTTTTCGCCAGTTAATTAAGTAAAGTTCATTTTTTTCGCTAAATATTTCGATATCAAAAATGCAGTAGAGTGACTTAAGTGTGGAAAAGTACAAAATTGCCGGTGTTTATGCATAGAATTTAGAGCGCAAAGATTCAATATTTCATGTTATGTTCTTCGAATCAAAAAAGTAAATATTGTGCATAATTTGCTTTTTTTGATTGAAAATAGCGAGTGTGATATCGAAAATTGAGAAACAGCTAGGAATGGATGTGTTCATCAATGATGGTGATTTCCAGCGAAGGAATAAAAGCGAAGCAGGTAGGTCATCTTGACGTTTGGACAAAATTTTGGGAGGACGTAAACAAAGTGAGTAATACATAAATTCTTATTTTATTGACTAGGGTTAAAAATGTATTCCTTTAATAAGCGCTTTCTTAATAAAACAAAGTGTGTGGCGATATCATCGAAATTTTTTATTTATTTAAAAGGCCTATCGATGCCATTGTTTTAGAATATAATATCGTTAATGTCCGCTGCGGGTTCTCTGGGTGGCGCGCATCCGAAATGTATCCATGACTCTGGAGGATAAAGGCCAATCGCACATTGGACGCGTTATCGTACTAATTTGACACGTGTGAACACATACGGACACGCGCAAACCATCCCGACCTTCCAAGTACTATGGGAGCGCGCACACTGTGTGCGGGTTAGTCGTACTTATACGTGCGTGTAGTTCCGATCCGTCGCGACGTCTGAAAACAATCTGAACTGGTTGGGATTTTTTTAATAGTTTCGAACGTTAAAACCACTTCACGAGTGCCATGACATCGGGACACTCTGTTTGACGCAGAAAAACGTAGTCACTGTGCGCAATCAATTCTTACGACCAGTATTCATACTTTTACAAATTCGTATCCAATGAGTGACTGGCTTAAATCATGCTCACTTTGACCGATAAATTAGGCACGTTAGCTTTGAGTGTCGCTGTGGTTTGTATCTTATTTGCATAGACAATAGACACGCGACTTCAGAAAAAAAACTACAGAAAAAGTCTAACGCCGTCAAATTGCACGCTCTCAGTGGTCAGTTCACATTGAATCAGTAGTGACAGTAGTGCAAAATTTCAAAAATGGCGAGAGCTGTGTGGCATGTAGCGCTGTCCTGTTTAGACGACCTATAGCGCTCGCCGTTAACGGTGATGGCCTGGTCAATACAAATTCCACACCAAACAGTGAATTTTCCAAATGCATTGGACTCAAATCTTATGTGAATCGGTATCGTCCCGAATTCGATAACTTTTTCTTGTTGATGTACTCATTCATCCAGAAATGAAACTTATAAAAGTGTTTGTTCAAAAAAAAAAAAATCGCCAAGTTGTGGTCTGCGAAAGGAATAGTTCTTGTGAGTGAGACGGCGATGTTTTCGGAAGATTTTGCGTTTCGTCGACGTACGGTTTATCTTTTACTGAACCAGTGGACATGCATTTATAATGATATGTCGAGTACCCTATCCCATTCAGCAGCTTCGAGTATGGCCAATTGTTTTGTGCGACATACTCTAACTCTACGCCATTCTGCTAGTTTAAGACGTAGGTAGCCCGATCTTTTTCATAGCCAACCTCAGAGCCTACTCCGATTTCTATTTTAGCTTCGTCAGTGTAGATTGCTAGCGCACTAGTACGCATAGTGTGAATAATCAATAACGTGGTCACAGATAGCGCTTTTTGCTTTTTTTGTTAGTAAGGGAGTCCACGCTTGTAATTTTTCTTTGCATTTTCGATTGGGACAAATTTTTTAATCCAGTAAAATTTTTTTTTTTTGGATTTGAAGCACATGCGAAATACTATTTTTTGCATCGAATTTTCGTCGAGTTTGTGTTTTAACAACACACAAGAAAGAAATCTATGGTAGGGGTACCAAGCTCAGAAATTCATAAAATTGTTTTCAACGCCCTTGATGTTGAGTAGGTGTTCTATCTCTCCCAACTCAAGCTTACTTTGCATAAAAAGGTAATGTGTTCGCACTCCCAATTTTTTATCAAGACTTATTTGTTTGCTCTAGATCAGTGTTTTGTTCTAAAAAAATTAAAAAAAAACCTCGATTTCATGTGATATTTGAACTACTTTGAGGCAATTTCGCATTCGGCAAACAATTTTATTGATTATAGAAAAAAAATTATTGAAAAATACATCCCAAATTGAAAGCCATTAGTAAAACGAGTGGTGGGTGCACGACTGGGTCGTACGCAACTTTCTCTTTCACAGCATGTTAGTTTGTAGTTTTTATTAAGTTGGCCAAAGTACACAATAACATTTATTTTGATTAATGATGCCAAAAATTATGGAAATAATGTCGAAATATGATTATACGAACGTTTGTTCCGTAATTAAAAGGAATCGGTGTCCATGTTGCATAGTAAATATTTCGAATTCATGAAAACAGTAATAGCAGTTTATAAATTAAATTTCATTCAATTTGGCTAAATAGTTTGCGAGAAATTGACAATTTTCTTTATACGGCCTATATACAAATATCCGTTATATGTTTGTTCTCAAAAAAAAAACTGGGTATGCAGTTTGGTTGGAATTAATATGCTTATGGTATCGATGAAGTTTAGTCAAAATCGTTGGAGTCGTTTTTGAGAAAATTAAGGTTATGTAAAAAACTTATATGGCCGGTACCGGTAATAACATGGCAAACAAAAAAATTGGCCTAGAATTAACCAAAAAAAGCTGTATACGAAGTTTCAAGAAAATCGGTCAAGTCGTTTAGGTTGGAGGGACCTGAACGAACAGACGAACCGACGCACTGTGGAGTATTTGTATGAAAAAACCGCTCAAAATAATTTTTTTTGTAAATAAATCAATTGAAACACAACATATTATGAAAATTAATTGTTTATTCTGAAATATTATGAAGAATTTTAAAGAAAATGTGTTTAGTCAGAATCTGAAGGTGAAAGGTCGTCTACATGTTCTTCTTCTTCAATATCGTCCAAACTTCTGTTGTTATCGTCTTCTAGAGGCATAGGCAGCTCGCTTGGGATCAAAAAAGTTCGTGCCTCCTGGGATAGTGGTTTGGTTCTCTTGTGCTGCCGTGCTCTAAGGCTGCTAAGGTACGGGTCTGAACTCAACAACAGTCTGTTTAAGACGTCTCTGTTACAAAAAACATGTGAACATTTTCGACTAAATTTCAGTCTATATTGCCTGAAATGTTTGTTTCGAGCCTCCGCCGCCTCCTCCGATAGCTGACCAATAGGCAAAATTGCATGGTTTATTACCTCTGCTCCATGTATCAACACTTTGTGTATAGTTGGTGACATGGGATGCCAGCCGTACTGATCTATGTACAATTTAGCGGTATCGTGGGCGAAGGTATTAAATTTGTCTGCATCAATTCTATATCCACTAGAAATCACTTCCAAGATAGTTTTGAAGCGAGTTATCAGATTAAGATCAACCTTAGTTATACGAGAAGAACACTCCGGGTCATTGAAAAACCTTCTGGACGTGTTGCCGTCATTGGTATTACCAAATCCAGCTTTGGGTACATCTACTAGGAGCCCCATTTGCTCTTTGAATGCGCCTTGAATTTTCTCCTTTGTAGCTTTCACAATTGCTTTTTCTTCAACTGATCGTGCCTGCCATTTTTTTAAAGGTATTTTATAAGCTAAATGGAGAAGCGATTCGAAAAAGCGAATCCGTGCGTGAAGAATTGAGAGTCCAAACTTTAGTGCTTCTACATTGACTTGCTCAGTTTTAATAAACTTATTGAAATCCTTAGAAGTCTGTCCACAAATATAGCACCTCATAGTAGAGGCAGTATCTGTAGCAGCATTGCACACTTTGCCGTCAACCATTGTAAGCAACATGGTATGCTTTATTTTTGCTATTTTATTATAACTGATTACTTCTGTTTCTCTGAGATGCGCAATTTGGTTTTCAATTAAATTGATTTCATCTCTGGTAACATCCTTAGATTCACTAATGAAGCTTATGCGTATAGGCCTGCAAAATCTGGGAGAAGAAGCGACTGGGTTTTGCCATATGACTTTTTTCTGTTCGCCATCAATCATTACAGCAAGTCGCAGAGGAACGAGTGAGCTTTGAAAAATATTACCATCACTGTCAGTGCTGTTTTTAAATTTCTGCTTATACTGCGTCTGTTGCGACCCATCACAGCCCCATTTTGAAATCAAAACCATATTTTTACTTTCTTCCTCTGAAGACGTTTCTAATACATTTTCGACATATTTGCAAAGGCGTAATGCAGTGTGATCAAGCAGTTGCAGTTGTATTTCTGCAGAGGTTTCAGTGACTGTGATGAATTTTTTATCAGGGTAACATTCAGTTTTTGACTTTTTTATCAATGAGTAGCAGGGGTAGATACTTTTGCTGGCACTTTGTATCACTTCCCACTGCTTCCTTGTAAAGTCGCCTTCAACAAATATTGCTAATGCCTCTTGAGGTGTAATCTTTTTCACTGCAACTTGCTTCGCAGAAGAGGAAATCAGCTTACAAAGTTCTTTAGCATCGGTTGGCGAGTTGGTAACTTTTTTGATTATTTTGGACGCATCAGAATTTCCTAAAGTACACTGACTTACACTGGCTGCAAACGTCAA
This sequence comes from Rhingia rostrata, assembly GCA_949824845.1. Taxonomy (NCBI): domain Eukaryota; kingdom Metazoa; phylum Arthropoda; class Insecta; order Diptera; family Syrphidae; genus Rhingia; species Rhingia rostrata. The sequence goes on along the minus strand of OX463758.1, from coordinate 63,898,840 downwards.
CTCTTCGACTGATACTTGCTCGCGAAGGTCTTTAGTTTTTCGCCGCTTACTGCAGTCACTAAGCTCTTCGAACGGTTTGGATGGTCGCCCTGGTTTGTGCAAGGGCTTAACAAAGGACAGTTCAATGCTTGTTTGAAGCCACTTTTCATTGGTTTTAAGGAATCTTTCATCTTTATAGCTTGCAGCAGCCCATTTTTTCTTGAAATCGCTTTTAAAATATTTCAAAGCATTGCTGACACAACTTTTTTGTTTTATTGGACATTTTAAAATTTGGATAAGCTTTTCCCCCAAACAACAAAAGTTTTTCATCAACTTTTTTATCTCTAAAATCTTTTAGCATATCGTATAATTCCCTTCGGGTAAAACTCTTGACACTAAACGACGAATCTGCAATGCAAGTACGAAATTCTGTCTAAGTTACCATAAGCTATCATAGTATTCGAAGTGACATAAAACAAAATGGCGGACGTAGGCGGACAGTTTTATGGCGGTCTATGATTGCCAAGAGACTAAGGATTATGCCCATAACAATATTATAGCCTGATCATGACATACTCACAAACAAAAACACCATTATCTAAAACGTTTTCTTAAAATTAAACATTAAATTAGGACTTCATGAACACCGTACGCATACAACAAAATCATGCAGACAAAAAAATCTAATTTTATATCTTAACATCGTTTATACCTAGCACTTCCATAATCAAATAATTTCTTTCTTAATTTCACCACACAAAAAAAAACAATAACCAAATCAAAAATGAGTCGCGAACAAAAGTGTAGATAACCAATAAATGCAGCTCCAACAATGGCTAGGTTCTGACTGATAATGTGGCGAGTGGCAATAGCGGTGCAACTTTTTTTGCATAATGCGTGATGGATCGGTTATCAAGCTTGAAGAATAGCGGTGCTTACCGAAATTTATGACAAACTGATTTTTTTACTTTTGAGCGTTTTTTTCATACAAATACTCCACAGTGCGACGGACGGCATTCCAAAAACCACTTTTTTTTGTTCCGCTATCATCGTGATGTTAGAATCAATCAAAATCTCGAGGTCAAAAATCATAAAAAAAACTAACAAGCTGTCAAATGATACGCTTATACCATTTACTATTACCTTTACCAAATTAACCAAATTTTCTACGTGGTTAACAACAAAAGAAACAATTTTTAGAAGAACAAAAAATCGTTAGCGCCATTTCTTAATAAACCAATTTGTAAAAATATTCTGAAAATACAACAGTTTCCAACATTAAAAATTGAAAAGATGGAGTAATATGAAATGGATTTTTATATTATTTATTTAATTAATTAATTTATTATCTCAAAAGTGCATTTTGTATATATAAGGTATAAGACTTTAACGGATAAAATTAATACTAATTCTTCCGATTCGGATTGTGTCAGTTTGGTGGAAAAATCAGATCCATCTTCCAGTTCTTTAACATGTGATTTCTTCGTGAAAACATCTTGTGCATCGCTTGGTTTTGAACTAAGTTTTGTATAATTACAACACTCTTCGCAATTGTTTCTTCCAAAACAGCTAAGAAATTCCTTTAAGCAGGATAAATCCTTCGATTGGAATGTATTAGTTGTTGGTAGGATAATCGATTCAGAACCCACTGATGAGTTATCAATTTGATCCTCTTGGGCAGTAACAACCCAAATTTTGTAGACAATCAATAACAAGATAGATATAACATTGATCTTCACCATATTTGTATAATAAATACATCGACAGCACTTTCAAGTGTCAACTGATTAGTCCTTCTGATTTGTATTTAATATTTATAAGATTTTATTGTTGCCCCAGGTAAATGGACATTTTTAATAAATAAAATCTACCTGAGGATAATATCCTTTAAAGAGGTAATTAATTTAAAACTTACTTACACAATTTCTTAAACCCCTAATTTTATATGTTTATTGACACAGCTCGACCAGAGAATGTTGTGTGTAGTGAAGATTTACTTCCTTGGCGATGTCCATACTTACTTCGGGGAGTCACTGTTTTCTTGTGACTTTTTATTCACAGAATCCTGAACGAAATTCGTTGTTACTTCTAAGCGATTATCCACCAAACTTTTCTCATATTCATTTCTTTGAATTATTTTATTTCGCCAGGAGCAATGATCTAGATTTCGTCTGCGGATTACATTAGCTGAACAGTTTTGCTAGAAATAATCCCTTCCGTCTTAAAGACTGCCATACGGATTGTATGTTTGAGCAACCTCTTGCAGGAATCCTACATTTTTAGAAAAGTTCGGATGAGTTGCTACCAATGCTGCAACGTGTATCCTCCAGTTGGGGACAGAGTTAGAGGACGCAGATGTATCAATACTGATGGGATCTCCAATAGAGCTACGTGCCAATTACTTTGTTGCATAAATGCTGCGCAGTCGGTACATTATGCAAAGGCAGTGTTGTAAGTTGGAACATGAAAATCTTGTAGATGGGGCTTATTGAGCTGATACTCTAGTATTTCGGCATACTTAAGTCCTTTTAAAAATTATTGCGGAACTGCATACTCTGGGTGTTCTCGTTGGTAGTTGAATCACAGCGAGGAGTTATTCACTTGGTAGTTTTTACCCCCTGGGTACCCCAGGTTCTCTAAACCTATCAAACTTAACACCGGTTAGGCTTTGCAGATATGTTTCTACTGTATGGTTTTTAAAATTTTTAATCGCATTTGATAGCATGTTACTCAGCCGATTGCGATGTGTTTTATCTTGCGGGGCACGAGTTTGGTGCCATCTTTTTCGAGCTTGTATTTATGTCTAACCAAATCTTTTTATTGCTCATTTGCTCCTTGGAATAAACATCTTGGATGCTGAATTCGTGCTTTACTTTTGTGGTCGCATGGTTGATTTGTTATAGTAAGCAGAAACAGCGACCATTCGGATGTACACTTCGCGTCAACTGAATAAGCACACAAATTTTCTGGGGTATGTTGTCCATTTTTTCCTAACTTTGAGCTTTAATGTATCATTTTATGATGCTTACTGCTTGCTTATGATGTTGAGAATTAAAAATCAGAATGAAAAATTTAAAAAGTACCGCTATTTTTCTTTCTCGCTCTCTTGTAAAGCGTTCCATATGGAAAAATGCAGTTTTTTTTTGCGTTAACTGAATAGTCATTCAGGGTCATTATCTTCATGTTTTGAGGTGATTGGCATACTAAATCAAAAGTTGAAGTGTCCTAAGTGAATTTTAGTTTTTTGTTTTTAATTAAAAAAAAAATGGGTAGAGCAAAAGCTTTAATTAGTGTCGAGAGAGCCAAAATGGATTTGTTAAAAGAACAAGGGCTGACCGGGCGTGCTATAGCCACCACAATTGAACGGAGTTTTAGGGTTGTCTATTCGTACCTCCGAAATAAAAGTTCAACATGAAAACATGAAAGGAGGTAAAAAAAAACGGCAACAACAGCATATGACCGACGTGCAATTTTGAGATGTGCTTCCAATTCGAGTGACTCTGCGGCAAAAATTAAGCAAAAAGCTGGTGTAACTGCAAGTGTTTCAACAGTCCGCAGAGTAATAAACAGCGCGGATCATTTAAAACGATTGAAACTCCAAAAGAAACCACCACTAAACGAGCAACGTAAAGGTATTCGTTTAGAATTTTCTAGACTCCATATGAGTTGGAAAAATGAGTGTCGCAACGTGGTCTTTTCCGATGAGAAGAAGTTCAATTTTGATGGCCCTGATGGCTTTAATTATTAATATCATGATGTGAGGAAGGAAAAATGATTTTTAGCGCGGCATCATAGTCGAGAAGGTGGAGTTATGGTATGGGGAGCAGTTAGCTACTATGGGACTGTAGACCTTGAGTTTCAAACGTCAAAAATGACTGCAATAACGTATAAATTAATTTTGGAAAGAAATTTTCCTAAATTTACGGATATTTTTGGACCCATTAACTGGACTTTCCAACAGGACAACGCCCACATCCACACGGCGCGCATTGTCAAAAGTTGGATACAGGGCCAAAATGTTGAATTGCTTCAATGGCCGCCGTACTCACCCGACCTGAACCTTATAGAAAATGTATGGGGATGGTTCGAAAAGTTTATGAGTCTGGCCGTCAGTTTGAAGACAGAGAATCGCTTATTGCAGCCATTAAATTAGCGTGGAGGGAAATTTCGCTGGACTACTTAAAGAACCTCTACGATTCCATGGCAGACCGAATTTATGAAGTGATTACGAATAAAGGTGGCAGTACCCACTACTAGAAATAACCAATAAAAAGTATTTAAAGAATAACTTGTTTCATTTCATTCCGTTAGATTTTATTTCATATTTTAATAGCTGTGTCTATTCAGTTGACGCAAAAAAAACTGCATTTTTCCATATGGAACGCTTTAAAAGAGAGCAAGAAAAAAATAGCGGTACCTTTTAAATTTTTTATTCTGATTTTTTCTCTCAACATTATAACTAAGCAGTAAGCATCATAGAATGATACATTAAAGCTCAAAGTTATGAAAAAATGGACAACATACCCTAGAAAATTTGTGTGCTTATTCAGTTGACGCGAAGTGTATATTTGTTCAATCTGCATCAAAGACATTTCGCCAACGTAAGCCTTATATGCGCTCACGATCCGACAGAGAAAAAAGATGATGTAGCGAAAGACCCAATCTACGAACTCCTTGCCGAAACCTACAACCGAGTACGATGTTAACGCAACGCGATTTTAACGCAAAGGTATGAAGAGAATACATAGTTAGCGATATTGTCGGAAAACACAGCCTACACGACAACACGTCTAGCACACGGACTTAGGCTGACTTCGCTGTGTAACGAAATGCCACTATAGCCACCACATGGTTTCATAAGCTCGATGTTCATAAGGGCATATGGCGGTCTTTAGATCGGTCAATCAAATTGATCGCATTGCGATAGATAAGAGGCACTTATCAAGTATTTTGGATTTCCGCTTTTCGGAATAACGAAGAAAGTTGCCACATTGAAATTATATTCGTGAGTTCTACCAAAGTATAAAATGTCAAATGAGTTACAGTCGATGGTGGAAGAACCACTTTAGCAGGCTATTAAACGACGCGACGTTGGCGATAAATATCCCGCTGTCCGGCATAACGAACTCATAAAAAAAAACTTAGTTGGGTGATAGTAGGTATGCCCGAAGAATGGAACCTCATGAATCGGATAAACATTTACAAAACACGAGACCCACTGAACTGCGCCAACGACAGGGGCATAAGTCTCCCCAATATCGCCTACAAAATCTGATCTGACGTAATATGTGAACGCCTAAAACCATTTACCAACAACTTGATCGGCCCTTATCAGTGTGGTTGCTTAGACAGTTAAAAATTCGGCACATCCGGTAAAAAAAAATCACGAATCAAGCCGATATACTACCTGTTTATCGATTTCAAAGCCGCATACGAAAGCATTTGTAGAGCCATGTTGTAGAGCCCAAATCTTCCCTATCTCAGCAACGATCACATTAAAAATTTCGATACCAAAAAAATGGCTTATACAAAAAATACACTGTCAAGTTTCTTCGGGCTAAGAAGCCCTTTTTCGAATTACTAATGAGATCCTATATAAGAGCCTAATCATCCCAGTCCTGCTCTGCAGCGCTGAAGCATGGACCGTATCAGAATAGGGATGAAGAAATCCTTGTCCCGTTTGTGTCCGATAACCCTATGGAGGCTTAGATTCAACCACGAGCTAATCGACCTTAAGGCAGAAAACTCCACATTTTACGTTTAAGATGGGTAGGACATGCAGGTGTAATTGAAACCAATACTCTGTCTCGCAGACTCTTCGATTCCCAGCAAGATCTCGGCTTAAGGGTAGTGCACAAGTAGAAACCGATCATAACCACCTTGAAGTACGTAATGGGAGGCAGTTAGCTAAGGACCGGGCTAATTGGAGAGGCATATTGGTTAAGGCCCAGCTTCATTCCGGACTGTAGTGAGAGTATGTACATAACGACTAACGACATATATTATCCTAAAAAGTCTTTGTTAGACAGTCATCTCTTAATAAATACCTAAATGTTTCAATAGAGGGTAGAAATTTGTAATCTTAAAAATTAGGTACTATGACTACGAGTTAATGAATAATTAGCGACATATGTCATTCGAAGTATGTCCAAAAATGCATTCCATCCAACAGATAATTTTTTTTGAGAGCCCTTACTTCAACTTTATGTTTATTTAAATACCAGCTTACCTATCATTTTTTCGACGTACATTTGTTTCGTCTAAATCTAAATAAGAATGCTGACCAGGCTTGGCATAAGTAAACCACTGCTATATATGCTTCATGACATGCTGACGTTTGTCAAAAGTGGCAATGTAACTTCTACCACAGAATTTTTCATTAAGCGGTAAACTCGCCGATTCTCTTCAGCATTTACACCAGTGATATGATAGGTAGTCTTACTCAGCCAATTGCGTATGCGGACGATCTTATCGCGTACAGAACAGCCTATACTGTCGAAGTTATTCGAACACTTTTGCAGCGGGACTTCGACAAGATCCAGAGATATTGTGATGACTGGAAGTTGAAAATCAACTTTCAGAAATCACAAACTATCCTGTTTAGGACACCGTTGTCTAGGGCCTCTAGGGATACGAGAAGGAACTGGCGAAAGCTGGTGATCGTGGGACCAAACGGACAGCCACTGGCGAGTAAAAGTGTAGTAAAGTACCTTGGCATCTGGTTAGATCAGTATCTATATTTCGGAAGACAAGTAGATGCTGCTCTGGCGAGAGCTAGGGGAGCATTTGCCCTGACAAGACGATTGTTTTATAGCAGTCGTCTTGACAGCAGGGTGAAGGTGATTTGCTACATGGCCCTCATTAGGCCGATGATTGCCTATGGGTGCCCGGTTTGGTTCAACGTTGCCCCATCTCAAATGGAAATGATACGGGTGTTTGAGAGGCAGTGTCTGAGGAGCTGCTTTGGACTTCACAGAACACCAGTATCTGACTACACAAAATACTATTCCAACCAGGTCCTATACAACGGGGCCAACATAAACAGAATAGACAATTTTCTGGTGAAACTCATTCGGTTTCACGCTGCAAGAGCGATGGCTTCGAACAATAGTCTCATCTTTGGGGCCTTCTATCCCAATGATGAATATTTTGAGAGTGCGCGTTTAAGCGGCTTTATTCCGCCCGAAGCTTTCCTATATTTGGATAGTCGAGGGCTGATACAGGATAGATCGGCGGTTCCGCTAATCTACCACGTCTGCCGACGAACTGTGGATAGGCGGCTCCTATACGACCGAGACGTCGTCGCTCAGGGCGGAGGAGAGCGCCTGCGGTTCAGCAGGAGTGTGTCCGATTGGGACCGTCGGAGTAGGTCACAACAGGAGAACCTGTTGTGGTGGTTAAATTAGGTAAGGATAGTTGACTTAAAATTGTTATTTTATGGCCGACTTAGATAGTTTTTAGTCTTAAGGTTTAGGTGTATAACAGTCATGGTGGCACAAAAAAAACACAAAAACAGCTGTGGCTGTTCTAGTTTTTAAGTTATTTTTAGGTAGTTTTAATTATTTTTAAGTAGTTTAAGCTAGTCGATAAGTAGTTTTAATTAGCATGTAAGTTTAAATAAAATAAAAAAAAGACAAGGAACCAAGTTTTTCATAGTTTTCTTGGTACTTTTATGTTTATATATTAGATAATAGGCCGAAAGGCATTAGAATTAAGTTATCGAGTAATTTAGGGCGCCCGCATAGAGCAAGTATGTTAGTTAAGTAATTGATAAGTAGGCTAGTTTTTTTCATGAATTTTTGTCTAGCATTTAAGTTAGTTTTAAGAAAAATAAAATAAAAATGAATTAAAAAAAAAAAAAATCTAAATAAGAATTTCAAGTCCTGACATATACCGATTACAGCACATCTGGAATTAAATTCAAGGAGAATTAAAAAAACCTAAAGGTAATTTAAAACAAATCCAAATAAAACCTTACTAAAGAAAATGTTTTTTTTTTACAAAGTAGATAATAAAATGTGGGTGTGACAATACTACCCACAGGTATATTTAATTGCATTGTACATACGAATGACGTCTAATGCGCGATGTTTTATAACATCACTTTATGATGGGCATTTCATATTAATTCCAGAAATGTATTTACTCATTTGTGTCTAATAAAATCTACTTAATGACATTCAAACAGTACTGCCAGGTGTGAAATCTAAAACGAAATATTATATTCTGTTCACCGAAGCTTGAATATTTGAATGCACTCATTGCTGAACCCTTATGTGGTTGTTTTATATATTTAGTATCTACTACTCCTTTTTTTTTGTAGAAAATCTGTCATTTTTGACATTTACCAATAATTATTTCTTGGTTTTTGAACAAATATAGGTCAGCGAGAAAAAATAATCTACATCACGAATCCTGATCTATATAATTACAAAGCTCACATACAAGTGTCAAATGCAAGTGTTGTAAATCAAGAATTTGTGTAGATCCTAGGGATATTAAAAAAATTATCTATTTTAAAAATGATCCACTTCATTAAAATTTTTGAAGCACTGTTTCTAAAAATATTACCTGTAAAAAAGAAAGGGCGAATGCGACCCTTTATACGGACATCCTTTTCAGGTAGATAGATCGGCTAATGTCATCATTTCTATTAAAATTGATTTATACCTGCAATTTGCAAGGATCGTGTATAAATACTGAGCGTATATTCTGATTGACAGTCATAAGATATCAATACTTGGACAGAGCCAACACTACACAAAATGATTTCAAAATATGCCGAGTTCGTTATAATTCACTTGATATACATGTAAGTTAAAATTATAATTTTTAGGAGAATTATTTTAAATTTATTTTTTTTAAAAGCCATGCTCAGGAAAAACACTTAATGATGACAAGAAAGCGAAGTAGACCAAGCGGGACAGTATCACAAGTTAGTGATTGGGTAAGTTTTCCTAAATGCACCATAACGTTGCATATCTATATGAGTTTTTTTTTTTGTAGTACTTACGAACGCTGACCAAAGAAAGATCTGCATTGGAACCAGGAACACGTATTCGCTATAAAGAGTGGAGGATTTTCTCAGGAAATGAAGATCTCTTTACTATCGACAATTGCAGATTTGACCAAATTTACATATTTTTGGGTGTCGATGCTGGCCATTGGGTATTTTTCAAAAAGGATCCGGAACATCGCAGAGTTGAAGGTACCGCATCGTTGTCGCTTTCCTACTGCGGATGCTGCATCTTTAGCCAGTATCCTCGTATTTTGGAAACAGTTAAATCTTTAATCCAGTAGAAGTGATGATAATAGGTTGTAAAAAGAGAAATGTTATAAGAACGAAATCAAACTTGTATGAAATGAAATTAAATTTCTTAATATAATAGAGACGGAAATTGATCTATAATAATTTTTTGTGTGTGTCCCTTTCTTATCCTCTGAATCTCTGATCGAGTCTAGTCTATGTACCATCATCCTTTATGGTTGTTTGCGGATACATTTATAAAATATTCTAGTCCATACTTACTTACTCTGGAGGGCCTCAGCCCTCTGCCTCTCCAATTAGCCCGATCCTTACCTATCTGCCTCCAGTTGCGGACTTCAAGTTGGTTGAGGTCGGTTTCTACTTGTGCGTGCCACTTAATGTGAAGTTTTCCTCTACTGCGTCGAAGACTCTGCGAGCCGAGAATTGGTGTCCATTCGTTCTAAATTCCCTAGCCATCTTAAACGTCCAATGCGGAGTACAGAATATCTCGTACAGTTTTTCTTATATCGTATAGTTGAATCTTCGTCTCCATAGCCTGTTAACGCAAACGTGACCGAAGATTTTTCGAAGAATTTTTCTCTCAAACTAACTAAGGATTTCTTCATCCGCTTTTGAGGCGGTCCATGCTTCAGCGCCGTAGAGCAGGACTGGGATGATCAGGGTCTTATAGAAGATCTCCTTAGTAGTTCGAGTGAGGGCTTTACAACTGAATTGCCATCTTAACCCGAAGAAACAGCGGTTGGCAAGAGTAATTCTTCGTTTAATTTCTGACGAGATTTTGTTGTCAGAGTTTATAGCGACGCCGAGATATATAAAATCCCGTACTACCTCAAAGTTATATCTGGCAATGGTGACGTTCTGTCCGATTCGTCGATGTTGTGTGTTCTTTCGTGTTGACAGCATATGCTTTGTCTTGTCCTCATTTACTGCTAAGCCCATGTTTGCCGCTTCCTTCTCTATACTAACAAACGTGTCGATGACATCAGGTTGAGTACTGCCAATGATATCAATATCGTCGGCGTATGCTAGTAGTTGCACCGATTTTTGGAAAATTGGACCTCTGTTGTTGGCTCGGGAGTTTGGCACAATCCTCTCAAGAATCAAATTGAATAAATCACATGACAGCGCATCGCCTTGCCTAAATCCTTTTTTGGTATCGAATGTGTCGGTGAGGTCGTTTCCGACCCTGATGGTGCAGCGAGAACTCCTCATCGTCATCCTACATAAACGGACGAGTTTGGGCGGTATACCCATATGTATACCCATATACATGGTTCCGGTCTATAAATGCGGTCAAATGCGTCTTTGAAATCGATGAATAGGTGGTGGTGGGTATCGATTTGGACTTAATGGGTTTTTCCAGGATCTTCCGAAGTGTGGAAATTTGAATGGTTGTGGCGTTCACATATTACGACAGATAGGATCTTGTAGGCAGGTGGCCATGGCTCAGAGGAAAGCGTAGTTGACTGCTAAGCCAAACGCTGAGGGTTCAAGCCGCAGCTTCGGCAGCATTCTTTTCTACAAAAATCGGCAGCTTATCTGAGTCCACCTGTGCGATAATGAGACAATATAAATCTATATCTCCTCCTCTGTGCCACGTAGGTTTATGTTATATGGCTTTCCTTTATGTGTCTATCTGTATCTCTTTCTCTCTGTTGTATTAATGTCTTGCTCTGTCCCAGCCGATGGCGTCAGTCGCCAGTGCTGTTATGTGTCTGTAGTTCGTTGCATTCATGTGCGAAGTACTGTGTAGTCAATGTCAATGAATGGTTCGTTATGCCTGGGAGCGGCATGTTGTTCGTCATCACCGTATAACAGTCTGCAGAAGTGGTTCTTCCATATCCTCAGCATGGACTGTGTCTCAACTACGATATTTCCTCGTTCATCTCGACAGAATTCTGTTCGAGCCTTGTATCCTTGGGTTTTACGTTTTACACTTTTGTAAAATTTGTGAACATCGTTAATGGAGTGGCAACTGTCTAGATCCTCGATTGCGCGCTTTTCTAGCTCTTTTCTTTTTTTTCTAAAGCTGCCAGCATCTGTCGGCATTCCTCATCAAACTACGAATTTCTTGCTTGTGGGTGCGAGAAACCTAGCATATCAGTTGCGACTGATCTAATGGATTGTTGGCATCGATGGTGGTATGGTGTTAATCGGGATACGCGTTGCGCGAAGGTCTTGGCGGTCTCTTGAGATTGCAGTCTTTCGACATTAAACTTTTTCACAGTATTTCGTATATTCGATGCTAGCTCCTCGGAATGTCCGGTTATTCAAAATACTGGATAGGTGCCTCTTGTCTATCGCAATGTAATCAATTTGATTGACCGTTCGTTGATCTGGAGACCCCTTAGGGATATCGTGGTGAGCCGTGTCGTCAACAAAAAAATCAGTCCTTTCCGAGGCTATTGGTTGCTTGTAACCGCTATTTTTTTTCCATGGTTGGGAAGTTTACTCAAAGCACAACCCCCAACCTGGAGGGCCAGTTTCAATTTATTGGATACCCCTAGGAAACGGAGCCATCAGTATCCACTACGGGATTGAGCGTTGCCGTTGGCCTTTCGGTTCATCCGCCACCATCTCTGTTCAAGGGGCCTGACTAACCCTTGAAATTCCTAGACAACCTGTTGTCCGAATGTGTCGAAGCAGCTTGTCTAGGTTCGCCTGGAACAGCAGGCCGGGTATTCATTCCGTGCCATTCTGACCTGGCTGTTTATAGTGTTTCTGTTTTTCGTCGTGTTATCAACACTTGCGCTTATCGTTTAGCAAGTCAAATCCGGTTGGATGAGACCTGCACCCAATGGTTACCACTTGAAGGTAAAAAATAAGCACTTGATGTGTAGTCAGAGTTGCAACCACTGGGCATTGCCTCGTTCTACAACACCCAGCCATCGTATTGGTGGTCAGGGTGAACTTTTTTTCGGCGTTATTAGGTCTTGGTGGATGAGATCGAGTTACCCTTAAACGGATCATCGGGTTGTATTAGGTGCTTTTCTCCAGAATACTTAGACATGACGTCCGAAGAGCAGGAGGGTGAATTTAAAATTAATTTAAAATATACCGCGGGTATGTTACACGTAGTTGAGTAATTTTTCCAAACTACAATTCGTGTCTGTAGGTCCTTGTCTATGTTTTGTCCTAAAAACAGCTGGCTTAATATTCCTTCACGTGCCTTTTTTTATAGAGTTCCTTAGCGTAGCCAGTATTGTCAAAACACTGGAAATTGTCCAGTTTATAATATTCTACCCTCATCCCACACATCCTGCCATACATTTCTGAATGTATTCGCGAATAGTAAACATACAAAACCTGTTTATACCCTATCCCATAGTTTTGATACATAGTTTGTAACATAGAGTAATAATTGAGCTAGGTATATCTCAAAGTATATGGATCGACTCAGAATCGCTAGCTGAGTCGATTAAGCCATGTCTGTCTGTCCGTCCGTCCGTCCGCCTGTAGGTAACCGGTTTTTGAGCTAGGATAATGAAATTCGGTACAGGTGATTCTTGCACGTTCTGGTCGATCAAGTGTACAATTTTTTGAAATCCGCCTACTGCCACGCCCCCGTTTTTAGAAAAACCTTATTTTAGGCCAAACCGATAGAGATTTTGAAAAAGTGTCTGAAGAAGATATGCCTATATTTCGTCTATAGAACGTTTTTTTTGCCCGCCTACTTTTTGGGGGCGTTTTCCGTAAAATAACATTTTTCGGTAAAATTTCAAACATTTCGAAAAAATGATGCAAAATAATTTGCTTTGGTAGATAGTACAAACATTTCTTTCATATATCATTTTTACCCACGCCCACTTTTTGGAGTTGTTTTCATACAAAAACATTTTTATACCATATGCAGAAAAAAAACGTTGTTTTTGGTCGAACCATACAAGATTTTGATAAACTGTCTGAACAATAGGTTGCGACAATTGTAATATATCTTTGCCATAAAATCCACATTTAAGGGATATGAATTTAAAGGATGGAATGGAATAGGGTATAAAAAGATCCACACAGTGGATTTTAGCCTTCTCATATGTTTTTCGTTTGTTTTGATACAAAAAAAATCAATGAAATACAAATTATGCAGAACGTTTAGTTTTTTTTTTTAAGTTTATTCAATAAATATAATAAATTTGCTTTAACATTAAGACTATATAATAAAAAAAATATATAAAAATCAAATTATTACATATATGTAAGTTATAATAATAATATGTACATATTCGTTAACAATTAACATTTCAATCCTATTGTGATCGAATGGTTAAAGCGATTTTTTCTATAACGCAATTTTAATGATTTTAATTTTATTTAATAATCGCATCACTATAATGCAGTTGTATTGATTTCATAATTAAATTAAGGCTTAGCGACGTAAAGCACCATTTGTTCTCCCACTTAAACCTTAACACGTCATATCTTCGTATTTCACTCTTTTTCTTCTTTCTTTTGTTGACTTAAAGATTTTTAACAAAATTAATAAACAAATAAAAGTTATTATAAATTATTTGAACATCTCTATATAAGTATTTGTTATGTAACTAGAATTTCATTTTAATTCCGTTTACAGAATTTGATTATTTACTGAGTAATTTACAATTAATAAAATTATTATTATTATTTTTTTTAAAGATTACAGACTCATATCTGTGTGTGTATAAAAAAAAAATTACAAAACCGGTCAACTCGTTGGCAACGATGTCATCATTTAAAGCGCTGTTCGCATTTTAGTTTCTTTTGGACGAGTTGATCAAATATTTACAACAGTGCGTTAGCAAATGTTTCTCACTTGGGGAATTGTTGTTTTGTACCGTCACTCCAACTTCTCTTGTGTAGATATCAAGACCGTATTGGCCTTCCTCTGGGAAGCTATAGAAAAAATAAAAATAAAATTCGGAAACTTGCATGTTGTAAAGTTTGAACTTACGTAATTGTAAACGTCGCAATATCATCGGATGTGTTTGTATGCGCAACATACTTGGAAAGCTTCTTTTCTTCGATACCATTTTTATGCAATGTAGCCATAAAGTCAGTCAGTGGTCGAGACATTCGAAATTGTAAGTCCAAACTTCGACCGGCAAAAATCAAAGGTTCCTGTGAAAAAATGTTTTTTTGTTTTATAAGGAATAAACGTGAAATAAAAGGCTTAAATATATGTATGGAAATTCATTTTCATTAAAACATCTCTCTCGCTGGATGGAAACACAAAGTCCGCATATTGACTCTCCTTAACTTAAAGACGTCAGTCTGGAATTTACATCATCAACCAATTACCTGTGTCAGGTTTTGGATAAGAAACTGAATTTTGAAGCCAATATACAAGAACGCGTAAAGCAATCCTTATACACTAGTAAGCAATGCAATCGGAAAGAAATCAAATGAAAAGACCCATACTTCCTGTATATTGTTTTAGTTTGTTTTAGTTCTATAAACACCCAACCTTAATCCTCTATGGAAAGTTCAAAGATCAGCTTGCACATTCATTAGCTGTAAGAACAAGCCCCTCCGTAGCCCGAGATGCTATCCTACATCAAGTGTCCCTAGATATTTACAAACGGATCTCAGTTTGTGTCGCTGTGAATCTTATAGTGCTTACACACCGAATCATAAACTGAGTTTTTGGCAAAAAGTTTACGTAAACCACTAGATGCTTTCACACCGAACTCTGACCAGGTTTCGTTTGACATTTCAATCAGCTGTCAATTGTGATTTTGATACTAACTGCAACATTTGTGTGTGAAAATATTGTAATTAACTAATAAAATGAATTCTAATATAATCAAACTAATATTAGCATTTGAAGTTCAAAATGAAACAAATCTAAAGATTTTGACAACAGTTTTTGACTCTCAAGCCCGCCGCTACGAAAAAAAAGCAAACAAATGCTTTTGCAAATTGTGAAACTCCAACACAAAAAAGCTATTCTTATAAAGGCAATAATGAAACGCCAACAACAGAGAATTACGTGGATAAAGGTGAGTTTTTAATTAAGTTCAAAATAATATATAACACCTAACTCATATATGTGTTTTGCAGATGCGGACGAGTACATTCTGGGAAAAAGAAGTGGTTGAGAACAACGAAGAATATTTTAAACAACACTTCAGAATGTCTCGTCGTACTTTTGAAATTCTTTGTCGTGAACTACAATGTTTGGAAACATTTGTTTTGACAGCGAGTTCATCAGCTGTTTTGTGGGACGTGTGGAACACGTGTAGAATCTATGAAAAGGTGTGTTCGTTCCAACAACCTTTAACGAGATGACGTCTGTGAAGTGGTTTTGAGATGGTTAGGTTTCAGGTGTTTTTGCGTAAACTCAGTTTTTGGTTCGGTGTGAATGCCCTATTAGTCTCACAGCGACACAAGCTGAGATCCGTCACAACACCCACTCAAAGTTTATATACAAAGATAATGAATCACCTTAACATTACAGAAAACACCGTCCACGTCTCTACCTAACTCTGTTTTGAACATAACTTCCACTCAACCATTCCTATTCGCGTCGGCTGGGATTTTAATATGACATGACGTCCGAAGATATGATTGGAGACAATAACTCGATTGACATCTAACTAGATGGATCGAACAGAATCTCGAGTGGGCTGAGGTGTTTTCTCTAAGATGCCTAACATAAACATATTGTTTCGCCTTCCGGATCGTTGTAGCGTTTTCGTTTTCCAGGTTAAAATCAAAGCCATTAAGAAACCTTGTCCTGACTGAGGAGTAATGAAATATCCACGAAGAAAACTTACATCTTCAGAGATAGCCAAGCGGCAATCAAATCCCTGGGATCCATTTCCTTTAAATTGTAATCAGTCCACGAATGCCGACAATCTCTTGATGAAATGGCTGAGTATTTTACCATTCACCTCTTCAAGCGGATGAGCTTGCCAGACAAGACCATACCTTGATATTCTACAGCTAGTAGAAATCTTACTTATGCCTATCGCTACATATAAATCACAAATCAAACTGGATGTGATCAATAACGAAGACCGCAGATGGGTATACGGCATAAAATGTCAAATATCCCGGCAATACTGGCCAAACTATAACCAGAAGGGATCCATCTACTTGATAATGCTGAACACATCAGCACCATAATCGTTATCCTTACAGGACACAGTTCTTTAGGCTTATATGAAAAAAAGGCTCGGCCTCTTTGGCAAAGACTTCTGCTTAAGCTGCTTGGACGAGGAGAAGGAGGAGGAGTATATTCCTCACCTTCTCTACTCTTGTGAGCTGTCTGCCTTTAATATTGGCAACCTCCTCCGCCATAGTAAGCTCGGAATGGTTCATTTAGGCAAACAAATATAAGTAAAAGTTGCAGATCTAACTTAACCTTTTCTTTGTCAACAACATAGTCCAGATGTGTTGTTCAAAAACGTTTCCAAATTATGATATGCTTTGAAAGTAGTTTTTCAATGTGGGCATCGCAGTGTCAGGATTTTTTTTTTTAATTTTACACCATACTACACACAGGTAGGTTGACCAAGGTTGAGCAAATCATCACTTTAATTAAAAACTAAAGGCTAAAAAAACTGGTGAAGAACAGGAGATCAGACCCAGTTACATCGACCTTAATGGAATCTAAGAAGTGTGATTAATCAAGTTCCTTGTACAAAATCATCTACGCAGAGTCATTCAAACATAGCCAATAGCTTGTGCAGATATATCTTAGGGCACTTCGTCCGTGCATTCGATTTTAAAATAGTATGCTAGGTTAGGTTAGGAGGGCTGTACGATATTTTTACTCAAAAAGCAGGAATACCCACCTAAATTGTAGACAAGAGGACTTACAAAACACCTCGGATCAGTTGACAAAGCGTCTGAGGTCTGAAGGGATTTTTTTTTTGCAAATTCGCTCAACTAAACACGATGTTACGATCCTGGACAGTTGGCGTGGGCAGTGGCGGAGGTGGTATTCTACAAATACTATTTCCTCTTCGTATATGAGCCTACTGCAAAAGTCATTTCTGAAGGGGAGCTTTTTACTACTAAAGATATTAAAGTTGTAAATATTTTATGGTGCAAACGCTAGTGTTCTATCATTGTTCCTTAGCAAAAAAAAGCTGAAGGCACCGGTAACGCCTATCGGTTCAGATCAGAGTTGATCTGGCGAGGCGAGTTCATCTGCTTAGTCGTTCCGTTTCGTTCGGCATGTTCGGGAAACAATCAAAGTGTCAAGAGTTAGTTCGTGATGTATTTTGTATTAAGAAGGTTAGAGTTGATCGATCATTGTTCCATCGGTAGGACACAATGCATGAAACACAGTGCTTCTACTACTGTTGTCTTCTCTTCTTTTCTAACTTATCTCCGAGTCATATTTAATGGAGGAACAATTTGTTGATGACTGTGCTGGGTTAATCTTTGTCCTGTATGGCAAGTACAAGGTGGCGCAAAAGTAATCCTCCTATCAGAAAATGCTATAAATTTTGCGATTGACCCCTAATGTCAGTTCTGTTTTGACGCATGTGGATGTTACGCTACAATGCTCCAGAACGCGGAATATTGGTGACTATTTATTTGAGCAATAATCGGTCGGTGACTTTGGCACAACGTGAATTTCGTCGCAGATTTCATAGCCGTCCAACGCCTACTGGTGAAACACTGCGACGTTTAGCCGCTCGCCTCGAAGAGACTGGAACAACACGAGATGCTGCCAGGCGTGGCAGACCCCGGAGTAGCCGTTCTGCAGAGAATATTGCTGCTGTAGCCGAAGATGTCATGCCGAAGCGCCGTCGACATCGACCAGACGACGTGCCACGCAAATGGGTATCAGTCGACGGTCTTTACAGCGAATTTTGGTACAAGATTTGAAGATGTTTCCGTACAAAGTCCAGACGGTGCATCAGCTGTTAGCTGCTGACCGCCAATCGCGTCTAACAACGGCACACACTGCACGTGGCACAATCGATATGCTGAAGGATGCATTTCCCGGGCGCCTAAACTCCCGTTTTGGCGATTTGCACTGGCCAGCAAGATCGCCTGATTTGACCGCTCCAGACTAGTTTTTGTGGGGCTTTTTGAAGTCGCGGGTTTATGTCAACAAGCCTCAGACTCTTGCAGCTCTTAAAGACAATATCCGTCAAGAATGTGAGGGCCTATCGCCGGAAGTTTTGGCCAAAGTGATGGAAAATGCCATAAAAAGGGCTCAAATGACAATCAACTGTGGCGGCGGAGATCGGAAGGTTATTTTGCGCCACATTGTATATACACGGTGCCATGAATTATAAAATACTGTTGGTGGAAGCTTGTTCGTCCATACAACCAACCTCGCACGCAACACAAATCCAACAGTAAGCCGAAGCAGGGGTGTTGCAGGGGAGCAGCATGCCTCCCACCCCTTTTCAAACTTTGCATACACCCAAAGTTGCACTCGGATGTATTCAAAGTATGAAAGTCTTGCTTGGGCTCATTTTTCGATATGCGATGGGTGCGAAATTGGATGTATGCGAAGTGAAATAAACCGAAATTCATGTAATGACAGCCTTGGCAAGACTTTTCTATCCATCAAATAAGGAAAAGTACCATTTAAGGGATTTATTAAAAAGTTTGTCATTCGATCTGCTTTAGGCATGGGTATAATAACTTAAAAACTTACTTGATGTGTAATTGGAATCAGTCCAAAAAGTCGCGTTGCTTTGGTTGGTCCCCATTCACCACTGGCACAGTCCGGCAAAGGAACCATCACTGTTTGCAGTTCCTCACAACAAATCTGTAAAAAATAAAACACAAAATTCATTAGAATTCTTGTCCATAATCAGCCTCGATCCAAGACAAACCTTAAATTTGCAAACAGATTTGAACTTCATTGGCTCTCCGGTCAGATACTCTTGTGGTGTGACTGCATTTGCAAAAATGTCCAAGAGGAAGGCCCCCGAGCATGGTGCATGCACTCGGAATGCAACAATATTTCCAATTACCGATTGCATCACGAAACGTTTCAATGACACCCCATCATATGAGTCCTCCTCACTGTCGTAGAACTTCAGATTATAATGGAATATCAGGCAACTTTGCATATCTGTTGGCATGGCTATTCTTACTGTAGCGGCTCCTTAAAAAGAGAACCACAAAATAAGGATAAATAATCAACAACGGATGAATGATCTTCCATACCCGTGTCATCTGTGAATACCACCGCTCCATAGCCTTCATCGGCAAAGTGTAAGCCATAGCGGAAGAACAACGACCGAACGAATGGTAAATTCTCAAACTCCCTAAGTGTAATTGGACGTTTCAGAAGCTGCCAGTCCTCTTGAAGAGGATAAAATTCATAGATAAACTCGCGAGGATCCGTAAGAAAATAGTGATCGTCATATTCATAGCTACAAAACAACACACTATCAATAAAAACAATAATACCAAGACTCTAACGAATAACCCTTACCGAAGACTATCATTTTTACCACGTCCGGTTTTTGGAGCCTCCTTTGCATTGACCAGATGTCGTGCACCCCAATTACACTGCACAAATCGCCATGCCCCTGCAACATAGACTGCATTCCATGAGTTTCTAAAGCGTGAGTCCTGAAATTTCACTCCTGGTTGATAGCCAGCACTTTTGGAGTAGCCTTTTATAACCACACAGTGTAGACCAGCGTAACTGCAAAGACGCTTGAACAGGACATGGTAGCTCTCGGTACCGTATTTGATGCCGCGCAGCAGTCCCATCGGTGTGTCACCTCTCAAGTCGTCATCAAAGTGCATCGCATTCAAATTCTTGACTGTTATCCAGCGGAATATGGTACGAGCCTTCTCAATGTCGGTAGTGCACCGGCCAACCAACTGACGAACAAGGTCCGTAAAGGTCTTTTGATCCTCTTGCGCTACCTATAGATTGTAGGTACATTGTTAAATGTATTTTATCCATAGAAATTAAGGACATGTTCACTTACCGATATTGCAATCCGGTCGACATCTTCAAACTCAATCGGATCGGTGTAGATTTGGAATTTACTGACTGCCGGCGGTGAGGGTACCGGTGCGATGTTGGGATATTCCACCGCAATAGCACCCTCGTTGAAGTCCTCGTCCAGGAAGATGCTCTCATTTTGCATGTACTCACTACGTCGAGCGCTTATCAACTCCAACATTTCACTGGACTGACGATCTACAAGCGCCGCAGTCTCGAAACGTTCATGTTCTAGCATTTTGCGCGTGATACTTTCCTTCTTTTTGCTACGACGCAAAGTCATGTTCTTTTCCAAGTCCTCCTTCTGCTGCTCATGGCGCAATGTGAGTACGCTTTGCTCGTCACGATTCCGCCTTGAAGTAGCGAGTTCCTTTTCGAATTTATGCGTCAGCCGTTGCAGTTCTCGTTCCCATTCGTCTTGGAATTCACTCTGGATTTTACGATCTTCCTCTTCGCGTTTGCGAGCGAACTTCCGATAAAGGTCATCCTCTTCTTTGCGGTGTTTCATTTCGAGGTGAGCCTGTTCTTCACGGCCCTAAAATGCAAAAAAAAAGTTACTGTAGAACGTTTAACATGTTTTCGAAGTGATTATAGATGTTAGAAATAATGTCTCGAGGAGGAGGTGCATATATTATTGAGTTTATAACCATGAGAAACTATGTAGGGACAAGCAAGTTTAGACCAACTTGTAGAGGTATTCAACCACTATAAGGAATACATAACAACCATAAAAATGACTTCTAGAAGCATGTTCTATAACAAACATAACTTGTACCTTTACCAGGTTAAGAAACTAATTTCCGAGTAATCACCATTTGATTGATCAACTTGAAAAAAGGCGATCTTGTGGAAAGCTGTTTGAATTATTTAAACATCGATCGCTCTAAATAAATGCTAGGTCTTTTCTGTGACAGACTGTCTTAGGACCTCTTTTACATAAGATCGGTCTCATCAAACTCAAAAATAGCTCTACACTGTTGCACATTTCATCAAGTGGAGACATATCAGTTTAAATTTACTTTCACTGTATGCCAGGGCATAGGGACATTTCAGGAAATAGTGGCATGGAACTACAGCACCATTAAGAGAACCGTTGTCATTCCTTCACATAAAGACTTCATCTTCTCTGAAGCTGTCCAGCTCTCTCAAATAAAATTAATTTTTATACTAGAGGCCCTCACATGAACGGTTGTATAAAATAATGGGTCTAAAGAGCCAGCTGATCATTAAGAAATTTTTTGGTGGTATCAAGGGTCCCTTCGTTTATTACGTAACTCATAATTGTTAAAATAAAGATAACGAATCTTCAGAGACCAAAGGGATGGAAAGAAAAAAAAATGGATGCGAAGAGAGAGTTTAAACCCATCAACCGGCAAAAATCACCACACATGTTTCTGTACAATGGATGTGATATTCGTCTTAAATCTGTGTAACCCAGTAGCTGGACGGATTTATACAATATTGCTAAGCAATCTCTGTTCCAGATTAAAGAAATCGCATTCCCTTGTCGGAATTGACATTTGGAAAAGTTCAGGTGAGCCGCTTCCAACCTGACCGTTGTATAGGGTCCCTTAGCGTTGGGTGACATAGGTGCACTAATAAAGGGTGATCCATTTCGAGGTTCCCTACCTTTTTAAAGGAAAAAACACAGAAAATTCAAATTTAATGGAGAACGTTTATTATCATTTGAAAGAACATTCTTTGGCATTTATTTTTTGAAGATTATGTCTATCAAATGTTGGCCGTTGCTACGTCGCAGATGGTCCATCCGTTGAGTCCAATTTTCGATCACTCGTTCGAGCATTTCGACTGGTAACTGGCGAATGACACGCGGGATGTTTTCCTCCAAGGCCTGAATCGAAGCGGGTTTGTCGGCATAAGCTTTTGACTTTACATATCCCCACAGGAAAAAGTCTAACGGTGTGATATCACACGATCTTGGTGGCCAATCGACCGGCCCAAAACGTGAAATTATGTGCTCACCGAAATGTTCTCTCAATAAGTCCATTGATTGATGCGATGTGTGGAAAGTGGCGCCGGGCGTCTTGCTGAAACCAAATGTCACCGAGATCACGAGCTTCAATTTCAGGCATCAAATAGTCGGTTATCATGGCACGATAACGGTCGCCATTGACGGTTACGTTCGCACGGGCATCATTTTTAAAGAAATATGGACCGATGATTCCACCGGCCCACAAACCACACCAAACCGTTGTTTTTTCTGAATCAAGTCGCAGTTCTTCAATCTCTTTAGGTTGCTCTTCGTCCCAAATACGGCAATTTTGTTTGTCTACATACCCATTGAGCCAGAAATGGGCCTCATCGCTAAACAAAATTTGCCTCGAAAACGTCGGATCTTCTTGGAACCTTTCAAGAGCCCATAGAGCGAAGCGATGTCGCTTGGGAAGGTCGAGAGGCTTCAGTTGTTGCACAAGCTGTATTTTGTACGCTTTCAATTTAAGATCTTGACGTAAAATGCGCCAAGTCGTTCCATTCGTCAGTTCGAGTTGCTGCGAACGGCGCCGAATCGACTCTCTACGGTCTTCGTGTACACTCTCCACTTCGGCCGCTATATTTTCTTCACAGCGTGCTGAACGTGGTCTATTCAGTCGAATATTATCCAATAACGAATGCTGGGTCTCAAAATGGGTGATGGTGTTGCGAGTAGTACGCTCAGTAGGCCGATCATGTTGACCTCAAGTTGAGCGAAGTGCACGAAACACATTCCTCACAGAACGTGAATTTTCATAATAAAGTTGAACAATTTGTAAACGTTGTTCACGGTTAAGTCTTTCCATTATGAAATGCCAAACAATACTAAACAAAAATAACATGACAGCATGACACGACTCACACGTGATCCGTCAAAAAAGGCTATTGAAAAAAGTATCTCTACTTGGATCACCCGTTATTAATAAATTCTCGAATCCCGTCTTCGTTCAGACGTACGCTTTCATACGCGTCCTTTAAGTCGATGAAAAAGTGTACTTCCCGACTTGGAAATCGTTGCTCTTTTATAGGATTTGTTTTAGTGCGTGACGATAAGTGTGTTGCAGAATGACTTAAAACGTTCACATAGTACGTTGGATAGGATATTATATGCGACATTTAGCAAGGATATGCCTTGGTAGTTGGTGCAAGGCTCGAGATCGTTTTTTCGTTTTTTCGTTTTTAGTCAACGTGCATGCTCCCATCCATCCACAATTTGTTGACGGGTTGGTGCATGAAGAACAGTAGTAGTATTTCATCATAACCTATGCTGCCTTGTTGTTATTAAGCTGCAATAACGTCTTTGATAAATGAAGGGAGCGTGAGCTATCCATTTATTGGAAGTTAGTGGGATTCTTGCCTTAACGCTCTTTCGATGGTATGCGCATTAACAACTGCTGAAAATGATACCTGAATACTCCTAAAATACCCTGCGCGGCTGTGACTAGATTGGCGTTGTTGATTCGTAATGCTTGCGTTCCTACCTCAAGCCAGCTGACAGTTGTTTGGCTTTTTCTAGAACTGACGTCGTCGTGAATTGAAATGTCCTTGAGTTGGGAGGCTAGTTTTCTTTTTTTCACGGTGTTCTTACCTCACGGCATGGCATTCCATTATTTGCATCTCTTATTGCCTCTATTTGGTACTTGCAAATATCTTCATAGCACAGGCATTTTTTCAAGGATGGCTATCATGGCTTTAATAATATTGGGGTATTGCATTCAATGGGTGGGGATATTGGTGCTAGGTGCGGGGACAGCGGATTTCTCAATCAGTTTTTGTTTGAAGACTCTGGCAATCTCCGGCTCAGTAAGGTGACCAACATAAAGTTTTTTTTTATACAAAACGACATCTTCTTGGACGTTGGACAGGAAATCTCTGGATGAATTTGGGCAGAGCCGACGGTCGCCTCAATGAATTGTGTACATCTAGGATGTTGAGTGCATGCCTAGCATTTATGATGCTAGGATGGGATGGATGGACGTTCAACCATCTATAGATAGCTATAAAATTTTGTCAAGCTAACTGAGTATTGCTCATCATAGTTTTACATGGTACTGCAAAGTTAGTTAGTCGAAAGGCATTATCTGTTGTCGTTTCGTGGATGACATGCTTTTCCAATAACCAGCCGAAGATGCTTTTCTTCCCGATTTTCACTTTGAAATCCATGAGTACAATGTACGCATCATGCACAGGACGGGCTCCGTATGCATCGTCCAGTACGTTCATCAAAATTTCTTTAAGGGATTTCAGTATCTTGGGTAGAGCGATTCGAACATATAAGCTCATGTTGCTCAATTTTTCTTGACCTTAGTCGGATAACCACAATAAATCCGCGTCCTAATTAATCCAGCATTGATGACAGCTTTATTAAATGATCTAGCTATTTGGAAGTCGACAACCATTCCTTAACTATACAAGGATCGTTGTCTTGTTAAAACGTCCAGGTGTTTGATAGACCCAATTTGAAAACACTAGGCTGAAGATTTTCTTTCAAAATGTTGAAATATTTTCGTTTTTATTTTTTAAATTTCGTCTTTAATTTAAATTTTTTTTGCTCGGAACTCTATTGTGAAGACAATGGCTATGCAGCTTACGCCACACTATACTAGCACTAAAGGGTACTCCGGTATCTTTCATATTTATTTCTGCCATTTGCAGTGCACTTGTTCGGAAAGGTTTTTCCCGAACTGTAGCGCCACCTAAGCAATTAGTTCTTTCATTTCAAACTTTACGTTACACCCAGAGAGTCTGAAATGTATGCACAATCAACCAAGCAGATCAAATAAATTGTGTTGCAGACATAATGAAAACGAGAAATCCAAAAAATAGAAAGTAATAAATGTCACATGAAGTTCGTCTTCGAGATGTAAACAGCCTCAACTCGAGACTCTTACTCTCCTTCCAACACTTGCCTGTCACTTCAACTACACTCGACAGTTTTAATGATCATCGCAAACTATTTTAGATTAAAAGACACGCACAATATTGTTCGGCATGGTGCGCAATTTAATGCCACTTACCATCGTTAATCTTTGCCATCGTGCAAGCATCGTAATGGCACTCATTTATCACTCATTTTATTTGACAACCCACCATTTTGTGGACACATAGTGTTCATGTGTCGGAAATCTGATTAAATACCAAGAACCCCACCCCCATCCTCATACTCCTCAATTAAAACCATTCTGATACTGTCAAAGGGATTAGATTGACAATGCACGTCTACGATACGCATCTAAACGAGGAGCAGTGCACTGATAATTTCACCGCTCTATGCGCTGCTGCAGTTTAATTGACCGACTAATGTTTCGACACTCGCAATCCACAAGTGCAGAGTGTCGAATTAAGCGCGCCAATTTTTGTATGTTAAATGAATGGATTTGGAAAAAAAAATTCACCGCACGCAAATAGATCGTAAATTTGCAGTACTACCACCAACAACAAGGCAATTGTTTTGTGCGCTTGATTTAGGACGATTTCTACAGATACTTTCTGCAAGTTTTGCACAATACGTAGCCATTGAGAAAATGATACCGTTTGCCGAATGCGATAGGTACGATGCGCATATTCTTGTACGTCTTCGTAGGTATACCATTACATTAGCTATTGGCCAATATAATTTAAATTATTTACCTACAGTTTGGCACGCATCAGTTGAGCGGTAACTGGCCGGTAATCACGCATACTCAATGGTTTCGGTTGTTCGCATTCCGTGTGGATGGTTGGCCATTCGCCCTAAGATTGTTCGACTTGTTGGTTGGGTATGCAATATAATTATGTGTATACGATCGCATTTACAGCTAATGAGGGTAAACGATATTCGTATGTACGGTACTTCTAAAAAAAAAACTAAACGGACACTTGTGGAAAATCAATCAATATTGGTAATAGATACAGAGGTAGATATTACAATGGGAGGCTCAAAAACAAGGCCAAAACGATCCAAGACAAATTAGAAAGTTAACTGTTTTAGTAACAACTTGAAGTAAATATTGTATTTGGGAAAACTTACAGATGCGTCTTTGTGCGTTTCTTAACATTCCTATAATTGGCACCCTCTATACCATTTTTCATTCTGATAACCGCGTTATGTCAAAGCCGAATTTTATGAAGTATGGAGTGAATAAAAGAAGTTCCGTAGAAGTGCAGAGTGTAATTGTTTTTTTTTTTGTTTCTAGAATGCGGTCAAGTTTAGCAAACGGTGTTCCTTTCATTAACTGGCCCTAGTATCTAGACATCATTAGTCATAGAAAGAAATCTGGGCCAATAGTGATATATGGTGTTGTCCCAGACGTAATTTGTAGAAATATTGAGGTTTTCTTCAATTTGGCACATAAAGAATCTTTCATTAAGCGCTTTCTATCTTTAAATTTAAATAAAAAAAAAAAATTTGTTTATTTGTTTGAAAGGCACATCGATGACATCAATGGAATATAACAACGTTTAGGTGCAAGTTTATAATCACTGCGGAAATAATCCCCATGGGGCTGAATTCCCAAAAAAATGAATTAGCCCTCGCAGGACTTATTTCTTTTTCGAAATGATAATAAGTCCTACGGCTGTTCATGCCTTTCGTTTATGATGTTTATTTCCTTCGCATGCATCCAAACTAGCACACATCCCAAATCCAACAGTGAGCCCAAGCAGGGGGTTACAGGGGATAGGATGACCCCCCCCATTCACATTCAAACTTTGCATACATCAAACTTGAATAGAACTCCAATTTCAAATGGCAATAACACCCGCAAGTGTCGGAGTCGAAGACTTTGCGGGCCGGAGTATTAGTGTCCATTCGTTCTACATGTCCTAGCCATCTTAAACGTCCAATGCGGAGTTTTTTGACCAGAGGCATGTCGCTGTACAGCTCGTATAGTTCTTGGTTAAATCTTCGTCTCCATAGCCCGCCAACGCCAACGGGAACGAAGATTTTTCGAAGAATTTTCCTCTCAAATCGACCAAGGATTTCTTCATCCGCTTTTGAGACGGTCCATGCTTCAGCGCGGTTGAGCAGGACTGGGATGATCAGGGTCTTATATAAGATCTCCTTAGTAGTTCGAGTGAGGGCTTTACAACTGAATTGCCATCTTAACCCGAAGAAACAGCGGTTGGCAAGAGTAATTCTTCGTTTAATTTCTGAAGAGATGTTGTTGTCAGAGTTAATAGCGGAGCCGAGAAAGATAAAGTCCCGTACTACCTCAAAGTTATATCTGTCAATGGTGACGTTCTGTCCAATTCGTCGATGTTGTGTGTCCTTTCGTGTTGAAAGCATACACTTCGTCTTGCCCTCATTTACTGCTAACCCATTGTTGCCGCTTCCTTCTCTATACTAGCAAACGTGGCTATGACATCACGTTGGGTCCTACCAATGATGTCAATATCGTCATCGTATGCTAGTAGTTGTACAGATTTTTGGAAAATTGTGCCTCTGCTGTTTCCTCGTGAGTTTTGGACAATCCTCTCAAGCATCAGATTGAAGAAGTCACATAACAGCGCATCGCCTTGCCTAAATCCTTTTTTGTTATCGAATGTGTCAGTGAGGTCGTTTCCGACCCTGATGGAGCAGCGATAATTCTCCATCGTCATCCTACACAAACGGACGAGTTTGGGCGGTATACCAAAACTAGACATGGCTCTGTATAGTTCGTCTCTATAAATGCTGTAGTATGCGGCTTTGAAATCGATAAATAGGTGTTGGGTTCCGATTTGGACTTCTTGGGTTTTTTCCATGATCTGCCGAAGTGTGAGGTTTTGATCGGCTGTGGACTTTCCTGGCCTAAAACCACACTGATAAGGGCCGATCAGGTTGTTGGTAAACGGTTACAGGCATTCACATATTACGGCAGATAGAATTTTGTAGGCGATGTTGAGGAGACTCATGCCTCTGTAGTTGGCGCAGATTAGAGGGTCTCCTTTTTTGTGGATCAGGAAAACGATGCTGAGGTTCCATTCTTCAGCCATACTTTCTTCCGTCCATATTTGGGTTATATTAAGCTTCAGCTTAGATTTTGCTGTCCTCACTTCACTCAGGTCGGGTGATTGGCAGTTTTCGCTGTCGTTGCCAATGGAATGGTTCGTTCTGCCTGACAGCAGAATGTTGTTCGTCATCGCCGTTTAACAGTCTGCATAAGTGGTTCTTCCATATCCTCAGCGTCGAATGTGTCTCAATTACGATATTTCCTTGTTCATCTAGACAGAATTCTGTTCGAGCCTTGTATCCTTGATTTTAACGTTTTACACTTTGGTAAAACTTGCGAACATCTTTCCTGGAGTGGCACCTCTCTATATCCTCGACCGCGCGCTTTTCTTGCTCTTTTTTCTTCTTTCTAAAAAGCCGGTGTTCTTCCCTTCTTCTCTGCCTATAGAGTTCAACGGCAGCTCTCGTCTTCACCTGCAGCTTAGCCTTGTAGGCCTCGTTTTTGGGTACGAGCATCTGTCGGCATTCCTCATCAAACCAGGGGTTTTTTGCTGGTGGGCGCGAGAAACCTAGCACATCAGTTGCGGCTGATCGAATGGCTTGTTGGCATCGTTGCCATAGTTCTTTGACAATTGATGCTGGTGGTATGGTGTTAATCGAGAAATTTAGGGATACGCGTTGCGGGAAGGTCTTGGCGGTCTCTTGCGTTTGCAGTCTTTCGACATTAATTTTTTTTACAGTATTTCTGGATTGCTGTGGCGTGGTGGATATCCGCATTCTAACCTTGGCTGCAACAAGGTAGTGGTCCGAGTAGATGTTAGCTTCTCGGAGTGTTCGGACACCCAAAATACTGGATGCGTGTCTCTTATCTATCGCTTTGTGATCAATTTGATTGACCGTTCGTTGATCTGGAGACCGCCATGTCCCCTTATTGATATCGAGGTGAGGAAACCGTGTGCTGGCTATAGTGGCATTTCGTTCCGTAGCGAAATCAATTAGCCTAAGTCCGTTATCAGACGTGTTGTCGTGGAGGCTGTTTTCCGACAATATTGCTAAACATGTCTTCTCTTCCTACCTTGGCGTTAAAATCTCCCAGCACGATTTCAACATCGTACTTCGGTAGTCGCTCATAGGTTTTGTCAATGAGTTCATAGAAGCAGTCCTTAGCTATATCAACTTTTTCCTCCGTTGGGGCGTGAGCGCATATAAGGCTAATGTTGGCGAATTCGGCCTTGATGCGGATCGTTACAATGCGTTCGCTAATGTCTTGGCAACATAATACTTCTTGCCTATTTCTGGCACTTATAACAAATGCGCATCCGAATAGTCGCTGTTTCTGCTCACTATAACACGGTCCGTAGTAGATGTCACATTTTTTCATCCTCTTTTTGCCCGGCCTATCCCATCGTATTTTCTGGATGGCAGTAATGTCTGCTTTGTAGCAGTTAAGGGCATCCGCTAGTTGTTCGCTTGCACCTCTCCTGTTTCATGTTCTCACGTTGTTCTTTTTTCGTTTAGCCGTGTCGTGAACAATAAAATCAGTCCTTTCTGGGACTATTTAGTCATGCATCTAGGAGAAAACACCTCACCTCGTTCCAGAACCCATCCATGTAGATGCGAATCGAGTTTTATCCTCAATTATATCTGACTCCCATTCGAGGCGTCTATGAATGGTTGACTCTAAAGTTATGCTCAAATCTGAGTTGACTGTAATGTTTAAGTGACAGCTTAAGACAGTGACAGCTGCACTAGCTGCGGTCTATTTGCCAAGAATATCTAGGAGTAATTGATGTAGGACTGCATCTATTGCTATGGAGGGTGTGGTTCTTCGAGATCAGCTAATGCATACGCTAGCTGATATTTGAACTAGGAAAACTCTGCCCAAGTGTTCTCTCCTTGGATGTTCTCCTTGGATGTTTGACTAAAAAAATAACCGAAAAACGGGGCAAATCAGGGAAGTGGGCTGGCCACTCCAATTGGAAGTAAGCGTAATAGTTAATAAAAAAGAAAACATCCAATCCCTTGAAGTGTGAGCCGTTGCTCCGTCCTGTTAAAACCAATTCTGTCCTAAGTCCAATTCAACAAGTCGTGGCAAAAAAGTTTAGTATGGCAATAAAGGGCATTGAAAGGATATGCTGCTGATATGATAATAAAAAATGTTCTTCGTGTTATGAGATTTGTATTCCAAATAGAGTAATAAGTAACAAACCAAAGACAAAAGGGTGGTATACCTTAAGATGCGAAAAACCTATCAGGTAGGGAGAGATAAATTTTCTGTACTATAAGACCAATCCAACACAGAAAAACTGAAAATAGTTCAAACAAGCTAGAAATAAATGTAATGCACTACGTGAGCTCTTCCACCAGGCCTCTCTCCGACTAGATGGCAATAGCTTTTGGCCAGCCCGTCACTAAAAAAGACCTTCTTCTCTTTTTTCTTTCTAAAATCATAAGAACACTTATAAACTGTCAGCTTATGAAATATATTCAATCACGGACTGACAAAGCGTCCTTCGTTGGAACAGTCCAACCAATCAATCTAGTTTGGTAGCGAAAACCTACCTCTCGAAACGTTCAATTTAATTTTTTTGTACAGTTTTATTTCAGCTATTAACCAAATAAATGCTGGTGTTCTCCAAGGCTCCGTTTTGTGTACGACTTTATTACTTAATCTATTTTTATGCTGATGACATTATCCTCAGGTTTTCATATTCTTTCTCGAAATCTGCAAATCTAATAGAGTCTGTCATCAAAGCGAAATAAAAATCTACTGTCATTATCCATGAATGGCACTTGCATCTGCGAAACTGAAAAAAAAAACATTCCATTCTCGGTGTGTTACTAACGACTTTCCTTCAAACGACTACATATTCGAAATCGTCAAAAACCCAGGGAAATTTCTAAGTTTTCTTAACAGATACAAGTATGATTTCGCCCCCTGATCGTGGCTTAATATTTAAAGCGTATATATACCCCAAATTTGAATTCAACGCCAACTTCTGGTCAGCTGCACCAAAAAATATGATTGCACCTACCCCATAGGATACAAAAACGTGCTAGAAGGCTCAACCATAGCGAACTCTATAGTCTCACTCGAACGTCGTAGGAATGTCTCCTGCCTAAAACTCACAATGAAATAACCCAATTAACGGGTGATTTTTTAGCTGGTTTGGTTTTGGCAACACTGGTTTTGACAGCTGACGTGTGTTTAGTACCTTGTGTCACTGTCAAACAGCTTCAGTTTGGTTTGCAATTTAACCATGGATCGTCTTACAAATGAACAACGCTTGCAAATTATTGAATTTTACTATCAAAATTCGTGCTCGGTACGAAATGTTCATCGCGCGCTGCTTCCATTTTATGATCGGCATTCTCGACCTTGTGAGCAGTCTATTCGGAAGATTGTGACCAAATTTCGCACCAAATTTACTTTGTTGGACATTAAACCACCAACACGTTTACGTACTGTGCGTAGTGAAGAAAATATTGCGGCCGTATCAGCTAGTGTGATAGAAGACCGCGAAATGTCGATTCGGCGCCGTTCCCAGCAGGATTTGGGCGTAAAGCCTTTTAAGATACAGCTGGTGCAAGAACTAAAGCCAGCCGACCTACCACAACGCCGAATTTTTGGTGAATGGGCTCTTGGAAAGCTGGCCGAGGATCCGCTTTTTTATCGAAAAATTGTGTTCAGCGATGAGGCTCATTTTTGGTTGAATGGGTACGTAAATAAGCAAAATTGCCGCATTTGGAGTGAAGGTCAGCCAGAAGCATTGCAACAGCTACCAATGCATCCCGAAAAAGCCACTGTTTGGTGCGGTTTATGGGCCGGCGGCATTATTGGGCCATATTTCTTCAAAGATGATGCGAATCGCAGCGTTACTGTCAATGGTGAACGCTACCGAGCGATGATAACAAACTTTTTTTTTCCCGAAATGGAAGTTCTTGACTTGCATGATATGTGGTTTCAACAAGACGGTGCCACATGCCACACAGCACGCGAAACAATGGCGCAATTGCGAGGCGAGTTTGGTGAACAGTTAATTTCACGTTTCGGGCCGGTCAATTGGCCGCCTAGATCGTGCGATTTGACACCATTAGATTATTTTTTGTGGGGGTATGTCAAGGCTAATGTCTATAGGGACAAGCCCGCTTCGATTGACGCACTGGAAGCCAACATCCATGCATTCATTCGTGAGATACCGGCCGATATGTGTGAAAGAGTATGCCAAAATTGGACTCAGCGGATGGGCTACCTGAGACGCAGCCGCGGTCAACATTTGCATGAAATTATCTTTAAACATTAAATTGCAAGGTTTAAACTATCGATTCAAATAAATATTTCATTCATTTTTTCGAATTTTTTGTGTTTTTTTTTTTTTAAAGTTCTAAACCTCTTAAAAAATCACCCGTTACATTTCGTCTGTTAACCCTGGATGGCAGAAAAAGTGATGGATCGAAAGCCCTATTGGGTCGAATATTGGGATGGAATCATAGTATTTGAGGAAACGTTCGACCAAACTGAAGGGCATTATAAGTAACAGTATACGATATGGCATAGATAGCATAGCATAGGTCCGGCTCGCCAAAGGAGGAGTGAAGTGAAAAAAGGTTGTCGATCCAAGTAAAAATGCATCGCAGTTCAAAATCCAACATCACCCCTCGGCCGGTTGGTGAAAAGCTGTTAAATTAAAAAAAAACCAGGCATGATCCTATAAATTTTAAAACATACTTCATGCACAACCACATTCCTAACAACGATTAGTTAAACACTGCAACTGGTTCCGTCGAACTACCAGTTGTACGATCCATATTTCTTGTTTCTGCCAAAACAAAAAATAACCAACTACCAACAACTTAACCTTGGTAACGTTGTTTTCGAACAATTCCATTAGTAACGCACTCCAAAAGATTAAACGGAACAAAAATATGATCGGCGATAAAGTGCTAAAGCGGTCTGAAATCCACCCAAACAATGTCAAGTTCAAGTTGTCATCGTTATCCCAGTGTCGTGCGGGTGGTGTGAAGTAATTCCGTCTCGTTGTGGCAACTGACAACTATATTGCTTCCACTTCTCACACCTACACGTCACGGCCCGGAAAGAGATCAAGCGTTAAACCAGTAATAATCGCATTTGTATCTGTATAATGGGATTCGTTCTTTCTCAGACTGAACGCTTGGATGAGTAATTCGATTAGAAATCAGGAAAGCACTAGAAAAATTCAAATAGACATAAAGGTTGAATGAGTTTGTTGTTGTAATTCTTTAACTGGAGAAAAATTGCAAATAATGCCAGAAATCAGACTTAAGACGTAATAAAAGCATTGTTAGAACTTTTTTTAAATTCTAGGAATCATTTTGTTGCAAATTTTTTGAAATGGCGGAAGCCAAATGTAGTTCGTTGATATCGGGTCATTCAACAGGGATGCTACAAAAGTTGAACGACAGGGACAGCAAACGAGGCTATATTTCTTGCAGCTCTTTTGACATTTCTCTTTAGTAAGGTTTGCCATTTCATGACGGAAAGATATACTATCCAACAACGAGTCGAAATTATTAAAATTTACAACCGAAATTCGGAGTCAGTGGCATCAACGTTAAGAGCGCTACGTCCAATTTATGGTCGTCATAATCGTCCTAGCAGATCAACAATTGAGCGTCTAGTGGAAAAATTTGAATCCACAGGCGCAGTACAAAATGTTTCCGTGCCAGTGAGACAATGAAGTACCCGTAGTGTCGAGAATATTGCTGCCGCAGAGGCTTCAGTTGAAGAAAGTCCAAATGTGTCTCTCACACGTCGTTCTCAAGCGTTGGGCATCTCTATTGACGTCGTTGTGGCGAATTTTGCGAAAGGATCTTGGCCTACATTCTTACAAGATTAAATCGTCGTAAGGACTGAAGCCGCTTGACCACCAGAAGAGTCGTATGATCGTGAATTGGGTTGAGCAACAACTTGAAAATGATTCGGATTTTCATCGAAAAATCATCTTCAGCGATGACGCTCATTTCTGGCTGAATGGTATTGGTCAGGCAGCAATCCACACGTACTCCATGCGTCATCATTGCATCCTGAAAAAATTACGGTTTGGTGTGGTTTATGGGCAGGCGGCGTCATTGGGCCGTACTTCTTCCGTGATGATCAAGACCGGCACGTTACTGTGAATGGGAATCGCTGCCGTTCAATGATAACCGAATATTTTTGGTCCCAATTGGATGATATGGACTTGGAGGACATGTGGTTCTAACAGGACGGCGCCACAAGCCACACAGCGAGTGCCACAATCAATTTATTGGAAATCAAGTTTGGAGAACGTGTTATCTCACGAAATGGTCGAGTCGCTTGGCCGCCTCGGTCGTGCGATTTGACGCCGTTAGACTATTTCCTGTGGGGCTACGTCAACTCTATGGTCTATGGCAACAAGCCAGCGACGATTGATGAACTTCATACGAATATCGACCGTGAAATTGCAGCAGTATCGGCCGATTTATGCTTGAAAACCGTCGAAAATTGGGTTCAGCGTCTGGAATTCTGCAAGCGTGCCCGTGGTGGCCATGCAAAAGAAATCGAGTTCCAAACATAATTGCATCCAACGTACTTTCACAGGAATAAAGAATTTCATTGATATCCAAAACCGTTTTTGTTTTATTTAAAAAAAAACTTTTGTAGCGCTCTTATTGAAAAACCCTTTATGATTATATTTCAAAGAATGGTTTTAGCTACCAATCGTCATCCTACGTTGTCCTGAAGCAAGAGAATTCACAAAATATTGCATCATCTCCAGAAAAATTCCGTAAGTGTCATATCCATTTTCCATAATCAACTGTCCTGCAGCGGGTAATACTGCCACATACTTCCTAGTATGTAATTTTATGCATTTGTTGTTGTGCAGAAGGTGTTAATTCCGATGCGTGAAATGTTGTATATGAAATGAAGATGTGTATCTATCACAACACCAGACCAGACAGACATTGTTATAATTTTGGGCTTATTGCTACTGAAGATGTCTACAGTTCTATTCAGTGAATATAAAAGCATTCGTCGACTTTTAACCCAGTGATCGCAATGATCTGACAAATAATTCCAGCAGTATTATATGACAGGAAAAGCCAATCTCATATTTGGCATTAATATTCTACCAAAAAGAGTGGACGTGTATGATCTAGAATAAAATAAGACAGTGGGTCATATGCCAAAAAATTATATTTGATTAGCTGGAAGAACAAGATTATTCAATATTGGGTACGGACAAGAGACGGTGAGGGAGAAATTTGGGCGATTAGATTTCCAGAATCCCAATGTTGTTTTTGGCCAGAAAAGACCACAACACTTTTGCAGATCTTAGAAAAAAAAACCAGGAAGCCCAAATCAGTATTCACCATCTTTTCATCGATTTGGAAGCCGTTTAAGACAGCATTCATGGAGATGAACTAAACACCATGTCTAGTTTTGGCATACCAACCAAACTCGTTCCTCAGTACAGGATGACAATGGAGAATTTTCGCTGTACCAACAGGGTTGTCGAATACTAGAAAAGGGTTTATGTAAGGTGTGGTGTGAATTTTTTTTTAAACATAACTCTTGAGAGGATATTGCAAAACTCTCTGGCCAATGCTAGAGGCACAATCCGAACAATAAATTTGTGCAACTACTAGCATGCTCAAACGAAATTGACAATATTGGTCAGACTCAACGTGGCGTCACAGTCATCTCGTCAGAAATAAAAACCCAGACTCCCTCTACGTCGGCCAAAGCATGGGCCGTAACAAAAGCGGGTGAGGAATTCGTTGTTCTTTTTGAGTGAAAAATTATTCGATCCTGTTTACGCGGACGCTGCACTGTTCAGCGTCATAGACCTCGTCAAAAATCCGCGGATTGGACGCTTAAGATGACTAGGACATTTAGAGCGAAACCAATATTCCGGCTCGCAGAGTTTTCGATTCCCAGCCAGACGTCGTACGCACAAGTAGCAACTTAGATTGCGCAACTGGATGCAGTTAGCTAAGGACTGGGCTAATTAGAGAGACATGTCGGTTGAGGACCAGATTCATTCCGGACTGTAGCGCCACTTAAGTAGGACACCAATATTCCGGCTAGAACACCATAGTGGATCCATTGTGGTACTACTAGAATAGGGAGGGTCTCTCGTTTAGCTTATCCTGAAACCAGTTGGCAATACCGATATTGCGCAGATCATATAGATCACTATAGATTAATATTCAACTAGGCAGAGGAAGTATCTATTATTTCTTTTACTTTCTCATCTCGGGAGTTAACACCCAGTCGAAGAACATGCATACAGTCTCACGTAATGAGGTTGATTAGTGTGGAGGCAGTAGCACTCCTCAATTGAATTAGTGACTTAAGTAAGACAAGTGAGATAAGTAAGACTTAAATAAGCAAAGACAACCTTACACATAATAGTTGAACAAACATAAGTAAACTTGTATAGCGATCTCCTTAGTTTCGGTCGACCAACGTATTAATTATTTTTTTTTATCAATTTCCAATGTTCCGAAATTAGTGCTACAAGCAAATTAACTACTGCGTGTCTAGTACGCACATACAAGATCTATTCGATATGTGCTCCAAAATTGCTTTTTAATTAGTAGTCCCGTAGTTATAAGCGATGAAAATCTGGCGGTACATTATTACCGACTTTCAGTGAAGTTTATACACGTTTACAATTCCTATGCAAGTGGTTTTACTACCTTTCACATCAGTGATTAAAAAACTTTTTCATAAGGGTACGATATAGTTCGGAAGATTATGGACATTCTTGCATGACATATTCTGATATAAAATACATATTTCTTGCTTTTTGTTTAATAATATGAATTGAATCTGTTTTTCCCGACACATGTTAACACTGGTAATGAAAAGTAACCCATGGGTGTGATTTGCCCTCAATGCACTGTAGTTATACCATTTGTCGTAAATAAGCCACTGGATTGAAAAACCCTTTATAAAGTTGATTAAGCCGATTTGTTGACTACCTTAGTACAAGCAACATTTCGGACAGAATTTACCGAACTTAATTTATTTATTAGAAAAGGGAGTTTCCAAAGCAAGTCAGCTGCAATGAATATCAAAGGATTTATTCCCATTGCTCAGTACTCTAGTCATTGGCTTGTTATAGCCGTAGTTGGTTCGGTGGAAGTTAAGTCGGAAGAGAGGAACAGATCTCAGATTTCCAGATTTAGGGTTAAGGGATGTTAATTATAGCAATTAGAATCTGGGCTAGATCTCGGCGTTTTTGAAGTGATTCAATACATATACTCGATCCTCATAGGGGGTCTACCCAGGGAAGACCACGTAGAGCAAGGCGGATGAATCTGCGTTGGGCAAACTTAATTCGGAGGGAACTGGTATCTATTGTGATACTTGGCTATATTCAACTAACAAATGTGAAGAATAAATATTTTGTGAATAATAGACGTTGTAGCATTCCGTAGACTAGCGTTTTACAAATCAAATTGCAGAGTTGGCTCTGGTGATGGAAATTTAATACTTTGCCATAGGTAAAACCCAAATCACGTGCAAAGATGATTTTTGATGGGACAAGTTTCTCCCACTTTTTGGAGGTTATGTAGCAGACGCAGCAGATAAGTGATTGATCTATTGGACTCCGTAGGCGTCACTGCGTTTAATGATTTAACGAAGAACATGTGAAGCTTTTTAAATTCTCGACTCGGAATGGACATTCGATTTAAAATGTGAAGTGTTTCAACGTATTCACACGACGCGACGTAACATTGTACAGCACCACTAAAATGACTTAGAAGTGCATTCGAGTTAATGTGTTTGTATTGCTTACAGTTTTCTACTTTGAGCCATCACTCATATGTCGAATCCATACATAAGGTGTATTTTTCTTACCTACGAGGTATCAGAAAAAGCCGTGAGTGGATCACGATTCCTCACTTGAGAAGCCAGAGATGTTCTGAAATCTGCGCAGACATAGGCAGATTAGAGCGGCGTAAGATGTGTCCTCACACGAAGGCTCATAGTCCTATTCCAATACCTAAGCGACAGAATTCCTTAGATGGAGTCAACGATGGCGTATACAGTCACAGTTGGTATGGACAAAGCGAAAAACCTAATTGAGCTGCTTTGACGTATTCGGACTACAGGCTCAATTTAAAAGAGATTGTGGCAAAAGCCCTGAAAGACAAACGGCAGCGCTCAAACCCGTAGTGGATAATAAATTGATACTAAATTGAAGCTGGCCTTGCAGGGTGGGGGTTGAGCTTTGGGTTAACTATGCACTCATCGAAAAAATTGGTGTTACGAAGCAATCAATAGCTTCGAAGAAGGGTACTTATTTTATTGTTGACGACCATGCTAAACGAAAAAAAGGACAATGACGTTTGTATCTCCAACTGGAACGTGTAACATTAAAAGAGGGAGGTGCAGACTAACAACTAGCGGAAGCCCTTATTCGTATGAGGAATCGTTATAAGTGACAGGCTTATGAAAGAAGCCTTATGTTTCGACGACTTAAGAGAGCGCACTGTAACAATCCGCATTGATGCCAAATTCGTTAACATAAGCCTTATAAGGGCTCATGCTCCAACGCAGAAAAAATGTGATGTAGCGAAAGACAGCTTGTACGAGCTAGTTGACAAAGCTTATGAGGGAATACCGACGAACAGTGCCTAAATCGTGCCGGGACAATTCGACGCAAACGTGTGAAGAGAAGACATCTATAGCGGTGGTGTCGCAAAACACAGCCTGCGAAACGAAATGCCACTATAAACAGCACACGGTTTCCTCACGTCGATATTCATAAGAGGACATGGCGGTCGCGGTCTCTAGATGAACGAACGGTCAATCAAATTGATTATAATGCGAAAGACAAGAGGCACGCATTCAGTATTTTGGTTTTACGAACATTCTGAGGGGCTAACACCGAATCAGACCACTACGTCATTGCAGGCAAGGTAAGACGGCAGATATCCACTACGCTACAACAAACCAGAAATTCTATGAATAAATTTAATGTCGAAAGACTGCAATCGCAAGAGACGCCCATGGCCTTTGCGCAACGCCTATCCCTTAACCTCTCTACTTACGTCATACCACCAGTTTCGACTGTCAGAGAACAATGGCAACGATGCCAGAAAGCAATGATCTGCCGCAATTGATGTGCTTGATTTCTTGAGCCTACCAGCAAGATACTCTTGATTTGATGAGGAATGCCGACAGATGCTCCCAGCCAAGAACGAGGCCTACAAGGCTAAGCTGCAGGTGAAGACGAGAGCTGCCGTTGAGCTATATAGGCAAAGAAGAAGATATCAAGATACTCTTGATTTGATGAGGAATGCCGACAGATGCTCGCAGCCAAGAAAAGCGTTAGAGAATATAGAGAGGTGCCACTGATCGGCCCTTATCAGTGTGGTGTGTTCACACATCTTCAGATCCTGAAAAATGTGTACCAAAAAGTATTTTGGTTTTACGAACATTCTGAGGGCCTAACACCGAATCAGACCACTACGTCATTGCAGGCAAGGTAAGACGGCAGATAGCCACTACGCTACAACAAACCAGAAATTCTATGAATAAATTTAATGTCGAAAGACTGCAATCGCAAGAGACGCCCATGGCCTTTGCGCAACGCCTATCCCTTAACCTCTCTACTTACATCATACCACCAGTTTCGAATGTCAGAGAACAATGGCAACGATGCCAGAAAGCAATGATCTGCAGCAATTGATGTGCTTGATTTCTTGAACCTACCAGCAAGATACTCTTGATTTGATGAGGAATGCCAACAGATGCTCGCAGCCAAGAACGAGGCCTACAAGGCTAAGCTGCAGGTGAAGACGAGAGCTGCTATTGAGCTATATAGGCAAAGAAGAAGGGCAGAGAGCCGGCTTTTCAGAAAGAGGAAAAAAAAATAAGAAAAGCGTTAGAGAATATAGAGAGCTGCCACTGATCGGCCCTTATCAGTGTGGTGTTAGGCCAAGAAAGTCCACAAACGATCAAATGTTCACACATCTTCAGATCCTGAAAAAAAAAACCAAGAAGTCCAAATCAATACCCAACACCAATAAATCGATTTCGATACGACAGCACACATTCGATACCAAAAAAGGATTTAGGCAAGGCAATGCGATGCGCTGTCATCATCATCACACGAACTATACAGGGCCTTGTCTAGTTTTAGTATATCGCCCAAACTCGTCCGTTTGTGTAAAATGACGACGGAGAATTCTTGCTGTCCATCAGGGTCGGAAACGACCTCATGACCGAACACATTCGATACCAAAAAAGGATTTAGGCAAGGCGATGCACTGTCATCATGTGACTTCCTTAATATGATTCTTGAGAGGATTGTGCAAAACTCGCGAGACAACACCAGAAGCACAATAATCCAAAAATCGGAGCAGCCACTAGCATACGCCGACGTTATTGACATCATTGGTAGGACTCAACGTGATGTCATAGCTACATTTGCTATTATAGAGAACGAAGCGGCAAAAATAGGTTTAGCAGTAAATGAGGGTGAGAATAAGGGTATGCTGTCAAAACCAAAGAACACACAACATCGACCAATTGGACAGACGTCACCGTTGACAGATATAACTTTGAGGTAGACGGGACTTTTTCTATCTCAGCTAACTCTGAAAGCAACATGTCGTCAGAAATTAAACGAAGAATTACTCTTGCCAACCGCTGTTTCTTCGGGCTAAGAAGGCAATTCAGTAGTAAAGCCCTCACTCGAACTACTAAGGAGATTCTATATAAGACCATGATCATCCCAGTTCTACTCTACGGCGCTGAAGCATGGACCGTCTCAAAGCGGATGAAGAAATCCTTGGTCGCTTCAAGAGGAAAATTCTTCGAAAAATCCTCTGTTTGCATTGACGGGCTATGGAGAAAAAGATTCAACGAAGAACTTTACGAGCTGTACAGCGACATGCCCCTGGTCAAAAAACTCTGCATTGGAAGTTTTCGATTTCCAGCGAGACGTCGGACGCATTAGAGGAAGACCTCGCCTTAAGTGGCGGGCAAAAGAAGAAACCGACCTTAACCAACTTGTAGTGTGCAACTGGTGTCAGTTAGTTTAGGACCGGGCTAAATAGAGAGGCATGTTGGTTGAGGCCGAGGTTCATTCCGGACTGAAGCGCTACTTAAGTAAGTAGATCTTCGCCATCTGCAGAAGGCATAACTCCAAAACTACTACAAGTTCCTACCTGATCTCACAGCCTCGTTACTTAAAATCCCAGCTCGAGTTTCGATTTTTGAATCTACGTCTTAAGGATCAAGCGATTGCAAACGACTATGCGTTTGCATTTAGACTGAATAACTATATTCAGAGTGCAGAGGATGTAAGAGGATAAAATTTAACTACATCTCAGATATTCTTATTTTATGTAAAAACACGTCAACTGTGTTGGATCGGGCACATTTAAAGATAGACAGCTTAACAAATCTTGGAATTACAGCTTCAGGTGCGAAATGACAAGGGTTGTTGAATCTGACGTTTAAGAATCGACTTATCGCTGATGACAGGAACCTTTTGCATAAATAAAAAAGCAGCGTGCACAGAATTGAAGGAGATTGAATGATTTTCTGGCGTCACCTTAAGGTTCTGATGAAAATGTTATTTGTAACTCAAGGTATAAGGGTAATGCAGACCCTAAACTACAAAATCTATATACAAGCTGATGTTTTATGCTTTACAATTATTGTTTTACATAGTTGCTAGGTCTCTAACTCATAGACAGTCAGCTACGCATTAGCATGAACCATGCTCATGTCATGCCTTAACACCATCATACCAAGTGATTTCGCCGATATTCCCAGCCACCTAAAAAAATTGCAACTGCCACCTCATACGATGCTTTCCCATTAAAATTGATTGATTCTTGATACGTAGAGTCCAACACGCGTCATCGTCATTCATGAAGCACCGTCTAGAAATTATGATGAGCACATTGAGAAACGTCTTCGCCTCTATGTTCCACTGCGGTCGTAGATTGCACTAAAATTGCACATATCGAGTGAAAGTCCATTCACGCAATATACCTATGTACTCCAAAGCAAAGAAATATAGTGCCATACCCAGAGGTACTACGTGGACTAACAGAGTAAATGATGTATGACCAGGCCAGTGGGTCTTGCTGGCTCATCATATATCGGTGTGCTAGTGAGCGGACATCATACTCTTCGGCTA
Organism: Rhingia rostrata; assembly: GCA_949824845.1. Classification (NCBI taxonomy): domain Eukaryota; kingdom Metazoa; phylum Arthropoda; class Insecta; order Diptera; family Syrphidae; genus Rhingia; species Rhingia rostrata. Next base: position 63,856,598 of record OX463758.1, on the reverse strand, counting down.
TCTTTCTATTTATGCACTAAATCTGGTGGAACTCGTTTCAACAGAATGAACATGAGAATGCACGGATGGTGGGTCTCGAAAGGAGGGTATACCCCTCGGCATTTGACTTGATTGAAGATGAGCTCTGATTTGGGTAAAGATATATGGTTATTGCCGGAACATAAGATGACATTTGCGGGTGTGCCACCTGTTTGGTAAAGTGTTTTGGCTTGAGGCGATGACTTCATTATCTGAAAATATTTTTTTTTTCAGTTTTCATGTCATCCTGCGACTGCAAACTTGACGTTTAACACTTGGTTTGATCTTGAACGGATTGTTTTTTTAAAGGTACCATTAAAACGTCTATTTGATGTTTTAGCCTGAAGTCGATATTTGTTGGAAAGTTGTATTAGATTCTGAGAGTTTTTTTTATGGTTGTTTCATTTCAGGTGATCCCAGAACCACTCCTTTTTAAAAGAGGAATGAGAGGATTATGAAAATCTCAGGCCAACGACAGAGGAACAATCTTTTACTATCAAACATACATCGAATAGATTGATATTATCAGTTAAATCGATGAAAAGGTTCCCTCGACGCGTTTATACTCACAAAGAAAAGGAATATTCTAAAATAGGATTATGAGGAGGCACACAGGTTCACCGAATCGGGCAGAATGTCTCAACTTTCTAGCTCTACCTCTGAGGTAGTAATCCTCTTGTATAACTTCGACTATACTGATGAAAAATTATTCTCTCCAAACCACTGTTTACAAAAATAAAATCTACATTTGTTCACAACTATTCATGTGTACGTGTGTATTTCTTGCAAGATGGAGGGACCCCCTGATTTATACCGAATCCGAATGGCTTAGATGATATAAGGTTTTCTTGACAATGAATACTGCTCGGATGATTTGTCGGATCACCACGAGAGAAGGACCAGTGAAAAATAATGTAGGTGTTGCAACGGCTGCGAATCAAAGCCGGACCTTCTGAGAAGCAGTTCATCGCACTAATCATCACACTAAGCATCGCGCCACTGAGCCCGCTGTTTCTTCGTTAATTCCATAATAAAGCCTTGACTAAAGTACAACTTAGTAGACATAAGGCATGTAAATCCTAATTTCAAGGTTTGAAACATTGACTACACCATACGCGAATTAAGAAATCCTTTCCATTGGCATGGACATGCTTTAGAGGCATAGATTCACCAAAGAACTGGAAAAGCTATACAGTGATATACGTTAAGTTAAAACATTGACTATACCATACGCGTAGAAAGAAATCCTCTTCCACTGACATGGACATGCTTTAGAGGCAAAGATTCACGTCAAGTTTGGTAAAACGCATGCCCACTGATGGTTAGGGCATGTAGAGGAAATGGCCCCTCGGATCTTTTGATTCCCAGCAAGATGTAAACAATAAAAAATTGACTTCAACCAAATTGAGGTATGAAATTAAAACAAGGTTAGCTCTGGACCAGGTCTACTGGGGAGACATCTTGGTTGATGCCCACAAGCTCAAACGAAAACCTCTAAAGTAAGTACGCACGGGAAAGACACATACCTAACTGGTTCTCGACGTGTCTAAGGTATCTGCCTGAGATAAGGCAACGTTTTATTCTCCTAAGGCTGCTTCCAGTTGCTCATTCCAAGCGCTAAGGGATTTACGATAGCTTGAGCAATAAATCAATCCACTCCGTCATTCGCTGCTTGATCCCTACACCGGAATTGCGGTCTTCTTTGTCACTTCAAACTGAATCGTAGATCCTGTTGAAGCATTATTGCGTTCATTTGATTAATGTTGCCAACTCAGGTGAAGTGTTTTTTATCGTCCACATGAGCACATGAGGCGTGTTGTTGTATCTTCTTCATCATTTTCTCTACTTGTAAACAGGACTGAAAATTCGACAAAGGATTTTGTCCTGATATTTGTTCCTTGCCTGAGTCGATTCAAAAAAGTGATTTGCGAAATGCTTCAGACGTTCGCACGGTAGGATACTCTATGGAAGAGGGTTATGTTTGGATGGCAGCATGAAAATCTCCTGAAAAATATGGGAGTGAGTGATATTTTTGTTAACTAGTTCCTGCAATCGATCTCTGATAAAAGGATTGAACCGCTTACATCATATTTTTAAAGAACCCGGTGCAAAAATATCTGGCATTCACGGCCCATACAGAGCCTCGAAAATAGCGACAACATTTGAGAAGATTCTCATCACAGTTTTATATAGTGTCTGTCTTCCAATAGGAACTACCGATATTTGACGGTTGACAGCGGCCATATTGTTGAAGCTAAATCTACTTGCCTGTCCTCTGTCAAATCACCATGGATGAACATAGCGTTCAACAACACGTGCAGTTGATAAAATTGTTTTATCAAACTGGCTGTTCTGTTCGGGCAACATTCCGCGCGCTTCGTCCATTTTACGGTCGCTTTAATTGTCCTACCGAGATGACTATTCGTAGTGTCGTAGATAAATTTAATAAACCAACACCCGTACGTAAACGAAACGCAAGATCTGCCGAAAACATCGTTACTTTCTGTGAGAGTGTGCAGTAGAGTACGAGAACCCTTGCAAAATACAACAGACCAAGGAGCTGATGGTAAACGACCATAGAAAACGAAGACTAACCCAAATTTTTATAGAAAAAAACATCTTCAGCGATGAGGCCCATTTCTGGATGAATGGGTACGTCAAGAAACCAAATTGTTAAATTTTGGAAGATACCAATCCACATGTGATCCAAGAATCTCGATAAAGCCACTATTTGGTGCGGAGTTTATTTATTATATTTCTTTGAGAACGACTTTGGGCAGGCCATCACCGGCAAGCGGTATAGGTCGGTGATTACCAACATCTTTTGGCCTGAATTGGATGATTAGGACACCAACGATATGTGGTTTCACCAGGACGGTGCTACGTGCCAAACAGCTCTCGCCGCCTTATAAATTCTGCACAAGCGATCCGAGAGCATTATCATCTCACATAGACGTGATGTGAACTGATCTCGATTTGACCCCGTAAGACTTTTTCTATTAGGGGTTTCTGGAATCGCAGAATGCGAATAAGCCACAAATCACAGCGGCTCTCAAAGCCAACATAATCGGTCAAATTCAGCCTGATTTATGCGCCAGAGCAATGTAAAATTGGACATTTCGGGTACACCCAAAGTAGTCGCGGTGCACAGTTGAACGATGTTATATAACATACATAATGGCGTCAGTAGGCCTATTAGTATTAGAAAAAATATCCCACACACGCTTTTTTTTTATTTAAATTTGAAGTAAATGAAAGACCCTTGCTTATCTTTGTTTGACAGACTTTCCAGGTTCTTAGGTGAGGAATCACGTTCGACTAACGGATTTTCGAAGATCTCGGATTGATCACACCGCAAGACCTGGATATAAATGTCAAGCGCCAGTATGACGTTCTAAGCATATATCTATGTGTCATCTTCCTAGACTAAATTCGAATTCGCAATTCAAGTCTTCATACATAACACATATATGCACCCACTCGAATAGGTTCACATTCAGGTTTTGAAAAGTTCTCAGTATGAACGCACGTGATTGCAAGTCCCGACAATATCTCAACTTTCCATGGTAAGAAAACTGTCGAGACCGTACCCATTTTTGGTGACACAGCAGACGTCAATCACGTACGTACGTGCAGTCAATATTAATCAAGGGGAAACTTGCATAAGCCTCATTCCGGTGGGACTTCTCTCATAAACACCAAAATGCTAAATTGTTTTCACGAACATCAAAGGCATGGCCATGAACTGACATGGGACGATGCAATGAAACATCAAAATTCAGCAAGAACAATAAAGCTGTCACAAAGCCGCCTGCGTTCGGTTTTAATTCGACAAATATTTTCTGCTACTACGAATTAAATTGTGCGTGGTGCTACTGTGGGTACACAAGTGTGCCGCCTATATAATGTCGCATTGAAATACAAACACAAAACAACAACAACATTCAATAAAATTTGAATTTAAAAAAAAAAGCCTTCCAGATCCAGACCCACGGACTACAAACGAATGTATTCAGTCGCATAGACAAACACCATTCAGCGGTGTTTCGAAATGCATTTCAATGGTAGCAGCACACAGCTGAGCTACATTTTCAAACATCCGTCGAGTAGCCGATACATTTTTACACTCGATCTCTTGTTTAGTGGTTAATGACCTTATGGGAGACTTTGCCCTAAAAAAAAACACAGAGTACGGTTAATGGTGTGGGATGTTTCCACCATCGTGTCAGTGCAAACTTGTGTATCTTTTATGCTTTGACTGTTATGCCCTGAATAGTATCTCGATATTTTAATTACTCAATTACTCTTCTTTTGCTTCGCTCATCAGCATGCGATCTTCACCTGAAAGAAAGTAATCACGCAACTCGCGAACCTACTGTTGAGCCTGGCCTTCTTAAATCAGATAAACAATTCGTTATTGCATATTTGTACGGAATTCTGTAGAGCAAATAAAGTATCTAAGCTGGGATTCGGTAATGAATATCGGTTGGGTTCATTTTTGTTGCTTAACTTACCAAATAGAAATCGATTGGTTTCTCACGACGCTTGTTGTACGCCTTTTGGATTTCGGTCTGCTTGAGCGCGTGCGCAATGTGCAGCGCACTGGCATCGAACCGTCCATACTTGTAGTCGGAGTCATTTTGTGAGGGCGAACTAACTTCACGACTGCCATAGCCATTGGGCGTTGATTGACGGGAGCTAACACCTATAGATGATGAAGAACGGAATAGAAAAAAAAAGAAAATCGTTTTAGTATCACATATGTATGAGGAATGTAATTAATTAGTAGACAAGATTTATTATAGATATAAGTAGAATGTGTCGTGCTGGCATTAAACAAATCTGTTTGGAGAATGGAGTTCTAATTGTTGTCACTCTTCTGTACCTTATTAGGAATGCAATAATTCCGTGTGAATGACAAGCCTTTTAATGTACCACTGTCTCAAGCACCGTTGTAAATAGGAATTATGACGATCGGAAACACCAGATCTTATTGTTGTAAAAACAGAAACAAAAATCGGATTTTTGTATGCGAATGTACGTCGATTCGACAATCTAACTTAAGATCAATAAAACTTACAAAGTGCCAGATCAAGCTTTTTGGATCAATCGAATGGAAACATGTTTGAATCTGCGCTTGGAATGTGCAGAACAACTAGTGGAGAGCTTAACCCGGTAAAATGCCTGCCATCCGGGAAATACGATGAGATAGACGGCCTCTGTGGTGCGATGGTTATTGCAATGAACTGCAGCTCAGAGGATCTGTGGTCGATTCCCAGCCGTAGGAACACCTAAATGGTTTTTTACTGGTAATCCTCTCGTGGTAATCTGACGAATCATCCGAGTCGTATCAATTATAAAGGAAAGCTTAGCCGTTCGGATTCGGCATAAAACAGGAGGTGGCTCTATCGAGCAATAAGTACACACACATACATGAATGGTAGGCAATGGGTACTAACGATTCTGTTCCGGCAAAAAAAAAATTGTAATTTGTTTGAGCTGAGGATGATCAGCCATAACATCTGAAACGTTCCATGTTATAGTCAGAAGAAAGAAGACATTACTTCCATCCCGTAAATACAATTGGATGGGCTGGATGATGCAAATAGCTTCGGTACGTGTTATTGTTAGTCTCAGGTAGGATTTCGTATGCGAATGTATAATAACGGGTGATCCAAGTAGAGATACTTTTTTCAATAGCCTTTTTTGACAGATCACGTGTGAGTCGTGTCATGCTGTCATGTGTCATGTGTCATGCGTGTCATTCACCAGTTACCAGTCGAAATGCTCGAACGAGTGATCGAAAATTGGACTCAACGGATGGACCATCTGCGACGTAGCAACGGCCAATGGCAATGACATAATCTTCCAAAAATAAATGCCAAAGAATGTTCTTTCAAATGATAATAAACATTTCATAATAAACATTCTCCATTAAATTTGAGTTTTCTGTGTTTTTTTCTTTAAAAAAGTAGGGAACCTCGAAATGGATCACCCTTTATATAGGCATACATAAGAGCTCATATGCTTCGGCAACGTCAGTGAATGCGTATCAAGGCCGAATGATCACGCAATAAAAAAAAAAACAACAGATGACATCATCAATCACTAGTGTCTTTTGCTAGAGCTTGCATATAGAACTTATGAGCGACTAGCAATATACGACTTTGGAACCGTACTTGGTGATTTCAACGTCAAGTCGAAAAGTAAGAATGATGAACTGCTGATGTCAGTTTTGTCAAAAAATACACCATGTACTGCCAAAAAATATGGCGACGATTACAACAAGCCATTATGACAGTCTTCCTGTCGAGCTTTATAAAGCTGATTTGGTCTGATGAAAGTTTGCTTAAAGAATTGAACCATGGCTTGCCCGATCTACAAAAACGAGACCCACAACTCATCCCTATTATTCACACTTCAATAGGCACTGACAAAAAAAAAAAAAAAAAGATATACGAATCGATATAGCTACGTATTCAGATTTCAAAGCCGCATACAATAGCATTTATAGAGAGGGACTGTACAGAGCCATGTCCAGATTTGGTATGCCGGTCAAGCTCTTCTATCTGTGCAGGATGGCGATAGGGAATTCTTGCTGCTCCATCAGAGTCGCAAACGACCTATGCGACACATTTGATACCAAAAAGGGATTTAACTAGGTCTGTCATGTGACTTTTTCTCATTCTCGAGAAAGTTGTGCAAAACTCCCGAGCCAACAACAGAGGCACAATCTTTCATAATTCTATGCAACAACTAGCATACGCTGACGAAATCCACACTACTGGTCGGAATCAACGTGATGTCACCACGATGATTGCTATAGAAAATGAAGCGGCAAAATTGGGTTTAACAATAAATGAGTATTGTGGGTGGCCGCGGTGTAGTGGTAATGTGTTCGTCTGTTGAGTGGAAGGTTGCGCGTTCAATCCCAACCAAAATCCATTTCACTTTTATTTAAAAGAAATAAAAGGTCGGTGTAATACCTAAAAGTATGCACACCATCTTGAATTTCTTCAAATTTAACGAACACAAGAAAAAGTGACTCCCCGAAGCTAGTTCGGACACCACCCATGGAGTTTAAGTCTCCACTACATCCAAAATCTTTCCTATCCTCTCTTTCTTCCCCTTCTCATACGCTCGTACTATGGTAACATATAAGAGGGTATTCATAACCCCTTGAGTACGTGTAAATTATAAAAAAAAAAATATAAAAAAAAGTAATGCTGTCAACACGAAAGGGCACTAACAATCGACGACTAGGACCGAATGTCATAATTGACAGATGAAACTTTTTGGTAGCGTACTTTGTCCACCTCAGCTCCGCTATCCACTCTCGTCGAATTAAACGAAGAATTACTCTTGTCAACCTATATTTTTTCGGGTAAAGATGGCAATTTAGTATCAAAGCCCTGACTCTAACAACTAAGTAGATCCTGTTTAAGGCCCTTATAATCCTGCTCTACTGCTCGAAGAATGACCATTCTGAATGATTCTCGGGAAAATTGTCGGTCTGGGTTGTACTGCCGAGGTATGGAAAAGAAGATTTAAAAAACGAAACTTACTATATGTAACGCGAAATAGACCTTTTCAGAATTCCGCATTGGATTGTTAAGATGGCTAGGACATGTAAAGACGCCAAATACTCCGGCATGCAGAGCCCTCAGCTACGCAGCGGACATCCAAAGAGAATGATCTCGTTAAACCGATCTTAAATAACTTGATGGGAACAATTCAAGGCAGTTAGCTAAGTAAATAACGGCTTGAATTCCAGAGTTGTTAGTATAGTTGACAAATTATTCCATTCTTGTACTTTGAAAAACGTTGATATCTGATTTGAAAAAAATTATCTTGGACCACCGTTGTGATGAAAGTGTTAAATTTCGTGAATAGTTGCTCGGTAGTTCTTCTGACAACCGACAGTTTGGGTTCTTTCAAAAATTAAAAAACTACGGAATATTATTGACAAACGTTGGACTTCCTATTCTTCATGTCAAAAGACTCAGTCGCCGATTATATAAGATACAGGCTCAAGCTGTTTAATTTACAAAAAAAAAAGTTGTTCGATGACAGACAAACAAAGACGCACTGAATAACTAAAAATGTTTCTATAGATCAAAACTTGTCAGAGCATTATGAAAAAAAAAAAACAAAAAATTAATCTCACTACTTACCGTCAACACCATCATATCTGCCCCCTCGGATCTGTTCATTGACGTATTTATTTGTTCGCGGCACATTCAGCGCCTGCCTTATACCTACAGATGTTTGATCGAGATGACCAGGTCCACTCTTTGGTACATGTGAACTGCAATACACCTGAAATCATAACAAACAAAATTTATGAGACTATTAGATAAACAGTCTTGTTCCACATTCTCATTGAAAACCACACTCGCTACACATATAACCCACACTTTCATTCGACACATTCGCTGTTGCATGTTTCACTCTATCGAGCCTCCTCCAATGTGGAAAAGTACTTCAGGTATGACGATGAAAACACAGAGGCCGTCATTTGGTTGATGTAGATATAACCACAACAACAACAAAATAGTAAAGATACAACTGAAAAACACTTGTAATTACCACTGATCTCTCCTTTTGTGATCGCAGATACTGCATTTCGTCTAGAAGGTGTTTAGCAAACCAACGGATGCCATGTAATACATCTGTTGCGGATCAACTGTCCGCAGTGCCGTCTTCCAATTTTGTTGCAGATATGCTGCTACTGCAGTTGTTGCTTTTAATTTATCCTTTCCTGTAACACCGATTCGGGCCTAATTGTGACGTAATATTAACCAGCCGCCTCGAATGGTCTTAAAATAGCCAACTGACGAGGTTGGTGTCTGATGTGTTCTTGGTTTGTTCGCTTGTTTAGCTAAGAGATGGTGGGAGGTAGACTTGCTGCAAGCTTTGGATATTGAGTGGCTTGGCCTTTTTGAGAAGGCCGTTTGTGAAAAATATCTTTAATCGGATCGACTGAATGAATGGACTTTGGAATGTTTTTTTTTTTTAAGTATCCGATACCACCGGCAATTAAAAATATGATATGAGATACTTTGGAGGAGATAAATTATTGAGATTTGCGGATTGTTGCACAATATTTCGTTTGCAGCCGGAATATTATAACTGCAGGGATGAAAGAGGACACAATATATGTTGTTGCTGTAAACATTTTTTTTTTTTTATAATTTACACGTACTCAAGGGGTTATAGTGCGTATATATGAATACCCTTTATATGTTACCACAGTACGAGCGTTAGGGAAGGGGAAGAAAGAGAGTGATAGGAAAGATTTTGGATGTAGTGGAGACTTAACTCCGTGGGTGGTGTCCGAACTAGCTTCGGGGAGTCACTTTTTCTTGTGTTCGTTAAATTTGAAGAAATTCAAGATGGTTTGCATACTTTTAGGTATTACACCGACCTTTTTTTTTATTTCTTTTAAATAAAAGTGAAATGGATTTTGGCTGGGATTGAAACGCGCAACCTTCCACTCAACAGACGAACACATTACCAATACACCGCGGCCACACCCATTAGATTAAATGAAATGGAAGGGAAAATGTGTATCGAAAAGTTTGAATAAGATCGGAAAAAATATACAGGCTTCCATTTTTTGTGTCGATATGTAAACATTAGATGACTTTGACATTTATCAAGCGATTGACTTGAATAGACATGTTTTTGAAAAGTAAATTAAATACAATTTTAACGGTGAATCGTATCATACTAGAACAATCCACCAATGGACCTAACGTTTCAGATGTTCCGCTTCATTGCAACCGCATGTACCTACATACAAAGGAGTGCGGATAACCTAACCACCATTTACAGATCTAATATCGTCTGCGTCCAAAGCGTCTATGCAGAAAAGAATGAGGTTCACTTCCCTAGTGAGAAAAGCATGATATCCATACTTTTCGATCAATTTTTCTGAGTGATAGTGATAACTCAAACCTAGCTTCTCAATTAATTTGTGGGTGTGAAATTTTATTTTTGCCACAAAGAATTGGACCTTCTATTCATTCTTCCAAACTGCAAATTTGAGAAGCTACTCATGGCAGTTTAATACTACAGAAAGTTTGTCAAACTTGAAGGATTTCTGGATTTAAATGCATACACCTCTAGGCCACTGTATTTTCACTGCTTATGGAATACAGGCTTTACTTCAGGAAACACCTAAAGCAAAGAACATCCAAACAAATTGTTCCTTCTATGGCGTTTTTTATTTAGTGGCTGGACCTCCTGTTTTATGCTTACTCCAAACGGCTAAGTTGAGATTAGATATTCTTGACTATTGCTACCGAATGATTTATCAGACCATTATGAGAGGAGGGATGTTGAAAAATCGTAACGGCTGAGAATCGAACACCGACCTTCTGCGTGTCAGTTCATCACCGTGCTCTATCTTTAATTTTAAATAAAACAAAGTGTGTGTGATTTATCCTCAAGGTTAGAGGTTGTGCTTTTGGTTAACACTCAGCCACGAAAAAAACTCTTGTTACGAAGCAACTAAAAGCCTAGTAAAAGACTTGTTTTATTATTGGAGACCATACTTAGCGAATAAAAGAAAAACGACTTTCATATCTGCACCTGGATTGTGAGCACATAAAACGAAGAGGTACATGCGGATTATTCGGATGTGGATGTAGATTTGTTTTACGTGCCAGGCTTAGGAAAGTAATCTCAAGGCATTAACGAATGCATTGTAAAAATCCGCATCAACGCCAAATTCGGCAACATTAGCCTTATCTCACTCTCCGACGCGGCGGAGGAAAAACGTGAAATTGCGAGTTCCATGACAAAACAGCGACTACCGAAGTTAGAATTGTGCTGGGAGATTTTAAGTCAAAGTTAGGAAGAAGTGACATCTTTAGGAGTACAACACGTCTGGCACACGGACACGGCTAACGAGCATCAAATGTGGAAGAATGGCAACGTGGTCAAAAATCTCGCACCCGCCAGCAAGAAACCCTTGTTTTGATGAAGTATACCGACGGGAAAGTCTACAATTGATAAAATCTTTAGACTTCGGCAGATCTTGGAAAAAAACCCATGAAGACCAAATCGATACCCGCACCAAATTTCAAAGCCGCATACGAAAGCATTTATGGAGACGACCTATACAAAGCTATCCGCCTGTGCAGGATGACGATGAAGAATTCTCGCTGTTTCTTCAGGGTCGGAAGTGACCTTACCGAAACATTTGACCTTTGTTTTGATGAAGAATACCGACGGGAAAGTCTACAATTGATAAAATCTTTAGACTTCGGCAGATCTTGAAAAAAAACCCATGTAGACCAAATCGATACCCGCCCCAAATTTCAAAGCCGCATACGAAAGCATTTATGGAGACGACCTATACAAAGCTATCCGCCTGTGCAGGATGACGATGAAGAATTCTCGCTGTTTCTTCAGGGTCGGAAGTGACCTTACCGAAACATTTGACCTTTGTTTTGATGAAGAATACCGACGGGAAAGTCTACAATTGATAAAATCTTTAGACTTCGAAAGATCTTGGAAAAAAACCCATGGAGACCAAATCGATACCCGCAACAAATTTCAAAGCCGCATACGAAAGCATTTATGGAGACGACCTATACAAAGCTATCCGCCTGTGCAGGATGACGATGAAGAATTCTCGCTGTTTCTTCAGGGTCGGAAGTGACCTTACCGAAACATTTGATATCAAAAAAGGATTCAGGCATGGCGATGCAGTGTCATGTGTTTTCTTTAATATCATTCTTGATTGTGCAAAACTCCCGAGCCAACAATCTTCCATAAACCGGTGCAACGTTAGCATACGTCGACATAATTGGCATTATTGGTCGCATTCAACGTGTTGTGTCATAGCCACGTTTGCTAGTATAGAGAAGGAAGCGGCAAGAATCGATTTAGCTTTAAATAGGAGTAAGATTAAGTTGTTTGCACAGCACAGCACGTCCCCATTGACAGATATTATTTTTTGATATTACGAGACTTGGTCTACATTGACTCCGCTATAAACTCTGACAACAACAACTCTTCAGAAACGAAGAATAACTCTTGCCAACCGCTGCTTCTTTGGGCTAAGAAGGGAGTATTGTAGTAAAGCATTCAGTTAAACTGCTACAGAGGTCCTATAGAAGAGTCCGATCCTTCCATTCTTTCTCTACTGCTCTAAAGCATAAACCTTATCAAAAACGGATGACTGCGCTATAAACTCTGACAACAACAACTCTTCAGAAACTTAACGAAGAATTACTCTTGCCAACCGCTGCTTCTTTGGGCTAAGAAGGGAGTTTTGTAGTAAAGCACTCAGTTAAACTACTAGAGAGGTCCTATAGAAGAGTCCGATCCTTCCGTTCCTTCTCTACTACTCTGAAGCATAAACCTTATCAAAAACGGATGACTCCGCTATAAACTCTGATAACAACAACTCTTCAGAAACTTAACGAAGAATTACTCTTGCCAACCGCTGCTTCTTTGGGCTAAGAAGGGAGTTTTGTAGTAAAGCATTCAGTTAAACTGCTACAGAGGTCCTATAGAAGAGTCCGATCCTTCCATTCCTTCTCTACTGCTCTGAAGCATAAACCTTATCAAAAACGGATGACTCCGCTATAAACTCTGACAACAACAACTCTTCAGAAACTTAACGAAGAATTACTCTAGCCAACCGCTGCTTCTTTGGGCTAAGAAGGGAGTTTTGTAGTAAAGCATTCAGTTAAACTGCTACAGAGGTCCTATAGAAGAGTCCGATCCTTCCATTCCTTCTCTACTGCTCTGAAGCATAAACCTTATCAAAAACGGATGACTCCGCTATAAACTCTGACAACAACAACTCTTCAGAAACTTAACGAAGAATTACTCTAGCCAACCGCTGCTTCTTTGGGCTAAGAAGGGAATTTTGTAGTAAAGCACTCAGTTAAACTACTAAAGAGGTCCCATAGAAGAGTCCGATCCTTCCATTCCTTCTCTACTGCTCTGAAGCATAAACCTTATCAAAAACGGATGACTCCGCTATAAACTCTGACAACAACAACTCTTCAGAAACTTAACGAAGAATTACTCTAGCCAACCGCTGCTTCTTTGGGCTAAGAAGGGAGTTTTGTAGTAAAGCACTCAGTTAAACTACTAAAGAGGTCCCATAGAAGAGTCCGATCCTTCCATTCCTTCTCTACTGCTCTGAAGCATAAACCTTATCAAAAACGGATGACTCCGCTATAAACTCTGACAACAACAACTCTTCAGAAACTTAACGAAGAATTACTCTTGCCAACCGCTGCTTCTTTGGGCTAAGAAGGGAGTTTTGTAGTAAAGCATTCAGTTAAACTACTACAGAGGTCCTATAGAAGAGTCCGATCCTTCCATTCCTTCTCTACTGCTCTGAAGCATAAACCTTATCAAAAACGGATGACTCCGCTATAAACTCTGACAACAACAACTCTTCAGAAACTTAACGAAGAATTACTCTTGCCAACCGCTGCTTCTTTGGGCTAAGAAGGGAGTTTTGTAGTAAAGCACTCAGTTAAACTACTAAAGAGGTCCTATAGAAGAGTCCGATCCTTCCATTCCTTCTCTACTGCTCTGAAGCATAAACCTTATCGAAAACGGATGAAATCCTTTGTCGTTCTTCGAAAAAGGATACGAAGATTTAAGCACGATCTATACGAGCTCTACAGCGACATACCCCTGGTCGAAAAAATCTGCATTGGGTGTTTAAGATGGGTAGCATATGTAGAGAGAATGGACACCAACACTCCAGCTCGTAGAGCCTTCGATTTCCAGCCAGATGTCGGGCGCAATAGAGGAAGGCCTCGCCTTAAGTGGTGCGCACAAGTACATAGAAACCGACCTTAACCAACTTGAAGTATACACCTGAAGGCAGTCAGTCAAAGACCCTGCTGACCCTGGAGAGGCATGTTGTTTAAAGTCCAGGATCATTCCGCACTGTAGCGAGAGTTTATGATGAATGAATAAATCACATTCCATAATTCCATTCCCTGTGCCGCAATTATAACAACACAGGTGTTAAAGCAATGTACAGACGGTATAACATTAAGGATGGACTGCTTCTATAGTAGACAAAAGCTCTATAACATTAAGCAGTTTGGTGTTTCGTCAGAATTTTCAGTTTTCAGACGACTATTACCTGTGTTTTTTCTTAAAGTCAGCCAATAAACCGGGAGTTATAAAGATAGTTCCTCATCCCCCCACGCCCACTGTTGTTGTATATTTTTCTGAATACACAAATATCCCTTTTGTTTTTTATTTAACCAGCAATCAGTCTCGATTTCGACACTTGCTATCTGTAGTCGCATTATGCCCTCCAAGCATACACATGGGCATACACACATTGTAATATCGAAAATTGTATCCAAAGCGCCACATTTAATGCAATGAGCAGACCTGATTAGAGATACTTCTACATGCAATTTGGTTACACTTCACCGAAAAGGAAAGTGCATTCGATCTCCCCTTGTCATTATTTTTTCATCAATCGGAGTCATTGTACCTTCCATGGATTACCGCTGAGTAATATACCGCGCTCGCTGTCAGTAATTGCTGTTAATTGTCTTCCAAAGATTAATTTGCCCCTCAGGCGCCACTTTCGCTTTTATGCTCGAGATAGAAAACGATTTATGCAGATGAAACACACCTAGGCCACGTTCACCACCTTTGCCACCTCCACCGCCTATACAACGATCAATGCACCAAACCTATTCCCCATTTGTATACAAACGCGATTCTAATTCCTCAATGAAACGGAATGCCCCCGCCCTAATTTCATCCGCCCCCGTTAGAACTCTATCGGATTCTGTTCCAAGTCAAATATAGAGAATGATCAACCAGATCACCCACATGATCACCAAGCTATTTGAAATAGTTGACGTTCATCTCGGCGTACCCATAGATAGTTCCACGAACTCACTAGCATTCAATCACAAACACACAAACACTCGACTTAACTCACATCTAGCATACGAACTCACCTCCTTGTCATCGTGCTTGTGCTGACTATTGAAATACGTCTTAAGTGTTAATTTCGTCCCACAGTGGACGCATTTAAAGCAACCCGAATGGAAGAATGTAAAGTCTTTGAGCGGTCCAACACGGTCCACCTGGTAGACGATTTCGTTGCAACGCAGGCATGTGGATTCGTAGAAATTCGGCCGATACATGTTTGGTATTTTTAATTATTCGCTAAGCCTTAGCACGGTCTCGGTGAGTTTGCCCAGCTATGCGGTGATTATTTGCATTAGAGCGTGCGCGTGCGCAATGCCTTGGGATCCGACTTAAAGGTTGCACGCGATGGCAGTGCAACAACTGCCACTTGATTCGTTGGAATGTGCGTTTTTCGATACTCTTTCGTTCAGATCAGCCAGATTCATAAAAATTACGATTTATCGACATTTTACCGATGGACCAATCAATATCGATCAGGTAGAGCTAGGGGTGATGAAATAAAAATGTTTTCCTCTTGCGGATCCAAATTGAAGCCGACAAAATATTGTTTCTGGAAAGAGAAAAAAAAAATTGATTTTTAGATGGTTTGGTAAGAGATAAATAATTATAATTATGCCAGATAATTATACAGACTGAGAAAATATTACTCCATCAGTTGATAAGATGTATGCGCAGGTTTTTAGGAGCCAACAACAGCTCGAACTAAACAGCGAAAGCTTGCAACACATGTTATGGTTGATTTTGGATTATGTTACCGAAGCAGAAAGGTTATTAAAAAAACAATCATCAACGTGACAGAAAATATATCATATGTCTCGTTCTCTAGACAATATCGCCGTCGTAGCTGAAGATGACATCCATTAACATCGCCTAGACGGCGTTCTATGGAATTGGGCCTTACAAGTCTTCGTAATGCATTGAGTTGAAATTTTTCCCTAGGCACCTGCCTAAACATTTATTGGAATGAAAGTCATCTCCAACATGATAGGTGGATTTTATGTGAGATAAGATTGCACCGAAAATCCACCGAGAATTCATTTCAAATTGAATTCTCGGTATTCAATAATCCTTATTTGAAATTTGCCTTTGCCGAGTGCAGAAATCAGCGAGTTCCGGCTATAAAAAAAAATAATTTATTCCAATGACTTTTTTTTTTGTTTGCGGCCATAGCGTTCATGAAAATGAAAGTCGTTGAGTTGGTCAGGCACTAACAATATAGACTACAACTACTACCAGCAAACCGATGAGTTCTGGCGCCCCACATTCTCTTGAACCTCAACGACACATGTTCGATTTTCGGTCAAAATGCATTATGAGTGATGAGTCTAATTTCCATCGCAACGCAAACAAAACTTGCGCTTCAGAGGTTCTCCCCGTTTCAATAACGGAGAGCTAATACACCCACCCAACGTTACGGCAAAGTACGTCAATTACGTCGGAGGTTTTATCGGGCATATTTTCGTCGAGGACACCGTGGGCAACATGATGACTCTGATTCGTAAGCGATATAGAAGCATGGACACTCGGCAAGACGAAGTATTGATGGCCATTCATTCTATATGTCCTACCCTAACCATCTTATACATCCAATGCGCAATTTTTTTAAATTGAAACTTCCTTATGCTCGTCGGGGTAAACGCAAACTTAAATGAAACGAAATTTTAACACGAAAAGTCAAATGTAGGGGAAGGAACAACAAGCTAAAACTTGTTTCAACCTAAAGCATGCACAAATTCAGAATATTAAATGAGTAGGGGGTAGAACAAATGTGCAACCAAAAATAACAACAACAGCATGCGTAAACTTATTTCAGAAAACAAAACGAGAGCGTAAGCATGAGAGAGCTCTCTGTAGTGAATATGCTGTATGGATTTTTTTTATTGTTAAATCTTCGTCTCCATAACCATAGCCTGTCCACACAATTCTGTAGATGACCGATATCGTAAATCTTAATGATCAAACAATTAAAAGAGCGAACCACACTAAGTACAAGAGTAACCCAACTGATAGTCCAAAATTTCAAAATTAGCTTTTAAACATCATCATGTCCAGACACCATGGCCAGGAAAGACAACCATCATTCTAGTAAGCAACAACAGATATCGTATCTCTCACAGAGCACTGCAAACACGTGTTCTTTTTACTTGCCTAGAAATTGCGCTTGTGGTATGCTATTATCCTCGCTTTTGTAGTGATCATCATCATCCTCTCCTTCTCCATGGTAGATATAATTTTCATTTAAGCAAACATCGTTCCATTCCAAAGAAAACGCATTAGCCTCACTAGCATACACTAGCGGACACGATCACCATCACTTCACTGACAAAGATGAAGTCATCTTCTCGCGTGAGATAATGCCAATCGCGAAGCTGGAGCATGTCAGAGCTGGGAAAACACAAGCACTCCACCATGTAAAAAGTAAACTCGGTCTAATTAGAATAGGCTGTGAACAGTTGATTTCCTTTTTGTACCCCAAAGAAACAACGGCAAACCATGCCATTGTTTCGGTTTCATAATGGCTGCTCGCGAGGCTATAGCTTCATTGGTATAGTCAAGCTTCTTTTATGGAATGGAAAGGGTAATGAGTGGCCCCCATCAATTGACAAGTTACTCATTCACAAAATTGGTCTATTCATTTCGGCTAATTAGGTTTCACTCTTACTGTTAGGACTGTATCGATGGTTGAACAGCATGCTTTGGTATGCTATCCCACGCTAGTGGATGGAAATATTTCCGTTTATGGTCGTTGTCCGATGGAGCATTAAATTTGACATCACCTACCAAGTGACAGTATAATTTGAAGATGATTTTGTCATTCATAACCTTAAAAGAAGTGATTTCCGCTCAATAGATGACCAAAATATGGAGCTCCCACATGACGTGTCGAGCCTGGAGTTAGATGTCATCAACCAATTTTATTGCCTAACAAGGCGGCGTGATATTTTAACATTTTATGATGATACGCGAATTAACTTGGATAATAATACCCGTTGTTAGTAGGAACTGATACAAGGGAGCGACTTTTTCCAACTTTCCAGGTTTTAAAGTATAACTAACGGGTGATCCAAGAAGAGATACTTTTTTCAATAGCCTTTTTTGACAGATCACGTGTGAGTCGTGTCATGCTGTCATGTTATTTTTGTTTAGTATTGTTTGGCATTTCATAATGGAAAGACTTACGCTTGAACAACGTTTACAAATTGTTCAACTTTATTATGAAAATTCACGTTCTGTGAGGAATGTGTTTCGCGCACTTCGCTCAACTTATGGTTGACATAATCGGCCTACTGAGCGTACTATTCGCAACACCATCAACCATTCTGAGACCCAGCATTCATTATTGGATAATATTAGACCGAATAGACCACGTCCAGCACGCGGTGAAGAAAATATAGCGCCCGTAGCTGAGAGTGTACACGAAGACCGTAGAGAGTCGATTCGGTGCCGTTCGCAGCAACTCGGACTGACGTATGGAACGACTTGGCGCATTTTACGTCAAGATCTTAAATTGAAAGCGTACAAAATACAGCTTGTGCAACAACTGAAGCCGCTCGACCTTCCCAAGCGACATCGCTTCGCTCTATGGGCTCTCGAAAAGTTCCAAGAAGATCCGACGTTTTCGAGGCAAATTTTGTTTAGCGATGAGGCCCATTTCTGGCTCAATGGGTATGTAAACAAACAAAATTGCCGCATTTAGGACGAAGAGCAACCTGAAGAGATTGAAGAACTGCCACTTCATCCAGAAAAAAACAACGGTTTGGTGTGGTTTGTGGGCCGGTGGAATCATCGGTCCATATTTCTTTACAAAATTATGCCGGTGCGAACGTAACCGTCAATGGCGACCGTTATCGTGCCATGATAACCGACTATTTGATGCCTGAAATTAAAGCTCGTGATCTCGGCGACATTTTGTTTCAGCAAGACAGCGCCATTTCCCACACATCGCATCAATCAATGGACTTATTGAGAGAACATTTCGGTGAGCACATAATTTCACGTTTTGGGCCGGTCGATTGGCCACCAAGATCGTGTGATATCACACCGTTAGACTTTTTCCTGTGGGGATATGTAAAGTCAAAAGCTTATGCCGACAAACCCGCTTCGATTCAGGTTTTGGAGGAAAACATCACGCGTGTCATTCGCCAGTTACCAGTCGAAATGCTCGAACGAGTGATCGAAAATTGGACTCAACGGATGGACCATCTGTGACGTAGCAACGGCCAACATTTGATAGACATAATCTTCAAAAAATAAATGCCAAAGAATGTTCTTTCAAATGAAAATAAACGTTCTCCATTAAATTTGAATTTTCTGTGTTTTTTTCTTTAAAAAAGTAGGGAACCTCGAAATGGATCACCCTTTACAATGTCAAGATGTATAGCTTCGTATAGTCCGTTGACCGATGTGGCGAAATGGAAACCTTTGTTGAATTTAGCAACCAGAATATTGAAAACCTTATTAAAACCCATGCAGACGATCAAATAGCGAAAACCCTAATCTGTTACAATGTAGAGATTACTACCATCCAGGAAATACGATGAAATGAGGCAAACTTTACTAAACGTATGCCGTAAAGCATAGACGCTTAAGCGGATATTGTTGCAATTGAAATCAAGTGCATCAAGCCGCCTTAATTAGGTCCAGAAACTGAATGACATACAATGTGTCTGATGGAATTTTTTTTTAAGCTTACGTAACGAATGTGAGGCGTACAAGAGTCATAACAATCAGTAACCTATCTCTAGGGAATTCAGTCACTTTTAATGTGTTTCTCAGAACCTGGCAGCGCGTTGTGAGTGCGAGACTTTAGCAAAAACGATGATTCGGCTTCTGTAGCGCGTAAGAGATTCTGTCATTTTTTATTATTTTGCCACTAAAATGATGCGCCAATAATCATTCGAAAATTGATCAACATTATATCAAGAGACACTGTATGACACTAAACAAAGAAATCCTAGGCTGCCAAGATCATCAGAACATTAGAAAACGTGAAGAGTGTTTATTAGTCTGTTCATGACAATCTGAATCTTTAAATTTGCTAGCGCACAAGTTCTGTAAATGTGTATAGACCCAACATATTTTGCAAATACCTAAAAATGCATCCCTATAATATACATTTGGCGCAAGATTTAGGCCCAGGATGCCAGTCATAGACTTGACTTCTCGCTTTGGAACGTTGGCAACGTCTTACACTTCAGTAAGCTGTACTGCCTACAAGGTTAAGCTGCAGATGAAGACGAGAGCTGCCATTGAACTCTATAGGCAGAGAAGAAGGGAAGAACACCGGCTTTTTAGAAAGAAGAAAAAAGAGCAAGAAAAATGCGCGGTCGAGGATATAGAGAGGTGCCACTCCAGGAACGATGTTCGCAAGTTTTACCAAAGTGTTAAACGTTAAAACCAAGGATACAAGGCTCGAACAGAATTCTATCGAGATGAACAGGGAAATATCGTAATTTGGACACATTCGATGCTGAGGATATGGAAGAACCACTTCTGCAGACTGTTAAACGGCGATGACGAACAACATTCCACTGTCAGGAAGAACGAACCATTCAATATTGGCAACGGCAGCGAAAACTGCCAACAACCAGACCTGAGTGAAGTGAGGATAGCAATATCTATAGTCAACTTTAATAAGGCTGCGGATATGACGGCCTTCCCGCCGAGCTTTACAAAGCCGGCTGAGATGGCTTGGTAAGAAACATCCACCAACTCATAAGCCAAATCTGGTCGGAAGAAAGTATGCCTTTAGAATGGAACTTCAGCATCGTTTGCCCGATCCACAAAAAAGGAGACCCTCTAAACTGCGCCATCTGCAGAGGTGTAAGCCTCCTCAACATCGGCTAAAATATCCTTTCTGCTATAATATGTGAACGTCTAAAACCTGAAACCAGGAAACACAACAACAACCGATCCAATCTTCACACTTTGGTAGATCCTGGAAAAAAACTCAAGAAGTCCAAATCGATACCCACCACCTCGATTTCAAAGCCGCATACGACAGCATTTTTAGAGACGAACTATACAGAGCCATGTCTAGTTTTGGTATACCGACCAAACTCGTCCTTTTGTGTAAGAATACGATGGAGAATTTCCGCTGCTCCATCAGGGTCGGAAACGACCTCACTGACACATTCGATACCAAAAGAGGATTTAGGCAAGGCGATACGCTGTTATGTGACTTCTTCAATTTGATTCTTGAGAGGATTCTGCCAAACTCCCAAGACCACAGAAGAGGCCAAATTTTCCAAAAATCGGTGCAACTACTAGCATACGCCGACGATATTAACATCATTGGCAGGATGTAACGTGATGTCATAGCCTCGTTTGCTGCTATAGAGAAGGAAGCGGCAAAAATGGGTTTAGCAGAAAATGAGGGCAAGACAAAGTATATGCTGTTAACACGAAAGGACACACAACATCGACGAATCGGAGAGAACATCAAGATTGACAGATATAACTTTGAGGTAGTACGGGACTTTGTATATCTCGGCTTCGCTATTAACTCTGACAACAACATCTGGTCAGAAATTAAACGAAGAATTACTCTTGGCAACCGCTGTTTCTTCGGGACACTCGAACTATTAAGGATATCCTATATAAGACCCTGATAATCTCAGTCCTGCTCTAAGGCGCTGAATCATGGACCGTATCAACGGCGGATGAAGAAATCCTTGGTCGATTCGAGAGGAAAATTCTTCGAAAAATCTTCGGTCCCGTTTGCGTTGACAGACTATGGAGACGAAGATTTAACCAAGAACTATACGAGCTGTACAGCGACATGCCCCTAGACAAAAAAAAACTCTGCATTGGACGATCAAAATGGCCGGACACCAATACTCCGGTCGACTTAAAGTACGCAACTAGAGTTAGTATCTAAGGTACGTGCTAATAGGGGAGGCATGTTAGTTGAGGCCAATGTTCATTCCGCGCTGTGGCGCTGCAATATACAGTTAAGCAAGGTTATTCAGATAACAACGGATTAATCCTCATACGAAAACGCGCGAATCAAAAATAATGACTTTGTTTGATGGATTACGTAGATAGAAGAGAAAAGGAAGGAAGAGACATCAGGGACTCACATGACTGTAACCCGAGCTAACTTTTCGGGAGTCATTGTTTTTATTACGTTCGATGTGTATCCACTTTGTTTAATTTTCTTTGAATTATTGTTTCACGAAAGTGGGCTCGGATTAAACGACTCATAAGCGGTGACCCAAAAAAAGATTGGAAGAAGATTCAATTACGTCAGCCTAAAAGAATAAGCAGGCAACTATGAAAAGCCCTATTCGGTGACGAATGCTGCGAAAAGACATTCAAAATATTTTTCCATGCAAGAGTAAACCACAAATCATGTCTCTACACTTCAGATTAAACGGATAATGACCTAACTAGGGAGCATTCTCATTTCGTTGACTCACCATATTGAAGGCGTGGAATTTCTAGAACACAAACTACCCTCACATGTATGAATTACAGCAAAGGCATTCTGCCTATTTAAACAGCTTATGCTTAGTCCCAACATTCACTCTCTATAATCGACCTCCAGCTAAATGAGTCAGTTCCCCCAATCTGGGCGTATTTCGTTTTGTCTTGTAAGACAGCAATGTGTCGCCTTAGCTTACACCTACTTCCGTTGCTCACTATTTGTATCTTTTAGTTCGGATGGTATCGTCATGTCCATCTTCATCGTGCTGTCCATCTATAGAGATACGCACCGTCTACCTGTTTGGTGTTTTTCATTTTTACACCATTTTAAGAGATGCCATGCAACATAACGCGAAGGTTGTATACTTCATGCTAATGTGACAGACATTGATTAAGTGCCTAAGATCCCTTTCTTCTGCTTCTCTTCCTGTCTCTGTCTATCGGTGAATATAACGAATGGTACTGATGTTGGTTTAAACAAAATGCTGCGAGACAAAAATAAATTTCGTACTGCCACCATTTGGATGGGATTTTCTTTTCAGTTTCCCGCTTTCCTTCAAGAGCATCGACCGTAACCACACTTTCTTGCATGTGTCACTGGTTGCAGCTTTTGTAAGCAACTAACCAACCGATAGAGGAATGGCCGAAGTACAACCGACCGGAGTCATATTGTTGGCCGAAACGTATAATTTCACGTGCGATAGTGCAACTCCAAGACTAATTGCAAACGATGTTTCATTTGACTCTTGTGTAAGCACTGCTAGTGGTTGGTCAAAGAAGACTTTCTACGGCTTTTTTTTTTTGTAAAATAATTAAGGATTTGAAAGGAGGTGGTGGTTGGTAGTATAGTGTAAAGAAATTGATTTGGCCATGGCTGTGGTGTACGAGTAAGAAGTCGCCTCCAGCAAGCTCGTGTAAATTTCTTTTTATTGTTGAGATTTAGAGATGCGGTCAGCGCAAGTGGTCAGCTGAAGTCATTGCTTAGGTTTTTATGTATGGTCAAGATTTTTTATTTATCATTATGATTAATAGATCTGAAGCTTTGCTTACGTGAACAGGTAACTGGGTGGGGGGTTTAAACAAAATTTATAAAACAGCAATAAAATGCTCAATTATTTTATTTATGGGAAAAGTCATGTTCCATGAGTTCCTCATGCTGGAGGATGTAACCAAACTTGAATTAGCCCACAATAGGTTGGATAACAGGTTGTCTTAAAATCTGAAGGGTTATTTAGACCCCTTGAACAGAAATGTGGTATCAAATTAATTTTAAATGGCCCTCCAGGTTGGGGGTTGTGGTTTGGGTTAACTACTCAACGACGAAAAAGACTAATTGTTACGAATCAACTAATGCTAAAAGTAGACACTACTGCCATCCACAAATTACGTTGGAATGAACCATCATAAAAAGAGGATAAAAACTGTGAAATCTATTAAGATTTTTATTATAATGAGCAAAAACAGTGACTATTCGCATGTGGACAGGCTTAGCCAAGTTATCTTATGCTTCGATGACATAAGCGTACGAATTTTAAAAATTATTCCAAGATCAAATTCGCCAGAAAAAGTATTGTATGCTCTCATGGTTCAATGCAATGATGACAGTTGTAAAACAGATTCGACACAACACCTTATCTGGCAACGGATTCAGGTTTATTGACTTTGCCACGGAAGAAAATGCTTGTAGCAGTCACAAGATTTCCTTCGTTGATATCTATAAGTGGTCATGACGCTCTACTGAGTGGCTTACATTGACTTCGACCAATACTATGTTGCAGCCGAGGTAAAAGTGCGGATATCATCAACGCTGTAACAAATGCGAAGCACTGTCGAAATATCGAAAGACTACAATTGCAATAGACCGCCTAGTCATTTTTACCTCACACATTTTACAGGAGCCCAAACCTACCTTCTTCCTTCTTTTTCGCCATCATTAGCCTTATATGCGCTAACGCCCCAACGGAGGAAAAAGATGATATAGCTAAGGACTGCTTCTATGAGCTCATTGACAAAACCTATGAGCGACTACCGAAGTACGATGTTGAAATCGTGCTGGGAGATTTTAACGCCAAGGTAGGAAGAGAAGACATGTTTAGCAATATTGTCGGAAAACATAGCCTACACGACAACACGTCTGATAACGGACTTAGATTAATTGACTTCGCTACGGAACGAAATGCCACTATAGCCAGCACACGGTTTCCTCACCTCGATATCCATAAGGGGACATGGCGGCCTCCAGATCAACGAACGGTCAATCAAATTGATCACAAAGCGATAGATAAGAGGCACGCATCCAGTATTATGCTGTCAACACGAAAGGAAACACAAACTCCGCATTGGACGTTTAAGATGGCTAGGACATGTAGAACGAATGGACACCAATACTCCGGCTCGCAAAGTCTTCCACTCCCAGCCAGACGTCGGTCGCAGTAGAGGAAGACCTCTCCTTAAGTGGCGCACACAAGTAGAAACCGACCTCAACCACCTTGGCGTGCGCAACTGGAGGCAGTTAGCTAAGGACCGGGCTAATTGGAGAGGCATGTTGGTTGAGGCCCAGGTTCATTCCGGACTGTAGCGCCACTTAAGTAAGTAAGTATTCAAGCTATCGTGGCTAGGTGTTCACGTTAACCTTAGTTTACATATATTTTACGGCATGTCCATGTGGAAAGTATTAAAACTAATGAAGCATATTATAGCCAAAGAAGGTTAACCAAAGATTACGCTGGTTGAGTTATCGACTACGAAAGTAAACTTATCTAAGATACCTGCCACCCATTTTGACGGCAACTATACTTAAAATAATTTATTGATGTCAATACGAAATTTGTAACAAATACACACTTTCTTTGACTAACCAATTTACAACAATAATCCCGCATAACATCAGCTCTAAAAAATGTTCAACTTGATGCCGAATTAACATAAGCAAATAGTTCCCAAAGAAAATACCGATACATCGACAAATTGTCATGACCAGTCATGTGTCATATCTCAAGATGCGTTCGACTAAATGTATCCAAACGGGTCGCGATAACCTTAACATCAAATTACCATCGAAAATCGATTTTCATTGTTGTTTCACTTTCTTATTTTTATTTTGGAAAGAATCTTGGTTTCTCCCATGTCTTGAATGCTCTTAGTCGGCAAGAGTGATAAGCTCGGGAATCTGTATCGCTGATACGCGGTTGGACTGGCATTTGGCTAAACATTCACTTTCGGAATGAGATATTTCGTTCTCACTTTCGATTCAGTGCTGTCATGAATATGTAATCGACTTTCGATTTTTTTTTGTCATTTTGAAGCGATCTACTTTGCTAATAGGCACACCTAAGGTGGAGACTTGATTTTGTCACGTTCTTATCGTTGACAGGCTGTGTAGGGAGTCGGTTAGGGGAATTTCAATTTAAAAAAGGAGACCATTGGTTCTTATAACAATGCTCCGAAGATGGTGTTAGCGGTTTTTAGTATTCAGCTGGAGTAGCAATGTGGACGGTTTGTTTTCATTGAGAACTCCTATCCGGTTATTGATGTTGGTATTTGTAACCTAGTTACTATGAATGAAACGTTTATGGTTGTATCATGCTTTTTGTTTTCATAATTTCAGTTAAAAAAAAATCTATTTCTTATAAATAATCTATAAATTTCTTAATCACGATAAAAAAAATACTTCACGAAGCTTCATACTCAAATGAAATCTTTGATCTCTTTTACATCAAAACCAGTCAACATCTCTTGACGAGATGGCAACGATTTTTTCTGTGTGCCGCGCCCAAAAACATATAGCAGGGAACTGTAAGACTGGTTAGCTTTTCAGAATGGGCACAATCCTGGACATTCCATTACAAGTTGGATCAAGAGCAGGAATATCAATGCAGCAATACAAATCGCAAACTATACGGATGCATATCACCCCTCTCACAACAAATCTCAGGAATTGTTGAATCGCTCCAATTCAATTAGAATGAACTACGTAACGGGTAATCCAAATAGAGATACTTTTTTCAATAGCCTTTTTTGACAGATCACGTGTGAGTCGTGTCATGCTGTCATGTTATTTTTGTTTAGTATTGTTTGGCATTTCATAATTGAAAGACTTACGCGTGAACAAAGTTTACAAATTGTTTAACTTTATTATGAAAATTCACGTTCTGTGAGGAATGTGTTTCGTGCACTTCGCTCAACTTATGGTCAACATAATCGGCCTACTGAGCGTACTATTCGCAACACCATCACCCATTTTGAGACCCAGCATTCATTATTGGATAATATTCGACCGAATAGACCACGTCCAGCACGCTGTGAAGGAAATATAGCGGCCGTAGCTGAGAGTGTACACGAAGACCGTAGAGAGTCGATTCGGCGCCGTTCGCAGCAACTCGGACTGACGTATGGAACGACTTGGCGCATTTTACGTCAAGATCTTAAATTGAAAGCGTACAAAATACAAGTTGTGAAACAACTGAAGCCGCCCGACCTTCCTTCCCAAGCGACATCGCTTCGCTTTATGGGCTCTTGAAAAGTTCCAAGAAGATCCGACGTTTTCGAGGCAAATTTTGTTTAGCGATGAGGCCCATTTCTGGCTCAATGGGTATGTAAACAAACAAAATTGCCGCATTTGGGACGAAGAGCAACCTGAAGAGATTGAAGAACTGCCACTTCATCCAGAAAAAAACAACGGTTTGGTGTGGTTTGTGGGCCGGTGGAATCATCGGTCCATATTTCTTTAAAAATTATGCCGGTGCGAACGTAACCGTCAATGCCATGATAACCGACTATTTGATGCCTGAAATTGAAGCTCGTGATCTCGGCGACATTTGGTTTCAGCAAGACGGCGCCACTTCCCACACATCGCATCAATCAATGGACTTATTGAGAGAACATTTCGGTGAGCACATAATTTCACGTTTTGGGCCGGTCGATTGGCCACCAAGATCGTGTGATATTACACCGATCTGTGGGGATATGTAAAGTCAAAAGCTTATGCCGACAAACCCGCTTCGATTCAGGCCTTGAAGGAAAACATCACGCGTGTCATTCGCCAGTTACCAGTCGAAATGCTCGAACGAGTGATCGAAAATTGGACTCAACGGATGGACCATCTGTGACGTAGCAACGGCCAACATTTGATAGACAACATTTTCCATTAAATTTAAAATTTCTTGTGTTTTTTATTCTTTAAAAAAGTAGGGAACCTCGAAATGGATCACCCTTTATAAATGAAACAGTAATGGATTTGTTGCCTACGGACATGGGATTTCCGCCATATAAAATAAGATTCCGGATTGGACATTTGCAGTATATCTGTTGAAATTGTTAGGATACATCACTACGTACGTAAATGGCAAGACCGTGATTAGAAAAGAATAATGGCGTTAAGTCCAGTTAGATTAAGTTCTGAAATACCAGAGTTTTCGCGCACCTGTGTTTCACAAAGCGCCAAATCAGCTGGCTCCTATTTGGAAAAGTAGACGCAAGCCGAAAAGAGATTCGACCTTAACCCACGAATATTGCTAACGTTAACTCTAAAATTCTTATCCATTCCAATAATCAGAAATAAATAAAACTCAACTCTGACGCCAACTAAGCAAAGCCGTGAAGTGAAGTTGATCTAAGGATAACTGCTTGTTAGCCGATGGAATAAAGATCACACCACAGGGCGTTGATAGGTTTAGAAAGGTTTAGATAGATTTAGATAGGTTAAGGTAGTCTTGTAAGTTCTAGTTTTATAAAATTAAAAAAAAAGTTGCGACTGTCTTCTCTTTTTATTCACATTTTTTCTATTTTTAAATAATATATACTAACTTTCCATCACAAAATATCACAATACCATAGTCGTTAAAACAAAATATAAAGAACATGTTTTGCGAACCATAATGGTCATTTACTTTTTCAACAATGTATAGCTTAGATGTTTATTCAGGCCATTAAATATTTAATAACATGTACTTTGTTTGTGAAAAATAAACGTTAAAAATAAAATACGGACAGCGGTGATGTTCTAGACCGTCATCAACCTGTCGAAAAAGCCTTTTTAAATAATTTGAGAGTACTTTCATCTGCGTTTTTTGCTGTCCCGAATTAAAGATTCTTCACCATTAAAATATCGAATTAGTTTTTTTTTATCATTAAACCAATACTTGCTAAATGAAAGCAAGTGAATGACAAAAGTCAGTCAGTAAAAAATAAATGTGTAAAGCCAGCTCGTTTCAGATATAAATGCAAATTAATTCTGATTAGCAAATGTTTATAATTACGAAAAATAAATACACCATACTTTCACATATTTGGCATCACTACCACTTAACATTCGCTAATGCCAATTACCAATTCAATTAGAACACAAAACGAAAGTAAAAGCCGAAATACAGATGCTTTTCGTTGGTGACTAATTATTCCGTTTGACTTTGACATTGAGAATGCCAATTCAGAAAAAAAAATCATCTACAGTTTAGCATTGACCACATTTTCATTGCGCAGTCAATTAATCATCATTAATCGAGTTGACAGAAATGCTAATAAAAATATTTGAGCGTAGTTTCGTTGGCTCAATCGCTTTGCTAATGTAATTAGTTGGTTGTTAAATTTCGGATAAACCATTATTTGTTCTGAAATTCATTTAAGATGCGCAGACTATCATATTTTGGATTATCGGCAAAACATTTTCTGTGTTCCAGAGGAATTCCTAATTCGCACGCAATCTGTCAGTTCTACTAAGTTTGTTAAACTGATGCGATGATGTCAGAAACGGGACGAAAATAACAAAACGCAAATGTGAATAACATGACACGGCGAGACATTAAAGACATAAATTATAAAAACAAATTAAACACATGAGCATATTCGAGTTGTCGAGTATATTATGTGTAGTGTACCTACATGCATGCAATGGCGGTTTCGCTCAGTATATCGTTTCGTATTTGTAAGAAGCGCGTTTAGTTAAGGAAATATTTGTAATGGGTATTCAAGTAAATACAGGGTGATGCAAAAAGTATATCTTTAAAAAAAAAAATAATAAAAATATAGCAAAAGACTTCTTCGAAGTACGATATTAAATTCGTGATGCAGGTGGCCATGGCTCAGAGGAATGCGTAGTTGACTGCTAAGCCAAGCGCTGCGGGTTCAAGCCCCAGCTTCGGCAGCATTTGTTTTCTACGAAAATTGCCAGCTTATCTGAGGCCACCTGTGCGATAATATGAGACAATATAAATCTATGTCTCCTCCTCTGTGCCACGTAGGTTTATGTTATATGTCTCTCCTTCTATGTATCTATCCGTCTCTCTCTGTTGTATAAATGTCTTGATCTGTCCCAGCCGATGACCTCAGTCGCCAGTGCTGTTATGTGTCTGTAGTTCGTTGCATTCATGTGCGAAGTACTGTGATGTCAATGTCAATGTCAAATTCGTGCTGGGAGATTTTAACGCAAAGCTAGGGAGAGTAGCAGTATTGTCGAAAAACACAGCCTACGCGACAACACGTCTGGTAATGGACTTATGCGTATTTACTTCGCTGCGCAACGAAATGCCACTATAGCTAGTGCATAGTTCCCTCACCTTGATATCCATAAGCGGTCATGTCAAATTGATCACATTGCGATTGTATGGTATCCAGTATTATGATGTCCGAACATTCCGAGGGGCTGACATCTACTCGGACCACTAACTTGTTGCAGCCAAGGTAAAAATGCGGATATCCACTACGCCACAGCGAACAAGAAATACTGTGATATGTAAAATGTCGAAAAATTGCAATCGCAATAGATCGTCACGCAGATCGTGTATCCCTTAACTTCTCAAGAAACAGAATAAAGTCGAAGAACAACAGCAAATTTGTCACCAAGACATCAGATCCAGCCTCAACTATGATTTACTAGGCTTCTCGCGCCCACCAGAAAAAAATCCTTGGTTTGATGCTAAGAGTGCCGACAAATGCTTGCAGCCAAGAAAAACGATTACAAGGCTAAACTCCATCCTTCTACAAAAAAGGATGAAAGAACACTGGCTTTTCAGAAAGAAGCAAGTGAAGCGCTCGATTGGGGATATAGAGATATAGCGATAAAAAGATATTCGTAAATTTACCAAAATATAAAACGTCAAAGCCAAGGATACAAGACTCGAACAGAATTCTGTCGAGATGAAAAAAAAAAATCTTGTTGAGACACAGTCAATGCTGAGGAAGAACCACTTCTGAAGGCAGTTCAACGGTGATGAAGAACAATCTCCCGCTGTCAGGCAGACCGAGACATTCAGTAGTGGTGACGAAAGCGAAAACTACCAATCATCCGACCTTAGTAATAGGGCTGTTGGCTCCGATCCACAAAAAAAAAACGAGTCCCTCTGAACTACGCCAACTACAAGGGCATGAGTCTCCTCAATATCGCACAAAATATCCTATCTGCTGTAATATGTGAAAGCCTGAATCCGTGTACCAATAACTTGACCAGCCCTTATTAGTGTGGTTTTAGGGCAGGAAAGTCCACAACCGATCAAATTTTTACACTTCGGCAGATCATGGAAACAATCGATACCCACCACCTCAATTTCAAAGCCGGATACGACAGCATTTACAGAGAAGCACTATACAGAGCCATGTCTAGTTTTGGTATAAAGCCCAAACTCGTCCATTTGTGTAGTATGACGATGGAAAATTCTCGCAGCCTTATCAGGGTCGGAAGCGACCTCACCAGCACATTCGATACCAAAAAAACGATTTACGCGATGAGCTGTCAAGTGACTTCTTCAATTTAATTCTTGAGAGGATTGTGCAAAACTTGAGAGACTGTGAGAGGATTGTGCAGAGGCACAATTTTCCAAAAATCGCTGCAACTACTAGCATACGCCGATGATATTGACATCGTTGGTAGCACTACACGTGATGTCATAGCCACATTTGCTAGTATATAGAAGGAAGCGGCAAAAATGGGTTAAGCAGTAAATGAGGGCAAGACAAAGTATATGCTGTCAACACGAAAGGACAGAATTACTTTTGCCAATTGCAGTTTCTTCTGGCTAAAAATGTAGTTTTAGCTGTAAAGACCCCACTCAAACTACTAAGATCTGATCATCGCATTTCTGCTCTACGGTGCTGAAGCCTGGACCATATCGAAAGCGAATGAAGAAATGCTTCGTCTATGGAGAAGGGCTATGGAGACGAGATTCAATCAATGACTGTACAAGCTCTACAGCGACATAGACATAGGAAAAAGAAAAACCTCGACGTTTAAGATGGCTAGGGCAAGTAGAGCATATAACTGGAAAGACGACAGACGACATCTCTATAAGCTACTTTGCCTTTGGTAAGTTTCTATCTAATGTTTTAATATCCAATTAATAAATTAAACAAAAATGTTCATCAAATTTTAACCATGTTGGATAAAACAAATAAAACAAAAAACATTTTCGTTTGTATGCTCGAATTCGACGGCTCCTTGAATATTCAAGAGGAAGTAATTGATCGACTACTTGAAGATATGCGATACATTTCCGAATTAACAACAATCAAAAATGTGAATTGCTAATTCGTGGGAGGCTGCGATTAATAATTTGTATCATGTGGTCGTATTTACACTTTATTCGCGTGTTACCACATTAACTTAATAAGCAACATCCGCGTTTTTTGATATAATTGGCCACCCACATCGAGCTTGGAATTTCGATTAATTTTTGAATGAAAAAAGTGTGAAGTATTGAAGTTAACTTAATTCTTTAGGGGAGTAATAAAGGTGGATAGACGAGAAAATAAAAATATTGCAAAAACTTGTTTTTACATCCATAAGATAATTATCTTAATATCCTCACTTCTATATGTGAAAAGTTTGTGGTGCTCCTACTCCACTCAAAGGAGATGGAGTATAACCTGAATGAATCTGGACAGGACATCAAACAACATGCCTCTCTGATGAGCCCGATCAACGCAAACGGGACCGAATATTTTTCGAAGAATATTTCCCTCGAATCGATTTCTGCATCCGCTTTTTATATGGTACATGCTTCAGCGCCGTAGGACTAGGATGAACAGGGTCTTTTAAAGGACCTCCTTAGCAATTCGGGTGAGGGCTCTACCACTAAATTGCGATTTTAGCCTGAAGAAACAGCGGTTGGCAAAAGTAGTTCTTCGTTTAATATCTAATGTTGTTGTCAGAGTAAATAGTGGAGCCGAGGTAGACCTTAAAGTTATATGTGTCAATGGTGACTTTCTGTCAAATTCGTCGATGTTGTGTCCTTTCGCGTTCACAGTTTATACTCAGTCTTACCCTCGTTTGCTGCTAAACCATTTTTGCCGCCTCTTTCTTTATACTAGAAGACGTGGCTATGACATCACGTTGAGTCCTACCAATGATTTCAATATCGTCGGCGTTTGCTAGTAAAGGGTGATCCAAGTAGAGATACTTTTTTCAAAAGCCTTTTTTGACAGATCACGTGTGAGTCGTGTCATGCTGTCATGTTATTTTTGTTTAGTATTGTTTGGCATTTCATAATGGAAATACTTACGCATGAACAACGTTTACAAATTGTTCAATTTTATTATGAAAATTCA
This sequence comes from Rhingia rostrata, assembly GCA_949824845.1. Lineage (NCBI taxonomy): Eukaryota > Metazoa > Arthropoda > Insecta > Diptera > Syrphidae > Rhingia > Rhingia rostrata. The sequence continues at coordinate 63,823,667 of OX463758.1, read as the reverse complement.
CGTTCTATGGGGAATGTGTTTCGTGCACTTCGCTCAACTTATGGTCAACATAATCGGCCTACTTAGCGTACTATTCGCAACACCATCACCCATTTTGAGACCCAGCATTCATTATTGGATAATATTCGACCGAATAGACCATGTCCAGCACGCTGTGAAGAAAATATAGCGGCCGTAGCTGAGAGTGTACACGAACACCGTAGAGAGTCGATTCGGTGCCGTTCGCAGCAACTCGGACTGACGTATGGAACGACTTGGCGCATTTTACGTCAAAAACTTAAATTGAAAGCGTACAAAATACAGCTTGTGCAACAACTGAAGCCGCTCGACCTTCCCAAGCGACATCGCTTCGCTCTATGGGCTCTTGAAAAGTTCCAAGAAGATCTGACGTTTTCGAGGGAAATTTTGTTTAGCGATGAGGCCCATTTCTGGCTCAATGGGTATGTAAACAAACAAAATTGCCGCATTTGGGACGAAGAGCAACCTGAAGAGATTGAAGAACTGCCACTTCATCCAGAAAAAACAACGGTTTGGTGTGGTTTGTGGGCCGGTGGAATCATCGGTCCATATTTCTTTTAAAATTATGCCGGTGCGAACGTAACCGTCAATGGCGACCGTTATCGTGCCATGATAACCGCCATGATGCCTGAAATTGAAGCTCGTGATCTCGGCGACATTTGGTTTCAGCAAGACGGCGCCACTTTCCACACATCGCATCAATCAATGGACTTATTGAGAGAACATTTCGGTGAGCACATAATTTCACGTTTTGGGCCGGTCGATTGGCCACCAAGATCGTGTGATATCACACCGTTAGACTTTTTCCTGCGGGGATATGTAAAGTCAAAAGCTTATGCCGACAAACCCGCTTCGATTCAGGCCTTGGAGGAAAACATCACGCGTGTCATTCGTCAGTTACCAGTCGAAATGCTCGAACGAGTGATCGAAAATTGGACTCAACGGATGGACCATCTGCGACGTAGCAACGGCCAACATTTGATAGACATAATCTTCAAAAAATAAATGCCAACGAATGTTCTTTCAAATGATAATAAACATTTCCATTTAATTTGAATTTTCTGTGTTTTTTTCTTTAAAAAAGTAGGGAACCTCGAAATGGACCACCCTTTATTTGCTCCGATTTTTCAATGATTGTTCCTCTGGTCTTGCACAATCCTCTAAAGAATCTAATTAAAGAAGTCACATGACGGCGCATCGCCTTGCCTAAATCCTTTTTAACTTACTCTAACAAAGAGAAAGATATTGTTTTCGTGAAAATTTTCGACCTTGAGATTTTGATCGATTCAAACATTATGAAGATAGCGGAATCCAAAAAAGTGTTTTTTTTTTTGGAATTCCGTCCGTCGATTCGTCGGTACTTCTGTCCGTACAGGTCTCTTCAGCCGAAACAACTTGACCGATTATCTTCAAACTTCGTATCCAGCGTTTTTTTGGTCATAATTTTAGGCCATTTTTTTTGTTTGCTTGTTATTACCGGTACCTGCCATATAAAAATCATACATAACCTAAGTTTTATCGAAAACGGCTCTAACGATTTTGATTAAATTTCATACAAAATTGCCAATTTCTCGCAAACTATTTGGCCAAATTGAGTGAAATTTATGTTATAAACTACTTTTACTGTTTTCATGAATTGCACATAGTTGGTTTTGGCCCAATTTCAACTTAGCACAAATTTCTGTTTTGGCCAATAACGGAAAATCATTATTATTCACATGGACACCGATTACTTCCAATTACGGAATAAACGTTCGTATAATCACATTTCGACATTATTTATATGATTTTTAGCGTCCTTAATCATCAATTAAAACGTCAAATTAACTCGCTGTGAAAGAGAAAGTTGCGTACGACCCAGTCGTGCACCCAGCACTCGTTTCGTATGGAACGTGTCGGTGATATTGTTTCCGATTCTGATGAAGCAGCGACAATTCTCCATCGTCATCCTACGCAAATGGAAGAGTTTGGGGGTATACCAAAACTAGACAGGCTTCTGTATAGTTCGTCTCTGTAAATGCTGTCGTATACGGTGAATAGGTGGAAGGTATCGATTTGGACATTTTGGGTTCTTTTCCAGGAGCTGTCGAAGTGTGAAATTTTGATTGGTTGTGAAGTTTCTTGATAAAGGCCAATCAGGTTATTGGTAAACGGTTTCTGCAGATAGTATCTTGTAGGCGATGTTGAGGAAACTTATGGAGGCAGTTCAGAGGTATTTTTTTCTGGAACGGGCAAATGAAGTGGTTCCATTCGGGCATACTTACATCCAACTAAAACAACGAAATAATTACTTCCGGCTTTATAAAATCGGACTGAAGGCCGTCACTTCCGGCAGCCTTATTAACCTTCCGTTTAGATATTGCTATCGGGTAGTTGGTAGTTTTCGCTGTCATTGTATATATTGAACAGATAGTTCTGCGTGACAGCAGGAGATTTTTCGTCATCGCTGTTTAACAGTCTGCAGAAGCGGTTCCATTACCTCAACATCGACTGTGTCTTATCTACGATATTTCATTGTTCTCAATACGGTTTGAGTCCCTTTTGCAAATGAAGCGAAATATCTCGGAATGACACTCGATGCAAAATTAAAGTGGAAGTCGTAAGTAAATAAGAAATGCAAAGAACTTAAAAATAAAAACAGAGAACTGTACTGGTTACACGGAAAATATTCAAAACTTAACGTTGATAACAAGCGGCTATTATACAGGCAAGTGCTAGAGCCGGTCTGGACATATGGTATATAACCATGGGGTTGTACCAGTGAAACGAATCTAATTATATTACAAACTTTTGAAAACAAAATGCTAAGATCATTCGTCAATGCGCCGTGTTATATAAGGAATGAAGATCTATGCAGAGATCTTGGTATTCCCGCTGTTAAAGATGAAACCAACAATTTTGCACGCAAACTTAAAAAACGTTTATACAACGGTCCTCCAAATTATTGACGAAACAAATTTATTGCGGCGTCTTCCAAGAACTAAGCCCTTAGATTTGGCCCGATAATAACAAACCGCGCTATAAATTGCGGAAAACGTAGCAACTCTCACAGGAAAGTTACCTGCCAAACATTCATTACTCGTGATAAAACAATTGCTACATAAGTCGCATACTTAGTTGCAATACAAATACAAAAAGGGTGGTGGTTTTAGTTAGGGCTAAAGTCCCAAACTACTTTGGACACGTGCTCATCGTGTCTTTTGAGATTTCCACCAGCCCACGGAAAAAAAATCTCGACAGTATTCTGTTCGAGCTTTGTATCCTTGGCTTTGACGTATTGCACTTTGGTAATACTTGCGAACATCGGTTCTCGAGTGGCACCTCTCTATTTCCTCGATCGCTGGCTTTTTTTTTATTTTTCTTCTTTCTGAAAAGCCAGTAGAGCTCAATGGCGGCTTTCGTCTTCACCTACAGCTTATCCTTGTAGGCCTCGTCGCGAGCATCTGTCGGCATTGCTCATCGAAACAGGGGTTTCTGGGTTGGGCGCGATAAACCTAGCACTTCAGTTGCGGCTGATCATATATCCTGTTGGAGTAGTTGCCATTGATCTTCGGCATTCGATGCTGGTGGTATGGTGTAAATCGAGAGGTCAAGGGATACGAGTTGCGCGAATGTCTTGGCGGCCTCTTTCGATTGCAGTCTTCCGACATTAAAATTTTTGCGTTGTGGATATCCGCATTCTTACCTTGGCTGCAATAAGTCAGTGGCCCGAGTAGTGCTTAGCTCCTCGGACATCCAAAATACTGGATGCGTGCCTTTTGTCTATGGCAATGTAATAAATTTGGCTGACCGTTCGTTGATCTGGAGATCGCCATCTCCTCTACAACTAAACATATTGTAGATCTGTTAGTAAGCCCCACATCAAGCTTCCCGATTGAGATTAGAGATTGAGGAATTATTGAAAGCCTTTATCCGAAACAAAAACTGCACTATAGAAAATTAAATGGAACCAATGAACCGAAATACGCCTATCCGACATCGAAATTTAGCAAGCCAAACATCTTATGATAGTAAGAGTGTACAACAACAATCAACTTACCACCGGACTAAGCATTAAAAAATAACGCAGGGATAATCTGATAATAATGGTTTAGCAAAACGAACGCATATGTTTTTAGGTAGTAAAGGGTGACCCATTTCGAGGTTCCCTACCTTTTTTAAAGAAAAAAACACAGAAAATTCAAATTTAATGGAGAACGTTTATTATCATTTGAAAGAACATTCTTTGGCATTTATTTTTTGAAGATTATGTCTATCAAATGTTGGCCGCTGCTACGTCACAGATGGTCCATCCGTTGAGTCCAATTTTCGAGCACTCGTTCGAGCATTTCGACTGGTAACTGGCGAATGACACGCGTGATGTTTTCCTCCAAGGCCTGAATCGAAGCAGGTTTGTCGGCATAAGCTTTTGACTTTACATATCCCCACAGGAAAAAGTCTAACGGTGTGATATCACACGATCTTGGTGGCCAATCGACCGGCTCACTGAAATGTTCTCTCAATAAGTACATCGATTGATGCGATGTGTGGGAAATGGCGCCTCACAGAACATGAATTTTCATAATAAAGTTGAACAATTTGTAAACGTTGTTCACGCATAAGTCTTTCCATTATGAAATGCCAAACAATACTAAACAAAAATAACATGACAGCATGACACGACTCACACGTGATCTGTCAAAAAAGGCTATTGAAAAAAGTATCTCTACTTGGATCACCCTTTAGATAGAAACCAAATGGCTACCAGTAGATTCAAACCACGAATCAAAGATACAAATCGAGCCTAGACCTTCTGCGCAGCTGTTCATCGAACGCACCCATACATACATACAGGGCCTAAAGCCTTGTTCTTCACTAATGCAGTGAGTGAAGTTATTATTTTAGCACAACAAATGTGGCTTACAATTTAACGCCGATTCATGATCTTTATATATATATTGTCAGATTTTTGAAAGAGGATGTTTGAATATAGGAACCTTCGTTTAATAGTCTAATATGTCAACTACTGAATCTACGACACCGGCAGTAGATCATAATTTACTCAAATTCAAATTGTATCATCTGCAGGACACGAGTAAACGGAAAGGATGCCCTGTAAGTGATTGGTTTTGCTTCGGGTTTGAATCAACCTCAGACTTCCTGTGCGTTAGTTAATCACAATAACCACTGAGCCATACAGCACTGGGCTTACCTGTACAATAATTGTTTTATAGTGATCATCTCGCTTTACACTTCCGATTTAGGGGACGAATTAGTTAGTTGGCAAGCCTTTAGCGGGAATCAACAAATTCCATTTAGAATGAAGTTAGCAAAACAGAGTGCGATCGTCCTTGAGTACTAATGCTTTCTTAGATCTAGGCTTGGCTTAAGTCAACCACGCAGGCCTTGTTTATACAAAAAACGATGATATGAACAGTGTGCAGTTTAGCACACAAAATAAAGACTCCAAGTAGTAAATTCATCATGAAACTGCGACGTTTATACCCGAAGCCAAAGTTTCACTCTCGTTTTTATTTGAAGATCGTTACTGTGGGAACACTAACACAATGACACCTTTTATTGGATCATGTTTTCAAAAGTGAGAGTTATTGCCATAGACTACATGTTTGTGACTTACGAGTAAATGGAGATCTTAAACCTTCTCAGAAGTCATAACATGAAGATATAACGAATGAATTAACTAGTTTGTAGAAGGACATGACTGTCGAATCATAATTCGTACCGGATCAGCTTTGATCAAGAATTCTGAAAAGGATTGTCAGCCATTAATGAACATTTGAAATTGGGCGTGTGGAGTTGCTAGTATCCCAACGGACGCATCCTCCGGTGATGGATGGAAAAATCCTCAGCAGATATTCGGCGTAAATGAGAAATAAAATACCACTTGTGGATCAAAACTAGCTAGAGGTAATGGCCCAAATAAAAAAAACTTCCCCAGACGGCATCGGAAGAATTCCCATTATGGATTCAACGGTGGTGTCTACACTCCCAGCTATGATAGACAAAGTAAACTACATATTTGAGAAGCTTTGACATATTCTAATAAATTGGAGCTGACCAACCAGATTCGAAGTTGAACTTTTGGGTTAACTACCCACTCACGGAAAAAATTGTTGTAACGAAGCAGGGAAAAGACTGATTCCATTCTTCACAACCATGCTAAACGAAAAATGGACAAGTCGTCATCTGGAATGTGAGAAAATTAAACATGAGATGTACAGCTTAAAAGCAGACATTACTGCAATCAAAGAAATACGACGAGATTCTGCGGCAAAAAGAGGATACAAAATTATGACATCCATAACGGACCATGTTATAAAAAGCAGAAACTACTACTATTCGGATGTGGATTTGTTATTAGTACCAACCTTGGGAAAGAGGTCTTATGTCTTCATGATATTAGTGAACGTATTGTAACAATTCGCATCATTCGCCAACATAAGCCTTTTGTGAACTCACGCTCCTACGGAGAATGATATCGCGAAAGAATGTTTCAACGAGCTCCTGGACAAAAGTTATGAACGAAAATGTGCGAAATTAAATTCGTGCTGTGAGATTTTAGTGCAAAGGTATAAGAGTATAATTTTATCAGGATTGTCGGAAAACATATTCTACACGAAAACACCATGGCCTTCTCCAGATCAACAAATGGTTACTCGGTTTCCCGGGCCCACCAGCAAGAAACCCTTGGTTTGATGCTCGCAGCCAAGAATGAAGCCTTAAGAAAAGCTGCAGGTGAAGTTGAGAGCTGCCACTGAGCTCTATAGGCAAAGAAGAAGGGAAGAACAACGGCTTTTCAGAATGAAGAAACAAGAGGCAATAGATCGAGGATATAGAGAGGTGCCACTCCAAAAAAGATGTTCGCAAGTCTTACCAAAGTGTAAAACGTCAAAGCCTGGGAAACTATAGGCTGGAATAGAATCCTATCGAAATAGACAAAGAAAGATCATAGCTGAGACAAAGTCGATCGGCAATCGATCTTTGGTTGTCAGGCAGAAATTTACCTAAATGAAGTGAGGATAGCAATATCCAAACTTAAGCCTAACAAGGCTGCCTGAAATGAAGGCCTTCCTGCCGAGATTTATAAAGCTGACGAAGATGATTTGAAAATTTGGTAGGATGAAAGTATGCCAGAGGAATGAAACCTCTGCATCGTCCACCCCAATTCATAAAAAAAGGAAACCCCTTGAGGTACGCCAAGTACAGAGGCATACTACTATGCAACATCGCTTTCAAGACCATATCTGTTTGATATGTTAACACCTGAATCCGTTTACTAACCAATGGAGTCTAAGTCGATACTCACCACCTATTCATCGGTTTCAAAGAACTCTACAGAGCCATGTTTGGTTTTGGTTACCGCCCAAACTCGCCGTCTCTGCAGGAGTTTGTGGTCGGAAATGACCCCATAGACATATCCGATACCAAAAAAAGGATTAAGGCAAGGCGACGTATTGCCATGTGACTTCTTTAATGTGTGTATGGCTGAGTTGAGATAAGCCTTGTTTAACAATTGATAACACTCGGACGATTAGTCAGATCATCGCGAGATGGGGCCAGAGAAAATTTATTTAGTTGTTGCTACGGCTGGAAATCGGACGCATCAGTTCAGCACACTAACCATTGGTCACATTTTCAAATTTTCTTTCGAATACAAATATTCAAACTCTTTTGCGTTCTATTAGATACTCTGTATCGGTTTTAAATAAGTAGGATAGGGAAACTATACTGATTCAACTGATAGCACAACGGAACAACAACTACAACCTTAACGAACCTAAAAGCTGCGATGATAAGTAGCCATCCAACTACATTTGGAACAAACAGTAAATGGTTTGCATATAAAACGACCAAAAAGAACTCATAACACCAGTTTCAGTGTAGTCTTAGCAAAATTGATTCCACATCTCATCTTAATCACCGACTATCACCTGAGGTCAAACTCTATTAGTCTATTTCACATGGACTTCTCAAACATTCTTTTACAGTTCCTTTTTTTTCATTCAACTATTTGTTCGTTCAGGTGGTCCATAAACGACTTGCTCTCGGTAGCCTCGTCGTTCCTTTTATAACATATCTCCCCACCACTGGCAATCTCACACATGCCATCCGAAATATACCCAAAGACATTCCGCAGTTTCGTGGAAGAAACGAGAATTTAAACTTTCTACCCAAAAACGACAATTCATATGTGTACACAAATAACCACACAAATCTCGTATCCCATCTCAACTGAGGAACTCGCGTACAGCCAGTTTCCGAAAAACTAGGACGCACTTACGCATACTTGAGTTATGACCTACCCAAACGCAGGTAAAACAAAAAGCCAATACTCGTAACTATCGGTATCACATAAAGTGGATATTCCGACAGAAGATTGCTGCAAAAAAATGTGATCTAACTCATCTGCCCCATTAGTTACACCTACATCTTGGTAGATAGAACCAACTTGAAGCCTTTTGCGCAGCCGCACCACCTCGCTCACTTGCCAGACACTCAATCTCCATTTCGATGGAATTTTATAGAAAATCCATGAAAAGAAATGGGTGGTTGGTGTGGTTGTGAGACGAGGAGAAAAAAATGAATGAACAAAAAAAAACAAATATGGCTGCACACAACATATTTTTCCTTCGTTCGTCTCTTCTTATGCGGATGCTGTGCGCCGTGCATGAAACGAAAGAGTTGAACAGCGAACTTGTTTTGGGTGATTTTTGAAACTGCTTCGTTTGCCTGCCATTAAATTGGATTTATCTACTTACTTTGAGTTTGTACTGGTGGATAATCCCTTAATGAATTTTGTTCACTTGTTGTGCCACTTAATCCGTTATTGCACCAATAGAAGAACTCAGCTCGAACGAAAAAAAGCGGAACTCACACAATTTTCCGAATATCGTTGTAATGGAATGAAATTATGTTGATTCGAGATGTGTTATTAAACTTTTTTTTGTTTAATTTTCTTATGGGAAAACACACGAAGCAAGTTGGAAAATGATCACATCAAACTTTCTTCTTGAAAAATTTCACACAAACGTCTCGTTGACGTCGTCGTATAGAATATTTATTTAATTTTGTTTTATTTTTTTTTTATATTTTTTTTTTGTTTCGTGTATTATTTTACCTTTCAAGGTGTGTATCTCTCGTATCTGCGATGATTATACACTTGTCTCGGTTGTATGTGTGTGTAGGTAGTATAGTAAATAAATAGTACAAATATTTTGCTAGTAATGGTAAGCGGGAGGGTGAAAACTCAACATACACTAGTGCACTTACGGACGAATAGGTAACAATAATGATAGAGGTGCACACAACGCAACAACAACTGAGAAGCGGTTACGATCACGATCACGAGCGCGAACGTTTGGCGTATTCGACGGTTGGCTCAAAACTGAAATTTGTGAAATGCTTCTCAGGTGAACAATGCTGGCTGGAACGTTTGAGACCAGGTGAGTTGGATAGAGAGTTGTTATTTTTTTTTTCACTCTACCTCTGCATTTGACGATTACGATGATGATCGAAACGAAAACAGGTGTTTAGAGTTGCCAGATAAATTGTATCTTTTTAGAAAATACCGCCATGGTATGTAATAGTATTTGAATGAACTGTAGTATCATTTTTAAACCAGCATCGAACTTTAATAGAACCGGTTCTTTTGCTGATAAACACAAGAAAAAGCCCAAAGCTGCACTATGTCTATTATTCTAAATTGTTTGCACTCTGTCATTGCAACCACAATACAAAGAAAAAAAAATCACGAGTTAGAAGTGAAACTGCATAATTTCTCTATCTCACTCTCTCTCTCACTCTATCTTTTCGTTTCCACCTTCATATATGCATCTCAATCGAGATGAATCGAACTTACATGTTGACAATTGCCTTGGGTACGCTTTGACAATTCACAAGTTCTACCGCAAAAGTTAGGTTGAAGAATTTCCATTATTTCTCAACCCGAACCTTAGTTCTTGCGCTTACAAAATCGGTTCAATGCCAGTTGGAATCATTCCATACTCTTCCAATAACCACAGCACGCGGTGTTCTCATATCTAGATAAGTACTTACCACGACCGGCGCTTCCTGGTTTCGGTGAACAGATGACAACTGATTTTTGTTTGATATCCATTTCTCTTTACACTTTTTCGTTTCATTAAATCGAATTAACAACGTCCCAAACGAAGTTTCACTTCAAAACTTAAATTATACAAATATCCCCATTAGTCCCTTTTGCGAAATCCCTTGTGTGAAAATATTCTCTCTTCATTGTAAGAAGTTCACTTAATCTCAGTTTTAAAATTCACAATAGACCGTTAATTAAATCGATTTTATTTTTTATCGGTTTTACAGACTTTTTACAATTTTTAGTAAATATAAATGAGACCGTTCATTAAATCGATTAAAAATAATACGGTCTTATCGTATTATTTTTATAAAAACGATTAAAAAAATCGATTTTATCGACAGTATTTGCATACTTTTTTATAGACCGTTCATAAAATTGGCTTAAAAAAATCGATTTTATGGATAGAAATTTTATAATTTTCAGTAGACCGTTCATAGAATCGATTAATAAAAATCGATGTTATCGGCAATATTTTTAACCTTTTCAGTAGAGATAAAGGCGACTGTTCATATAATCGATCAAAAATAAATCGATTTTATCGAAAGAATTTTTATAGTTTTCAATGGACAGTTCATAGAATCGATTTTAACGACAGAATTAATAAATAACTCGATTTTTCGACAGCATTTTGATATTTTTCAATGGACCATTCATTCATATAATCGATTAAAAAATAGCTCGATTTTATCGACATAATTTTTTTTAAATTTTCAATAGATGGTTCATAAATTCGATTAAATAATAATTCGATTTTATGTACAGAATTTCTTATACAAATTCATAGAATCGATTAAAAGAAATCGATTTTATCGACAGAATTTTTATCCTTTTCACTAGAAATAAATGCGACCATTTATACAATTTTTATGATTTTCAATAGACTGTTCATTAAATCGATTAAAAAACAGTTCGAATTGTTCAACAGAAGTTTTATAATTTTCAGTAGATATAAATGGGACCGTTCATATATTCGATTAAAAAAAATCGATTTTATCGACAGAATTTTCATACCGTTCATTAAATTGGCTAAAAGATAATTCGATTTTATGGACACAATTTTTATAATTTTCAATAGACCAATCGTAGAATCGATTAAAAAGAACCGATTTCATCGACAGAATTTTTATCCTTTTCAGTAGATATAAATGCGACCATTCATACAATCGACTAAACAACATTTCGATTTCACCGACAGAATTTTTATAATTTTCAATAGACCGTTCATAAAATCGATTAAAAAGTAATTCGGTTTTATCGACAGAATATTTTTTATTTTTAGGAGTGGTAAATGCGACCGTTCATAAAATCGATTAGAGTTGAAGTGACGGCTTTCCTACAAAATTGCCTCTTTAGCGCGAAGAAAAACGCTGGTAATTCTTCGTCAATCCTTTCCAAAGCTATTGATTGCTTGTATCATAACAAATATTTTTTTCGTGATTATGTAGCATTATGATCAACAACTATATCCAATATATTAGTTAGTTTCATAACAAAACAGAAAGAAATTTAAAATATTCGGACATTTCTGTAACACCATCACTGTTTGAACGAAAGTTGCTCATTTTTGGTTTTCGATTTTTTTTCATGACTTGTCTGTTGATTCTCTTTGCACAAAATGTCAGCATATTTTTAGAATTCAAATATCAGAATATGTATCTCAAATATGTTGCATACCTTTTGGCTTACTATTTGATTTTCGAAAAAAAAACACAGCATACTTTCATGACTGCAGTTTTGAGGAAGTGATTTGCGAAAACAAGAAAATTTCCATATTAATAATTAAAGAAGGAAAACATGTGACTGTTATCAAAAATGATGGTCAAACGCATTTTGAGATAAATTAATGAAAAATATTTTTTGCAACTAAACCATGACCATCCCTTCCATTTTGATTTTCTATCCAGTTGTTATTTGGAATTGTCCTCTTATAACGTTGAAACCGTTTTGGATAAAAAAAAAATTGTAAAACAATTTCGATTGCTGAATCATATGTCAGGAGCCAATACACTATATGTATGTCAAACAACGCTCATGTGTCTTGCTTCCTGCACTGCATTCAGAATCTCCGCACACGTCATGTTTCGGGCATAGCACATTCCGACTTTGATGACTCATTTTACCGAAAGTGCTGCCAAATCACGTATGTTGCATTTTCAAATACCTTTTCCTCACACACATTGTGTTAGCTCATACCTCGAGTTACTGATACGCTTTCAGATCCGGTCTTTAGTTTAACTAAACATGCATTTGCATTCCCGTGCAAACATTTTCGTAAGCAGGAAAAGGCTTGACAGATTTAAATAAAGTGTGCCTATCCCAGAGCTTTGTCCACAAAATAACATTTATATCATCTTGTTTTATGTTGGACTTACTGCACCTGTGAGCAACTAACGAGAAACAGCGGAACGCGAAGTGAATAACGAATGGGATACCTACGTGTTGTGAAGCAATCATCTTGAGGTAAAACGTACCCATTATTGTTGACTGCTGATACATGCATGAAAAGTGTCAAATGGAGTACTAAGTGACAATGTGTTTCATTCGACACTTGTTTCTCATGTACAATTGTTGTTTTTAGTTTTGTAAATCTTCTGTAGCTGCACTTGACAAAAACAGCCGAAATGTGTTCTGCAAAGGGATCAACTTCCATTTTATCTTGTGATTTTATATCTGAATTTTGTAACAGCGGTCTTTTTAAATGTTTAGACCCTATCCATAGGGATTCATCTGTAGATGCGTCAGTCGATACATTTTTGAGGAATCTGCTAAGTCAATTATTCTTGATATGGAACCCATTAATACCTTAAAGCGGTACCCCTTATGATAAGGCATCGATTAGGCGATTAACTTTGCTTTTTTTTTTTAAATAAAGCCGGCATCAAACAATATCATTGTTGATAATTCTGCAGCTAAAGCTCAAACGTATGAGCTTTCTAAGGAGTATTTAATTTACCCGACTAAAAGGTGGAACGCGTATCCCTTTACTTTTCGATTGACACCATACCCAAGCACCTAATGTCGAAGAACAATGGCAACGATGTCAAGAAGGCGCAAGCATAATCCTGTCGAGATGAACAATGAAGTATCGTAGTTGAACCATGAACTATTCAAGATTGGCGATGACAGCGAAAACTACCAATAACCAGACCTAAGTGAAGTGGGAATAAAAATATCCAAACTTAAGCTCAATATGACCTGCGCGCGGAGACGAAGACCTCCTGCCTGGCTTTATAAAGCCGGAGGAGTTTATTTTGTAAGCAACATCCTATCCTATCCTATGTGCCGTGATATGTGAACGCCTGAAACCGTTCGCTAACAACTAATCGGCCCTTAGCAGTGTGGTTTTAGGCCAGGAAAGTTCATAACTGATCAAATCTTCACACATCGGCAGATCCTGAAAAAATTCCAAGTCGATACCCACCCCCTACTCATTGATTTCAAAACCGCTTTTATAGAGACGAGCTATACAGAGCCTGGTCTTGTTTGGGTATACCGCCCAAACTCGTCCGTGTATGCAGGATGATGATGGAGAATTAACGCTGCTCCATCAGGGCCGAAAACGATCTCACCGACACATTCGGTGAGGTCGTTTGCAAAAGAATTTATGCAAGGTATCGTCATTCGACTTCTTTAATCTCATTATTGAGAGAATTGTGCAGAACTCCTTAACCAAACCCAGAGGCACAATCTTCCATAAATCGATCGCACTCAAAGTGATGTAATACCCACGTTTGCTAGTATAGCGGGAGAAGCGGCAAAAGTTGGTTAAGCTGCAAATGAGGGTAAGACCTAGTATATGCTGTCAACTTGGGCAGAACGTTTCCATTGACAGATATTACTTTGAGGTAGTAAGGTATTTTGTTAACTTCGGCTCCGTAGGAAAAGAAATACTAGGTCGTTTTGAGAGAAAAAAAAAACTCGTTCCCGCTTGTGTTGACGGGACTATGGACGCAGAGATTCAACCACGAGCTATTCAAGCTGCACAGAGATATACCCCTAGTCAAAAAAACTCCGCATTGGATGTTTAAGATGACTAGGACATGTAGAGCGAATGGAGACAAATACTCTGCCTCGCAGAGACTTCGATTTCCAGCCAGACGTCGGATCCAGTAGAGAAATATGCGAGCCTTGGCGTCACAAGGCACCAACCGCCTCAGAAATGTCATTTTTATTGCATTTTAGCTGAGATTCGCAGATGAAAAATCGGTCTATGGGATGTTTTTGCGGCTACTCGTATAGCATCCTATATCTAAGTTTTTTGAGTATCCAAACGTATCTATTCATATGTTTCCAAACTTCAAATGCAGTAAACAAGATTCGCAGGAAACAACCAGGTGAACATTTTCCCATATCAGAATTGAGAATACAGTCAAATCAGAAGAATCCAAGACATCACAATTTGGTCAGATATATCACGGCAACTACATCTAACCTCAATTTTAAGAGCTAAGAGATATGTTACACCAGCATAGATGAAACATCACTGTTTTCATGCTTTAAATTCGGCCTCGAAACATACACTTCTCTGTTTAAAGACGTGTTATCCGCCTTATCGACGATGCTTCTCTTAAATCAATACTGCAGCCTTTAGCACATTGAGTGCATGTAGGAGATCTATAGTATTCTTGCACTTGATCAATCACAGAATGGAATGGGATGGGGTATTCAACGACTCGCACATCGGATTGTAGCCTTCTCATTAGTTTTTACACATTTTGCAGTTTTAAGTAACCTGGCAAAATAAACACTTTGTCTTCTTTGATTTTTCTTTTTTCATTAAAAGAATTTCCTTTAAATTAAAAAATAAATTTATTACATATTTTAATACCATAATTATTGCTTAACATTGTTAAATAAAACTTAATTTTTTAAACGACTGTTTTACTGTATTTTACACAAACTAAAACATCTTAAAATCTAAATGCAGATTTAAAATAGAAAACAAATTGCAAAATATAAAACAAAAAGATATATTTGTTCAACAAAATATTACTTTCTCTTTCTCTCTCTTTAAATTCCAAATCTGCAAAACATTGCCTCCATCCAGACGTAATACATGAGAGAAATAAATCATCTCTGAATCACAATTATTATTTACATTTCTATTCCGTTATATTGCTTAGAAAAATAATGTTAACTTAAGGTTAACTACTGTAACAAGGCGCATTGTATCATCACTATATCGTCCATCAATTTTATTCCTGCAAAGTGCAAGCTACACAGAATGTTAACAGTTATTAATTCCTTTTGAACTTTTCATAAATACTTGTGGTGATGTGCTTTGAGCACGTGTATGTGTGTGTGTTTTTTTTATTTTTTTGTATTATTATTATTTTTACTCGTTATATCTTATCTAGGAGGTATGTTTTAAGTAGTCCTACATATATAATTACAATAAAAGATAATTAAAGGTGTTTTCGTGTAATAAAAATAATTTAATATAAATATTAGCTAAAAGAGCAGCCGTAAACTTGTGAATATGTTAAAAAGGTTCATGTCTTGACTTTGTTAAGTGCTACGAGTGTGTTCATAAACGACGCAATTTTTTCTTCTATTACATAGAAACAATTGTTTTTTTTTACAGAATAAATATATATATACCTTTAAATTAATATATTTAACAGCAGACTATTGAAAGGAAAATAAATTATTGTAGACATTTTTTTTTATTGTTGGAAGACACGTGAGGTGCTTGTAATTGGGTAGAGGGACATATTTTAGTGGTTTTAAAGTGCACTAGTCTAGGAATGGCCATTGGTTATTGTCTGTGGTGGCATATGACTGTCAGGTCTTGTTGTGGGTAAATAGGGTTTTTCGGAATTGCTCTTGAATAAATCGGAAACGAAGTTTGCCTGTAAAGATAGAAAGAAAATCAATTAAATTATAATATTTTTAGTATTTTAGGAATATTCTATATAGTGAAAAAATGAATATAATTTAATGAACTAAAAAAACCCCTTAATAAATACTTTTAACTGTTATATTTTAAAATTAAAATAAAACAAATAACCAAATATGGAATAGAACAGAATTACCCTCCATACATATGTTTGCAGCTTTTCTGCATGCAATAATTTAACATATCTGCAGTACAATTTTTTGTCCACCGATCTAATTACAATATTACATGTATCGAGATTGTTACGTGTTTCAAATTGAAGTGGTTGGAATGTATTTTTATTGAGTTTCCAATTTGGCTTTAAATTTAATGTTGTTTTCAGAAAATTTTAAAAATATAAAGAGTGTTTTTTTTAGAGGCTTAGATATTTTAACTGGCAACACTGTACCTATTAATTGTCAGTTTGACAGTTGAAAGTTGATTTGTAGTTAGTACGTTTTGCCATTATACGATGAATAGATTAACCCCAAAAAGACGCGTGCAAATTGCATATACAAATAGCTTTCTCATAACCATTCATTTGTGCGTGTGTAATTCTTGCACGTTGGCGGGACCTCCTGTCTTATGCCAACTCCGAACGGCGAAGTTGAAATAAACTATTCTTGACAATTGATACTACTCGGATGATATGTCAGATCATCACGAAAGAAGGGGCCAGTGAAAAATCATTTTTAGCGTTTTTACGGCTGGGAATCGAACCCATTCTGCAGGGCAGTTCACCATGGTTCTGTTACCAACCTGTTAAAGACGTAAGCATGTCGAAACCGCTTTGCGGGCTTTATTTTGTTGTAGGTTGTTGAAGCAAACAAACCTTTTGATTAATACATACATACCATCAGTAGAAAATTATGGTTTGCAATGACATTTCATTTACAAGTTTCAACATGCAACTTATAAGTAGGCCTCTAATCCGGCTTTAAAAATTAAAAATAAATGTGTCAAATGAAACCTGGTCGGCGTTGGGGTGAGAACGCTAGAAGTTTTGAAAGTTTTTTTTCGTCGAAAACTCAGTTTTCGGTGCGGGATCATGGCCGTATAAGCGACTTATCTACGAAAACGTCGCCTTTCATATCGATTCGTTTTGAAATATCGCTGTATCTTATATTTTAGAATACCTTAGCTTTCTTTAAGAAATATTAAGGATGATTTATATTAAACAAACCTTCATTTTTGATATCGTGGTGATTCATTTTGTTCACTAAGGTTTGCCATTTTATGATGGAAAGATATACGATACCACAACGAGTCTAAATTGTTAAAATTCACAACCGAAATTCGGAGTCAGTGGCCTCAACGTTAAGAGCGCTACGTCCAATTTATGGTCGTCATAATCGTCCTAGCAGATCAACAATTGAGCGTCTAGTAGAAAAATTTGAATCCACAGGCACAGTACAAAATGTTCCCGTGCCAGTGAGACAAAGAAGTGCCCGTAGTGTCGAGAATATTGCTACCGCTTAGGCTTCGGTTGAAGAAAGCCCAAATGTGTTATCATTGCATCCCGAAAAAATTACGGTTTGGTGTGGTTTATGGGCCGGCGGCGTCATTGGGCAGTACCTTTTCCGTGATGATCCAGACATACATAATGGCATCGAACTTTCACAAGAATAAAGAATTTCATTAATATCCGAAACCGTTTTTGTTTTATTTAAAAAAACTTTTGAAGCGCTCTTATTGAAAAACCCTTTACTATGTCTACTATGTCTAACGTATAATTATTGTAAAAACTTTTATTCCCTAACCGGGAAGTGGCCACTTGCGCCACTGAAGTCTTGGTTTGAGGAGAGTCAATTTGCTCAATTGAATGGCAACTAGCAATTTTCATGTTTATACACACATTTTGTTGCTGTTTTTTTCTGTCCTCTGTTCCTATTTTTTCTTTGTCTTCAGTACCTTCAAGTATTTTGACATTTACATTTTAACTCAGTAAGATTTAGCGTTCTACGTTACCTTACCTCAGTTTTCAGTTGTAATCTGAAATCCGTAATACAGTAAATCCGTAAGCTCCATGTTTTAAAATAGTGCACTACAAAGACAGGCCCTTTGTAGTGCACTATTTTAAAACATGGAGCTTATAAATCATAGAACAAGAATATTCAAGGAAAATTACTTTCATAGATAACACTTTTACAGAATACGACTTTTTTCATTTTCAATGGTCACTTTTTACTTTGCAGAAAAATTGACTTCCATCAATATAAACATTTCGTTCCAACGACTTGACATACATTAATTGTATGTATGATCCTAATACGGTTTTCACACCCAACAGGGAAACAAGTTTTAATTAAAAAAATTCGAACACAACTTCACAGATGATTGGTGTGAAAACGATCTGGTTTTTTTGACGTTTGAAACATAATAATTTAATGTTTTCATTTAAAAATTCGATCATTCAAGAATCATGGTGGTTTTACGTCATATGTTTTGTGGAACGTGTGGAATGTGAAGATTTGTTCACTCCTACAACCTAAGTGAAGTTTTCGTAAACGGAAAATGTATTGAAAAACTTTAGTTTTCGTTGAAGGTTTTGGCTTTTTTTTTGCAAAAACTTAGTTTTGGTGTCGGAGCCGTAAAACCTTAAAATAAATCTGATTTTGCGTTTATTTGAATAACACAATTGTCCAATAATTTCTATTTATCCTGTTTAGTGCTACAAAAGTATTTTATGTGTGGAAATAAATGTTAAAAATCAATAAAGTCAATTGAAGTCAAATGTCACACGCAATTATTTGCATTAGAGCTTTGTCGTTATAATATTGACATATTAAATGTCTGTTTTCTTTGTTTTTGACAATTTTAATTATACAAAAATCGTACTTTTCATTTCTGTTCCACGGTAAATATTAACTAATGTCCAAAGAGCAATCAGTGTAGAATGTCTTATCGTTTATTAGATGCCTTCACCACCTTTTCTGTTTAAACAAAAAAAATCACAAAATCATGTTCCCTTATAACTAGGTACGAAAATCAATTTTGCGATTAACTTCCGGTCCACAGAAAATCGTTTGACAAGTTCAAATCTACGACTAAACGCATACAATGAAGATATCCTCTTTGACGTATAGATGCCGCTGTTAATATGGAACACAAACATAGGTGTCCTAACTATGAAGGGCATATTTTTAGGAGCATTGTTTTGACAACAGTGCCGAAAAGGTCAATAAACACGTTTTTTTCTTTATGAATCGTGACATAAAGGTTGGGAGCACAGTATATAATGTACCCTATGATCATAAACTTAAAAAAAGTGACAAGTGAGTTGCAAATACAATTATTTGACATCATTATTTATTACAATTTTTCATACAATATCGATAACGTTTTCGAACTATGCATGAACGATAAATAATTTAAGAAATTCGATAAACATTCCAACATACGTTTATCTGGTAACTTGTCAATATGGTCACATTGTGTAACATACGAAACGACAAATGCAACAAAACGCAATCACTCGCGCATGCGAACATCACACCTGTGTCAATTCCTCGCAAATGGATGTGCTCCAATATCGGAACATCACTGTGCGTGTTGACATGCAACCGCACAACCGAATAAATGTCATGTTTGGTGCATAGTCATGATATCCCTTCGAATGTTAATTTGCGGTTGTTGAAAACGAATGTGAGGCTACTGGTAAGGTAATTGGATTATTAACCACATCTGCGTAAGGTTCACAAAAAGGAGTATCATACGGCTTGGATATTTTTAATTGAATTCCGATCAAGCTACAGGGAACGAAGAGTTGAGTATAAGAATAGCATTTTCAATGGTTTCGATAACATACCGATACAAGGTCAGATAACCGCACCTTTTTGTAGTTTTTGTGGTTATGGTGGAGGTTTATTGTGTGGAATGAAATTTGGTGGATATAACAGCGAGGGTTTTTCTTGTATGAAGATAAAAACAACTGATTTGATTGTGTATATACAATGCTTGTACTATTGGCGGTAACATTTATGTTATTAAACAAATTTTTTAACGTACCTACAACTCAGATTTATTGTGAAACAAGGTCTACTTTAACAGGTTTAACTTTTCCAGTAATACGCGCACACACCCACACTTACTATGTTTGCTCTCAACAATATTATGAAAGCTCGATATTGTAGAATCTCATGTTTTAAAGTCTGTTTTAAATCAAAGTCGCCCATGCGCACATACTCACAATTTTATTGTGCGCTCTTAAATATGATTGATCAATATTGTGAAAAGTCGTGATATTATAACGGGTGATCCAAGTAGAGATACTTTTTTCAATAGCCTTTTTTGACAGATCACGTGTGAGTCGTGTCATGCTGTCATGTTATTTTTGTTTAGTATTGTTTGGCATTTCATAATGGAAAGACTTACGCGTGAACAACGTTTAAAAATTGTTCAACTTTATTATGAAAATTCACGTTCTGTGAGGAATCATCGCATCAATCAATGGACTTATTGAGAGAACATTTCGGTGAGCACATAATTTCAAGTTTTGAGCCGGTCGATTGGCCACCAACATCGTGTGATATCACACCGTTAGACTTTTTCCTGTGGGGATATGTAAAGTCAAAAGCTTATGCCGACAAACCCGCTTCGATTCAGGCCTTGGAGGAAAACATCACGCGTCTCATTCGCCAGTTACGCGAAATGCTCGAACGAGTGATCGAAAATTGGACTCAACGGATGGACCATCAGCGACGTAGCAATGGCCAACATTTGATAGACATAATCATCAAAAAATAAATGCCAAAGAATGTTCTTTCAAATGATAATAAACATTTCCATTAAATTTGAATTTTCTGTGTTTTTTTCTTTAAAAAAGTAGGGAACCTCGAAATGGATCAAACTTTACAAGGATTTTTCTTTTCCAATGATATGCGCCCAAACTAACTTTATATCGGTACTCCTGAATGTAATTAGTCAATATTGTGAGGACATATTTTTTTTTTAAATAAGATGTCAAATTTAAAAAATAAAATCTGTAGAAGCTCGAGTATTAACAATCATTAGGTATAATATCTAAAGGGAAATAAAAAAAGTTAAGTGTTGCAGAAATTCGAATTTTTCATCTTTACAATGCAATTGAATTGAAAACTTTTCTGTTGTTCCAAATTGAATACAGATCCTCTTGGGCTGATGAACGAATGATAAAGGCGCCAAAAACGGTTTGAATATTCCTTTTCTTTAACATGATTGTTTTCTAAAGAGCATAATGTTAAGTATTGGATATCATTTTCCCATAATATTAGGACATGGCTACCAAATATATTTTAATTGGCATTGTTAGTATTGCAATCGAAAAAAAGGAACCACTTTTTATGTAAAAGCTGAAAAATATTTTACTTGAAAGTTTTAATTTAAAATTTAAACGATTTTCAATAAATTCACACAATTTTAACAACAAATTGCCACTGATGCAGTTTATTAAAATTCGTCTGAAGAAAATTAGCAATTGAAGAAAATTAGCAATGATGGTTTTAGAGATAGCGAGTAAAGAGAGATCGTCGACATTCTGTTTATCAGAGAGTGTTGCCTTGAACCCATATGTATCGTATCAACACAGCGCTCAGCATTTTGCATTCAGTGGAACATCCTTGTGGATGATTTCAATTTGCAAATGACGGTAATTTTCTCCGGTGCGGTTTTTGCCACCGTCATGGATTTGGTAGAATATAATATATAGGAGTAATCCAAAGTAATCCAAGTAACTTGGAGTATTTGCACTTGGTTTAAATCCGTTAATTAATAACCAACTCGTAGTTCGCTATCATTTAAATGAACCTCAGTCGTGATTTAGCTTAAAATTATCAAAGAAGTATATGTCAGTAGTGCCATCTGTCAATGGGATATTTTGACATAAGCAACAGGTAATTATATTTTTCGCCATTTAAGCCGCTTTTTAAATTGTCATTTTCATTAACATTAAAAAAAGATTGAAAGTACATACAATCTACGTACACAGTATACATAACAAACACACAAAAATGATCATACAATAGTTATGCTATTCAGTTCGTTTATTTATCATGAGATATTATAGAAAAAAAAAACACATTTCACTTTACACTTATTCAAAAGAGAAATACAAACGAATAATTAAAACGAAAATGAATTAAATTTCATATTCAATACACGATTAGTTGGATTTATTTCGTTTTGATTGCGGCCAAACAGTGCACCAATTAAACCAACTCGATGGTGTTAAACGCGTCTAGAATATAGAATATACAAAATGCATTGAATTAGAATAATTGTAAAGTGTGGAAAAGATTGATCAGTGAAGACAGAGCAAGACTTGCAATTGAATGGTGTCAAGTTGCTGATGGTCTCCATTGCAAATTAAAACTAAACAGCAAAATACAAACATAGGTATATAGCAGGAAACAAATGCGGATTAGGGATAATTTGCATGCATTTATTGGAATTCCTTATTTGTAGATAAAATCATAAATTTGATAATAATGGCATTTTCAAAATAAATTAAATTCAATATAATAATTTTTTTTCATTTAGGGAAGATTAAATAAATATAATAGAAAACAGCAGTTGGATTGGACTTGGGTAATGAATATTAAAATTCATTAGGGTTCATTTCAAAAGTTATGGTGGGCAATTAATTGAGATAAGTGTTTTGAACCCGAATGGTGGGCATTTGTAGGGTTTTGTCAATTTTTACTGACACCACTGGCTTATGTATATCATCAAAAATATCAATATTTTAAGTCGCAGTAGCCCACTCAACAACGAATGTTAATATTGGTACTCAAAATTACACTAAATGGAGAATCATCAGGAAGGAACAATCCTCATCTGAGCAGTGTCAAATGGAAGCAACATGAAGCAGCAGTTAAGGGAACATAATCAGAGTATTCAAACACCGAATATGTTAAGGGATCGTTTGTAACGGGTGATCCAAGTAGAGATACTTTTTTTCAATAGCCTTTTTTGACAGATCACGTGTGAGTCGTGTCATGCTGTCATGTTATTTTTGTTTAGTATTGTTTGGCATTTTATAATGGAAAGACTTACGCGTGAACAACGTTTACAAATTGTTCAACTTTATTATGAAAATTCACGTTCTGTGAGGAATGTGTTTCGTGCACTTCGCTCAACTTATGGTCAACATAATCGGCCTACTGAGCGTACAATTCGCAACACCATCACCCATTTTGAGACCCAGCATTCATTATTGGATAATATTCGACCGAATAGACCACGTCCAGCACGCTGTGAAGAAAATATAGCGGTCGTAGCTGAGAGTGTACACGAAGACCGTAGAGAGTCGATTCGGCGCCGTTCGCAGCAACTCGGACTGACGTATGGAACGACTTGGCGCATTTTACGTCAAGATCTTAAATTGAAAGCGTACAAAATACAGCTTGTGCAACAACTGAAGCCGCTCGACCTTCCCAAGCGACATCGCTTCGCTCTATGGGCTCTTGAAAAGTTCCAAGAAGATCTGACGTTTTCGAGGCAAATTTTGTTTAGCGATGAGGCCCATTTCTGGCTCAATGGGTATGTAAACAAACAAAATTGACGCATTTGGGACGAAGAGCAACCTGAAGAGATTGAAGAACTGCCACCGTTATCGTGCCATGATAACCGACTATTTGATGCCTGAAATTGAAGCTCGTGATCTCGGCGACATTTGGTTTCAGCAAGACGGCGCCACTTCCCACACATCGCATCAATCAATGGACTTATTGAGAGAACATTTCGGTGAGCACATAATTTCACGTTTTGGGCCGGTCGATTTGCCACCTGGATCGTGTGATATCACACCGTTCGACTTTTTCCTGTGGGGATATGTAAAGTCAAAAGCTTATGCCTACAAACCCGCTTCGATTCAGACCTTGGAGGAAAACATCACGCGTGTCATTCGCCAGTTACCAGTCGAAATGCTAGAACGAGTGATCGAAAATTGGACTCAACGGATGGACCATCTGCGACGTAGCAACGGCCAACATTTGATAGACATAATCTTCAAAAAATAAATGCCAAAGAATGTTCTTTCAAATGATAATAAACGTTCTCCATTAAATTTGAATTTTCTGTGTTTTTTTCTTTAAAAAAGTAGGTAACCTCGAAATGGATCACCCTTTATTTAGCAAGGTTGTTATTAACTAGCTTCTTTCATCGTAGGGGTTGATGCAATAGGAGCTTCTTGAAATATTGCACACTACTAACTCTGAAATTATCCATTCGGTGGGTCCAATTTTCGGGCACTCTTTCAAGCATATTGGTATATTGGTATTGAAAAATGTATGTCGGCTTTCAAAGCTTCAATAGTTTCGGGATTACGAACATAAGCAAGTTCACAGATCCCAATGGATAGTAATCCAATTGTCAACTCACAAGATCTTGGTAGAAAATTGAAAAGATCATTTCTTGAGAGCTCCTTCCAAATTTAAAAGGAATACGGTCCGACGATGCTGCCTGCACAGACACCGCACCAAACAGTCTGTTCATTCGCTCAAACACTTAACTTATTATTGTTGCCGTTTGACCAAAAAATGGTGGTCTCGCTAAAAGCAATTTTTCGATAGAAAAAAAATGGATCAATTTGAAGGATCAAGACCCACAAACCAAAATGAAAACGCAGAATATAGTCAGTCACCTTCAATTCCTGAACGAGCTGGATTATGCTTTTTAACCAAGATCATGCTTTAAGATACGCCACAACGTTAAATAAGAGATGCAAAACCTTGAAAATGGTCACAAATTGTCTTCAAAGCTACAAATGCTTTTAATCCAAGTACCTACCACTACTACAGCTGCAATCAATTTTGTAGTATGTACAAGGTGGCGCGAAAGCAATCAATCACTCAATCGAAAAATGCTATATTTTTTGCAGATGGCGCCAAATGTCAAATGTGCTTTCATATTTGTAAAGTTCACGAATAGATAATAATAATGGGTGGCCGCGGTGTAGTGGTAATGTCTTCGTCTGTTGAGTTCTGCGCGTTCAATCCCAGCCCAAATCCATTTCACTTTTATTCAAAAGAAATAAAAAGGGCGGTGTAATACCTAAAAGTATGCACACCATCTTGAATTTCTTCAAATTTAACGAACACAAGAAAAAGTGACTCCCCGAAGCTAGTTCGGACACCACCCATGGAGTTTAAGTCTCCACTAAATCCAAAATCTTTCCTATCCTCTCTTTCTTCCCCTTTTCAAATGATCGTACTATGGTAACATATAAAGGGTTCATAACACTTGTGTACGTGTTTATAAAAAAAAATGTAAGTAAGACTTAAATCGCTATTGTACTCCGAAAGAGACCAGAACAGTGGTTTCGGTTTCTTAATGAAATAATTCGTCGGTGTCCTAAAAACATCAACTGACAACTTTTGTGTCACCTTGTTAAGGATCTCCCAATAGGGACTTCAGAACTTCATTCATAGCGGCCATCTTAGCCGTGATCCGGCTTTCAGTTTTCAACTGAAAAATAGATAAGGTAACGTGGAACGCCGAATCTCAATGAATGGTAATGTAAATGTCAAACTATTTCGACGCTTATTTTGAAAATTCAAATTTTCCATGTTTTTAGATTTCTGTTAACTTTTATCTATTCAGAATAATTATTCCTTATCAGAACAATGAGAAATAAATAAAATAAAATTATAATATCGGGTATTTTAACTGAAATCAAAAACATCCTCATGACAGGTCGCAGAAAAATCAGCTGTGTCACTCATATCTGTGTTCCCGTGTAAAAATGTTCTACTTGTTTCGTCAATTGACCAATGAACACAGTGCATCGGCAAAGTCACCTTGGTAAAACTAAAACCCGGAATACGGCCATTGTTGAGGCTACATCTGTCAAATCAGATGTCATTTATATATACTGGTTCGCCAAATCACTATGGACGGACATAGCGTGCAAATGCTAAAACTGTCATCATCAAAATGTGTATTCTGTTGGGGCAACGTTTCGAACGCTTTGCTCAACTTAAGGTCGCCATAATCGTCCTAGTGAGAGGACTATTTACCAAAACTCATAGAAATCCGACCAACGTCGGAATCTCTTTTAAAATTTATATTTTTATAAGATATAATACATGTGAAAAATAGGAAAAGGACCCTTCTTGTCATAGCTAAATAAAAGTTATTCAGAGTTGTAAGACTATAGTAAGCCAGATTTCATTATTACCATAGTCAGCATGATAAAGTGTGTTAATCATGTGGTATACACAGAAATAATACTTTCTCCTGTGTATTCTTACGAAAATGTTGCTATTGATTGCAATAACAGATGACCTTAAATAAGAAATCGTATTTTTGTGTAAGCGTAATCTACCCTTTGGAAATCTAGATCCACGTATCTGTTTAAAAATGAGAACTAACCCAATTTTCCTATTGAAAGACTAGCGCACACACATGAAAAACAATAACAATTTGCATCGCAAGCATAACAAATCAATATAAAAAAAAATCTGTTACTTACCACAACTAAAGCTGAAACGGCACCAATTGAGATACCGGCTAAAACATCCGACCAGTGATGCTTGTAATCGGAAACACGACTTAATGCTGTGAACCAGGCAATCAGAATCAACACGAATTGCAGGAAATGCTTCAGCAATTTGGATCCCTTCCAATTCATGCGAGCTTGTAAGTAGAGCTGTCATAAAAGATACACAATCAAACATGAAAAGATACAATGATCAGCAGAACAAATAAATAATAAAACTACAATCCAATTGACATTGAATGGGGGGGTGGTGAACGACACCCTGTCAACGATGAACAAGGCGAGTATACCCAAAGTGAATAATTCCATACTTACAGCCATGTACAGCATTGTAAAGGTGGCGAAGCTCGAATGACCGCTGGGGAACGAGAGACGAACTTCAGATAACATACGTGGAGTGGATGTGAGGCTGCTGCATGTAAAATCTACGATATATCGTCCCTGGTTGAGTGGATTCGTGCAGTCGGTATTGCCGTTCATAATCGGCTGGCATACCTGTGAAAGAAGATGTAAAATAGAATAGATAAGCTACGTCTTTGCGGTGGCGCGGATTTAAAATTATTTTGTTTTCCCCCGTCTCTAAAGGTAATTGAGATCTCAATTTGCGGAGATGTTCCCACGCATCTCTCGGCTGGGGATTACTTATATATAGAGAGCCGCGTTCCTTTGTGAGGATTATCGTCCAGAGTAAATATTGTCGGCTGGCATTGAAATATCCAAGCCGAGGTTGAGGTATTCATTTCATATTTTGTTTGATTATCGCAAGCACTTGATCTTCAAAGTGAAGTCGGCAGGTTTTGTTGTTTTTTTTCAGTGTTCCTGGCTACAGTGTGGTGTGCAAGATTGTTTATAACTTGGTAAGGGGTATATTTGTTTTCTATTTTTATTTTTTTATTTAATGTTAAGATACTGTAATATGCGCCAAATGGCTATTATTATGAGTCACTGTTTGCATACGCATCGCGATTAAAATTTATCATTTTATGGACATGGCATACCTTAAAGCTTGATGATCAGCACAATCCTCGAAAGATGTTTTTTTTCTTAAATATTTTCATTTTGAATGATTTTCAAATATATTGTGCGTAAATATTTCATAGTTCGATTTTTATTAGACTTTTCCGCAGCTAATGAGATTATCTAGCTTTTAACAAAAATTGAACAAAGTGTGTGCTATCTACATTTGACAAGACCTAAGTGTGATGTGATAAGAGCAAACCAAGAGATGATTATATTCCGACATACCGACTTACGTATTAAAATTGCACCAAATAAAAAGTCAATTGAAAAAAATAATGTTCTCTATTTCCACGCATAATTAAACCAAATGATATACTGGTGATATATTCTTTTGCCGTAAATTTGACTTAACATTCCTCGATCTTGTATTTTTTATTTTTATCAAGGTTTCTTAGAATCTTATGTACGTGGAAGTGTAGGATTTTGCGAAATTCAACATTCAAATCAACTGTTGGTTAGTTAAATATCGGGTTAAATATCGACGCTACAAAAGTTGAGCGACAGGGACAGCAAGCGACGCCATATTTCTTGCCGCTCTTTTGACATTTCCCTTCAGTAAGGTTTACCATTTCATGATGGAAAGATGTACTATCCAACAACTAGTCGAAATTATTAAAATTTACAACCGAAATTCGGAGTCAGTGGCCTCAACGTTAAGAGCGCTAAGTCCAATTTATGGTCGTCATAATTGTCCTAGCAGATCAACAATTGAGCGTCTAGTGGAAAAATTTGAATCCACAGGCAAAGTTTAAAAATGTTCCCGTGCGAGTGAGACAAAAAAGTGCCCGTAGTGTCGAGAATATTGCTGCCGATGAGGCTTCAGTTGAAGAAAGCCCAAATGCGTCTCTCACACGTCGTTCTCAAGCGTTGGGCATCTCTGTGACGTCGTTGTGGCGAATTTTGCGAAAAGATCTTGACTTACATCCTTACAAGATTAAATTGACGCAAGAACTAAAGCTGCTTGAACACCAGAAGCATCGTAAGTTCGTGAATTGGGCTGAGCAACAACATGAAAATGATTCGGATTTTCATCGAAAAATCATCTTCAGCGATGAGGCTCATTTCTGGCTTAATGGTATTGGTCAGGCAGCAATCCACACGTACTCCATGAGTCATCATTGCATCCCGAAAAATTACGGTTTGGTGTGGTTTATGGGCCGGCGGCGTCATTGGGCCTTACTTCTTCCGTGATGATCAAGACCGGCACGTTACTGTGAATGGGAATCGCTACCGTTCAATGATAACCGAATATTTTTGGCCCCAATTGGATGATATCGGCTTGGAGGACATGAATTTCCAACAGGACGGCGCCACAAGCCACAAAACCAAGTTTGGAGAACGTGTTATCTCACGGAAATGGAAATGGTCCAGTAGCTTGGCCGCCTCGGTCGTGCGATTTGACGCCGTTAGACTATTTCCTGTGGGGCTACATTAAGCCTATGGTCTATGCCAACAAGCCAGCGACGATTGATGAACTTCGTACGAATATCGACCTTGAAATTGCAGCAGTATCGGCCGATTTATGCTTGAAAACCGTCGAAAATTGGGTTCAGCGTCTGGACTTCTGCAAGCGTGCCCGTTGTGGCCATGCAAAAGAAATCGAGTTCCAAACATAATTGCATCCAACGTACTTTCACAGGAATAAAGAATTTCATTGATATCCAAAACCGTTTTTGTTTTATTTAAAAAAAACTTTTGTAGCGCTCTTATTGAAAAACCCTTTATGATTATATTTCAAAGAATGGTTTTAGCTACCAATCGTCATCCTACGTTGTCCTGAAGCAAGGCAATTCACAAAATATTGCATTGAATCATCTCCAGAAACATTCAATAAGTGTCATATCCATTTTCCATAATCAACTGTCCTGCAGCGGGTAATACTGCCACATACTTCCTAGTATGTAATTTTATGCATTTGTTGTTGTGCAGAAGGTGTTAATTCCGATGCGTGAAATGTTGTATATGAAATGAAGATGTGTATCTATCACAACACCAGACCAGACAGACATTGTTATAATTTTGGGCTTATTGCTACTGAAGATGTCTACAGTTCTATTCAGTGAATATAAAAGCATTCGTCATTCGACTTTTAACCCAGTGATCGCAATGATCTGACAAAAAATTCCAGCAGTATTATATGACAGGAAAAGCCAATCTCATATTTGGCATTAATATTCTACCAAAAAGAGTGGACGTGTATGATCTAGAATAAAATAAGACAGTGGGTCATATGCTAAAAAATTATATTTGATCAGCAGGAAGAACAGGATTATTCAATATTGGGTACGGACAAGAGACGGTGAGGGAGAAATTTGGGCGAGTAGATTTCCAGAATCTCAATGTTGTTTTTGGCCAGAAAAGACCACAACACTTTTGCAGATGTTAGAAAAAAAAACCAGGAAGCCCAAATCAGTATTCACCATCTTTTCATCGATTTGGAAGCCGTTTAAGACAGCATTCATAGAGACGAACTAAACACCATGTCTAGTTTTGGCATACCAACCAAACTCGTTCCTCAGTACAGGATGACAATGGAGAATTTTCGCTGTACCAACAGGGTTGTCGAATACTAGAAAAGGGTTTCTGTAAGGTGTGGTGTGAGTTTTTTTTTAACATAACTCTTGAGAGGATATTGCAAAACTCTCTGGCCAATGCAAGAGGCACAATCCGAACAATAAATTTGTGCAACTACTAGCATGCTCAAACGAAATTGACAATATTGGTCAGACTCAACGTGGCGTCACAGTCATCTCGTCAGAAATAAAAACCCAGACCCCCTCTACGGCGGCCAAAGCATGGGCCATAACAAAAGCGGGTGAGGAATCCGTTGCTCCTTTTGAGTGAAAAATTATTCGATCCCGTTTACGCGGACGCTGCACTGTTCAGCGTCATAGACCTCGTCAAAAATCCGCGCATTGGACGCTTAAGATGACTAGGACATTTAGAGCGAATAAGCACCAATATTCCGGCTCGCAGAGTTTTCGATTCCCAGCCAGACGTCGTACGCACAAGTAGCAACTTAGAGTGCGCAACTGGATGCAGTTAGCTAAGGACTGGGCTAATTAGAGAGACATGTCGGTTGAGGACCAGATTCATTCCGGACTGTAGCGCCACTTAAGTTGGACACCAATATTCCGGCTAGAACACCATAGTGGGTCCATTGTGGTACTACTAGATTGGGGAGGGTCTCTCGTTTAGCTTATCCTGAAACCAGTTGGCAATACCGATATTGCGCAGATCATATAGATCACTATAGATTAATATTCAACTAGGCAGAGGAAGTATCTATTATTTCTTTTACTTTCTCATCTCGGGAGTTAACACCCAGTCGAAGAACATGCATACAGTCTCTCGTAATGAGGTTGATTAGTGTGGAGGCAGTAGCACTCCTCAATTGAATTAGTGACTTAAGTAAGACAAGTAAGATAAGTAAGACTTAAATAAGCAAAGACAACCTTACACATAATAGTTGAACAAACATAAGTATACTTGTATAGCGATCTCCTTAGTTTCGGTCGACCAACGTATTAATTATTTTTTTTTTATCAATTTCCAATGTTCCGAAATTAGTGCTACAAGCAAATTAACTACTGCGTGT
Source organism: Rhingia rostrata (assembly GCA_949824845.1). Classification (NCBI taxonomy): domain Eukaryota; kingdom Metazoa; phylum Arthropoda; class Insecta; order Diptera; family Syrphidae; genus Rhingia; species Rhingia rostrata. The sequence continues at coordinate 63,792,562 of OX463758.1, read as the reverse complement.
CTAGTACGCACATACAAGATCTATTCGCTATGTGCTCCAAAATCGCTTTTTAATTAGTAGTCCCGTAGTTATAAGCGATGAAAATCTGGCGGTATATTATTACCGACTTTCAGTGAAGTTTGTACACGTTTACAATTCCCATGCAAGTGGTTTTACTACCTTTCACATCAGTGATTAAAAAACTTTTTCATAAGGGTACGATATAGTTCGGAAGATTATGGACATTCTTGCATGACATTTTCTGATATAAAATACATATTTCTTGCTTTTTGTTTAATAATATGAATTGAATCTGTTTTTCCCGACACATGTTAACACTGGTAATGAAAAGTAACCCATGAGTGTGATTTGCCCTCAATACACTGTAGTTATACCATTTGTCATAAATAAGCCACTGGATACATTTAAGTGAAATGTTTTAGCGACCTCCTGAACAGGTTACAAATTCAAATTCTATGTTCACCACACTAATGACAAAAAATTATCAACTGAATAAAATTTTTACGCAATAAGCACATGGTATAATTTTAAACATAGGTATTTTTTTTTGGAAGATGCATGCGATATCATTCGATTCGTGAAAACATTTACCCAATCTCAGAAAAGTTGGACCAAAGTCACGTTTTTTACCTTCCACACAGACTGTGCAGGATAATTGCTTATTGCTTCTCGCTTTATACGAAATACAGTGGTGAATAAACATTGGCGCTGATTCTACCACAAATTGGATCGTATTACATCCGAGGCTCACATTGTAAAGAAGCCACCTGTATCTGCGCATTACTTTGTATTCAATTTACAGAACCTTTAAACGGATTTGAATCATCGATGCGCTCTCAGTAATCAAATCGCAAACAAGCGGCGGTGTATTTGGTATTATCCCACGAGCTATTGAATGGACCACCGATTCACTGCCCCCCTCATAACCATTCTCACAACTTAATTGAGATATTCCAACGTAGTAGATCGAAATAATAATCCACACCATGGTATCGCATGACAAATTGACGTTTTGCATACATAGACGGTATCCATTTCTCTCAGATAGATACTTTTGAAAGTGGAATAAATTTGTTTGCTGAAAAGCAAAAATTGTTATCCTCCATTTCGTAAGAGCAGCGGAATACACTCATATCATATGAATGAATTGCAACCGCACTGGATCGGAAAGGAATTGAATTTCCCTCACTTGGTCGGCGGCCAAGTGCATCTCGTTACATAACAAATCGATGGTGGGTTTAATAATTTCGTTTGTGGGTATTTGGAGGTGTTGAATTGAGTGGCTGTTACCTACCACAAAGTGTGGGAGGTTAACTCTTGCCTTAAATCAAAAAAATCATCTCATAAATAGATGCACATTATGATTCATAAGGCTTTTTAAAGTGATGCCTGATAACGGATATAATTGAGATATCTTTACACTGCACTTGGCCATTTGCTCTAAGATTTCAATAAATTTGAGTACCACAAGGAAAAAAATTAAAAGAAAAAGTTTTTGGTGATCCACAACGGATGCAGGAAATAATGCGTGCATCACACATGTGACATCCGTACACAAGCAACGCAAATATTCCACATAAGCATACAAAAAAAAAAAAAAAACACAAAATGACGAAGGAATGGGACAAGAAAATTCCAAATAATTAAAAATGAAATATTGCTATAAAATCGTTCCACATTGACTTTTGGTCTTGATGTTGAATTTTAAAATCATGATTCTTTTTTTTTTAGATTTTTCTTTTTGAAGCACGTGCGACTGTTAATTGAAGAGACATTCCTTATGATACGCCCTTAATGAGGGACACTTTGACGGGATGTGTTTTATCTCTTGGCTTAAAAATTGTGCTGCTGCGTTTAAAAACTGACATTTTTGGAAAGGCAGGAACAAGCATTCTTTCGGCCTCTGGAACAATGGAATTCTTGTCCTGCAGACGACATGTTCTGTTGGTGACATTTGAATGAGGAAATTCGCTACACAAACATGTTTCTGTCGCTATGTTTTTTTTTCGGATTCGGTTAACTAAGTTAAGACAAAGAAAACTAAAATGCAAACCAGATTTTTGTGGAAATTGACTTTGAAAAATTTTGTTATTTTATATTTTGAAGAGCTAAATAATATTTTTTTATGTACGAATCAAGCTTCAAACAGACGTATAGAGTCGTTGAAATTTCTCTCATTTAAAGAAGATTTTGATGGTTTATCAAATATGCGCACATTTTCAATAATCAAAATGTTAAACAATATTTTTTATACCCTATCGCACAGGGGTATATTAGTTTTGATACATAGTTTGTAACATAGAGAAATAATTTAGCTAGATATACGTCATAGTATATGGATCGACTCAGAGTCGAGTCGATTAAGCCATGTCTGTCAGTCCGTCCGTCTGTAGGTCTGTGGTTTTTGGGCCTTGAATTTTGAGCAACGATAATGAAATTTGGTCCATATGATCCTTGTACGTGCTTTTCGAACAAGTGTAAACATTTTCAAAATCCGCACACTGCCACACCCACTTTTTAGAAAACGTTATTTTTGGACAAACGGTAGGGATTTTAAAAAAAAAAGTGACTGAACAACATTTATAGCTAACTTTAATATCTATATTTTGTCAATATAAAGTTTTTTGCCATGTCCACTTTTTGGGGGCGTTTTCAGTAAAAAAAACGTTTTTCGGTAAAATTTTTAAACAAATATTTTGTCCATACATCATTTAAACCCTACGCCATACCTTATGCAGGAGAAAAACTTTTTTTTTGATAAACTATCTGAACTATATGTTGCGACAATGTCAATTTTTTTTTCTCTGCCATAAAACCCACATTTTAGGAATATACATTTTTAGGATGGGATGGAATAGGGTACAAAACGATCTACACAGTGGATTGTAGCCTTATCATATGTTTTTAAAATAAAAATAATTATATATGTGCATATGTACAAAAGTAAAATATATATGAATATATATTTCAATGGCAGTATTTTCCGCTACCTAATGATGTATTGACGGTAATTTGCCATAAAATCCAATTATAAGTTATGATTTCGCAAAATCAAAAAACTTAATTTGTTGACAAATAAATTTAAAAAAAAAACCGTTATTTGACTTCTGAAAAACAAAAATGTTTCAGCAATCTAATGATGTACCAATTATAGTTCCGAACATATTGCCTTAAAAGCTTCCAACTGAAGGCAAGTGTAGTGAGATGATTCAAATCTGGAAGTACAATTTTTTTCCACGAAACCAATATTTGATCAAATGGGTGTTTTTTTAGAGGTTGGTTTTTTTCGAATAGAGATATAACTGAAATTTTGTGGTCAAATCGGGCCGCTCTAATGTCATTTATGTTTAGTTTGGTTTGCCATTTCATCATGAACAGGATGGCAAATGAACAACGCTTGCAAATTTATTTCGAAAATAATGGTTCAGTTCGCGAAGTTTACCGCAAGCTCCGTCCATTTTATAGTCGACATAATCGTCCATCAGAGCAATTAATTCGGTTAACCACGAATCGTTTTCGCACCACGTTTACTCTGGTGTAATAATACGCATCCGCAGAGACGTTGAACAGTGCGCAACGAAGAAACAATTGCCGCTGTAGAGCAAAGTGTTGAAGAGGACCCGAATGAATCGATGCGCCACCGTGCACAGCAATTTGAGCTTTGTCCATCAACTTTATGGAAGATTTTGCGCAAAGATCTTGGCTTACGACCTTACAAAATCCAGCTTGTACAAGAATTAAAGCCGCAAGACCATGCAATGCGTCGTGATTTTGGTGTATGGTCCGAAAATGAGATTGATATCGATGCTGATTTTCATCGCAAAATTTTGTTCCGTGATGAAGCTCATTTTCGGTTGAATGGCTACGTCAACAAGACCCTTCAGACGCCATTACATCCACTAAAACTGACTGTTTGCTGTGCTCTATGGGCTGGTAGAGTCGCAGAATGGACCTGTCAAATGCCCACCAGGATCGTGTGATTTGACAACATTGGATTATTTTCTTTGGGGGTATGTGAAGTCGCTCGTCTACGCCACCAAACCAGAAACGGTAGGGGACTTGGAAGCCAAAATTCGTGGCGTTATTGCCGACATACCCTCCAAATGCTCGAAAAACTGATTGAAAACTTGACCTCTGGACTTGGCTTTCTTCAAACCAGCCGCGGCGGCTTCATTCCTGAAATCATATTTTAACATTAATGGCATAAAATTATCCTTCTAACAAAGCCAAATTGATGGACATGAAGACGATTTTCTTGTGTTTTATTTCAGTTCGAAGTTCTATACCTCTAAAAAAAAAAACACCTAATATTAGTGGCAAGTAAAAATGTATCGTAAGTTGTGATACGTTAAGTCAAAGAAGTTTCTCTACCATAGAGCAACATATATCTGCTACGTTAACTAGAAAATAACACACATATTAAGAACTGACAACTAAGTCAAGAGATTAAGACCAGTGAAACCCTCAGGATCTATAGTATGTAGCCAATGATGTATCAACCACAAATGCTAGAGAAGTTGCCCCAAAACGCTTTATTCATTCGATAAATAAACTGAATGACAATGGAAAAAGTCTTTTCTCTCGTTCTTGTGTGACAACATACTTTCAGATATCAATCGTTAATTACTAAGAGTCTTAAAAAGGGAAATTGATAGTTTAATTTTAATTTTAATTTTAATTTTGGTGGGGCAAAATGTCCCATTTATTTGGCTTAATTCAAGCTAGAAAAAAATACAATACAATACTTACAATACTAGAACTAAAAACTAAGACTTATAACTAGGAGTAAAAGCTAGGGTTTATGTAGAAGGAGGCTAAGTTTAATGGGGGAAGAGCTACGGTTGAAATCAAAAATGGAAATGTTTGAGTTTACTTTCCGTAGCATACGGGAAATTGGTTCGTTGGAGCCGTAGGATGTGCGGTGGGTTGGCAGATAGAAGAGACGGGGGTGTCCTAAATTACGAGGGTTAGTATTAAAGAAGATGGAGCTGTAAAGAGACGGGCAATCGATAGAGCCTGAGAGGAGGCGATGAATGAAGAGAATGTCTGCAGCATCTCTCCGGTCTTCAAGGCTATTCAGGTTAATGAGTTTGAGGCGGTCATGATAGGGAGGCAGAATTAGGGGATCGTTCCAAGAAAGACCGCGGAGGGCAAATCGAAGGAAACGTCGTTGTATGCTTTCGATTCTGTCTACATGAACTTGCTGATAGGGTGACCATGCTTGGCTGGCGTATTCGAGGAGCTGGCGGACGAAAGTGATGTAGAGAGATCTGGTTACGTAGGGATCAGAGAATTCCTTTGACCACCGTTTAATAAACCCAAGGGATGAATTGGCTTTACGAAATATCTCGTCAATATGCGAACGGAAATTAAGTTCCCGGTCGTACAATATGCCAAGGTCACGAAGAGACTGTACGATGGGTATAGGTTGATCCTTAAGAAGGTAAAGACGGGGAGGGGACTTGTTGTACTTACGTGATAAGGTGATGGATTGGCATTTCGCAACATTTAGCTCTAGGCAGTTTTTGAGACACCAAATAGAAATAGAATCTAGATCTTGTTGAAGCAAGCGGGGGTCTTGTGATGAAGATATGTGTTTATAAAATTTGGTGTCGTCGACATAGAGAGAGATAGAGGAGTGTTTAATAACCCTTTCCAAATCGTTTATAGTTAAGATGAAGAGAAGGGGACCTAGATGACTGCCTTGTGGTACACCAGAGGTGGCCAGAAATGGGGCAGATAGGACGGACCTGAAGCGAACGCTATAGAAACGGTTTTCCAGATAAGAGGATATCCATTTCAGCAGTATTGGTTCAAAACCAAGGGCAGACAATTTGAAAAGGATTAATTTGTGGGATATCTTATCGAAAGCTTTACTAAAATCGGTTGCAACAACATCGACTTCTTTACCACTTTCTAAGGACGACAGCGCAGAGGACGTGAATTCAACGAGGTTTGTGGTGGTGATCTACCTTTTAGAAAGCCATGTTGGTTTTGAGAAATTAAAGACTTGCATTGAAAGCTTAAGGATTCGTACAAAATACTTTCCAGGAGTTTGGTTATATGCGAAAGTTTGGCTATCGGGCGATAATTAGTAACTTCGCTCTTTAATCCCTTTTTATGAATTGGCGTTATGAAGCAGGACTTCCATATATGAGGAAAGACGCCTTGTGATAGCGAGAGTTTAAAGAGGTGCGAAAGGGGGTAGGAGAGCACGAGGGAGCACTTCTTAAGAAAAATAGCGGGTTTTTCTATGCCTGGTGAGTATTCATCATTAAGTTTTTGTAATTTATTTTCAATAGTTTAGCACAAAGCAGATAGATCATGTATTTACATAATAGACACGACGTATTTGCTTCGTATGTGACTTCATCGAACTAAATTCAGAACATTCGCGAAATCATTAGGAATTCGCTATGTGCAAAGTTAAAAAAAAAAATCTTGTAGTGCGAAAACGCGTTTAGTGTGAAGTGCTTGCGAATAGTATAACTATACATAGTTTCCTGGAATATCAGTAAAAATCTGTATTGAATAGAAAACTACAAAACAATCAAAAATTCAATCTCAAAAGGATCGTATGCTCGGAATTCTAGAAAGCGTAAGTCAGGGAAAAGCTCGCATAATTAGGAATGCAATAACCCTTAAGCCTTTTAATTTTTTTTTTATTTAATCAACTCCTATGCATATCAACTCCTTTAAAATCGAAAAATTGGAGTTTTTTTTTAATTGGATGACCAAGGCAAATAGATTGCAGATTTCGGCAGGGTCAGTTACCGATTCAGTTGGTGTGTTAATACAAACAATTTTTGTATGCGTCGAGCTACCTGTCAAAGTCCTTATTCGTTGCCAAACTGTGCTTGTGGATGAGCTTGGGTTAATTTTACCAGTAAACTCTTTAAAGCTATTTGCCTTGCTGATTTTAAGCAGTCTTCTAAAATGAGCGTTAGCTTTTTTTGTAGGCTAATAAATTAACTTGAGTAGGATTTTTCCTGAAAGTCCTCCAAGTTGTAATCTTTTCTGTTTTTAGTTTAGCCAGATCTGGGTTCCACCAGGGCACGGTTCGTTTAGATGTTATTGGGGATGATTGGGGTATGGATTGATTTGCAGCGTTTCGAATGCATTTTAGTAAAATGGCAGCTTCCCTGTTTATACAAGAGCGGGTTGGGGTCACTTTTAATAGGTAAGTTGCGGATTTATTTTTAAAAACGTTCCAGTTTGCTTGATCTGTTTTATATCTTGGGATGTGTTTAATGGGTTCGTGTCTAGGTTTCAGCATCAGTGATATGGATATTGGAAAATGATCGCTATTATGCAAAACGTCAGAGATATTCCAGGTTATTTTTGGAAAAAGTGTTGACGAACAGCATGTTATGTCAATGTGGGTGAGCGTGCTGTGTGTTGAGAAATGTGTGGGAGAACCATCATTAAGTATTGTTAAGTCAGAATTAGCTATGAATTCTTCAAGAACTAAGCCCCTTTTGTTGGTCTTAGGGGAACCCCACAGTTCACCCCAGGAGTTGACATCGCCTGTAAATATGTATGGTGGTTGCACTTGCCGAATGATATTTTCTAAATCAGATCGGGTGAAAACCTGTCCAGGAAGAATGAAAAGACAGATGATGGTAACCTTTGTACCAAATTCAGTTTGAACAGCAGTGGATAAGATATTTGAATTGATTGGTTTATGTACGTGTGGGATACTATCTTTGATCAGTATTCCAACTCCTTGTACAGATGTTAAATTGCCAGGTAGATTTATGAAATATCCGAGATATGACTTTGGTTTAATAGGGTCTACTTTATAAGCCAGATGAGTTTCTTGTAAAGAGATAATATCATAATTTCTATTTTTAGTTATCAAATTAAGTTCATCATAGGTGTTCATGAAACCATTAATGTTCCATTGTAAGATGTTTAGAGAATAATTTGTGCTTGGTTGTTGGTTGTTTTGGTGGTCAATTGAGTGTCGATGGTTACACTTGCGGAAGAGGTCGCAATTACTACCACATTTAGTAGTAGGTAGAGTTGCGCTCCCCCCCGCAAGTGCAGCCATCGACATTGGAGTTGTAGAGGATGTGTTTTTATGTACTTTCATTTTTGTTAAGAGAGTTAATTAGATCGTTATTTTTATTGTGTGTACAGTTTGTAAGAGAGTGCGTGGTGAATTTGCTTGTGTTTTGCTTTGGTGTGCTATTTCCTATTATCACATCACTCACACCTAAACAACTATAGTTCAAATCAAAATCTATTGGACCTACTCAGAGAACCAAATAAAAGCAATATTGTTAAGATAAAAGATATTTTAGAACAACTAAAAATTGAGATATAACTATCATTAATACCAAGAGCCGAAAGCCTTTGCTGCTAGTTTGCTCTTATCAAATATATTTTGTAACAATTTTAGATTGTATATTAATATTCTAATAAATAAAAAAAATAAATAAATAAAAAATCGAAAAAAAAACTTAGAAACGTCAATAGCTTAATGCAAGTGCACTTGTCACCAACCAGCATGTTTGCGATACAACCTACATGCTCGATGAATACCATTAAAAATTGAATTGATCGTTCAAAGTAATTTCAAAAACAATTCAGCTTGTCGCACATAATAAACTACATTGTCCTACCATCACGATAAATCAAATTCGACGAAAGACTTAATTTAAATTCCCCCCATCGTAGGACATGGTTAAGGCTCCATTCTACTGTCTATACACTGTATGTTGGTAGGTCTATTTATACTTACATCGAAGAAATGCGGTCTCAGTCGGCCAATGGAATACTTGGCAATGTCCGTTGTCAATTGACTCATGGCGGCGCCAAATGCAAAGACTCCAAGTTTTTTGTAACATTCTATCATCCATTCTGGAACCTCCCATCCGTAAAAGACATACCGTCGATTGCTGTTACTTTGTGGCTTTAAATTGGCCCTCACCAGTTCGACTACGATCACCTGTAAGCAAAAGAAGGAAATGGTTGTTTATATAAAATTGCTTTTCCACAATTTTTTTTTATAATTTTGTTGTGAAAGGTAGGAATTTATGCATGCGATGACAGTCGTTTAACATAAATCAACTTCTCGGATGGCTGACACGGTGACTAGACACCGTTGACATCGTAATGTGGAAATAGATTTATATCCCCTGTACGGGAGAGAAGGATTGCCCATTTCCATATATTAATTTGCCGGGCACGATCACTCTCCTTTTGGCCTTGTTGGTACATATTGTACCCGCATTATGATGCGGAACATACACAAATCCCAATTAAATTGGATCCTTTTTACTGTGTACGCGTATATATATATGTTTTGACAGATATAAATGCCACGACCAGGATTAGATCACAAATTGTATCTGAACAATCCCAGAAACTAACAGCGGTGGAGAAATGAATTCACTCCAGCATGTGTACTTTATTTGAAACAGCAGGGAGTACACCAGGTACTATCCTGGCTAAAACAAGCGAAATCCAATTCAACCATTTTAGCATGAGGCAGAGACAGCAGTAACGCTTCTGATTGTTCATTAGCGGACCATTGTGGGCTGAGTTAGGAGGGGGTTAGACAATAAATGGATCTGAGCAGGATATAGCGTAGTCCCAGGTATCTGCGGTGGTTATGTGCGATAGATTGCCATGCGATTTATGGCTGATTTATGGGGAGGTAATAAATTGACCTTGCGATTGAACTCCATGTATGGAGGGAGGCTCCCGTAGCGATTGAGGAGTGAGTGATGAGTTCTGCTGCATGGTAAAATGCTCAACATCAAAGGCAAATTTCGTGCGGTGTATGTGTAGGTGCTGGAGGAATGGGCTGTGATTGCACACGCCAAATGTTGCCTAGGAGGAGTTCAGGAAAATCGAATCAATGACGCAAAATTAGCTCCGCGGTCTTTGAAATCACTGAAGCTATTTGCGGTGTAATGTGATGCTTAAATCAGAAGAGTGAATGTGTTTATCAATAAATTTGCGGAGTTATCGTTACGAAATGTGTGTTTGAATACATTGTTGAAGGAATGGGAAATCTGTCTTATTCAATTTGAGTTGTTGCTTCTGCACGTGGGGTCTGTTTTGACCTCATTTTTGATTAATATAGGGATAAGTAACTCTGCATGATATAAAGGTAACAGTGGCGTGCTCTCTATTCAAGGAAATTCAGTCGGTTTACCTTCATTCGAACTTTCATCACCTTTTAAAATCTAAAGAAATAACTAAGGATCGTATGCTTTACTTGATATGGACATTCTCATACAATGAATTCCAGACAGTAAGAACAGAAAAATTATAAAATTGCAATAAGAAGGTTCTCTGATGACGTTAAAATTCGGTGTTGGGTTATGTAGTTGAATTAAGAAAATATGACTTCGCATACAAAAATGTGTGGTGTAAAGTCATTTAGTAGCCGTTATTGCTTATATTTATTTTTAAAACTCAGTTGAAATATTCACAAGAAATATTTTTTTTTTTTTTTTAAAACAAATTCATCCCACGTCCTGGTAACTACTTGTGTTTATATGTTGCGAGAGATAACTGAATTTTTAATGTTTTATACATCTTATTTTAAACCGGAAAAAAATTGAACTCGAAAAAAAGCGGTGCTATGACGACGCGGAATTTGGTCCGGAACAAAAACGCATATCCTTAGCATTTTGACATTAAGGAAGTTATTGGATCTACTATATTGTTGGATCTAGCTTGGCTGCACGTTTAGCTAGGCTACCCACTGGTCTTTGCAGTATGTCTCCTGAGCCAAATGGCGTACAAGTTTTTTTGTGACCCCAATGCCCAAAACGACAGATTCATAGCTTTATAGTCAATAAAGTTCCACTGACAACGAGATAGTCAATCACTTAGTAAGAAGTCGATTATTAAGCAATATTTTTACAGATATCAAAGTAAATACAAGAAGACAGCTGTTGCCTTAGCCCTTTGACGACGAATGGGACACATATGTCCAACAAATTTTCTCGTGAAGGAGTAACAATTTTTAAATTTTGCCAACACTGCGTTTCCGAGTAAAAATCCGCAAATATAATATTTTTTTTTAATTTACAGCGGAAAATTCTTCATTGTCAAGGATATGTTCAAGAGATGCAAATCTTACTGAATCGAAAGCGATTTTAAGGACACTATTGCGAAATCAGCATGTAAGTTTTTCAGAGCTTAGGAATTTGTTATAACAACCTATACCCCTTTCACAAGGGGTCAAGTATGGCGACGGTTGATGTAAGAGTGTAAGAGTGTTTAAATGGTTTAGAATTTAGATTATGGATTTCGCAGCAACAAATCTAATGACGATTTAATGACATGTCTTACCCAAAAATAGAGAATGAAAAAAGGTTGCGCTTCATATTTCAAAGGTATTTGACAGGGTTAGGCATCAAGCACTTTTGTCGAAAATGTATGCATTTTGAATAGAAGAAAAATGTCCTCTATGGATTTTAAATGATCTTGGGAAACGTTCAATTCAAGTTGTTTTGGACGGATTTAATTCTACATTTCCGCAAATAAATTCTGGTGTTTCCCAAGACTCTCTGACTCTTTAATTTAATTTTTATTATCCAATGCATTCATTCGCGGATGACAGTATTCTCACATTTGTTTTCAGGTCCATATCCCTCATCATCGACGTGGACTACAAACGACAAAATATGTGAACCACATTGTATTCCGAATTTCACAGTAAAGGGTTTTTCAATAAGAGCGCTACAAAAATTTGTCTTAAGTAAAACAAAAACGGTTATGGATATCAATGAAATTCTTTATTCCTGAGAAAGTACGTTGGATGCCATTATGTATGGAACTCGATTTCTTTTGCATGGCCACCACGGGCACGCTTGCAGAAGTCCAGATGCTGAACCCAATTTTCGACGATTTTCAAGCATAAATCGGCCGATACTGCTGCAATTTCACGTTCGATATTCGTACGAAGTTCATCAATCGTCGCTGGCTTGTTGACATAGACCATAGACTTGACGTAGCCCCACAGTAAATAGTCTAACGGCGTCAAATCGCACGACCGAGGCGGCCAAGCGACTGGACCATTTCGTGAGATAACCCGTTCTCAAAACTTGGTTTCCAATAAATTGATTGTGGCATTCGCTGTGTGGCTTGTGGCGCCGTCCTGTTTTGACACTACGGGCACTTCTTTGTCTCACTGGCACGGGAACATTTTGTACTGTGCCTGTGGATTCAAATTTTTCCACTAGATCTGCTAGGACGATTATGAAGACCATAAATTGGACGTAGCGCTCTTAACGTTGAGGCCACTGACTCCGAATTGCGGTTGTAAATTTTAATAATTTCGACTCATTGTTGGATCGTATAACTTTCCATCATGAAATGGCAAACCTTATTGAAGAGAAATGTCAAAAGAGCGGCAAGAAATATGACGTCTTTTGCTGTCCCTGTCGCTCAACTTTTGTAGCGTCCCTGTTGAAAAACCCGATATTATCAAATGGGGGAAAATCAAACGAAGGGGAATTCAATGCTTCTAAAACGCAGTGCTGTTTTCTGTCAATGAATTGAAATCAAAATATACAGCCTTTATCCATGAATGACAATTACGTCGAAGAAAGCACAAAACGTTTCATGCTCGGGATGTATAAGCACGAATTATGTTGGAAGTTTCTAAAATCGTAGCGAAATATATAGGTTTCTTAATTGATGTAAGCAAATTTTCACCCCTTCTGATCTGGTCATAAAAAATAAAGCATTTCGACGCCCCAAGCCTGAGTTAAACTTTTTCTAGCAAAAAAAAAAAAAAAACGAATAGGAGACACAGAAATAGCGAACTTCTTCGTTTTGCACGAACATCGTCGAGATATCAATGCCCAAATGAAATAGCCAGTTGCATTCCATTCGTTCAACAATTGAGCCGCAATACTCGCTACGCTATGAATGAGAATTCGCTCTGAAGCCTATCTTCGGACGTTCTACGAGATTCGTACATAAGCTCTAGCCTTCCCCTTATAGCTTACAGTCATTTAAAACCAATGCGAATCGGTACCTACTTTCAGGTTATTCTATATGTCCTTAACGCCAACATTGTGCTAAAACATAGGAAGAGTATTTTAATCTCTTCAGAGCGCGCAGATTTCAAAACAAAATATGAAGCTGGGTCAAACTTGAAAGATGAACTTTTGAAAGATGATCGCTGCCTTATCGCAGACTGCTGGAAATGGGATGTAATCGTCGAGAGACAAAAATCAACGGGTGTCTATGCAATGACACACAGAGAGTGTAGAGTTCCTAAATAAGCGACTTTAAGGTTTACTACGCTTCTTCGTCCGATTCCAACGGATCCTGAAGCGACCACCAAAGAAACTATCGAACACCTCAATAATGTATTTTGTTCACTTAACCCCAACATTACCTAAGGACCATTTTTTTATATATTTCCAATTATGTACAAGTTCCTCGTCATCAAAACTTCAAAAGGCCCATAGAACCTAAACTAGATACGCCTTGAACACTGTAAGGATTGTCAATGACTTGCACTCTTTCCTCGCCAATCAATTTGATGTCGTATTCCAAAAAATACTACTCCCTTGAAATAGCATAGAACATAAGGCGCCGTTTTCCGACATGTGGTAAGATACTGACAAACAACCGATATAACATAATCCCCTTGATTTACATATCAGCCCCCCATATAGTCCAGAATAGCCGACCATATCAACAGAAATAAAACTTCCCTCATTCTCAATTTAATTGTACAAATTCCATTCCCCAGCCGCCAATATGTCTCAAGCCGAAAACACTTAACTCCACCACTATCTTCGAATGGACTCGACAACGACGAACATCATCCCAAGTTGATTGTCAATAGTCAAAACCAACCACCCCTCCCATTCACATTGGCCTACGACTCTCGCATCTGCATATAAATTCCCCAATCCAGAGCCATCAGCAATTATCATTTCGAAACTCTTAAAAGAATCTCCGCAATAAATTATAACCTCCCAGAGACCATGAGACCTTCAAATTGGGTCATTCCGATGCTCAATGCATAAGGACCCATGGAAGAGATAAGTAATGTTCCATTTTTGTGATTGCATTCCACAGCGAGATACACATAAAGATATTGCAGCACTTGACAATCAACCCACGATGTCTACAAACGTCTTAAATCTACCAATGAGGGGGGCGCAACAGAATTAATTTGTTGTGCAACAAAAAACTTTTCGGATCGCTGACAAGAGTGCGACGAGATGCGGGCGCTCAAAACGACCTTTTTTCGGGGGCTCCAAGAAATTACTTAATTGCAGCACAATGACACTTTTATTGAACGCATTTTCTTTCTCACTTCATTTTTTGTGAAACTGCTGCGATTTTGGGAGAGAAAAATCTAAAACCACTTATAAATGTATCTACAGAACATGGAGTGTTCAAATAAGAAACAAGGCAACTGTTTGTTCTCACCGATTCGATACATCAACGGGTCTTTGGATTCGTCAGCTCCCCGAAACGCCCGAAACGCCCTAATCGATTATTTTTTTTATTTTTGTGTTTTTTTTGGTTAGCGGTGTTGTGCCACGTATCTAAGGTTGAGGGGGCGCCGAATAGGTAAACGAACTCAAATGATAATAGTGCGGCTTCTGGTTCCCATCGGTTATTTAGAGGCTTTGAAATGGTAGGAAGGGTATTTGAAGTGTGAACATGAATACAACCATTAATCAACAAATTTCGACGGTGCAACTATTTTTGGTGGAAGTTTATTTTACCCCGCGAAGAATTGGTGTTCAACTTGAAGTCGATGCGGAATAAAGAGCGAAGTGATCCTTGTTGGTTTAGCCTAGGGGAAGTGCTGATCACCTCTTGAACATTATAAATGGGCCTATTGATTAATTGGTTTAGGCATGTCCGATATGGTTGGCATACATGACATATTTACACGAATGATTTATATCACGCGATAAAAAATGGAAATAACACAAGAAAGCTTTATTTGGAGAAATGGGTAAAGAATGGATTCGATTCACAATTTTAAGAAAATGCGTTAAACAGGCAACACAATTTATTGATTTATCTGTTTACCTAGTCGAAAGTTGTGTTCTGTTTAATTGGCCTATATATGTTATTGCGTCCCAACAACGTGGTGGGGGAAGTTTCAACGAAGACAAAAGCATGTTAAATGTCATCGAAAGGTTCCAACCGGATAAATGATGGGAGAATGGCTAATAATAATGATTTATAAAAGAAAGGAGAGAAACCGCTTTTCATCGGAATCGACAAGGGAGGTTTCATAAAAGCAGGCGGAAGAAGTAGGAGCGCTCAGTGGTAAATTTTGGACCAAAAATACCAGTCTAATGTGTCTTAGCAGTACATAGTATGAATTTAATTTCATAGCGTCAATTTTAATCATTTGATCAGTATTGAAATTAAAAATAAAAAGAATTTGCAAACATTTAAAATAAACATTTTTGAAGCCCGCCAACTCTGAAAATGGTTTATATTTGAAATAACATACGAGGTGAAGTTTCTTTGAAATGTTTTTTTTTTCTCCTGCGTTTTGTTTCAAACATGCCTATGATACACTCTCCATAAACTAAGAACTTGCGCACTAAACCCGATATTACTCACCGCCTGACCTTAATTCACTATCGAAAATTTATGGTAAACCTCACACCACAAAAAAGGAGACCCTCTAAATTGCGCCAACTATAGAGTCGTAAGTCTCCTCAACATAAGTTTCCTACAAGATCCTATCTGTCGTAATATGTGAACGCCTGAAACCGTTTACCAACAACCTGATCGACCCTTATCAGTGTAGGCCAGGAAAGTCCACAACCGATCAAATCTTCACACTTCGGCAGATCCTGGAAAAAACCGAAGAAGTCCAAATCGATACCCACCACCTATTCATCGATTTCAAAGCCGCATACGACAGCATTTATTGAGACGAACTATACAGAGCCATGTCTAGTTTTGGTATACCGACCAGACTCGTCCGTTTGTGTAGGATGACGATGGAGAAATCTCGCTGCTCTAGCTTCTTCATTCATGTTTGTGTGGCAATTCATTATTTTTGGTACAAAGCAGGTCCTCTGCTGTTTAACGCCGAGTCCGAACAACAAATCGGAGAAGCTTCTCATGACGGTGTTACGTTTGGATGTTGTCAGGCATTCGCAAGAGCTGGAGTAGTAAAAAACTTTCACTTTCTCACGCTTAGTAGTCCAACATTCGATTTCCATCATGTGTTAATTCACCACTGAACCTTTCTCATCGCTTTACTTTCCTAAACACCCACCCGAACTGAATCATTTCTGTAGACAACCAAACACAATTTGCATTGTGTGTATATGAGCGCCTGATCCTTTGGGATTATGCTCATGGACCTCCATCCGTACATATTAACTCGCGAAAATTTCTACTCGCAAATATGTCTTCCTTACCGCCCAGATAACAATCATTCATATAATGCAATAAATTTAATTTCCGCAAGCAATTATTTCGGTAGGCCTTATATCGGGTTTTTCAATAGGGACGCAACAAAAGTTGAGCGACAGGGACAGCCAACGACGCCATATTTCTTGCCGCTCTTTTGACATTTCTCTTCAGTAAGGTTTGCCATTTCATGAAGGAAAGATATACGATCCAACAACGAGTCGAAATTATTAAAATTTACAACCGAAATTCGGAGTCAGTGGCCTCAACGTTAAGAGCGCTACGTCCAATGGCCTAGCAGATCAACAATTGAGCGTCTAGTGGAAAAATTTGAATCCACAGGCACAGTACAAAATGTTCACGGGCCAGTGAGACAAAGAAGTACCCGTAGTGTCGAGAATATTGCTGCCGCTGAGGCTTCAGTTGAAGAAAGCCCAAATGCGTCTCTCACACGTCGTTCTCAAGCGTTGGGCATCTCTGTGACGTCGTTGTGGCGAATTTTGCGAAAAGATTTTGGCCAACATCCTTACAAGATTAAATTGACGCAAGAACTGAAGCCGCTTGACCACCAGAAGAGTCGTATGTTCGTGAATTGGGCTGAGCAACAACTTGAAAATGATTCGGATTTTCATCGAAAAATCATCTTTAGCGATGAGGCTCATTTCTGGCTGAATGGCTTCGTCAATAAACAAAATATGCGGTATTGGTCAGGCAGCAATCCACACGTACTCCATGCGTCATCATTGCATCCCGAAAAAATTACGGTTTGGTGTGGTTTATGGGCCGGCGGCGTCATTGGGCCGTACTTCTCCCGTGATGATCAAGACCGGCACGTTACTGTGAATGGGAATCGCTACCGTTCAAGGATAACCGAATATTTTTGGCCCCAATTGGATGATATGGACTTGGGGGACATGTGGTTCCAACAGGACGGCGCCACAAGCCACACAGCTAATGCAACAATAAATTTATTGGAAACCAAGTTTGGAGAACGTGTTATCTCACGAAATGGTCCAGTCGCTTGGCCGCCTCGGTCGTGCGATTTGACGGCGTTAGACTATTTCCTGTGGGGCTACGTCAAGTCTATGGCCTATGCCAACAAGCCAGCGACGATTGATGAACTTTGTACGAATATCGAACGTGAAATTGCAGCAGTATCGGCCGATTTATGCTTGAAAACCGTCGGAAATTGGGTTCAGCGTCTGGATTTCTGCAAGCGTGCGCGTGGGGGTCATGCAAAAGAAATCGAGTTCCATACATAATGGCATCGAACGTACTTTCACAGGAATAAAGAATTTCATTGATATCCAAAACCGTTTTGTTTTCATTGATATTCAAAAGCGCTTTTGTAGCGCTCTTATTGAAAAACTCTTATTGTACGCGGAGGTTCAGCATTTTTGCAGTCAACTGTTTGGGACATTATGCAGGAAAATTCACAATGATAATCGAAGTTATGATGGTTTAACTTCTGTTAGAATGTTTTTAAACTTCCGGAGAATTGTGTACATGTAACAGATGTTTCGGTAGAACTTCGCAAGAAGTGGCACCCTTTTGTTCGAAAAAAATTCAACAAGGATGATATGCTCACGCCTTTATTTGTTGCTTCGGTTCAAATAAGCTAACATAAGATTTTAAACATAATCTCGTTACTGCGAGGGTTGTTGCAGCCTTACTATGACTACCTACTATCATAACGGCTGATAAGACAATTTCTGGCGATGATTCGAGGGATTCTTTTAAATCGGTCGGTAGATTGATACTGGATTGCTGCAGCGCATAATAAATTATTACCTCAACTGCTAGCTTTTCTTAGTGACTAGAAATGGAAACACTGGTCTTAGCAGATATCGGAACTAATATATATAGTCCGTACCAAAACAGTTGGCCAACGGTCGATTGCGCAGAGAGAGGATTTAAGAGAACAAAAATGACGCGAAAGAGATTTAATCACTAAGCGTTTTTGCCTGTAATTTACAATGCGTAACCCAACTTTACAGTGCTTAGAACTAAAATGCTGTTGAATATCTAAATAAACTTAATTTTTTATTATGAGGTCGACTTTTATACATTTCTACCTAGAGGTCCGATTGTATTTGAAAGGGTTCCCAACCCTTTTTATGGTTGAACATTTCGTGGTTTAGCGCTAGGTACCTGTATGGGTGGTGTGCTCAATTTTATCTCGCTATAATTTACACTTTTAATCAAGGTTACAAATTTAAAAGTGGTGGGTAGTTCAATAAGTTTTAAAAACTGCATTTCTTAAAAAAAAATTATTGAAGAATCAAGAACGTTCACCATTTTGTCTTTAACGAACCGTTTAATACCCCATCCTCTTTTTTGTGACAGAAAATCGTGCCTATTGTTATTGGGTATAAAATCGTTTACGTTTCCAAAAAATTCCCAAATTGTAATTTTTTTATTAAATTTACCTACCTCGCCCAAATTCAATGATATAAACAAAAAAAAATTAGTGTGACACTGCAATTTACTTTACTTTGCGTGCCAATATCAGTACCTACATGACAATATGCACGACACAATTAATAATGATCAACGAAAGCATAATGAGCAAATAGGGTTTAAATCTAAAACCGTACACCTTCATACAGACACAGTCACACAATCAATTCATGTGCAATGTTTTGCTTAATCTATCCGACCGTGATCACATCATACTCCTACAAAGAACCGACAAGACAAAACACGAAACAATATATTTTCCTCCAAGTAAAGTTGACATATAATGGTCTATATTTTTCCTCCGCTCCTAATTTCAGTATAACAGAAGGAAAATGAAGAAACCACCCTCAGTGAGATCGCGACAGCGATTTTGAACACAAGGCAGGGTATACGTCGTTTTCCACCCATTTTCGTCTCTTTATGCTTGTTTTTGCAATTTTAAGAGATTGTAAAACACATTTTAAGAGACCTGCGCAGTAGAATGGCCAACTGTTTTGGTACGCACTATAATATGAACCTTCGTTGTAGCTCTCTTAATAAAGCTTGACCATTTTCACAAATATTCTTCATCTTATCTTACTAAATCTGATTACTGGAACATGGTCATTATATACTAATCCGAACTAGTTTCGAAAGATTCGGAGTTTTTAACTCGTTTAACATATAAAAAGGTTTCATTTTCGCAAAAATATCATTTCATCTGGAAAATTATTAAAAAAAAAAAAGGCTGCTGGAGGTAATTGCAAGACGTTTGAAAGCATGAACGACAAAAATGTTATGGATTCTGCATCTGAACATAAAAGTCGTGTCTATATGCAAAGCATGGTACCTGATCCCAATAACTAACATCAAGTTCCCCTTCAGTAGACAAGTAAAAATCGTAGGCACGTTGCTACAATTCACAAAATGCCACCAGAGCCACAATGAGAACCGATTAAACATGCGGCTGGCATGAATGGCTTTGTTGACTTGAAATAACACACAAGCAATACGTTAAACCCTATATCCCTTCAAATGACTTGGCATGGGCGACAATTGTCTCACTCTTGTCTCACAGCCAATCGGGGTACATTTTGTTTTTTAATTTCAATCAGTCCCCGCTATGTGTCCACGTCCCGATCGCAAGCGAACCCCACAAAGACTGTTATAAATATTAACGTCTTTGACGATTTTATCGTCAAAATGTTGACAGACTATGAGCACGTCATATGCATATCAAAAGGTTTATCAAACCAGAACGTGGTTCACGCGTCTCATTTGCGCATGCGCAATCACCTTCGGTTTTTTTTCTGTTCAGAAATTTATCACACGTGGCTGTGTTGCTTATCAGCCTAGGAAGGGTGTCTAAAAAAAATAAAAATAGGGACTCAAAAGTGCCACCTTTAAGGAGGCACCATGTGCGAGGATTCTTTTAATGTACACTCTCCAAGAGGCAGAGGGTTGTTTTGAGTATTAAATTGAATTTACCGTCCACACGCCAGGTGATAGCGCCAGGCGCAGCCCAATGTATCATTGTCAGTCCAGCATTGGGCTCGTTAGCTGGCCCAGATAAGATCACCGCAATGTCAGATTATATAGTTGTGTGTGCAACCCATTAAAAGCAACTCACGACCGCGACTGGTCGCTCGCTTCCTTAGTTTGCATACGATTATAAATTGACGTAAGATCTCGCTCTATGCTCAGCCTGGACTATTAGCGACAACGATGGCGTAGTTCTTAGAAGTGTCGATTTCTCATTCTCAGATACAACAAACCTATGGTATACCTGTGACTGAGTGCATGCACGATTTACATTCATAGGGGTGGGTAATGCAATTCATTAATAAAAGATGGACGCGACACAGCAGTGTTGAAGGTTGTGATACCTGCGTGATGTTGACACCTGACGAAAATGCATGCAAACACTCTGCGTGTCCTTCGTGTAACCTGACTGCAATGGGTGTTCTTTTCCGAGGAAAATAATTAGACAACGTGAAGGAATCCACAAGGCCGCCCGATGGCGAACACAATGTATTTGCTTTGGTCAATTACTGCCGATCTTGAATGATAAGTAGTCTACGTTCGATTGGCGAAAGACTTGTCGCGACAGGGTATTTACAAAACTGTCTGTCTACTTAGCAATGTCGTCTTACAATCTAATCGACACGATGATAATATATCATAGATACTTACAAGTCCAACAGGTATCAGCAATCCAATGATGTACAGCATCCAGTTGCGCACAGTCGAGTCGTGGAAGGGATGCATCAGGGATTCATCGTCACAGAAAAATCCCCTCTTGAATGGCGTTCCGACCAAGAAGAAAATCAGAATTGGAAATCCAACTGCAAAGATACAAAACAATGGAAATTATTTTTAGAATCAAGATATTGCACAACATATGTGCACACACTGCCCTAGAAAACGCGCTCGTCATACAAGCGCATTGGATTATCGCATCTCGCACATTGATTCCACTTATTGAACACCACACTCACACTAATTGGTACTCGAAACTGATAAGAGTGTTGGTGGGATGACAAAAGATACGATTCCGATGATGTACGAGTATCCATTAAAAGCGCAAAATGATGCGATGCTTGGTAAAAATTCTGTCTTTTAATCAAACTGCAGCTTGTGATATCGGATAGTGGAGAGCTGGTTTGGCAGGACTGATTGGTTGGAATTTTAATTCATAACGATGCCCGCCGTTCGATTGGCGGTAACCGGACGGTGGAATTTATGTGAACTAAATGACAAACGTTGGCTTAATTAAGGCAGAGTGCTAGCCGATGTTTATTACTCATATTTCTGGTTAGGTGGTGATATTTGGATAAATCAAAGGTGGCCACATGCTGATGATGAAATAAAAAAATTAAACGGCATGCTGTGAGAGTGATCCAGCGATGTGGCGGCGGACGAGGGAATGTTTAATTAGCTGCGGTTATACAAAATGATGGGAGACAGTTTAATATCGAAATTCGTTAGTGCTGTCTGGTAGACATTTTACACGAAAAGTTCAGTTTAAACACCCGTAAGGAGGCGGACAAATCTCACGCACTTTTTATGAGAAGGTGATAGAAATGTGGGAGTGACATGCGGTCGGCTTTTAGTTATGCAAATCTGTGTCGAAGTTGGGTTTTAAATAACACAAGTTACGATAAACAGGTGCCGTTATTTAACACCAAACAGATTTCAAGAAAGCGACAGTAATAGACTTTTGACTATCAAACACGCATGGAGATTGTTGATAGTAGTCCCGTTTAAGGTTGCTAGACCACCTTTCCCTTCTAACTCCATTCTTGAACTTCATGACATTGCAGACATATAGTGAGTTTTCTAATTTACAAAACTTTTGCAGCTAAAGATACGCAAACTTCAGGTTTTTACGTACCACAAAATAGATGTATAACTTGATTTTAATTCAATGCAGAGTACGTCACAAAACCTTGCAGACCACTTGTTATACTTTTAATTGCATTCTTCAAAATATTTTTTATGTATTAAGTAAGTGAGTTGTATAAACTTTAAAACAATTTCCAGAAACCAGAAACGCATATCCTGAGAGGCTTAAAGAAACCCTTGTCCATGTATATGGTCTTCGAATAAGGACATCTGAACTTTGACAGTTGATAGCGACCTTGTTCTATAAGCTACATCTGAGAGCTGCCATTTTTTTTAGTTTATTTTGCTAAATTAAGAAAAAAAGGTTTTCTGTTCGCAGGACGTTCCGCACGCTTCGTCCATATTAGGGCCCAGTTATAGCTATCATTGAACAGCCTCATTGGAAATTTTCTTTTACTTCTTGCGGCTTTTTTTTTATAAATATAATCATTGGCGAGTTGGTGTCAAAACAAAGATTATGAATTTTAGAACATGTGTATCCAAAAACTTTTAAATTTCTAGTTATAGTTTTCGCAGAAAATAACTTCTTATTATTCACTGATCAACGTTTTTATGAAGTTATGATTGTCATTCCACCGAACTGAAACGGAATTTTCCAATAATTCCTATAAGAAGATATGGGGGTGACATTTCAACTCCATCATGTCCAATGAAATTGGTCAATGAAAGCTATAACTATGCCATTGCAGTCGCTATAATCTTTCTATCGAGAGGACTATTCGCAGTGTGGTGGATAAAATTGAGTCCACTGGTTCAGTAAACGATAAACCAACACAAAAAAAAAAAACGCAAGATATGCAGAAAACATCGCCACAGTCCGTGAGAGTGTGCAGTTGAAACCGAGGCAGCGAATTTTGCGTTGTGACTTGGGTCTCCACCCGTACAAAATTAAACTAACCCAGGAGCTGAAGGTTAACGACCATAGACAACGGCGCGTGTTTCCTGAATGAGCTCTGCAGTCAGTGTTTGAAACTGATTAAGTTTTCATCGAAAAATTATCTTCAGCGATGAGGCCCAAACGAAATTTTCCAATTTGGGAGGATACCAATCCACATGAAATCCAAGAGCGTCCAACGCATCACGAAAAAAATCACAGTTTGGTGTGGATTTTTAGCTGGTGGCGTTATCGGTCTATAATTCTTTCGGAATGACGTTGGCCACACCATCACCGTTTGGTTGGTAACGACATTACACGAATTCCAAATAGTAGTATCACGAAGTAGACTTTCAAGACACATGTGTAAGGCGAGGTGCCCCAAAACGCAATACAAACAACTCCAATTGACAGACGTTTTTGTAGGCTCGAACTTAAATACAAATTATCACAAAAAAATTCTTACTTGTACCCACCACGATTGAAGTCGTACATTAATGAGTAAGATTAGCGAGAGATACTAATCGAATTTCCTAGAATGCAGTAAAATTTTGGCAATTGTCCTATTTTAAAAAAAAAAAAATAAGACGCACTTTTAATATTAGGCTGTGTTCAGGTTTCTTATTGAGTAGCACTTCCTTTACATTAACCTGAAGGGTGTGTTTTTTCTGAACAACATATTTTTTCCCTATTATATCCTCGACTTGTCCTTGTTCTGCTGAGGGAAATATAAAATAATACAAAAATTCGAAAATACCCTGAACGTATTCAGATACTCGAAACACTTAAATTCCATAACTATATCCGAGTATACTATACACGTCGTTTCTTGTGTGTACAATGTATTCACCCCTTTTCTAAATCAAAAAAAAAAATTGTGTGTATTTTTCTGCCAAATCTTCAACGCATAATAAAACTCAGTGCAAGCATACAATCAAACAAAAGAGAACAAAACACCATTAGTACCTCGTACTCAGTACACAAATCGTAAACAAAACCATCTTCGAAAATTTGGAAACAGCATGTCTTAACGTCTTCTAAATACACAAACATTTAAACTGTAAATTGAAAACAACAGCAATCACACGTATATTTCTTTGAATATTCCCTTATTCCCTAGGATTTTCTATTTTGTTTCGCCTTGGATCGTGAATTTTATGAGTCACATAAGGAAAACGAAATGCAATCCGATCTGCACCTGTTTTTGAAATATTCGTCAGAAATTCAATTTGGTAGGTCTTGGGTGCAATAAAAAAAACTTTTTAATGTTCACCACATATCACAAGTATATGTGGTTGTTTTGATCAACTATGGAGCCTTCCATAAAGTTGGGACTATTCGCATACACCCAGCTATGTGTTCCCCCATGTATGTACCGCAGCGGATGCTTGAATTTAATTACCTAGTTTATGAAGTTCTTCAAGTCGTATTCACATTGTGGAAATTAGGTGTAAACGAGGTTATATCGGCACGAAGGCAAATAAATCATATTGTGTAGGTGTTCACATTTCCATAGCTATAGGCCTGGTCGACACGCTGTTAATTGAACACCAGTGTACTGAATTTTTAATTAAAAACAAAAAGATGCAGTCATTGGGATGGTGAATTGAAGTGGGTCTTATATTTTGTAATGGTGGTTACGAGCTTAGTGTGACGTTAGGAAATTCATAGTATTGCTGGAATTCAATTTAATTGTTTCCACGAAACTTTTACAAGTTGATTTAGAATTAAAACAGATAAAATATTTTAGATTGAGTACTTTTTTATGAAACGGGAAGTAACACTTGCGATAGAATCCCGAATCGAGAAGAGGAAACTCTGTACATCAAAGCAGTACTAAATGAATCCTTGATAGGCTAGCAGACAACAAACAACTATGTACATAAATGCTATCTACAATAACTTTTCGAAAACATATGAAATTCCACCTACAATAACTTTTCAGAAACACATGACGGATAAGGAGCAAAAGGCTGCGTATATATTGAGAGGTTCTAGAAATCTTGATCAACTACAAACCAGGAATCCAGTATTCTGGATGTCCGAATATTCCGTGCGAGAGGTTAACATCGACAAGTTGAGAATGTGGATATCCACCACTCCACAACAAATGCGACATGCTTTGGGGGGAAAAAATTGAACTGCCAAGCTCTTTGCAAAACGAGTATCACTTAACTTCTCTATTAACTACATACCACCAGCATCTACTAAAAATACAAATTTTTGGCGCAACAGGCTCGTTAGTACCCAGGGCCGAGCTTTCTCAAAACCAATCATGTGTGCGTGTGTACTTCTTGCACGATGGTGGGACCTCCTGTTTTATGCCGACTCCGAACGGCGAATTTGAGACAAGCTTGTCTTGACAATTGATACTACTCGGATCATTTGTCAGATCATCACGAGAGGAGGGCCAATGAAAAATCATTTAGGTGTTGCTACGGCTGGGAATCGAACCCAGTCCTTCTGCGCGTGCAGTCCTTAACCATCGTGCCACTGAGCCCGTCAGCATCTACTGTCGAAGAAAAATGGCGACGATGTCAACGAGTAATTAGATTAGCCGCAACTGATTTGCTAAGTTTCCTGCGTTCACCGGTAAGAAACCCTTGGCTTGATAAAAAGTGTAGACAGATGCTCGAAGCCCAGAACGAGGTCTACAAATCAAGGCGTATGTGAAGACGAGAGCTGCCATTGAGCTTAATAGGAACACCGGCTTCTCAGATAGAAAAAATATCTGAAAAGCCGGTGTACTTTAGCCAGCAAAGCGCGCGATCAAAGACACAGAAAGATGCCTATCCAGGAAAGGTGTTTTTAAGTTTTACTAAAGTAAAACCCATACGAGATGCGAACAGGCTTCTGTCAAAATGAACAAGAAAGATAATAGTTGCGACACAATTTATGCTGATAATATGGGAGAGGTACTTTTGTAGACCATTAAACGGCGATAACAAACAATCTTCCGCTGTCAGACAGAAGGGGCCATTCAATAATAGCAATATTAGCATTCGAATATTGAAAAAATAGGAAAATTATTCTATGGCGGGTTGTACTGGCACAGCCCGAAATATATTTGGATCTCGTTTCTCATGTGTAAACGTGTACCCCGCCATCCCGTACCAAGAAGCTGGTGAGCTAAAGTTTCAGTTTTTTGTTGGAAATGCGTCATCTGTATGGCTTTTTAATATTTGATCGACAAAAGTTTTCTGCCTATACAGGATGACGATGACGGACTCTCTCTCTCTCTGCTCCATCAGGGCCGGATACGAGCCCACAAAAACATTCGATACCAGAGGCACAATCTTAAAAAAATCGGTGCAACTACAAGTATACACAGACTGTATTGACATCATTGCTCGGACGATGTCACATCCAAAGTCAGCTAGTAGTTTAGTTTTAAATGAGTGTAAGACCAAGTGTATGCTGTCAACATGAATGGAAACACAACATCGACGAATTAGACAGAACGTCAACATTTTTTAGGTACTACGGGACTTTTTCTACCTCGGCTCCCCCATTAACTGTGACAAGAACATCTCGTCAGAAATAAAGGGTGATCCATTTCGAGGTTCCCTACTTTTTTAAAGAAAAAAACACAGAAAATTCAAATTTAACGTTTATTATCATTTGAAAGAACATTCTTTGGCATTAATTTTTTGAAGATTATGTCTATCAAATGTTGGCCGTTGCTACGTCGCAGATGGTCCATCCGTTGAGTCCAATTTTCGATCACTCGTTCGAGCATTTCGACTGGTAACTGGCGAATGACACGCGTGATGTTTTCCTCCAAGGCCTCAATCGAAGCGGGTTTGTCGGCATAAGCTTTTGACTTTACATATCCCCACAGGAAAAAGTCTAACGGTGTGATATCCGATTATGTTGACCATAAGTTGAGCGAAGTGCACGAAACACATTCCTCACAGAACGTGAATTTTCATAATAAAGTTGAACAATTTGTAAACGTTGTTCACGCGTAAGTCTTTCCGTTATGAAATGCCAAACAATACTAAACAAACATAACATGACAGCGTGACACGACTCCCACGTGATCTGTCAAAAAAGGCTATTGAAAAAAGTATCTCTACTTGGATCACCCATTATAACGACCAATTTCTTCTGCCAGCCGAAGTTTCTTTGGGCTAAGAATGCAATTTATAATCGTAATCATTATGTCAAAAGCTGAAGAAAAATCATTGGTTGCTTTTAGCGAAAAATTCTTCGAAAAACCTTCGTTACCGTTTGCGTTGACGCGATACGGAGACGAAGATTCAATCAAGAAGGAACTATACAGCGACACGGGCCTGATCAAAAAAGCTCCGCATTGGAAGTTTTAGATAACACCAATACTCCGGCTTGCAGTCTTCAATTCCCAGCCATACGTAGGACGCAGTAGAGGAGCCTGAAGTGGCGCGCACAAGTAGAGACCGACCTCAATAATTTTTCTTACAACACAATTTGTGTAAGGAATAAAAGAAATCAAAATTTAAATGAATAAATAATCACCTGGCACCAAATGAGATCGGCCTACACCCACCATATTTATAACAAATGGTGGATAGTGACTATGATTACTGATTAGAATTTTTTTTTAAATGATCGTAATTACGTTTTGAATAAATAACTGAGTGACAAAATGACAAAAGAAAATTGTATCCACATTCCTTTCAAGTTTTAACTGAATGTATCTAAAACAAACTGTGAGATATAAACTAAAACTAATGTTAAACATGAGAAAAACCTTTCAAGGCTGAATACAAATGTTCCCATTAAACAAAAAACCACACAATAGGCGCAACACGACTTCGAGGTAACCTCAAAAATTCGTTACAACTCATGAGCGGGTTATGTGAAGCGTTATCACCTAGAGATTTTCTCTTTTTTGGATAATTGGTCTATCGCATCCATGGGTATACACTTTTTCTATTCAGTTTATCAGTTCCATGTTAGCATTAACGTTTTACCAAAACCATTTGACCGCACTCTTGTGATGACGGAATTACTTGAATTCGTAAAAGCCGAAAAAGGTGGAGCGGTTCATTAACTAAACAATTCCTTACTTATGATGCACCTTCGCCTATCTTCGTATACTTCCCGGAGAGACGTACATATATTCAGATTATTTAAAAAAAATACATAAACTGATAACCAATGTTGCCAGACAGACATTAATAACCAACAACACGTTGTAGGCGTGTCGTGTCGGCACATTGTCTGCATTTTTCAAACTCAATATCGTTCGGTCGACAGTCAACGAATATCGCAAGTGTCAACGATACATTTATTACAATCTTAAGCAACATAGGGGCACCAATAAACCACATTAAGGAACGACAACGATACAAATCGCCCCAAACATATAGCGTTCCTTTTTTTCGATGATGGATTGCTGACAATCGGGAACACACATTTTCATGTCTTCTTTGACTTGAGGAAAATTGTTGAACGATGACGAGACCGCTGGCAAAGCAATTAGTGTGAGGTTACCTTTGAGTATAATGATGATTATACAATCGATTTGTTGTGTCACTCCAAGCGAAGAGAGCAAAAATTAAAAAAAAAACCTTAATCACAGTATAGTGTACAATGGGTGCATTAACAAAATTAAATCGAGTATTATATATAGGAAAGGATTAATGAATCGATGCAGAATAAAGATAGTTTCGTTCAGTAGCCATTGGAATATCGGAAGGCTTGGCTTTGTAGTTATGTGTTTTTAACCGCATACACATACATGAGGTCACCGACGAAGTGATTGAGTAATTTCCGATATGCATTGTTGAAAAGTGCTACTATCACATTGGTTCACAATTTTAATTTATGTATCTAGAAACGTTTAACCTATCTCGCTATAATTTGAGGTATGTAAGCGTTCATTAACTTTAATAAATTTAAGTGGTAAGCACTTAAGTAAGAGTGGCAGTTGATTGCTTTTAATGATTTTTCACAATGGAATGTGGGAGAGGTTTTTTGTTATTTTTTTTTTATCTTTTCAAAAATGACGAACAGTTTTGGTAAAGGTATAATTAAAGGGTGATCCATTTCGAGGTTCCCTACTTTTTTAAAGAAAAAAACACAGAAAATTCAAATTTAATGGAAACGTTTATTATCATTTGAAAGAACATTCTTTGGCATTTATTTTTTGAAGATTATGTCTATCAAATGTTGGCCGTTGCTACGTCGCAGAAGGTCCATCCGTTGAGTCCAATTTTCGATCACTCGTTCGAGCATTTCGACTGGTAACTGGCCTATGACACGCGTGATGTTTTCCTCCAAGGCCTGAATCGAAGCGGGTTTGTCGGCATAAGCTTTTGACTTTACATATCCCCACAGGAAAAAGTCTAACGGTGTGATATCACACGATCTTGGTGGCCAATCGACTGGCCCAAAACGTGAAATTATGTGCTCACCGAAATGTTCTCTCAATAAGTCCATTGATTGATGCGATGTGTGGAAGTGGCGCCGTCTTGCTGAAACCAAATGTCGCCGAGATCACGAGCTTCAATTTCAGGCATCAAATAGTCGGTTATCATGGCACGATAACGGTCGTCATTGACGGTTACGTTCGCACCGGCATAATTTTTAAAGAAATATGGACCGATGATTCCACCGGCCCACAAACCACACCAAACCGTTGTTTTTTCTGGATGAAGTGGCAGTTCTTCAATCTCTTCAGGTTGCTCTTCGTCCCAAATGCGGCAATTTTGTTTGTTTACATACCCATTGAGCCAGAAATGGTCCTCATCGCTAAACAAAATTTGCCTCGAAAACGTCGGATCTTCTTGGAACTTTTCAAGAGCCCATAGTGCGAAGCGATGTTGCTTGGGAAGGTCAAGCGGCTTCAGTTGTTGCACAAGCTGTATTTTGTACGCTTTCAATTTAAGATCTTGACGTAAAATGCGCCAAGTCGTTCCATACGTCAGTCCGGGTTGCTGCGAACGGCGCCGAATCGACTCTCTACGGTCTTCGTGTACACTCTCAGCTACGGCCGCTATATTTTCTTTACAGCGTGCTGGACGTGGTCTATTCGGTCGAATATTATCCAATAATGAATGCTGGGTCTCAAAATGGGTGATGGTGTTGCGAATAGTACGCTTAGTAGGCCGATTATGTTGACCATAAGTTGAGCGAAGTGCACGAAACACAAATTTTCATAATAAAGTTGAACAATTTGTAAACGTTGTTCGCGCGTAAGTCTTTCCATTATGAAATGCCAAACAATACTAAACAAAAATAACATGACAGCATGACACGACTCACACGTGATCTGTCAAAAAAGGCTATTGAAAAAAGTATCTCTACTTTATAGAGATATTTTGACACAATAAACAGTTTCATATATTTGTAACCAATAGAAAATCGAAAACATGCTTTTTTAAACTGTTAAAATATTTTATTTTTCTAATAAAAAATATTTTAAATTTTTATAAAAATAAGCAAAAACAAAATAATTTTCGTTTACCCTTTTATAACCCGCAGAAAAATTAGTATAGGAATAGGAATAAGGATTGTTTTGTAAGATTCTGCCAAAGAAGATTGATCTCCGATCATAATCACTGTTCCATCTATCACCGACGCCCTGTCAAATCATCTGGGAAGTGTTCGAATTGTCATAATAAGCTCCATTGCTACCTTTTGTGCAATAAATGGTTCACAAGAATAACTAGTTACGACATACTAAAGCATCTGTGTATGGGGCCTGTTTGCGGCTAGAATTTGTATTTCTGCTGACAATCCTATTTCGTTGTAATTAATAAAAGCAAACCTCCACCCGCACAAATGCCTTAAGCATCGTCTAATTCGATTAAAGTGATGAAATTTAAATTCACTTGATGTGGCTGTTGATGTGCTGATGATGATTAAGATGTTGTCTTGTATAAAGCCGATTTAAGGCTGACCACTTGATCAACAGCTGCGTGCTTCTCTTTTCATCTGAATAGATCGCATGTATTATGCGGACCTCAATGATCGCGCAAAAAAAAAACACACACGCAGTTCTCGTACTCGTACACCCTCAGAATACGCTAAATTTTGTACTCTTTCCATCCATAAATTGCGGTTCAAAGTTCATATAGTAAAAGGGTCGTTCCTGACTTCCGCGAACTGTTAATAAGTTTTAATTTTCCCATAAAAAAAAACCGTGTATGCTCCCACCCCCGCCTAAAGCGTACATAATCGGATACAGACGTCGTCGGGATCTGATCTTAGGACGAGTTGTGATGTCAGCTTGCGTGCATATAGGGACTGATTTGTGGAATCTTCTTTGTTTCGGTTAATTGGGTTTGATTTTTGCGTTTTGCGGTTCATTGTTCTGTGGATTTTTGTTAAATGCAAGTGTATACCTTAAACGGGGGAGCTCTGCGGTATAAATTAATGTTCCACTTTAAAGTGAACATTGCTGGACACCCTATTGCTATGATTTGAAGCTGTTAGCAGCCCACCAGCAGAATATAACCAAAAACAAAACAAAGACCCACCCCATGTTGCAGTGATTTGATATGGAAAAGCGGAACGCAAAACAATCTCGTCTGTAGAGATACTATCTATGTAAGCATTGTGTTTTACGCTTAATAACAATTTCCTTTTTGTCGCACACCAATATCAAAACAACACACTTTTTATGTGGGTTCGGTGACTGCGGGTGTTTAAGAGCTTTCCATTTAAGGGGAGAGAGATAAATTGTATCTGCTTGCTTTTTATTAATATAAACTTGACACCATTTTGTTTGTTTTGCTTGTTATCAGTTAGATAACTTAACTATGTGCTGAGATTTTGTGGTTTATTGCAAAACTCACTATTTTTAAATAGCTGTTTATGACGTCAAGTCATTTGTTTATAGAAAGATATTTTTTGTCAGGTTCAGTTTTGACTTATAGTTCAGATGAAGCGAGAAGCATACCTAACATATTTATTTATCGTTCAATGTCAATGGCAGTATACAGGGCCCTCATTACGTAAAGCGATTATAGTTTGACGATAACAATTCGACGGTACATCTTGCATCACGTCATTTCTGCTGTTGGTGATATCACTTTATTTGCTTCACGTAAAACAATAATCGTCAAATCGCAGACGATTATTGAGCGATTGCTCATGATGTCTCGACTACCATCTGAGTGATAATCGTTTTCAAAGTTACGGAATGACCCCATATTCTGGCTAGCTCATCATTCATACAAGATAGATATTTTTGAATACTGCCATCTTGTTAATAAATAGTCAAGATCGTAGAACGTCCAAATAGGTGACGTAAAGGCCAGAAAATGATGTGTGGGTTTATAATACGTGCCAAATTTATTCCCGATTGCCTTTTTACGTACCTACGCAGCTAGTTGTTAGATTAATATAGACCCTTAGTCCTAATGAGCCTGAAATTTTTGTTTTGTTTGCCTAATCCACAAATAGAGAATCATTTGTGGAGAGCACTGACGGAATATTTTATAGTTTATCTATATAGGTACTGAGATATTTTCTCAATATATTTGTTGCCACGTCCCCTAAAGAGGCAAGAGTGTTGCAGTCTCCACCTTTAAGGATTTACTATCACTTATCACTAGACTCCAGAACATAACCGACAGTACGTAATCCCATGGGGTGCTTATTTCACCAACCCATAAAGCACACCAAACAGTCAGTTTTTATTGATGTAACGGTGTCTCAACAAGTATCCACTCAACCAAAAGTGAGCTTCATCGCTAAACAAAATACAAACAAAAAATACAAATTTTTGGCGCAACGGGCTCGTTAGTACCCAGGGCCGAGCTTTCTCACAATCATGTGTGCGTGTGGACCTCCTGTCTTATGCCGACTCCGAACGGCGAATTTGAGATTAGCTTTTCTTGACAATTGATACTACTGGGATGACTTGTCAGATCATCACGAGTGGAGGGCCAGCCAGTGAAAAATCATTTAGGTGTTGCTACGGCTGGGAATCGAACCCAGACCTTCTGTGCGGCAGTTTATCGCACTAACCATCGCCCCACTGAGCGCCACAAAATCAGCAATGAAAATTGGGATCAACGGCAATCTTGTTTTGGGCCCATTCGCCGAATTTACGCCTTGCTAGGTGATCCTGTGGCTTCAACTCTTGCACGAGTTGGATTTTGTATGTTAGCACGCACAAACCAAGATCTTTCCGCAAAATCTTCCATAAAATAGATGGACACATATCCAATTTCTGTGCACGATGGCGGAAAAAATGATTTGGGTCTTCCTCAACGCTACGCTCAATACGCAGACCGTAAATGGACGCAGTGCGCGTTACTAATTTCGAACACAATTCGGAAGCGTTATTCAGACGTTGATATGCCAACCAAACTTAAAATAAATCACTTGACAGCTGACAAAATGGCCGCCAGTTAAAATAGTGTTGCCAATTTAAAGTTTTACACCTCTAAATACGTCGCTTCAATCGTCGACAATCGAAAGGAAATATTGCTAGTAATATTCAACGACACTATTAAAAACATTCGGATTAGAGGTGATGGATGAAAAAAATTAATACAAACCGTGGAAAATTTTTTTTGTTATTTTCGTAGCCTTATAAATGTATTTTTGTAAAAATTATTATTTGCCTTTTTGAATAAAGATGAAATTTTCTTTTGATCAAAATCATTAAATCTCTAATGAAATTTAAATTCCATATTAATCCGTTTAGATGCAATTTTTCAATTTGTAAAGAAGTGTTTAATATAAAATATTATTTAATTTACTTTTGTACATGTTACATTCATTTCCATCATACATTTCAGGCAATCAAAATATTTGCAATAGCATCGTTTTATATAAGTAATCTTCTAACCATTTTTGGAGATATTTTCATACTTAAAATATTAAAAATATTTGAGGTCATAATGAATGTTTTTTTTTGTTAAGTCGCACAGCAAATTAACATTTTGAATGAAATATTAAGCCGATCCAAAAACTTATGGACATTTTGCTAATTTGGAATTGTTTATAGAAATCGGGTAACCTTCATTTTATTTACGAATGAATTTATTTTTATGTATGATATATTATATATTTTATTATATTTATGTATGAATTTTCTTTTTCACTTTTTACAATCATTTTTCACCCATAACTTGCGATAAGACATTTTCGAATATTACCTTTTGGGACATTGGAAACTGTCCATTTATGCTTAAAGTTTGTTATACTAACGGGTGATCCAAGTAGAGATACTTTTTTCAATTGCTTTTTTTGACAGATCACGTGTGAGTCGTTTCATGCTGTCATGTTATTTTTGTTTAGTATTGTTTGGCATTTCATAATGGAAAGACTTACGCGTGAACAACGTTTACAAATTGTTCAACTTTATTATGAAAATTCACGTTCTGTGAGGAATGTGTTTCGCGCACTTCGCTCAACTTATGGTCAACATAATCGGCCTACTGAGCGTACTATTCGCAACACCATCACCCATTTCGAGACCCAGCATTCATAATTGGATAATATTCGACCGAATAGACCACGTCCAGCACGCTGTGAAGGAAATATAGCGGCCGTAGCTGAGAGTGAACACGAAGACCGTAGAGAGTCGATTCGGCGCCGTTCGCAGCAACTCGGACTGACGTATGGAACGACTTGGCGCATTTTACGTCAAGATCTTAAATTGAAAGCGTACAAAATACAGCTTGTGCAACAACTGAAACCGCTCGACCTTCCCAAGCGACATCGCTTCGCTCTAGGGGCTCTTGAAAAGTTCCAAGAAGATCCGACGTTTTCGAGGCAAATTTTGTTTAGCGATGAGACCCATTTCTGGCTCAATGGGTATGTAAACCAACGCTTATGCCGCATTTGGGACGAAGAGCAACCTGAAGAGATTGAAGAACTGCCACTTCATCCAGAAAAAAGAACGGTTTGGTGTGGTTTGTGGGCCGGTGGAATCATCGGTCCATATTTCTTTAAAAACTATGCCGGTGCGAACGTAACCGTCAATGGCGACCGTTATCGTGCCATGATAACCGACTATTTGATGCCTGAAATTGAAGCTCGTGATCTCGGCGACATTTGGTTTCAGCAAGACGGCGCCACTTCCCACACATCGCATCAATCAATGGACTTATTGAGAGAACATTTCGGTGAGCACATAATTTCACGTTTTGGGCCGGTCGATTGGCCACCAAGATCGTGTGATATCACACCGTTAGACTTTTTCCTGTGGGGATATGTAAAGTCAAAAGCTTATGCCGACAAACCCGCTTCGATTCAGGCCTTGGAGGAAAACATCACGCGTGTCATTCGCCAGTTACCAGTCGAAATGATCGAACGAGTGATCGAAAATTGGACTCAACGGATGGACCATCTGCGACGTAGCAACGGCCAACATTTGATAGACATAATCTTCAAAAAATAAATGCCGAAGAATGTTCTTTCAAATGATAATAAACATTCTCCATTAAATTTGAATTTTCTGTGTTTTTTTCTTTAAAAAAGTAGGGAACCTCGAAATGGATCACCCTTTACTTACCGGCAATTTTATTGCTTTAGAAATGTTCCAACAGCACACACTGTTCATGCTATGATGTTCGAATATGAGCGATATGAGTACTTTGGAAATGTAAGGTGCTCGGGCAGCTCTCGTAAGGACGTAAGGGAAAGTATTGCAACCGATCCTGAAACATCGATGCGATGACGTTCATCACAGTTAGGCATACCGCGTAGTACGATTCAGTTGGTCCAAGAGCTCAATCCAGGTGACCCAGAAAAAACGTCTGTGGAACTGTCTTAAATATCGCCGAAAATGACGAAGCATTTTTGGAAAATTTTATAATGACCGACGAGGTACACATTCATCTCAGTAAACAAATAAAATTGATGTGTAATAACCACGCGTAAGGTTTATGGGCCATAATTCTTCGAAAATTATGCGGGTACCAGCGTTACAGTCAATGGGTGCCGCTACAGAGCAATGCTTTAGGTCTTTCTTTTCACACTTGTGCAAGCAGACAACAATGCTGAGCTGATTTGGTTTCAGCAAGACGAAGCTACCGCTCACACTGCTAGTGAGACAATGAACTTGTTGCGCAATCAACGGCGAATATC
Source organism: Rhingia rostrata (assembly GCA_949824845.1). Taxonomy (NCBI): domain Eukaryota; kingdom Metazoa; phylum Arthropoda; class Insecta; order Diptera; family Syrphidae; genus Rhingia; species Rhingia rostrata. The sequence goes on along the minus strand of OX463758.1, from coordinate 63,756,417 downwards.
ATCGATATCGCTTGATCTTTCGAGGTTTACATTAACAATCCACACACAAAACGATCCATACAAGAGCTGATCAACGAATCAATATTCGCATAGAAATCGCTCAAATTACGACAGCAACCTTTCAAAAGGTCCCGGAAAGACCCATCAAAAAAGCTCATGAGTACATTTAAATCGTGGACACTTAACCTATGTGTGTGCGAAATAAATTCTAATGTTTAATTTATTTCATAAGTTTTTATCTTTTCGTTCAAAAGTTATTCCAGATATACGTAGCCGATTTTGGACCACCCTGTACATTTCATAACGGAGTTTCAAAATGGCTTCTTTAGATTACTCCCCCATTGTTAAGGCAAAATAAATACAAAAATTGTTGACTCAGACGATGAAGATTGATGATGAAGATTTCTCATAAAAAAAAACCTATTATCTACATCGACTACTAGGGGAGTGTGAAAGTGTCCCTCCCACTTGGTCAGCTTGAACAATTGCAAAACACCTTCGCATATACGAATGAAAAATACAATCCTTTGTTAAAGCAAACAATAGAACCAACCTGACTACCTCAAAGCAAGACCATTGTTCGTCGAACCCTTATGGATCGATTGCTTTATGTCAAACATCAATTCACCTGTGAATAAAACACCGCCAATTAGGGATCGTAAATTTTGTTTTCAGCTAAAAAGATACAAAATCTATAATCTGCAAAGAATTTCCAAAATTTGGATCAGAAAATCCTCTAAGGACCTATGATGTACTCTATGTCACCGCCACTGCTACAGTGTGAGAAAAATTCTCATTTCAAAGGTAATGAAAGGAAACCTTTATGCCTATCACCCACCAAGGGACCGATTCTGTGCCAGCATTCACTCAAAGTGTACACTTAGTCTAGTCAAATGCACCTCTACATCAAAAAAAAAAAAAAAAAAAAAACCCACTGTAAGGAAACGCACCTTGAGATGATGAATACGCTGGGCCGGATTTTATAACCTTCACGGGTAATAAAGCATATATGCCTTTTGTGCGTCTACCTCTACCTTTATGAAGTCATAATTCCGTGACATTGTTGTGCTAGGAATCTACTTTAATCTACCAATTTCATCCTCTGGATTAGATATGCTTCGAAGATGTTACCTAAGTTAGATTAGATACAATTTTTATTTTTGTCTGCGTAAGGTCGAGGTTATGTGAATGAAGTTTTGGAATTCCCATTTTCACTCTCAAGAGGGATTACTCGCACTAGACCTTTGTAAGAGGATCTTCCAAAATCAAATATACGTATCTCCGTTCTATATTTAGAATGAATGTAATCCGTTATGTCCTTTTAAGATGACATTTATGTAATGGCGCATTGACAAATGGTTTTAGGACCGGAATGGTGAATGACCTGCCTCTTCGAAAATGCAGGGGTTTTCGTTTGTTTTTCTTACGGTTCTGGAATTGAAAACCACTTATTGTTGATTTTATGGATATTTTTATGAGTCTTCCATCATAAGGCTATTAAATGGTTTTCCACTTCAGTAGAAGTGGGTGCTCTTGCGCATAGATAGGGGTGCAAAGTGACTTAACAGTAGCATGTTGGTTGTTGGTCTTCCAGCATGTCGAATTATTTTTATAGTCGATATTTCAATCTTGGCATTGATTGGAAATATTTATGACTGGAGGATGTGTGTGTCTAAAATTAGGAATGATTGCTGTGAATTCAAGGTAATTTAGGTGCTCTGTGGAGTAAGAATTGGGAAGTGATATTTTTGATGTTAGGAAAATCAAACGTTTAATTTTTGTAAATCATTGAATGTATTCGAAGATGGTATCTAAAAAGATGCATTTTCGAATATGTTCTACATTTGAGGAGTGTATTGTGAATCTCTTAATAGGCTCTGCTTCCGCAACTTTCAAAAAGTTTGTTAAAATATTTGATGGTACGTTTTTATTGAACATTGTCTTAAAAAATAAAGTTATTCAAGAGTCATCGATAAGGGATCTTATAGCTGATATGAGGTGATGATGTGGACTCAATCAATTAAGAAAAAAATAATGTTTCCATGGTTTTATGGTCTAATTCGAAATACTTTTTCAGGTTTCCAACAACATCCTTATGGCTAGAGAGTGACTAGATCGGCAACAAGGGGAAAAGACAAAAAGAGCTATCTACACGAAAGAACCCCATTGGGCATTACAAAGGCTTAACACGTACGTGCCTATATAGCGCATTAACCTAACCAAATAAAGTGACATGCAATTGTTTTTGGTTCTCTCGCTGTGTTGTAGAACTTGAATTTGAAAAATTTTCTCAGATGAATTTAAATTACCGTTGGTTTAAGAATTTTCTTGACTAAAAAGGCTCATCTTTGATAACTTACCGAATCTGAAATTTCGTAGTTGCCGATTATTGCTGATCCCTATGTCAAGCACAAACATTCAATATAATCGCGTTTGAATGAAGCTTCGCCAAAGTCTATCTACAATTGGACCTGGCATACACAATTTGACCCTTAATACGAGTATATTCTGCCCGTTAACTGAGCTTTGAATTTAAATTTTCACCTATTTTGGGACGTTATCGATATTTTTTGATCGATTTGTTCGAACCACATGTCCTCCAGTCCTAATTCGTCCAATTGCGGCAAAAAAAAACTCGGTTTACATGACCCTATAGCGCGCACCGTCCACTGTGGTCGTTTTACCAGCGGCGTTCTCGAAAAACATCGTGAACAGCGCAGTAACTTTGAGCAGTCGTGGATTTTCGGTGCCCCAAAAGCGATAGTTTTGGTTGTTCACGAGCCCGCTAAGGTGGAATTGAGCCTCATCGCTCATAATGATTTTGATCGAGAAATCGTCCACTTCGATTTTTAGGCTTTCTTGGGGAGTGTATCGCTACCTGGCTTGTTCACTTGTATTTTACATCTGTCTAGTCCACAAATGTCAAAACATATTTGACATTGGCGGCCATTTGCAAAAATAAGACCATCTTCCAATAGGGTGATCTCTTTTGGCCCACCTTTTGCTTTAATCTTATCTCTCATCTCTTCGAACGGTCAGCTTATTGCGAACGAAATTCGAAGATCACGTTATTAATATTTTCGATGACAGAAAAAATTGATTTGCTATAAGTCAGAAATTGAGAACTGAGTTGGCCTTTGGATGATAGCTTGTGATCAGACTCGTAGTGATAATGTTCATAACCCGAACTTTAATATTCAACATAAGATCCACTTTCGTTACTCATAAAATATTTAACAAAAATATCCGTTGGTTTAGGAAGACTCTCAAGCCTGCGTTGAATCATAAGTCCCTTTTGTTGCACCAATAATATAAGTGCCTGCGTAAAAACGAATGAAAAAAATATTTTTTCCCAAGGTCATCGGAAGGTGACTTATTTGTCCTGCTTAATAATTATTTATTTCACAACAAACTTTAAGACCACACCGAGCGCAGAAAGCTATGTTCCTGATAAAGGGCAGAAACGTGTCTTTCTTTCTCAATAGTAAGAGAAGGAAAGTTTAGCAAATTAGGGACATTCACGAATCTAAATCTATACAAGAATAAGCCATAACTATAGTTACTTCAATATATGACTTAAGCTAAATGTGTAATAGGTTCCGTAGAACTTCGAGACATGCCCGTTATTGCTACCAAGATAACCACGTTGCGTATTGGCATGATATGCTGGTGCAACATTTTCATTTCCAGTAATGATCGGAGTTGTTTGGAAGTCTCGGAAACTGGAACATTATAGCTGACGATATATCCCAGATTCTAAATCACAACAAGTAAGCTTGTCGGAGACATTTTATTAAGAACTAGATTGGGAATGCCAAAAGCTTGCTATGGATTGCCTGAGGACTGCCAGAAGAGTAGTAATAAAACTACCCAAGGATTTGAATAGAACAAAGAAGGTTTTTGATTTTAATTTCGGAAGAATTGAAGAGATTTGAAAATCTTGTTTTTAAGGGATCGCACGATAAACAGTTGCCTTTTACTCAAAATGCGTTCTACTTCAGATTTGGCTTTCCGCATGTTGGGTTTTTGCCATTAGTGTCGTTGACGTAGGGAACGTGAAGACGATATCTTCATGGCATGAAACAATTTCTACAGGTATGGCTTTGTCATTGTGCAATGAGCATCGATGACGTTATTGCGCAGGTTGACACAAAAATCAAAACGCGAATACGATATCGTGAATGTGGCCTAGGCTTATGTCTTTTAAGTTTCAAGACATTTTTTTTATTGACAACTGAACGTGTAAGTAAAGAATTTCATTGCTCTGTCAAGTGTCAATATTTACAATTTTGTCGATTTCTACATTTTGTATGCGCATACAAATATTTCCATACAGAACAAAAGAAGAATTGAAAAAATCAACACCAACCAATTCTTTCGAAATCTACAAAACATACACACTTCACTTGTCCAACAATCCCTTCAATTTTCCACAAAATTAACACTAAAACCCTAAAATTTTGAAATGTCTACACAAAGTAGCATAACTGATCTCTCTTATCAGGCGGAAAGCATTTCCCTTATTTGAGGTCGTAAAATTTAATTGACACCCATGATCTGCATTTTAGATAAAACACCAGCATGTAGTATAATGCATCATGCCCAACAACAGGCGAACTGTCAATTCCAAGGAAACGTCAAAGTGACATTTATTTGACAATATGAATTTCATTGTACCTGCGCCTTTTTTCGTCTTCACTTTTATGTTTTCATGACAAAATATTGACACTACAGACAGGCACAATCGTGCGTTACTTTCTCCTAAAAGTGAGTACTAATTTAAATGGTATTTACATAAGCTGCGCCGAATATGTCAGCCATCCATCATAGTGTTTTATGACGCAAAGTGACAGTTCTTAAAGTGGGATTTCGTTATGTCATTTTCCTCGATAGATTTAGAGTAACCCGACTAGATTGTGGGATCAATTAATTAAATGCAGACGCTATTCACATAAACAGATACAAATCTGAAAACATACATAAAGCGTGCGAGAGAGGGAAGAGTTTCGGGAGACTCCATGATGTCTTTAGCTGCAGTGAGGGTGAATTCCGATAGAAGTGCGGGTTTTTTTTCTGTTCCATTCTCGATGTGGGTCATTCGAACGTCATTTTGTACGTGACAATTGACGAGAGACTCGCCGAGACTAGATTTGTTTGATGTACTCGAAGGCTCACAATGAGGACTAGTGTTTGTTGATTGTTGTCTATGTAGTGGATGCGGCGAGGGTGGTTGAGAGCTGTCGAAACAAATTTCTGTTTTATGCGTTTGTTGCGTGCGCATTTGATTGTAAGCGTTAAGGGATTTAAATAGTAACAGACTCGAGTAGATACAGTGAAGGGCAAACAAATGGAGTACAAAAATAATATTTAGCCTCGAAAGCTTATTGAGCGGTTTTATTGTGAGGGCTTACTTTTGTAATTCGTATAAGTCTATGCAGAGAGATAGAATTTTTAGAACGAAAAATCGATAATCGATGTGTTTTACATTCTTCAAATAAAAAGGTACAGACTTCTGAGATGAAGATCCATTATTGGTTATAGTAAACAAAGGTCTGAGCTAAGCCCGAGCAAGTTTGGGACTCTCTGCTCAGAGTTCAATTTTTAAACACGATTATCGAACACATAGACGACAAATAATTGAAAGCAATATTGTGGTTGCCAAAATATAAAAGTCTGACTTGGCGTTGCTGAAACGATTTGGAGCTGGTTGGTTAAAATTTGGTTTTAGGAAAATATTGAATAATTCTGACATTTATCAGCCAATTGGCATGAGAATTGTAACCGCATGGATTGTTTCTTACCGATAAATCCCGTTGAAATTGTGAAAATGTAATATAAAAACAATTGTTCAGTTTTGTAAGCTCAACATGCATATCGTCGAACATATCGTGGCTAACAAGCTACCTCTGAAGACACTATTCATCGTTTGGTGTCGAATTTTGTTAAGGGTGGAACAGTGGTAGATCGCCGACATTCATCATCAATGCCCAAGACGTTATAATGAACTGGTTGAGGCGGTAAGAAATAGTATTGCCCCTTCATGTCGCTTCGAATTCGGCAAAACGAAAAAAAAATGGTGACATTGCATGGACTGATTTTATTGTTCACGACCCTGGAGAGGTGTAAGCAAACAACTAGCGGAAGCTCTAAACTACTACAAAGCAGACATTACTGCCATTCAGGAAATACGTTGGTATGGGCCGGTAAAAAGAGGATGAAAAACCTTGACATCTACTATGCACCTTGTTATAGTGAGCAGAAACAGCGACTATTCGGATGCGGACTTGTTATAAGACATTGAGGGAAGACCCAACTTTCTAGAATTGAGCCTTTCGAAATGTTGTTATGGGGATACTGGAAAAGTGATCATCCTAGTCCTGCTCAACCGCGATGAACTTTATCAAGAGCGGATAAGGAAATCCATGGTCGTTTCGGTCCCGTTTGTGTCGACGAGCCATGGAGGCGAAGATTCAGCGAAGAATTATACGAGCTCTACAGTGCTAAAGACCCAGTCAAAAAAAATCCGCATTGGATGTTTAGGAGTGCTGGAAAATGTCAAGTGGATGAATCGCAATAGCAAAGTCTTCAATTCCTAGCCAGACGTTGGTCAAAATAGAGGCGGGCCTCGATTCACGTGGCGGGCACAAAAAACCTACCTCAACCAACTTGAAGTCTGCAAATGTAGGCAGTAACCCGGGGTCTCCACGAGCAATATTTCATAGCATGCAATGTGTCATTCTATGAAAATTGCTCGTGGAGACCTCAAATAGTATTCTATGAAAAATTTCTTGCTATGTATTGCTCACTCAATGGCTTTATATGGATAGTATGCTATGGGCTGTCATTTCTGCTTGAGGTTGTAAGATTGTTTGAGATAGTAAGCAATGGAAATGCCCACCCTACATTTCATAGCCTTCTATCATTATTTCATACTATGAAAAGTGACAGATAGTAAGCTATGAAATATTGCTCGTGGAGACGCGGTGTAAGATAGGGACCGGGCTAATTGGAGAAGCATGCTAAGCCATTTTGTTCATGAAAAAAAAGTCCCAAATGTATTACGATCGTGATAGCTGTCGATGGCGGGCTGACATCACTATCCGTAGTCATTGTCAGACTTTCATGTGACAACTTAATTGTCCTGCATTCATCTGACCATCGCCTGGGTACTCATTTCTTAACATTCAAAACGATTATCGTTGACGATCGAGTAGGAGACTTGCTTGGTACGTGATGTGTAATTTTTATATTTTGTGTGTGCTCGTGTATACAAATTACACGGTACATACGCAAAAAGTCTCATTTACTATCGTCATCGATTATCGTTTTGAAAGTTACGGAATGAGTATCCTGAACATTACTTTAACAAATGTTTTCAGCGTATTCCAGATTGAAATGATTTACAAGACTAATTCATTGTTCCGTTGCCAGCAGAAATCACTAATCATCAACACAGATATTCCGCGGAATACCCCTTTTGCGCAAGATCTCAAATGCTTTTTCAAAATCAATGAACAACAGATGGAGCGGCGATCGACATTACTCTCTAATGAATTTCTACGTGTTAATATGGTCCATCAAGAATATCCAGAGTAGAAGGCTGTGACTTCGGAAATTTAGAATTCGGGTTATTTTTAAGCCCTAAAAGCATCCGATGACTCAAAAGCGGATTGAGGCGACCTATTTCCAACTTGTTGTTAGCAGTTTTAACCTGATTATTAGACATATGGTACGATTGACCAAATGGCTATTGATATACTTTAAGGTGGCGTGGAGTGATATCGTATGAATGGAAACCTAACCAATTTTTTTTTAAAAGTCTACCTCTTCAAATTGTAAGATAATTTGCTTTGAGTTTTACCAGCTCATCAACCAAAATTTTTTTTATGTTGGTTCATGAGCTCTTGCAACCCGAAAGCCAAATATAGATGTAACTCAAAGATAAATTTTAAAAAGTGCAACCGGCGGGAATCGGATTGTATGAACACCACGCTACTTAACCTGTATGACGTACAGTAAGTTAACATATCGCGATGTGCCTCTATACCGACAAGAAATGTTAGCGTCTACTTGTAACTAGATGTTCAAGGGTTCGACGACTCATTTGCTTAAGATGTGGTTTACATGCATCCTTATGTAACGAAAAAGTATCAATTCCAAGTTTCAAACACTAGATGTTAATATGGTTCCCATCAAAAATAAAGTGCTAAAGATCGGCCTTTTCCAATTTTATCAACGCTTACCCTGGTAGAAACGGATCGCAAAATCTAGTGAGTACTTATCAGCACCTCGACCATTAATGAACTTGTTTAAACCCTTGTGAATTGATAACTCGTGATTTCATTAAAATCCATCATTCGAAAAGTTTAGTGGTTTCGCCTAAGCCCGACCAAACAAAAAAATAGCTAAATCAATCTATAAATCAAAACTTTGACCATTTATGACAATTTTTCGAGACACTTAATACATTAATACCCCCCAGATGAAAATTTACGATTATAGTCGCTTATATGGTTGACGTGCGATTACCACTTTGACCCAGAGCTCTTGATAACGAACTACTCCCTTTCCGACCTAATCAACTGATAGAGAACAACGCTAATTATCGACATAATTTAACTTTGATTGTGTTTTGAGATTTTTGTTTTGTTTGTCTGTGCCTTGTCTTGTATTGTGACTCGATATTGCGCAATGCATTTGCGAGGCAGAGAGAACATCATTGTGACATGGTCGGGGCCTGTCACCAGCTTAATGGTGAACCAACAAATGTTAGACATGAGATGCCCCCGACGTGATTATGATTTATTGTGCTTTGAGATTATAGTGCAAGTACGGTGTAATTGTATGCAAATTACAGCCAACAGGGTATTGTTCGCCAATCTACAGGGGTAACCGCGAGTCTTGTTGGAAGAGGTTATTTGCACATGGTACGACCGACGACGGGTGGATGTCACTTAAAGAAAAATTGCAAAACTGCAAACAGATGTGTTTATACAAATGAAAATGATTGACAATTGGCTGGAAGTGGGACATGATAGAAACTACGTTATGCTGGGATATAGGTTTTGAAAACGCGGTACACATTGTTCAACTCATTGCTAGTGGCCTAGTTAAATTGAAATTGTTTTTCTAAGGTAAGCACTTTAGTTAACAGTAGTGATCGCTTAAAACGAATTTATGGGCATCAGTAAAATGTCAATTGTAGGTCATTTCCAGTCATTGCGGTGTGCAAGAAAAAAAAACAATCATTCAACTGAATATCAAATTTTGAATGAGCAGTCATTGATATTTTAAATCAAAAATTTGAGTTATTACACAATCAATTGGACTCACCCATCGATATGAAGGTATGAGTCGTCAGTATGTTATCGTCTTGAAACACACACTCGACAGAAGCGGGTAGCCCACTTTATGACCGCAGTTAAATTTATTTTTCAATATTACTTCTGAGTTTATAGAGCGCAATACTCAAGATTTGATAAGGCGTTATAGTTATAAAAAAAAATTAAAAAATAATGTACAATCAAGCCATAAAGTCCCACACTTCCGAGACTGAGCTTTTCAAAAACCAAGCTTTTTAAAATTCAAATATGCTGTTGGCTATTTAAACAGTCACTATACGCATAGTGCTGATATGAATTTCCTAAAGATAACTATCCGAAGCAGTTAATGTGATGATTTTTGGTTATTAGTCTAGATGTTCAATAACCCACGCGGAATTCAACTCCTTGGGGTTAAAGTCCACCAAAAAGGAAATAGACCCCGTGGGGCTTATTTCATTTTGAAAATGGAAATAAGTCCCGCGGCTGTTAATGCTTTTTGCTTGTGAGGTATATTTGCTTTGCATTCATCCAAACTCGCACGCAACCAAACTTTAACAGTGAGCCAAAACAGGGGGGTTGCAGGGGAACAACAAGACCCCACTTATATTCAAACTCTGCATACACCCAAAATTGAATAGAACAGCAATTTTAAATGGCTGTAATAGCTGCGGGTGTTGATGCTTTTTGATGTCGGGGTTATTTCTATTTCAAATGGAAATATCACGGGGGATATATCCTTTTTTGGAATTCAGCCAAATAGGGCTTAATTCCGCGGGGGCTTTTGGACTGCACCGTTTTGAAAATTTGTTCTTTTCTTAAGGGTATGGAGTCATAATCCCCAAATACTTCTGTAAAGTCTCGCTTCCAATATGAATGTAGAAAAGAGGTTCTCAAAAATTAAAAATAAAAGAATGGACTGAAATCAATATTGAACAGCATGATTACCTACTGCATATCAAAATTCTGTGAATTATAATTGAAAGAAAAATATCATATTCATCAGTGTAATCTCTCCGTATCTTTCTGCATCTCTCAAAGCTCTACACCCGATTCTTTCGGTAGCGCATCAGTTCTTTTCGTACGAGTATATTCAATTTTAGTGCACAAAAAATCAAAAATTTGAAAACAAGAACGAGCATTGGGTTCAGGTGAGTCAAATGAGTTTTCATTTTTGAAGTAATGGCTAAAACAAGCAACGCCCAAAAAAGGCTAGTGACCTTACATAGAACAAACTAAGACTTCATTTCAGAATCATTTTAGTGCAACTATAGAGTGTATAGCGGGGGCTGAGATGAGGTGTTGAATAACGTTATCTGCAGAAGTAGAGTAGTAAAATCGCGGCATTTAACCTCTAATACAATTGATTCACTGGTGGTATAAACACCATGGCATTGTTCTATTGTTGATTGATAATTAATCTATCCAAGCCACAGCAACACCTGAATGATTTTTGATAGGCCATCCTCTCGTGATGATTTGCCAAACCATACGAGTAGTATCAATTGCCAAGAAAAGCTCATCTCAAATTCTCCGTTTAGAGTCGGCATAAAACAGGATGTCCCGCCATTGTGCAATACTACTATGAGACAACGAAATTGAAAGCTGCTCGCGTTGAAGCGTTGTGCTTCCTGACACTTAGGCGGTACATCCGTATACCATAGTAGCAATACCAACCTGGTGGTCAAAGGTATAAGACACGGTTTTCAAACCCCAAAACTATGATGATCTCGCTCTATAATACCGTGCCAAAGAGCAAAAATACCAAATCACGCAACAAAGCTGGAAATTTAGAAATTTATACACAGACCGTAAAGTACATGTTAGGCTTCATAACGGCGTCATAACGGCGTAAGTCATATTTTCCCCTATCTAATCTAATTTTTACTTTCCGCACATCAAATAAAGGAACATTCAGTTAAGCGTCTTTCCGAGCTTGCAAGGTTGAAAAGCTTGAAGTAGAAGTTTTACTTCTTACATGTTAGCCAGGGATGGCACAGTGAATGAAAACTTAAAGGTATTGCTGGTGATATTAGAGATTTCCTTGTTCCAGACTAAGAACATATATATTTGGCAATTCATGTCCAATAATGCCAAAAGTTTTCTCAGGCTGGGTGCACCTAGAGCAGTCAGAAGCCTAGGTTTATAGTTCATCGAGTGCAGTACAGCGATTTATATGCTAGTCATGTGACAAGTAAATACAAATACGGAATGTTTTATAAATCACAGGCAAAACTCCAACAAAACAAAAGCGAACCGATCTACCCACATCGAGTAATAAATATTCTGACAAAGCTTGACCTGACGCCATTATCTTCGAGACACTGTCAAATATGAAAGCTAGCAACGCGACTTGGCTCCTTTGATCATAATAGTTTGGGAAACTTTAGTTTTCTGAGATCAAACTATGAATTAACAGACATTAAGTGAACAAAGGCATCCTCATACTTTAGGGTTGTTGTTGTTTAACCAAGACGCGTATTAACTTTCATCGGTTTTAGTAAAGCACTGCTGATAGGCACAAGTCGAGTTTCATTGGAGCATATCAAACTGAAGTTTATGGACACAACTTCATGAATGTGTCGCTTCCAGTACCGAAAAACAGGACTTTGTAATTCCATTCAATAAAAATCAAATAATGGGAGAATAAGACGCCGCCGCCATTGCTCCTTTTTGGGTCACAACTTCGGTTTTGGACCTGAAAAATCGACTTAAGACCAAATCGTAGCTGTAAGCTTTCCTGCAAAGGACTTTGGAAGACCCGACGTTTTTGAATATTTACTGTTCATTGATTTCAATTGGCACGCTGAGTGTGGTTGCAAAAATTAAATGAAAGTCTACGCCACAAGCTTATTTGCTTATGATCTAGAGAACCTGAACTCCGCATGGCTAAACTGCTTCCTTGTCCATTTTCTTTCAATAAGAACATTTCCACGCATCAATTGTGATGAGCTCGGGTTGTCAGACGAATTTACAGTCAAAGGAAATATCCCTTGTGTGTACAATGGGACAGTAGTTGAGCCCAAGTCTTGCAATAATGAGAAACTTTAGTAAGGACGACGTGTATAGTTCAATAGTATTGACCTTCGCAATTTCAGATGAAAGCATGCTCAGATTCTGCTGACAAGAAGATGTACGTCCCTATATCCCTTGATGCGACAAGGGTCATTTTATTAGTCCCTGACTACTAATGACTCAGAGTGACAAACTCAATTCTTTACCACACTTTTTTTTACATTCTTTCACCATCCAACTTTGCCATCTTTTGGAAAGATCTCAATGTTTGGATAATGGACTACGATCCTTCTGATGTGTGCCTATGAAAAGCCACCTTGCATTATTTTTAAGAGACTTTTAGCTAAAAGTCGAAAATTTAAATGTCATTTACAAAAAAATTCTTTCCATTCCGTAAAAACACATGTTCATGTGCCCCTCGATTGCACAATAAACCATTTCCCCACATCAATGCAATGCAGGTACATACCTTCTTCCATTAGATATGAAAGAAAGGCTCTTCCCTATGTGTGACAACCTTTTATTTAAAAAAAAAATATTCGCATTCACTGTTGACAGTCAAAAGCTACTCGCCGATAAAATTCCCCTCAAGGTACTTCTCTCCTAAGCCATGTCATTCATTGAACGCTAACACGCAAAATGGTTCCCTTGGTCCCATTAACCCATTGTACGGCTCTTTTATCAATGACGTTGGATGACATTCAAAAACAAATCCAAAAATCAATAAACATTCTCCGGGGATGGTGGTTGCCCTAACTTTGTTTTCTCACGAATACGATGACACGCTAAAACAACAACCAACAAATTGTTATGCAACAACAAAAAGACGAACAAACACCAGACAACTGCTGCAGTAAATCACGATAATGGCGAATATCAATTCTCCCAGAAGCAAGGCGGTAGCGCCACTGTCAAAGTCTACAAGTGCAGCCTGCACACTATTGAAAGCCGTCGGCAGGCACTCGATGGCGATAACCTTGAGCTTTCTTTCTATTTATATGCCGCCCCTCGGGCTGTGTATCCCACAGTTATGGCATGTCTACGCGGAGTAGATATCTGCTTCCTCATTCCCGCTAAGAGTCGTTCCAAATGAATGGGACACTATTAGCGCTGAGAGTTCATTGAGGAAGGAAGGTGCTGCTGCTGATTCTACACATACGAGTGGATATCGCCGAAGGCCTAATGGCGATGGATGTAAGTGCATTCGAAAAGGCAGTGGAATGGACTTTTTGTGGATCAATGTAAGCCGGAACTTTATTACAGTGGAGTGGAGGCTTATGAACTAAATTAGACGCGCACATGGCCTTCAGTTGAAATTCGATAGGAAAACAACGCTTGTTTGTATGACAGATGTCGTTTGTGACATCTGACACATGCCGAGTGTTGTGGCTTATCGTTCCCACAGGGCGAGGCATACATTGTCAAGTTGTGATTAAAAATTCCCAGATTCGTGTTAATCATTTGTTTTTTCTGTTATTATATAACTGTTACACTAACCACAGAGTGACGTCTGTCAAATGATTTATTGCAAACAATAATAATAAAAAAACGCATTTGCACTTTTGATTAATCATCTCACTTGTGGGTAATGCTTCAACGATACACAACCACCCGTCGTAAGCGTTGTCCCTTGTAATGAGTCTTCTGTATGGCGCTTGTATCATGTATGCAGCGAGAGTCTATTTTTATCAAGATCCGACTAAAACTGTTTAGGTATTTATTGACCATAAAAAAATTATAGGAGAATACGGGACGATTCACATGCATAAGTATTTTCAAACAAATGTGTCACTCGTGTAGGTGGGATCTCGAATGTGTGGTTTTAAAAATTACCTTATCTTCAAATTGCATAAAAGATACGTCAGTGTGCATGTAGATATTATTGATGTTGGTTGGTGTTAGTTTTTCTCACATTTGTATTGTTTGTTGTTGAAATGCATGTTTGTTTAGAGCTAGCGTAAGGGGTTTCTAAAAGCTGTTTCAATTGAAGCGCGTCTTAATTGTATGTTGTTTCACACGGTGTTAAAACAGGCGTTAAGCCTATAAGGTGTTGCTATCGTATATTTAGTGACTTTGTATTTTATGAAGAGGTCTGTTGGCTTAATCTAGCTCGAAAGATAGAGCTATCTTTCAAGATGTAACCAAATTATTTTTTGAACATTTTGAACCTTGAAATTTTATACATTTTTGAGTTGTCGACTTTTAAAAAAAAAATATTACTAAATATTTTTATATTTCTCAAATTGCCACCCGGAGTTGGCGATAAACATGAAATCCTATCTTTTAGGCGAAAACAGGAATTTCTATCTTTGTAGCAAAAACAAAAACTTTGCAGGCACAAAATAATGATGGGAGAAACTAGCTTTGAGGAACTGTATGGATCAGAAATGTTAGATATTTAACTTTTTTCAATTGTACAGTTTTTACGAAGTATATAGATTTTGTTTTAGTATTTCTGGTTTGTTCACATTCAACCATTTTTTTTTTCTTTCTGTTTTTGATTTTTCGAACAAGGTGTTTCAATCTTTCTTTTAGGGTGATATTTACCAATGAATTTTCATAACCAGTCAAAAAAAATGTTCAGTAGTAAGGCCCTCACTCGAACTACTAAGGAGATCTTATATGAGATCCTGATCATCCCAGTCCTACTCTACGGCGCTGAAGCATGGACCGTCTCAAAAGGGGATGAAGAAATCCTTGGTCGATTTGAGAGGAAAATTCTTCGAAAAATCTTCGGTCCCGTTTGCGTTGACGGGCTATGGAGACGAAGATTCAACTAAGAACTATACGAGCTGTACAGCGACATGCCCCTTGTCAAAAAAAAACTCCGAATTGGACGTTTAAGATGGCTAGGACATGTAGAACGAATGGACACCAATACTCCGGCTCGCAGAGTATTCGATTCCCAGCCAGACGTCGGACGCAGTAGAGAAAGACCTCGCCTTAAGTGGCGCGCACAAGTAGAAACCGACCTCAACCAACTTGGAGTGCGCAACTGGAGGCTAAGGACCGGGCTAATTGGAGAGGCATGTTGGTTGAGGCCCAGGTTCATCCGGACTTAAGTAAGTAAGTCAAAAAAATTGAATCAAAGAGAGGGTGTGAGAGAGGTATAGAGATAGAGAGAGAATTGTGAACAAAACGAAAATATAAAACAAAACATATGAGAAGGCTACAATCCGCAGTGCGGATCGTTGAACACCCTTTTCCATTTAATTCCCAAATTAAATATCCCAAAAAGTGGGCGTGGCATTATCACAATATACTGCTCAGACAGTTTATAAAAATCGTTAATGGTTCGACGAAAAATAACACATATCTCCGCCGGCATATGCTATGGGGTATGGTACACAAAAAAGTTTTTTTTTTTTACAAAAAACGCCCATAAAAAGTTGAGTTGTGGTAAAATAATTTATGTACGAAATATTCATGTTAATGTTGCCAACGATTTTGCATCAACATTTTTTTCGAGTATTTGAAAATTTGCTTCAAAATGTTTTTTATTTTATGAAAACGCTCACAAAATGTGGGCATGGCAAAAAATTTTGCCTCAGCTAGCGTTCCTTTGTCGATCCATATGCTTTTAGGTTTATCTATTCTCTATGTTACAAACTTAATGTCAAAACTAATATACCCCTATGGGATGGGGTATAAGAAACAACATTGATGACATTGAATGTTCGAAAAATAGTGGATTTTCGAAAATATTTTAGTATTATAGATAATTTCGGCTCTAACTAGTTCAACCCCGAATTTTATGAGATTTCAACCGAAATAAAGACAAGCTCTTGCAATTAAGTTCAGAATTTTAAGTCAACGGATCATTCCCAGATTCAAATCGCAAAAACCACAACAACACCTCCATGTTTAATTCCATGTCATTTGAAAAATTAGGTCCGACATACAAGCGTATAAAAGTCGATTAAACCTTCTTAAATGTGTGGTCCGTAAAGGTGTCAAATTGTAGGCTTTCCTGGTTTGTAAGAATTTCTATATTTCTTTCATTTCTTAGTCGAGATCGATCATTAGATAGAACACAAAAGGAAAATGTCAACTTATACGGTAGGTGGTTTTTTTTTTTTGCAATTTCCCTATTAAACTGGGAACAAGCAGTGCCTTCCCACCTAAGTACAAGGTATACAAAATGTATGACACCTTCCAAAAGTGCAATAGAATTTAGATGTCGTCAAATGTAAATACAATTTTTACAGTTGCAATTAAACTGTCAAAAATGGGTATTATGAACCTTTTCAGAAGTACCATATAATTTAAAAATGAAAATCTGGGGTGGAATTTGATTTTGACAGATGTGAAGTATGCTGTCAAAAGGTGATCCATAGTGTATGACCATTTCCGAAAGTGCTATAGAATTTTAAAATGTCATCGAATGTGAATTCGGTTTTGAAGCAACCAAAATTGTATCGATACATTATACTTCTAAAGAACAAGGAATAAGTGTCGCGGTTTTTTTGAACATCGATTCAGCAGTGATTTTGGAGCAAATTGCATTTTGGTCTCAGCACCCACTGGTTTTTTAATGTGAAGTTTAGCACACGACCTTAAGACGGTATAACCTGGATGGGCCCGTTCGGACGGTTTGTCATCATCAACAAGAACAGCCATGTGTCACGTCGGCCATTTGATATCACTTTCGCAACTAAATACTAGCAGTGCGATCTCAATACTTTTGACCTGTTCACCAGAAAGTATCGGTCAACGTTTATCTAAAGATTGAGGTTTTGAACTTCGATTTAAAAACGTATAAAATTTGTTGATCGTATTTTAAAATTAATTTATATGCGCTTATCTTACTCACTTAAAATAAACTTAATGGAGAGTTTTTTTTGAGAAGTGATTAAATGGACACTTAATGAGTCGTAACAGCGAATTCACTAGTAGCAATTTAAAGGTACTTTAATGACCATGTAATCAATCCACCTAACATCAACATTTTACATCGAAATGCAATTAGTAACACGTTAACTTTAGACAAACCTTTGTGTTGGAAATTTTACCCAAAGCATTAAGTAATCGATGTCACTAATCATCACCAACTGAGCAGACTCTCTCGATTGTTAATGGTATCGACCATAAGAATCTCTTAAATCATTTCTTCATTTATATATCTGTAACAGCCTTCAAGCCCCAAGAGTATACCAATGACTCATTATTTCATTGACGGCAACAAGTTTGTAATTACCTTCATAACCTTTATAAACATGTGGATTCCTGTCGATAAACTATTTGAGCACAGCAAATATGCTTCCATGTATTTTCATTATGAGTCCGTCTTCCTCTTCGGATAGAAATAACAAAAGAGTCATGATTTGCAAAGGTTACTCCAAAAATACAAATCTTTCCGTCGAATCTAAAGACTTACCTTTAACGCGGATATAACCACATGAAAAGCCGATTGAATCCCCTTGTGAAGTCATAACTTACTTCGTAGGAATACTGAGACAAAGGTGCTTGGGGTTGGATGTCGTACCAAAAATCCAACAAATTCAGATGACTCATCAAAAAGGTCAGGAATTCTGAAGAGCTTTTGTGCTTCTTTTAGGGGGCATAAAACATTGAAAATTCCAAACGAAATAAGGTCAAATTATGCTTCATGACACATGTTTATCGGAACACAAATGATGTTTGTTGTTGAGAGTGTCGACGTTTTAATTTTCTTAGGAAATCGAAAAAAATTCTTAGGAATACACGTCAGGCTCAGATATGAATGTTCGAATCTGTTCGAATTTAGTTACCTAACAGAAAAAAACTTGTAAGCCTGTCGATCTGCTGCAGCAGTGTTACTCTTTTTTTAGCTATTCCTAAAACCAATTTTGTTTCTTTAAAAAAAATCTGTTTAAGTCGGCCATCTTCGTTCAGATTTAGATTGCTGTAGAAGTACTCATCTGGGTTGCCTTTTCCGATTTTGATTTGGGGTTATGATTTGGCAGAAAGCTGGAGAGCAGAATGAAATCAAAGAAAAAGTCCTATGGTTTCTTGCTCCTCTGGTTTCTCCAGTTTTTGCATCTCAACATGGAGACCTATTCCCTTTTGCCGATTGCAAAATAGTCCAAGTTTGTTTAAAGCCACTAGCATTTGGAAGCCTCCGTTGATTTGCTGATTTAGTGCGATGAAATCTGCCACTCAGAAGTTCTGGGTTCGGTTCCCAGCCGTAGCAACACCTAAATGATTTTCACTGACACTCCTGTCGTGATGGTCTGACAAATCACCCGAGTAGTATCAATTGTCAAAAAAACCTACCAGTTCGGATTCGGCATAAAAGAGGAGGTGTCGCCATCGTGCAACAAGTACACATGCACACATGAATGAAAAAACTAGGCCCTGGGTTCTAATGAGTCTGTTGCGCCAAAAATTCGTATTTGTATTGGATGCCTTTAGAATTACTCAACACTATCCAGCCAGACATGACCTTAGGGACCTTCAAGGACTGGATATGGATCTAGGTCTGAGGCCCAGTATGGGCCGTTCGAACTTCAATTCTCGGAGTTTTATGCGTCATCCAAAATGGGTTTGAAAGTAAAAACGTACCGGGCTGTTAACATCCAGCAACTCAAATATTTAGTTTACCTATGAACATCAGCTAGGAGATGAGCATCTAAAAATGCTTCAAAGACCCTCAAAGGGGCTATGTATGTAGTGAGTGTAAATCAAATCTTTAAAAGCCTTCAAAAGTTAAGTAAATCAATGGCTGAAGAGACTTGAAGCAGTTTTACTAGGGTTAAATAACAATCGAGCTAGTTGACGTGGAACTCGCTACTTTATCCAAATGGTCTCCACCCCGAATTAAGCCCCATAAAGGTTTATATCCAATAGAAATTACCAACAAAATTAAATTGCATACATTTACAACATAAATTTTGCTAACCACATATACACCGTAGTGGCTTTAAAAGGTACCCAATCGCAAACGATAAATATCTTCACGCTAAAAAGACCAAAACGGGTTAGATAAGTAAAAAAATCGATAACACATCGAGTGTTTTTCGATTTCAATTGGCAAGTTATCACTATAAATCAAGTGCAACATTTAGATCACACAAAAACCCACACCCTTGGTAAATAATTGATTTAAAAATGTGTCACAGTGGTTTAGTTAATTTATTAGACCTTACAAGATAATTGGACGCGATATTGTGATAATGTTGGCGTTAGTCATACGATTTCCGTGTTCATCCTGGATGACTAAGACCTCAAAGATTTATAGACATTCCACAAATACAAATGATCACCCTGTTTCTTATCTACCTGGATCCCTAAATAAACGCTTTTCAAGATCGTCGCGTATTATAAAATAATAAAAAAAAGCTCTGAAATAAATTCAATTAAACCTCAACTGACATTTGTTCATATTACGAACGCGCAAACGTGCTGCTGGCAAATAGACGCAGCAATTAATCAACGTGGTGACATTGTGAGTCAGAAGATCAAATGGATCGGTGAAACCTACTCGACACTATGTCGAGTGTCAAACCAAACAAAATAAAAGAAAACGCAAACGCGCTCTTATTGACAGATGACAGACGTCAAAAAAAAAAAAAAAAACACATACTTGCATAGTAGCAGCATCCATACTTGGCGCGTTTCTGCAATGAGTAACAGCGAGTAGAAAGCGTTTATTTGCTCGTCGTCTCGCCTTCTTTATGCGAGTACAAATCGTAGGCCCTGGTATAAAACAACGAATTGAACGTTTTTGTGTTTCTCGTGTGAGGGGCGCTCTGCTCGCTGGCCGTTGATAGAATACTAATTTGCAGTTTTATTGAATGTTGGCTACCTGCAAAGGCTTAGCTTGTGATTTTTCCACAAAACTGGAAAACAGGTATTGAGATGAGATCACTACTTTAAATCAAGTTGCGATTTGTAATCAATGCGATGCTAATGAGCATTCTTATTGGGTGTCTGTATATACATAGCTTGCTCAGGGAACTGTATGCGAGGACTTGTGTTTGCATAATATGTCCTGTCCATTTATCAACAATAAGATAACGTTGGTCAAGCACTTCAAAAAAAAAAACCTTTAGGCAAGTGTTTTTGATCAAATGTTGATATACAAATGTTATTTACACATTCCAAATGAGACATGCGTAATTTCCTAGAGCAATGGAGTTCCCCAACTCAGAAGTATCTGAATTAATTTAAGTATATTTACCTTGAAATTGACTCTATAAAGAGTGGTTCTTGAAATGAACCCTTATTACTGGCGGAGTACAATGTTATTGCACAATGCAGTGAATTCAAAAATATAGGTATAGCAACCCTGGATTGGTATTTTTGTTTAACACGTTGCGTGTTTTAAAACGAGTTTACAGCAAAAATATAAATATTTTTCATTAACTTTAATTTGTTTAATAATTAATTTTCCAACAAAATGTAGACTAAAAGATTGTCAATATTTTTATTGCTGGTAAATTTATACTATTTAGTGACGATGGAAATGATAAAACGAGGTTATTCATCTGCAAATAAAATATTTTTAGGTTTAAGGAGCTATGAGGAAAGTTAATGAGCTAGATCCTAGATGGCCATAATTTCATTGGTATTGAAGATCTACGGATGGCGTTGAAAAAAAAATCGATATAATTTTAGAGCCAACATGCAATTTAAACTCAATCAGGAATGGTCATGAGTCGCAATCGATTCTGGTTGGTGTACGTCAGTTCTGAAAAAAGCACCAAATATATTATCTATATTCAGCACTGATTTTAAACAGTTTTGACATTAAACATATGTCACGTATGCTGGGCAATGATCAATTATTTGAAAGTATTATGCGACTTTGGGTCAAACATATCTTGACTACTAAAACTATTCTAACGGGTGATCCCAGTAGAGATACTTTTTTCAATAGCCTTTTTTGACAGATCACGTGTGAGTCGTGTCATGCTGTCATGTTATTTTTGTTTAGTATTGTTTGGCATTTCATAATGGAAAGACTTACGCGCGAACAACGTTTACAAATTGTTCAACTTTATTATGAAAATTCACGTTCTGTGAGGAATGTGTTTCGTGCACTTCGCTCAACTTATGGTCAACATAATCGGCCTACTAAGCGTACTATTCGCAACACCATCACCCATTTTGAGACCCAGCATTCATTATTGGATAATTTTCGACCGAATAGACCACGTCCAGCACGCTGTGAAGAAAATATAGCGGCCGTAGCTGAGAGTGAACACGAAGACCGTAGAGAGTCGATTCGTCGCCGTTCGCATCATTTGGCGCATTTTACGTCAAGATCTTAAATTGAAAGCGTACAAAATACAGCTTGTGCAACAACTGAAGCCGCTTGACCTTCCCAAGCTACATCGCTTTACACTATGGGCTCTTGAAAAGTTCCAAGAAGATCCGACGTTTTCGAGGCAAATTTTGTTTAGCGATGAGGCCCATTTCTGGCTCAATGGGTATGTAAACAAACAAAATTGCCGCATTTGGGACGAAGGGCAACCTGAAGAGATTGAAGAACTGCCATTTCATCCAGAAAAAAAACAACGGTTTGGTGTGATTTGTAGGCCGGTGGAATCATCGGTCCATATTTCTTTAAAAATTATGCCGGTGCGAACGTAACCGTCAATGGCGACCGTTATCGTGCCATGATAACCGACTATTTGATGCCTGAAATTGAAGCTCGTGATCTTGGCGACATTTGGTTTCAGCAAGACGGCGCCATTTCCCACACATCGCATCAATCAATGGACTTATTGAGAGAACATTTCGGTGAGCACATAATTTCACGTTTTGGGCCGGTCGATTGGCCACCAAGATCGTGTGATATCACACCGTTAGACTTTTTCCTGTGGGGATATGTAAAGTCAAAAGCTTATGCCGACAAACCCGCTTCGATGCAGGCCTTGGAGGAAAACATCACGCGTGTCATTCGCCAGTTACCAGTCGAATTGCTCGAACGAGTGTTCGAAAATTGGACTTAACGGATGGACCATCTGCGACGTAGCAACGGCCAACATTTGATACACATAATCTTCAAAAAATAAATGCCAAAGAATGTTCTTTCAAATGATAATAAACATTCTCCATTAAATTTGAATTTTCTGTGTTTTTTTCTATAAAAAAGTAGGGAACCTCGAAATGGATCACCCATTACAACAGGGAAAATCCCCAATAACCAAATAATTTAGTCAATTATGCGATGATTAGCTGCGTGTTTGGATAGTTGGTAATAAAGAGATAGGTTCACCAATTTTTGGGAAGAAAATTTTAAAGAACGTTAGCTGGGGTTACATTTTTCGAAACTTTCTAAGAACATTGCCTATATAAATAAACAGACCTAGGATTTAATGGTTCGATTGTGTTCGAAGAGGTCTTCAAGACCATTTT
The DNA here is from genome assembly GCA_949824845.1 of Rhingia rostrata. Taxonomy (NCBI): domain Eukaryota; kingdom Metazoa; phylum Arthropoda; class Insecta; order Diptera; family Syrphidae; genus Rhingia; species Rhingia rostrata. The sequence continues at coordinate 63,733,738 of OX463758.1, read as the reverse complement.
ACCAGTTTAAATAAAGGTACAATAAATTCCTAATTATCTTTTACGATGATCTGACAAAACTTTTGGTGACAGTTGATACACCTCAAATGTTGTATCAATTGTCAACCAAACTCTGAAATCAGCCGGTCGGGTTCGGTATAAGACAGTACACACTCTCATAAATGGTTGTGAGAAAAAGCTAGGTCCTGAGTACTGACGACCCCTTTGCGCTTAATTTTAGATTTCTTCAGCACATGTGTCATTATAAGATTTTTAAAATCTACGGTTTAACAAATGTGTTATTGATTTATTATAAAAAATGTCAACTGTCAATGTGCACTTATTATATTTTAATGTCAGTGTACAACATTTAACTCTACAGCAGATAATACTGCTCTGAGATCGTAAACTCGTATGCAAAAGCTATTCATGATCTGCTACGCTTGAATTTGTTCAAAAAAATAAACAGATATGGAAGACGGTTTTATCACCATTTTTTAATAAATTAGTAGAAATAGTTTTAGATACCACTTGAAAAGTATTAGCAGTACTGAATTTTAAAATAAATCAGCCTTTAGAAAAAGATTTAATAAAAATACACTTATCTTCAAATGCAGGTAAAATAAAATGGAGAAATGTTTTTTTTTAAATAAATCAGCCTTTGAAAACAGATTTAATAAAAATACAATTATCTTCAAATGCAGGTGAAACAAAGGGGAGAAATGTTTTTTTTTTACTTTTCTAAAGATTTACAAAGTTGAAATTTATACACAAAAGTAAAAAACACATTTTTCACATTTCTTAACGATACTTTTTAAAGTTTAGCAGCGATTAACATAATTAAAGTTCAAAAGATAAGCTTTTCTTGTTTTAATGTTAATCGTGAAAGTGTTTGAGGCTAAACTTCAACCAAAACAAAAGTGCAAAACAAAAATAATGCAAAAAAACACAATGGTTTCAATACCAGCACGAAGACTGCAACTGTTGAAGGTCACTTCCCGTACCTGATGCATCTCCAATTTTATTATTCACAGGCGAACCTCTCAAAGCAAGCACTTTACGAATTTCAGTCACGCATTAGTGGCTTTTTCTTTATCGGACAAAAAAATGCATGCAAAACCATAATACGCATCGAATGCGTTTTCCTTTCGAAATTCGAATTCGAAACCCATTTAAATGGCTAGTGCACTCGAATTTCAATTTTTACTAAAACAATTTCGCCCAACTCATCAAAAGGTGGTGAAAACTTAAGACAAGTTCATTGAACCTTAATAAAAGTACACAGATCCGTACTTTATAGCTTTAGGTGATTTCATTCAAAAGTAGTTGCATCACTGAGCTTCCCGTTTTTGTTTTTGTTTTGCAAACTAGTGTCAACTGAAAAGCTGACCCAGTTAGATAGAGTTACAAAAATTGATATCCAAAACAAACTCACGAGTCAGAAAACTTTACCAAGCTAAATTGAAAAGTGAAACTCGATCCGCAACCATCCCAAGGGTTGCACGGTGTGAGAATGAAATTCAATGCCAAATCAGATTTATACAAATACAACAACACTTAGTGCCTAATGCCACTTTGATAGAATCAACAAATCCAGTTTTTTTTTTTTTTTAAATAAGCCTTAGCCTACACGAAAACTTACCACAGAGTAGTATCAGTAAATCCGTTCCGATGCGGCAGAGTATCCTTTTGTTAGTCTCCATCTTGGTTTGCTGATGATCACAGTTAATGCTTATCCTTGAGTCGGTTTCTATGTTGTTATTGTGATTAGTAGATGTTAGAGTTTTTATAATGCCACCGTTGGTACCGCTTTGATTCGCGTTCACACTACGAGTCGGAGTCGATGTAGATAGTTCCTCGTTAAGATCCGGCCGTCGAAGCGGTGTTGTTTCACTGGCAGACAGTTCGCTACTCATTTGGAAGAACTTAAAGCTCGAAGCTGGTGCGTCTTGAAAATGTATACGTTGGGTATTACACACAGCTAAACAGGGTTTGCTGTTTGTGTTGGTGTATATTTAACACACAAAGAGTGAGAGAGGGAGAGTGAACAAATACACGAGACGATACGCGAGCACACTACATGCGATACTTTCAATAGGCGATGTGACGTGAATCGGTTGAATTAACAAGTGAAGTGGAAAGGGCGAATGAATTTATAGTTTCTTTTCTTTTTCTTTTTTTTTTCGAAATTTGTATCTACAACGTCACATACAAGTCACACATATAGGTACACCATATAAAGTATACTCCTACAGAGCTGAACTTGACAGAGAGCTCTCAAAGCGTGTAGCTCAGATATATTTTTTTCGATTTCCTACTTGATCAAGGTGTACTGAACTGACTCATTGGAGAACCATCGATGATGTCTTTTGGGAGCCCCTACTCTTGTCGTGCTGGCTAATTTGGGACCTCAAACTCTTTGAGTTTAAAATTATTTTTTTGGGGGCCACAAATCCAAGAGATACTTTAAAATTTGTATCTCGAATTTTCTCTCTTCGTTTGATTAGATGTTTGTTTACGTTTCGCTTTTGTGTCGATTCTTTGGGTTTTTGTTTTCCTCTATAAATAGGTTGGTGCTACTGCTACTGTTGCTCTGCCGGTTTGTTGTGGATGATGACACGTTGTTATGGATCTTCCTATATGGGTTGGGTACACCTAAAAAGAGCAGAAAAATTTAAAATAAAATCGATAAGATACATTGATTTGTGTGACAATTGGTTATTTGGGAAACATTTAGATTTTTAGATAATGGGACAGGGGGGCTTAGGTATAATCATATGCGGAAATTCTTAACCAATATCTTCGTCATCATGTAGGCTGGGGTATTGCAAACACAATTTCCCTTTTGCGTAATCCTATGGGAAATGATTCACCCGGATGGCTATGTGACGAGTAAAGGTTCTTGCATTTATATTTTTTTTTTATAGCTTTGGGACGTAAAGGTGTGTGGCTTTAGCAGTGTCTCATAAAGTGCTGGGTAATTTTATATATTTTGAAATTTGTGAATCAATGTTTATGGGTTGTGTGTGACGACATAGTGATATGAATGTCACCAAGAGGGAGCCCACAGAGTGCAATCGGCTAAGTTAGCTAATGTGGGCAAGTAAATTCTATCGATTTTAAGTTGTGGAGGATGTTTTATACTTTTTTGAAGGACGATATTTTGTATCTGCATATAATGGTTTAGTTGTCATTTTAAATTGCATTAAAATAAGGGTAAGGGTTTGCAATTTTCTGACGGTTCTGAAGGGGTAAGCAAAAGTTGGCTTTTATCTGTGTAGATTGGATTAAAAGGGACAATTGAAAAACAAAACAAAAAACATATTAATTTTCCATTACAATTGAACAAAAATGTCCGTTCTTAAATAACGAATAAAATAAATTTTAGCAAAGTTAATAACGATAACGACAATTTGGTCCTTTATAACTTATTTGGACTAATTTTTGAATACAACGTCAATCAAGTAGCCGCCTCTATTGACCAAAGCAAAATGTGTAATTTTTCGAGCACCTGCGGCGGTATAGCGATGATTTCGGCACATATGTTTGCCTTGAGATCTTCAATGGTCTGAGGTTTACTTTCGTACACTCCGATTTTTAAGTAACCCAACAAATAGAACTCTGTTGGGGTAAAATTTGGAGATCTGGGTGGAGCAAATGTATGTACCTATCTTGTTTTTGACACCAATTGTGGAACTTTCGTTGGAGAAACTGTATTTTTTGATTTGCAGTGTGGCATGGAACATCGTCTTGTTGAAACCAGTAACCGTCCAAAACTTTTTCACACATTTGTGGGGCAGACATAATGAGCAAACATCCACCGATATCGATTCCCATAAAATGTTTCTCATTCTCTAAAAAAAAAATGGCCCAATGAAGGATTTTTGCCGCAAAATGCCTGCCTAAACAACCATTTTGCGGTCATGTATAGGTATTCACGGATTTTGCGTCACCTCTTCGTTCTCCAAAATCTGCAATTTAGCTTATTAACGGCGCTGGAGTGTGTGAAACGGGCATAGTTTCTCAATTACCAGCAGATATGTATAATAAACGTAAAAAAAAACTAGCATCTGGATAAATTTTCAGTGAGCTCCGGTGTGGTGAAAATATACTTCAGGCCTTTAACTTGGCCTGAAGTATATATTCACCACACCTATGTCAAAAATTATTCAATGGCTGAAATTGTAATAGAATTCTCACACAGCCTTAGAGTGTCAAAATACAGTCTTTTGCTATGGCAGGGAAAGGTTTATCTATCTCGCCATGTATATGCGGAGGGGCCAACTTAAGGAAAACATTCTAAAATTAAGTTTTACTTTTTTTTTTAAAAAACAACATCAAAACTTACGATATAAAACTGTACGCTTTAACCACTTATAGTAAACATTTTTTTTATAAGAATCCATTATTATTTTTTGGCGCCTAAGCTATTGTACCCGTGCCTTGGTGTAGTTAGAGCAAACATAAATCAAATCATTCTTGAAATCTCGCTGTTTCTTCAGGCTAAGAAGATCATTCAATGGCTAAATGGGTGTCAATCAGAATCTATAGAAAATTTGACTTGAACTATGTTACAATCCGGGGCAAACTAGAGCCACGTCAGTGAACCCGGTTCTTGGGAAACTGGCACTTTTTTTGAAGCCGGCTCAAACTTGTGCGCAACACGTTAGTTGACGATTGCAATCACTCCGTCGACTGACAACCATATACAGCGGTTCTAGGTATTAATTATTGTCTTGAGCAATCTTATTTTTTTTAGCCAAGTCTATATCCTGGTACAACGACTTAAAATCGTTGTTTTATCATTGTCTGCAGAGCCCTTCCGGGAAAACGGTTTCGAGGTTTTTGACAAGAATTTAGCAATTGAAACCACGAAGGATTTCTCTATCTTCTTTGCGTAATAGAGAGGAACTGGATTGTTGAGGGTATTCGTATAATCCTTGGTAATTCGAGTACGGGTTAGTGACTATCCAATAGAATAAGCGACTAGTAGGTACAGTAAAATGTTATCAGTTTGACTTCTGACACGATGTCATTATCAAATCATTCTATGTGGGAAGTTATATTTTTTTAAAAGCTAGAATGGGATCACCAATTTAACGTCGTTTCTGAACGGAAATTTTGAAACTTCCCTAAACAATTTTTACTCCTGGATATTTGTCAGACTTTCGCAAGGGCAGAACCAGTTGTTGTTACTTTCGAAATTTGAACCAGGGACCCGGCGTTTAGTAGTCAATCGCACTAATCACTAGGCCACTGTAGCAGGAAGTCTATTATGCTACAAAAAAAGATGGCTGTGAACTGATAAGTCCTGTCCAATCCGTCCAATTTTGGCAAAAAGAAAGAAGAAACAATATGTAACTCCTTCTTGCATATATTTCATCTGGCGGGTGCTACCAAGCAAATGTGTCAGTGAGATCGTTGCCAAACTAGGTGAAGCCTCAAGAATTCTTCATCGTTATCCTGCACAGACCAACGAGTTTGAGAACTAACTTAAGTTAAATACTTTTCTCATTCACATTTTCCTGTTCAACAAATTGTCTGAAACATATTTGGTGCCGCATATCAAAAATCGTTGTCTAAAAACCTTTTATGCCGCAAGGAAGTATCCTTAGACCAATTCTCTTTTCCGTAGTTCGATAATGTCTGCGAGAGAATGAAATTTACTCACAATGTTTTAAAGCGATTTAAATCATTTCAATCATGTGTACCACCCCTTAGAAGAAGATGTTATCTGCATTTTATAATTTGCTATCTTATCGCGAAAACGTCAAGCCCCTAATCCAGGCATTCTATCTATCATACAGGGAAGTCTTAATTCAATATAGCACAGGCTTAACATTGATAGATGTTAGTAGATGTATCTGTAAACATCGATTTCATTGTTAAGGCAAGTGATTAGTTAAGAGTTTGAAAATTCTATTTTGTATGGGTATACAATTTTAATAAAACCAGACCCATTTTGGAGAAGGATGCAAATAAGAGAGTGAGAATTGATCTAACATCGACAGTGTAAAAAAAAACTGAGTGAAACGTCCTTCTTCCATTCTTCTACATATATATCCCAAACATTATTACAGGCGTTATGAGAACCCCAACTTAACTCTTCGGGTTGTTGGAGTTCGGAGCATATGTTTGGTGGGGTCATGGCGGCGTTTGACTGTTTTAAGATATTTTTTAGATTTAATGAGCTACGATTTTTTTTTCTCTTTACGACTTTTACGACTGCAGTTTTTTGTTAGACCTTTAAAGCAATAATTTTGTTCTTTCCAGTATGAAGAGATCCCACTGCAGTATCGCGTGTGGTTCCCCAAATTTTGCTTTTAAATCTTATCTGATAAAAAAAAACACCAAAAAAATTCATCAGCCTTTATACATGCATATACATAGATAAATAAATCCTGTAAACATACTATTATTCAGAAATAAACGCAAAGAACCAAACAATTCTGACACTGAGCAGTGACATGGTGTTGCATTTTTATGAAGGGCGAAAAAACGTTGTTTATAAGACACCTGCCCTTTAAAAAGATGCAATTTTGTTCAAATCCTATGTGCAGGTAAACTTACTTTTGACATTTGTGCGTGCATTTCTTTGGTGGAAAATATTTGTATTACACTTACGAAAGTGGAGGCCAGCATGCCATCCTCCGCTACGGATGTAAGGTTTTGACAAACACGTTTCGAAACGAAAAGTACAAAAAACCGGTTGTACCTATAAAGAGAGGCGGAGCTCTACACGCAGCAAACTCCCATCGAACGGTGTTGGAACCAGCCGTCCTTGTTGTCAAAGGAGTGAACCCAATAGATCTAAAACTAGCAGAAAATAAGTACGTCTATGACAAAAACTTTTAAGTTGGCAACGGAAGAGGCTAAAAAGCTAACAAAACAGGACTGGCAAAAGCGCTGGACCCCGAAAGCACATGTCGATATACAGTGAGACTGATTGGGAACCTAGGTTAATGTAATGACCGGAAATACGATAAGGCTAACTACTACGTCACCCAGTTACTAAGCGGACATGTGTACTTCAACGCATTTCACCACAAGTTCGGCAAGATGAACAGTCCCTCCACCCAGTACGGGTACTACCAAGATGATGAAGTGCACCATATCTTCTTGAAACCGAAGGGTAAGGAGAAGATTTTAGTTGGCGTATACATTACACAAAGGAGGGATGATGGTCAACACCAAAAATACCTCCTTATGGTGCATAAAGCATTTCTCCTCACCAACAGGAAGATAAACATGACCGCAGTGAACCTGGGCTTCAACCAACATGCTTCTCCAATAAGCTCTGCTAACTGCCCATATTGCTCATATAAAATACAAATTTTTCACGCAACAGGCTTCATAGTACCCAGGTCCTGGTATTTTCATTCAACCATTCATGTGGGCGTGTGTACTACTTGAACGAGCGTGGCCACCTGAGATAAGCATTTCTTGATAATTGATACTTTTCGGATGATTAGTCAGATCATGACGAGAGGAAGACCAGTGAAAATATATTTAGGTGTTGCTACAGCTGGTTAACCAACCCAGACCTTTTTCGCGTCAGTTCATCGTACTAAGCAGCACTCCACTGAGCCTATCCTAACTAACAATTTTTCTCTTATCTATCCTCTATTAAGCTGTTTGTACTTGTGCAGAGAAGTTCCGCATGTGTAGTAGCTCTTTTAGGTTAATGCACACACTTTATAGAAGATTAATTGATATAAGACTTCTAAACAATTTCCAGGGATGTGCGTACATGTCACAGTTGAAAGGATATGCAAATATATATAGGTACAATAAAATAAGCAAATATGGTGGGTGTAGAACTATCTGAAGTAAATACATCAACTGAATATTTGTTTTTATTTTGGTTATTTGTGCGTTTCTGTAAGGCTTCGGTAAGGATACCTTATAGAGTACCGTAGAATGCGCCAAATGTGTTTCCATTTGACTTGATACAGCTAATATTGCTAGAGGGAAATAGTTTCGGTAGTGCTTTATAGAAGCGAAATTTTTAGCTGGGAGATTGCTCTGTATTAACGTTAATAAGCTCATTTTTCTTACTGTTTCGCTTTATCATGGCAGATGGTGGATGCAGTGGCTTAGTACTAAACACGTTGTCCCGGAAGTGACAGCATCTAAGTTTTGCTCCACCTCTTGCGAAAGTCTGACAAACATCGAAGAGTAACTTTCTCGTGAAACGCTTCTCATATTTGCCATTTGGAATTAGTGTTATGCAAGGGTCCTCTTAAATAACTTCGCACACACATTATGAAAGTAGAAGCTAGGACCTGTATGTGCCGTAAATTCCAAATATTTCATTTTTTTCTCGGAGATAGCAGTCAGGTGTCTTGATGAATGTACAGATGGTTAGTCAGTAGGAATCGGTTTCTATGGTCTGAACGCCACTGACGTTGGAGTGAACAAGGTAAATTGTTTAGTTTGTCTAACTTTGTAGTAATAATGAATGATATTTTCAAAACATTAATCTCCCACTAACGATATTACAAGATTATTGTAAACTTATGTCACAGACAAACTTTGTGTTTAAGCATTTTTCAGTTAATATCTCAATGTGTACATTTTCATATCTGACCATTTTTTGCATACAAATCAGATATGCATATACAAATATCCCGTGACGAACATAGTGAATGTACATAAAATAACAACGAAATTAATGCGAAACGGAAATAAACAAAAAAACAAGAGATATTCGTGGGTACGAAGTGAATGACCTGTTTCGAATGGACGGATGTGTTATCTGTGATTTCGCGCTGACCATAAATAAACAAGAGATCTTATTTTTGGAAGTATTTATATTTATAAAAGGGGTGTAAACAAAATTTAAAACTGCACTACCCAAATTGTAATAATAAATCGTATCTGTTTGCAAGATTAAGTTTCGACTGTAGTCGATAAATAAATTACTTATTTCAAATTTGTTTAATGTTTCATTGGCATGAATGAATCTTTCATCATTTTGTCTGTCATTAATTATCATTATTGTGTCATTACACTACGGAAAGTAATTGCCATATAAGCTCGGTTAACTACCGATATTACTCATATACACATAAAATACAAATTTTTGATGCAACAAACTTCATAGTACCCAGGTCCTGGCATTTTCATTCAACCATTCAGGTGGGCGTGTGCACTTGTATGTACTAACATAATCCGCTGAACTTCAAGCTTGGTGATCTGAGAATCACGGTTTTTCCGTATTCAATGACGAGAACCCTTCCAATGGCATAGTCGCCAATAGCCTGATGCTGTTCGTGCAAAAAGATAAACTCCTGGACATCTTGGTATCCATTGAAAAATAAAAAGTCGGCAGGAGAGAACGGTGTCCCAAACGTCGTATTGAGACACCTGCCAATAGAAGCAGTGGATATTTTCGCCACCCTGTTTAATAATGCACTGAATAATGCACATTATCCGGTGCACTGGAAAACGGCGGTGGTACATCCTATCCCCAAAAAGGGCAAGGACAAAACAAACCCAGCTAATCTGCCGAATGTAAGCAAGGTATTTGAGAAAATAGTCAATAGGGTACTGCTTAAGTGGGTCGAGGAAAACAAAATTATTCCGGAAAATCAGTTTGGTTTTCGAGCGAGGCATGACACCATTCATGCTGCGTCGAAACTAGTGTCCGACATCCAATGGAATAAATCCAAGGGACAATGCATAGGGGCCTGTCTTGTTGAATTTGAAAAGGCCTTCGACACCATATGGTTAGAGGGGCTTTTCTACAAGCTGACCAGAATGGGCATGCGGAAACCCATGCTATATATGATTTATGAAATATGCTTATGGGAAAGAAGTTCGTTGTCAAATGTGGCAAGGGAACTTCGAGTAAAGTGTTTGAAATTAAAAACGGTTTACAACAGGGGGCGGTGAACTCCCCGATATTGTTTAACATTTATACAAGTGATCTTATAGGTTCTCCCAGACACGCTATAGCGTACGCAGATGATCTAGTGGCGTACAGATCAGGCCCGAAAATCGGAGTCATCAAAATACTTTTGCAACGTGACTTCGATCACATTAAGGGATATTGCGATGATTGGAAATTGAAGATCAATTTCCAAAAAAACCGAAACGATTCTGTTCAGGACCCCATTGCATAGGGCTTCTAGGGATACCAGAAAAAACTGGAAAAAAATTTGTATCATTGGACAGCATGGACAGCCGTTCTCGTTGAGAAGTGAAGTCAAATTATTATTTTAACAAAAATGTAGAAGCTTGTCTGGCTAGGGCTACGGGGGCTTATGCTCTGACAAGGAGATTGTTTCAAAGCAGTCAACTTGACTCAAGGGTGAAAGTCATTTGCTACATGGCTCTCATAAGGCCGATCATCGCTTAAGGTTGTCCCGTGTGGTTCAATGTGGCACCAGCCTACATGGAAAAGATACGGCTGTTTGAGAGGCGGTGTCTCCGATCCTGCTTAGGATTGTACCGAACGCCGGACTCCGAGTACATAAAATATTATCGCAACGAGGTTCTATACAATGGGGCTCAGTTGAATAGAATTGACAATTTCCTGATTAAGGGGAGGCGAGGGCACGCTGCAAGGGCGATGGCTAGCGACAACAGCCTGATCTTTGAGGCTTATTACCCCAATGATTTATACATGGAGAGCACGCTCATATCGGGCTTTATTCCGTCAGAGGCAATCATTTACATCGATTCGTTAGGGTTAGTACAAGACAGGAACGGTATTCCGGTTTTATACCACCGCTATCGTGACGCGCGGGACAAACGGCTAATCCGCGACGGGTACGTAGACAATGCTCCGGAGCTCCTCCGCTTTAGCACGGCGGTATCGGATCGTGATAGGATCGATGCTGCAAAACAGCGCACTGAATTCTGGTGGCTATATGAGGAAGGTGATTCTGACCTTCCTCAGGACTTTGCGGACTTTTAGTCCAACTTTATCTTTAAGATCTTAAAATTAGGAACAAGGTCTGGGGCGGGGCTTGTGCACCATATTGGCGTACAATATGGTTGAACGCAGGCTGCCGTGGGACCGAAAGACGCAATCAGGATGGCGACCCCTCGGGGCATGCGCAACGAGGGCTCGCCACCCCGATTATAATTAAGTTAGGTTTAAGTAGTTTAAGTAGTCTTAAGTTAGTTATAATCTAGAATAAGCTTTTTTATAAAACAAAAAAAGTCACTATACAAAGTTTTCTATTTTTTCTTTGTAAATTAAAATTAAATATAAAACCAAAAAAACCGACAAATTTAAGCCTTAAGGCAAAATAAAACAGCTAAATATAAGCTTACAGCGCCCACTAAGGGCCGATAAGTTAGATTAAGTAAACCAGTTATTGATAAGTTAGATTTTAGCATTTTTGTCTAGTAGTAAGTTAATATTTTAAGTAAATAAAAAATGAGTTGAAAGTTAAAACATAATCGGTATCAGTTCAAAATAAGCCTCAACTATGGAACATGCCTCCTTAGTTACACAGGTCTTCAGCTAACTGCCTTCAATTGTGGATTTCATGTAGGTTAAGGTCGGTTTCTACTTCTCCCGACGTAAACGCTGAAAGTAATAAACCTTATCATTTTCGTATGATATAGAATTCATTTGGTAGTTTCATTAATAATTTTTCATTGTTGTTGCAGTAGATAGGTACTTTATAAAATGCAAAATCTAAAGCTTAAGTTTTTGAAAAATGTTCCTTCTGCTAACTTCCCAAATGTCTTTGAAATATGAAGTGTGCCGAGCTTGTTTTTACAAACATAGAGATTGGTGATTGCAGTGAATGGTTCCACTTTTCGATGACATGAAAGATCCATCGGACTATTTTCTACGAAATCCCTATTGACGGCCATTGTAATGTTCTTGTGATTACATATTTTTCATAAGAGCTTTATCGGGTTTCCATAAACTTTGAAAGAAGAAACGTCAGAGTATAAAATTTTATACTCTCAAGAACATAAGGAGAGTGAGCACGTTCTGACAAGGCGGTACTGGCTGCAGAATGAGCTGCACTCAGACTGGCTTTTCTAGGATAGTGGCAGCTGTAATGTTATTGCAAATGAGCAAACGACCAAACTTTTTCACTACCCTCGGGATATAATAGAATTTGTTGCCTCAATTTTTGTTCGTGATTTAACTTGACACTTTTAATGTGGGTGAAATCCACAGCAGTGGGTTAACATGTCCAACCTATGAGCCTTTTTACAGGTCTAGTCATACCAGATGGGATGTGGATCTTCCAGTAAAGTGTTGTACAGGGGTTTTCGAGTTAAGTATCCTTTCGAGATCACCGTTATTTGAACACGATTTATCATTTGATAAAGCGGATATTTTCTAAAATATCCTGAAACTAAAATTACGATCGATGAATGGTGGTTCGATGAATTGACGCTGAGAAGGACTGGGTTCAATACCCATCTGTTCGGATTCGGTATAAAACAGGTGGTCTCGACATCGTGCAAGATAAATAAATAAATAAATAAAAAGAAGATAAACATGCACACATGAATGTTTACGAGAAAAAGCTAGGCCCTGGGTAATAACGAGCCTGTCAGACCAAAAATTTGTGCTTGTATTTTTTATCCTGAGACTAAAGTATATTGGATTCGTTTCTGGAAGAGTTTATCCTGGATATCCTTGTAGAAGTTCATAGTGTGTTCTCGCTGACACGACACAATTAGTAAAAATGAAGAACTTCTAGGCACGAAGAAATTTTCAACGACATGGACCAACGATTGCGCTATTTCAAAGTTGATGTCTTGGTCGATGTATTGTGCTTTTTAGTTTAGCAAATAAAATGTCAACATAGGTAGGATGTTCATCATGGACGGACGTCGGACAATGTGAGTTGCCTGATGTTAATTGGCAGTGGTACTTATAAGCAACCAGACAATCGATAAGCAACCAGAGTCGATAAAATGGCAAGTTAAAGGCGTCATTAGTGTAGATTGCATTTGACTTAAGATACTACTTGACACAATTGTTGTCAATAAGGGTAGCATGTCGAATAAGTCGAACATTCACGTGCGGTACATTTTTTATGATGCACTTCTTCATCAAACGGGCCGTGGGTTTTAGTTTCGACCCATGAAAGTACTCGGCACCTCATCAGTGTAATGGCAGTATTTAGTTTGTACATGAACCTGTACACTATTTTTGTGCTGGTGAACATTAGCCGAAAATCAATGACGTGGGGATTCTAAGTCGATATATCATTAACATTCTTCACAAGAATCATTTATGATTCCTGCTAAAAGAATACAACTGGCTATTTTTCATCATTATAATCAGCTGGCAAGTAAGAAAAATATCGCTTTGACAGGAAAAGTTCCCCTCTTCTGATAATTCTGTTGCAATAAGTCAAACAAATCGAAGCTCAAGCAGCGGAGAAAAATCTCTGAGTGATCCATAGGTGGAACACGCCCAATAATAACCCACCAATAAAGAATGCTGCGACTGCTGTTGTTTCGGCAGAGTTGGGAACGCAGAGGAGATAGTCCACTGTATAGATACATATCCAAAATCAGAGATACCGATATTCTCGGACATGGACAACCGATGCCCTGCGGTGATCAGCTTATGACGAAGTTTGTTTCGTGAATGCGCAGTGTATTGAAATCGCGCATGAATTTTAGCAATTCGCTAATAAATCCAAAGAATTTGTTTAGGTAACACTTCAGGACTTGAAGCAATGTAATGCACGGCTTAATGTGACAGCACTTCTTGAGGATGAAATGACATGCATTTGTATAAATATTTTATGGTCTTCCAATAGTTTCAAAAGTTTTTGAAAGGATATTAATCGGTCGCGTACACCACATTATTGTTCAGAAACTCCTTGTATCTGTCTATCAATTTGAGTTTAGAAGTTAACATTCGACTGTGGACCAAGTAAATCGAATTACTGATGTAATTGTGAAAGCTTTCGAAAAAAATTGCTCAGCCGTATTTCTTGACGTGTCGCAAGCTTTTGACAAGGTTTGGCATAGAGGGTTGCAATATAAATCAAGACAAGTTCTGCCTGAAATATTATATAATATCTTCCTCTCGTATCTTAAGCATAGACTCTTCCATGTAAATTTTGTAAATTAAGAAATATTTGCAGGAGTACCCCAAGGAAGCGTCCTAGAAACACTCTTGCACCTCCTATTTACACGTGATATCCCGCAAACAAACGATAAAATAGCTGCTACTTTTGCTGACGATACTGCTATACTAGCTGTTGGCACGAAAATAGAGGAAACAAATATGAAATTACAAAACGCTCTTAACGAGGTTAATGAATGAACAAAATAATGGCGGATAGCACTTAAGCAAATCGATTCATGAAGATTTTTCGTGCAAACAGACAAAAAATTTGTCTGAATTTCTATATACGGGTCGAGTCCCTTTTGCAAATGAAGCGGACTATCTCGGAATGACACTCGATGCAAAATTTTAATGGAAGTCGCATGTAAAAAAGAAATGCGAAGAACTTAGAAATAAAAACAGGGAACTTTACTGGTTACTAGAAAAATATTCGAAGCTTGATAACAAGCTTCTAAAGGGTGACCCATTTCGAGGTTCCCTACTTTTTTAAAGAAAAAAAAAAAACACAGAAAATTCAAATTTAATGGAGAATGTTTATTGTCATTTGAAAGAACATTCTTTGGCATTTATTTTTTGAAGATTATGTGTATCAAATGTTGGCCGTTGCTACGTCGCAGATGGTCCATCCGTTGAGTCCAATTTTCGATCACTCGTTCGAGCATTTCGACTGGTAACTGGCGAATGACACGCGTGATGTTTTCCTCCAAGGCCTGAATCGAAGCGGGTTTGTCGGCATAAGCTTTTGACTTTACATATCCCCACAGGAAAAAGTCTAACGGTGTGATATCACACGATCTTGGTGGCCAATCGACCGGCCCAAAACGTGAAATTATGTGCTCACCGAAATGTTCTCTCAATAAGTCCATTGATTGATGCGATGTGTGGGAAGTGGCGCCGTCTTGCTGAAACCAAAGGTTGCCGAGATCACGAGCTTCAATTTCAGGCATCAGATAGTCGGTTATCATGGCACGATAACGGTCGCCGTTGACGGTTACGTTCGCACCAGCATAATTTTTAAAGAAATATGGACCGATGATTCCACCGGCCCACAAATCACACCAAACCGTTGTTTTTTCTGGATGAAGTGGCAGTTCTGCAATCTCTTCAGGTTGCTCTTCGTCCTAAATGCGGCAATTTTGTTTGTTTACATACCCATTGAGCCAGAAATGGGCCTCATCGCTAAACAAAATTTGCCTCGAAAACGTCGGATCTTCTTGGAACTTTTCAAGAGCCCCTAGAGCGAAGCGATGTCGCTTGGGAAGGTCGAGCGGCTTCAGTTGTTGCACAAGCTGTATGCTTTCAATTTAAGATCTTGACGTAAAATGCGCCAAGTCGTTCCATACGTCAGTCCGAGTTGCTGCGAACGGCGCCGAATCGACTCTCTACGGTCTTCGTGTACACTCTCAGCTACGGCCGCTATATTTTCTTCACAGCGTGCTGGACGTGGTCTATTCGGTCGAATATTATCCAATAGTGAAAGCTGGGTCTCAAAATGGGTGATGGTGTTGCGAATAGTACGCTCAGTAGGCCGATTATGTTGACCATAAGTTGAGCGAAGTGCACGAAACACATTCCTCACAGAACGTGAATTTTCATAATAAAGTTGAACAATTTGTAAACGTTGTTCACGCGTAAGTCTTTCCATTATGAAATGCCAAACAATACTAAACAAAAATAACATGACTGCATGACACGACTCACACGTGATCTGTCAAAAAAGGCTTTTGAAAAAAGTATCTCTACTTGGATCACCCGTTACTATATTAGCAATTGTCAAAGCCGGTTTGGACATATGGTATACAACTTTGGGGTTGAAACAGTGAAACGAATCTAAGCATTTTACAACTTTTAAAAGCAAAATTTTAAGACCATTTCAATGCACTGTTGTACACGAGGAACAAAGATCTACGCAGAGATCTGGGTATTCCCACGGTTATAATTAAAACGAAAAATTTTACAAAAGAATCTTCCAAACAATCCGAAGAGAAATGCCAACTTATTGCATCAACCAATCGCTTAAAAAATGAACCCATATAACGGTTCCTTTTTAGAGCAAACCAAACCACTTACGGACACAAAAAAGTGCTGCCAAATCATATTTTACTACAATAATTGTAGTTATCTGCTACAATGATGGTGTTATTATATGCTGTTTTGTGCTGTTCGTGTAAATTTATTACCATAAAATTAATTTATGAGCATTAACCGCTTCAAATTAAACTGTCATGCCATGCCAAGTTACTAAATGTAACACGAAACGATTACCTACGACTTTTATTGCGTACTTGCAGATTCATTGCTGAACAAAACCATGGACAGATTAATTTATGGCAATTTGCTTATATGCCTTATCGAACTATAATTAGTAGCGTTATCAGTTGCCCTATAGATGCTCATCAAGTTGAACGTGGATATAATGTATCTATAAGGGCTTACGTTAGCCTTATTTATGTTAAATTGTCAATCCTAGTTGCAATGTCGATTAGGAACTCATTATCATTTATTTAATAAATGTTCCAAGAAATCTCCTCTGCAGTACCTACTTTAAGTAGGCATCTCTCAACAAATGGCAATGAACCATCCTTCACTCTGCACATCTCCTTCAACTAAGGATCCCAATCATAATACTAGATTGTCAAAGAACAAATTTACATAATACCTACAGTAGGTACCCGTATGTTTACTCGCAAACAGAGTCCATACACACACGTCAGCTAACTTAATTGCGTTTTCAAAAGCTGATATCCCGTGTAAACAAAGCAATTGGCCATAAAAATCCCGCACATGCTAATTCGAATTGCCCCACTCGCCTCGCTAGGGCAAATTGAAGTGAGCGCACTGTTTACACGTTTAGGAGTGTTTACATGACAGAGGCACATAGTGTCATTCCATTCGTTTGTCATAAATTCTCTCTAGCACGTGCGAAGTGCGAACTGCGCGATGAGCAAACAAACGTGGAATAGGAGACTGCACGACATTTTGAGAAAGAATTTGCAAATTTCTTTGGAAGGAAGTCCAGAAGCGATGATGGGTTATGTGAACGCCTACTAGAGAAGTGTCACGACTTTTTTAAAACCAAAATGTCAAACACAAGTTCAGACGTTCTTATCGGTTCTGCACTACGTTCCAACTGCAAACACACGCTATATGTGTCTCAGGGAGGACTACTCTACTCGTGCAGACAACACAAGTGGCAGTTGCGTGGGAATTAGCGGTGGGAGACTGCATAGGTCATGGACCTAGAGTCAAGGTCTGCTACAGTGTGTCTTTATATGGTTATAGAGTATTTCATTGCTATGTCATTTGAAAGGACACATTTATCACAAAAGTTTTTATTTGCCTAATAATCTGAGATGTCTGGGTTTATATGAACAGGAAAATGGGGGGAATGTCATGTACTGTGAATTATGCTGTCACGATTGTATCGCTCACAAACACCTACTCCTAAAGGCAGTGAGTAATGGAGTATGTTGAATCCTTGGATTCTTTTCATCAATCAAAAAGTAATCAATCTAAAAATAGTTTATGTTTGCCTGTCAATCAGGATTAGAGTCGATGCAGTGTAATTGATATGGAAGTGATGGATTGCCACAATTACAATCAATTTCAAGAGTAAGCACAATCTAATTGATAATGTGCATGGCATTTCGGAAGATGATTGTCATTTTAAATTTATGGTGAATCATTAGGGATGCACTAAAGTGGGTTAAGAAAGCTCCCTCTCGGTTGACTTTTACTCCTCCAATAAGAAATTACGATTTTTTTATTATATACGTCTCTAAGGTAATTTCTTCTATGTACATGTGGAATATTTAAAAGATACTAACAGCCCGTGATTTAGTTCGGTAATCAACTCAATTCAGGAAAACACCTTTGTACACCTTAGTTACAAACTGGTCCCATAGCAGAATTGACCTTCACAGTAGATGTACTGTTTTTGTTTATTTCAAAAAAAATCGAATTACCGCCTGCGCCTTTACATAGATGTACTGCACTCTTATCAATTAGCATATTTTTTTTATTTTGGTTGCTTTTTTGTTAAATAGCGCTCTTGTAAGTAGGATTGTTTCAAAAATGTTTTGTCTAACTGTCAAACGCCAAATGAACGCCAACAATCGATGCACTCCACAAACACAAAAGCATACTGGTCTCCAGGCTTAAACGGCTGTGTAGACAATTTACTGACAGGCAAGACCCGGAGATTCGGACGTTGAAGTCATTGATCAAAAACCTTAAACAGTTCATCTCGGAGAATTACAAAAAATCTGTAAGTTTGTACTGGGGCAAGAAAATTCAGGCTATAAAAACCAGTAGCCCGAATATGTTCCCGCAAATAAATAAAATATTCAGGCGAAAAGATCATAACGACATTCCATGTGTCCGAATTTCCCAAACGACAGAGAACAGACAGACACTCACGGCTGTTGGTATAAGTCCAGAAAGTGTTGACTCGAACGACGGTTTTTTCACGATCGAAGATCCTCAGGAGAAGGCGAATTCGATAGGTGCTGTCTTCGAGACCGTGTATACCGTGAACAATCCTGTTCGCCCAAATCGCAATATTGAGGTGAGAGCCTTTCTGAATCACTTTTATCTACGTACTGAAGGGGTTATGAATACCCTTTATATGTTACCATAGTACGGGCGTTAGAGAAGGGGAAGAAAGAGAGGATAGGAAAGATTTTGGATGTAGTGGAGACTTAAACTCCATGGGTGGTGTCTGAATTAGCTTCGAGGAGTCACTTTTTCTTGTGTTCGTTAAATTTGAAGAAATTCAAGATGGTGTGCATACTTTTAGGTATTACACCGACCTTTTTACTTCTTTTAAATAAAACTGAAATGGATTTTGGTTGGGATTGAACGAGCAACCTTCCACTCAACAGACGAACACATTACCATTACACCGCAGCCACCCACTCTAAGCTTGGCGATCTGATAATCACGGTTTTACCGTATTCAATGACGAAAACCCTTCCAATGGCATAGTCGCCAACAGCCTGATGCTGCTCGTGCAAAAAGATGAACTCCTGGACATCTTTGTATCGCTGAAAAATAAAAAGTCGGCGGGAGAGGACGGTGTCCCAAACGTCGTATTGAGACACCTGCCAGTGGAAGCAGTCGATATTTTCACCACGCTGTTTAGCAATGCACTTAATAATGCACATTATCCGGTGCACTGGAAAACGGCGGTGGTACATCCTATCCCCAAAAAGAACAAGGACAAAACAAACTAATCTTCGGTCAATAAGCCTTCTGCCGAATGTAAGCAAGGTATTCGAGAAGATAGTCAATAGAGCTCTACTTAAGTGGGTCGAGGAAAACAAAATTATTTCGGAAAATCAGTTTGGTTTTCGAGCGAGGCATGACACCATTCATGCCGCGTTTTTCCTAATTTCTTACTCTTCGATCAAAAAGTGGACACAGCTCAAAAGTATCTATAGATGACATTTAGACAAAGATATCAGCCTTGTTTTTAGCCACATCAAAGTGAAGTGGTTGTAGTGGTCTAGTGGCTTGTGCTTTAAAGTACTAAGGCCAAAGTCCCTGGTTCAAATTCAGAAAGTGACAGCACCTACGTTTTTAACTGCTACACTTCTTTTAAAAATCTGGTAAACAGCCAGGAGTATCTGTCATGAGAAGCTTCATAAATTGACCATTTGGATTCGGCATCGGGAGGTCCTCTTTTTTGTGGAAAATAAAAAACTTTGCACGGCCATTAATGCCAGATATTTCAATTTTACTTCAAGTGAAGTAGGATTTTATATGTAAATCTAGTACAATATCTCACTGCAAACCGTTGCCGGTTTTGACATTGCATATATGCCATGAGCGTCGATTAAGTAGATAAGCAGAACGAAACTGAGTATAATTGAAAAAAAAACGAGTGGTGGGTGCACAACTTGGTCGTACGCACCTTTATCTTTCACAACGAGTTAATTTGACGTTTTTATTAATTTGGCCAAAGTACACAATAATATTTATTTTGCTTAATTTTAGCATAAATAAGCAAAATAAATATTGATACAAATATTGATATAAATAATGTCGAAATGTGATTATACGAACGTTTGCGAGGAATTGACAATTTTCTTTATTTGGCCTATATGCAAAAATCCGTTTTAAGGATTTTATCGAAAAAAAAACTGGGTATGCAGTTTTATTGGAACTGATATGCTCACAGAATACATGAAGTTTAATGAAAATCGTTAAAGCCGTTTTCGAGAAAATTGAGGTTATGTATGATTTTTATTTTGCAGGTATCGGTAATACCATGGCTAAAAGCAAACAGAAAAAAAATGGCCTAGAATTATGACAAACCAAACGCTGGATACGAAGTTTGAAGAACATCGGTCAAGTCGTTTAGGCTGGAAAGGCTTGTACGGACAGACGGACCGAATAATCGACGGACGGAATTCCAAAAACCACTTATTTGAGTTCCGCTGTCATCGTAATGTTAGAATCGATCAAAGTCTCGAGACCGAAAATTTTCACGAAAAAAAATATCTTTCTCTTTGTAAGAGAAAGTTAAAAATGATCCGGATACATGCTCCATTGCTCTCGTTGGAAGTAAAAAAACGTTTAAATATCATTGATATTGGCAACGATTGAATCGGAAAATGGAATTGCTCTTGCACTTGCCTCAACCTGGTATTGCAGCTGCTTTGTTAGAAGGTGGTCGAACAGCTCATTCAGTACTCCAGTAACTACGACTTGCAACCTTTCGAGGAATTCTGCGGTGGCCGAAGTTTTGCAGCAAAGCAAATTGATCGTTTGGGATATATTTAGAAAAAATCTTCGGAGGCATTAAATCGCACGATGCAAGACAACCAAAATCGGTTTGGTGGTGGGACGATTCTTGTTTTTACAAACATTGCCAGTGATTCCACGATTAACGTCAGCCCACGAACCAAATGCATGTTGGAAGTCGTCCACTTTATGGAAATTCGTCAAAACACTTCAACTAAAAATTAATATGCGTGTCGAATTGCAGAACAACCGATCTGGGGAAATATTTTCCAAACAATTGCTCGACACTGGTAATGGCGAAATTCCCGTTGACATTCTCTGGATACATTAAATCCGCTACTTTACTAAATCAAAGACCGAACTCATCGAGATGCATGTTCCCAAACTTTTCTCAAAATTACAAAAATCATGCTTGATTAAATTTTGACTGCAAAAAAACGTTGATGTCAACGAAATAACTTCCAAATAATATCCAATTACATTCGCTGGAATTGCCCGGATTACTACCTCATCATCTGCAATTAAAACTTGGATTGGAAATCATTATTTTGCGGAACATAAACAGCCACCTTAACGTGTAGAAAAACTATCAAAATTATTTATTTACGAGACAGAAAAGAAAACTAATAATATCAAAAATATTTACAATAAACAATTTTTTCCTGAAATAATTTTTTTTATTATTTCAACCAGTTCAACTTGAATATTGTAGCTACAAGGTGGCGCCAAAGTAATCCTCCTATCAGAAAATGCTATACATTTTGCGATTGGCCCCTAATGTCAGTTCTGTTTTGACATTTGTGTAGTAAACACATGCGAAATACACGTTAATAAACAATGTTACGCTACACTGTTCCAGAACGCGGAATATTGGTGACTATTTGTTTGAGCAATAATCGGTCGGTGACTTTGGCACAACGTGAATTTCGTCGCAGATTTCATAGCCGTCCAACGCCTACTGGTGAAACACTGCGACGAGTCGCTCGCCTCGAAGAGACTGGCACAACACGAGATGCTGCCAGGCGTGGCAGACCCCGGAGTAGCCGTTCTGCAGAGAATATTGCTGCTGTAGCCGAAGATGTCATGGAAGCGCCGTCGACATCGACCAGACGACGTGCCACGCAAATGGGTATCAGTCGACGGTCTTTACAGCGAATTTTGGTACAGGATTTGAAGATGTTTCCGTACAAAGTCCAGACGGTGCATCAGCTGTTAGCTGCTGACCGCCAATCGCGTCTAACATACGCTCAAGCCATCCTTAATCACCACCAAGAGGAAGATGATTTTGCATCAAAAATAATAATGAGTGATGAGGCCCATTTCCATCTTAGCGGGTACGTAAATAAGCAAAATTTACGCTTCTGGGGCACTGAAAATCCGCGTGTAACCCACGAAGAGCCATTACACCCGCTCAAAGTCACTGTATGGTGTGCTGTTTTCGCTGGAGGAGTCATCGGACCTTTTTTCTTCGCAGATGTCGCGGGCCAAACGGTTACTGTGAATGGTGAGCGCTACAGAGCAATGATCAACGAGTTCTTTTTGCCGCAACTTGATGAATTGGGATTGGAAAACATGTGGTTCCAACAGGACGGTGCAACGGGACACACTGCACGTGCCACAACCGATATGCTGAAGGATGCATTTACCGGGCGCCTAATCTCCCGTTTTGGAGATTTGCACTGGCCAGCAAGATCGCCTGATTTGACCGCTCCAGACTTCTTTTTGTGGGGCTTTTTGAAGTCGCGGGTTTATGTCAACAAGCCTCAGACTCTTGCAGCTCTTAAAGACAATATCCGTCAAGAATGTGAGGACCGTTCGCCGGAAGTTTTGGCCAAAGTGATGAAAAATGCCACAAAAAGGGTTCAAATGACAATCAACTGTGGCGGCGGCCATTTACATGACATAATATTCTCGACTTGATGTAAACAAAATTAAAAGACCAAATAAAAATAGTCCACAAGAAGAATCAAAGTTTTTCTTTTTTTTTTAAATTACAGCCAAAAAACTTCTGAAGGTTATTTTTGCGCCACCTTGTACAACAAGCCAACGTCTTTCGGGTCAACTAGTAACGAAAATAAAAAAAAAGATCTCGTTTTGATTGTTTTTTAAAATTTTGTATCATTTTTTTGTATCCCATAGTATGTATAGTAAAAAATGCACACAAAAAGCAACTTTATCCAATTTAACTTGTTTATTTATTGTCAAATGAAATGTCAAAAGGAATTTCGAAAACATAATAAATATCATTATATAATATTTTATTATGACTTTGTGACGTCAACATTAACTGGAATAATAACGATGCCAAATGGCCTTAACCACTTAATCATGTCTTGACATTTGCAATCTTGACTCATTGACTAAGCCCAAATCTTGGTTATTGTTGATTATTTGACGTCGGTATTTAATTCCAAAATAAAACTATCTAGAAAAAGTATTTAAAAAAAACATTTGAAATGGACATTATTATGATTCTTATGTTCATACATTTCATATAAAAAAAACTATTCATAGGACTAACATAATTTAAACAATAAAACATTTTTAGTCTTTTTACAGTGTTGCCCAAAAGTCTCTTCCCCATGTAACAAAATAATTACTCCTTTATTTAGAGATATTTTTGAGTTTTTTTTTCAGACATAAGGTTTAAGAAATTTAGGGAAAATAATTTAAAAATTTAAATTAAACTTAAATTATTATTTTTTTTATTTATTTAAATTATTTTTTGAAAACAGCCAGGCAATAATTTGTACTCAACTTGTCGACTGGATATTTTATGCCTTAGAGATGTTCCAACTATGCACCTACTATGCGTGCTGTGGTTGTTAGATTTGCGCAATATGGAAATGTTGAAGGTGTGAGGCGTTCCTGGCAGGCCTTGTTTTTAATGACATTTGTTGAAACCAGTCCTAAAACATCAAGACGATGGCGTTGAACACAGTTTGGCATACCACATAGCACGATTCATTGGATATTTAGGAAAGAAATGCACTTATACACTTGCAAGATCCATTTAGTGCAACACTTAATCCTTGTGACCCAGAAAAACGCTTGGTGTACTTCAGAACAGTCCTAAATATCGCCGAGAATGACGAAGAGTTTTTTGAAAATTCTATGATAACCGACGAGGCACATTTTCATCTGAGCGGTGAACAACCAGAATGTAAATTTTGAGGCACGCGGAATCCCAAGAATCTCCATCAACGTCCCTTACTCAATTCGTATTATTGTTTGGTGTGGGATAACCTCGCCTAAGATTTATGGGTCACATTTCTTTGAAAATGATTGAAGTCAGCGTATCTGTCAATGGGTGCCGCTACAGAACAATGCTTCAGCACTTTGTTTTTCCACTTGTGCAAGCAGACAACAATGCAGAGCTGATTTGGTTTCCGGTAGACAGAGCTACCGGTCATACCGCTCGTGAGGCAATGAACTTTCATCCGCAAAAAATACCCAAATTATCTCAAAAACGGCGATTTTGAATGGCCGCTGCGTTCGCCTTGTCTGTCGGCTTACGCTTTTTTTAAAGGGTTATTTGGAGGATGTTTACGTTAACAAACCACCAACTACACAGGAGCTGGAAATCAATATTTGCACAGAAATCGCACAGATTACGCCGGCTATAATTCAAAAAGTCATGAAAGTGCCATTTAAAGCGCGTATGCACTCATAAGCTCTTTTATTATGATTTTTTTATGTTAAACAAAATTTTTGTAATTCATTTCATTATTTTATTAGCTTTTCGTTGTTCTAAATATTTCCTACGTAAATCTGGAATAAATTTTGGACTACCCTGTAGTTAGTCTTGGCGTTATTTTAAAATATTTTGTTTTGCATTTTTAGGCTTTTTTTTTGTTTTAGAAAATCGTCCTTTTGCCCCAAAGGGGAAATTGAAAAAAAAAAACATGGATGTTGATTGCTCTCCTAACATATGGTGTTTTTGCTTTAGAGGTATAGAACTTTGAAAAGGAATACAACAAAGATGATTTTTTAAATTGACATGAAATTTAATTTATTCGAAAGATAGTCTTCTGGCATTATAATTAAGAAATTGGCATATGACAGCCACGGCTGGCTCGGACGTAGTCTAATCTGGCGGTCCAATTTTTGATGACTTTTGCCAACATTTGTGGCCGTATGTCGGCAATAACGCGGCGAATGTTGTCCTCCAAGTAGTCAATCGTTTGGGGCTTATGTGCATAGACTACCGACTTCACATATTCCTACAGAAAAAAATCACACAATCTTGGAGTCCAATTCACAGGACCAAAACGCAAAATTATGCCCTTACCGAACATGTCCTTACACAAATCAATTGTGGCACGAGCTGTGTGACATTTTGCGCCGTCCTTTTGAAACCACAGCCCCTGTACATCATGATTGTTCAATTGCTGAACGAAAAAATCAGTAAACATGGCTCTATAGCGAACTCCATTGATTGTAACGTCCTGGCCCATATGCACTGCACAAAATATGGAATATTGACAGCCACGGCCTGCTCGGACGTAGTCTAATCTGGAGGTCCAATTTTTGATGACTTTTGGCAACATTTGTGGCCGTATATCGGCAATAACGCGGCGAATGTTGTCCTCCAAGTAGTCAATCGTTTGGGGCTTATCTGCATAGACTACCGACTTCACATATTCCTACAGAAAAAAATCACACAATCTTGGAGTCCAATTCACAGGACCAAAACGCGAAATTATGCCCTTACCGAACGTGTCCTTACACAAATCAATTGTGGCACGAGCTGTGTGACATTTTGCTCCGTCTTTTTGAAACCACAGCTCCTGCACATCATGATTGTTCAATTGCTGAACGAAAAAGTCAGTAAACATGGCTCTATAGCGAACTCCATTGATTGTAACGTCCTGGCCCATATGCACTGCACAAAATATGGAATATTGACAGCCACGGCCTGCTCGGACGTAGTCTAATCTGGAGGTCCAATTTTTGATGACTTTTGCCAACATTTGTGGCCGTATATCGGCAATAACGCGGCGAATGTTGTCCTCCAAGTAGTCAATCGTTTGGGGCTTATGTGCATAGACTACCGACTTCACATATTCCTACAGAAAAAAATCACACAATCTTGGAGTCCAATTCACAGGACCAAAACGCGAAATTATGCCCTTACCGAACGTGTCCTTACACAAATCAATTGTGGCACGAGCTGTGTGACATTTTGCTCCGTCTTTTTGAAACCACAGCTCCTGCACATCATGATTGTTCAATTGCTGAACGAAAAAGTCAGTAAACATGGCTCTATAGCGAACTCCATTGACTGTAACGTTCTGGCCAGCATCGTTATTAGAGATGTACCACCAACCCATATGCACTGTACAAAATAGGGCCCACCCAAGTTTTAAAAGGTGCATTTTCTTGTAGAGTTTGCATGAGTATGAGTCCTGTTCAATGCTATGAACAACAATTTTATCATTGCCTCGAAGTGAGTAAGCAAAAGAAGCTACTGCGCACCTTTTTTTTTTCAAATGAAAATTAAAGAACTTAGTGGGCCCCATTTTGATTTGAGTAATTTATTGTAAAAGAGCGGCAACACTCTGAGATCTGATTAAAATTGATATAATTCTGTCGAGAACTTAAAATTAAAATAGAAATTTATAATTCTTAGAATGTCATTGTTGTTTGTTTTGACGCCAGAATAATATTTAGATATCGGCGTTATCTGAAAGACTGATAAACAAAATATTAAGAGACAACAAAGCAAATCTATTTAATTATAAGGCTTATTTATTAGAAGTGTGTTGACACAATCCTAATACAATGATACAATGAGATATGAACTTTTTGGATTTATGAACTTTGGTTTTGACTTGACATGAACAATAGATAAGCTGTTCATAGAATATTTTTTTAATAAGCATCATCGACATCAAATGGCCAAACAATTTTAAGTTATTAATAGCAAGGTATAACCAATAAGTTAGAGGTTTTAAACTTTAGAAACATTGTTTGAGAAGAAATTCTAAAACTTTTTAATCAAAAAATGTTTGAACGCGATCTGTGGATAACGCTTGCAAGAAACATTGTTTGAGAAGAAATTCTAAAACTTTTTAATCAAAAAATGTTTGAACGCGATCTGTGGATAACGCTTGCAAGAAACATTGTTTGAGAAGAAATTCTGAAACTTTTTAATCAAAAAATGTTCGAACGCGATCTGTGGATAACGCTTGCAAGAAACATTGTTTGAGAAGAAATTCTGAAACTTTTTATTCAAAAAATGTTCGAACGCGATCTGTGGATCCAATTATAGCTCAGAAAGAGAAAAACACCCAGATATAAACCAAAGATAGTTACAGACTAGAGAACTTAACTCTTTCGGTTCTTGCAGGTAGGTGGCCATGGCTCAGAGGAATGCGTAGTTGACTGCTAAGCCAAGCGCTGCGGGTTCAAGCCCCAGCTTCGGCAGCATTTGTTTTCTACGAAAATTGCCAGCTTATCTGAGACAATATAAATCGATGTCTCCTCCTCTGTGCCACCTAGGTTTATGTTATTTGTCTTTCCTTCTATGTATCTATCCGTCTCTCTCTGTTGTATAAATGTCTTGATCTGTCCCAGCCGATGGCCTCAGTCGCCAGTGCTGTTATGTGTCTGTAGTTCG
Source organism: Rhingia rostrata (assembly GCA_949824845.1). Lineage (NCBI taxonomy): Eukaryota > Metazoa > Arthropoda > Insecta > Diptera > Syrphidae > Rhingia > Rhingia rostrata. Next base: position 63,706,316 of record OX463758.1, on the reverse strand, counting down.
TTGCATTCATGTGCGAAGTACTGTGATGTCATTGTCAATGTCAATTTCGGTTCTTAAGAGTCTGATAATCTCTACTCGACACACATTCACCATCGTATTGTTGATTATTTAATGCAATTTCCGATTATTGGATAATTTCCTAATGTATGTAGAGCTTAATGTCATGTCGGCCATTTTGATTGATATGTTCTTAAAGTTGGCTCGAAAGTTGTCACCTCATGTTCATTGGCTGTTGTTATTTTATTTATTCCACCAAAAAATCGAAACAAGTAGTATGCTTCCAAGTGGCAGCGAAGGAACTACCGAGGTGGAGTCTACAGCCCGAGTCAGGATGGACAATGTGAATAACCAAAATTAGCTGTTTCGAGAGTAAATGAGGCCTTTTGAACAGAGATGGTAGTGCCTGAGCCGAAAGGCGAATGGAAGCACTCAATCCCTTAGTGGATACTGATGGCCATGTCCTGGGGTATCCAAAAAAAAACTATAAAAAGAAAAACTAAAACATCTACTATGGACCGGGTTGTATAGTGAACATAAAAAGTGACTGTTCGGACGTGAATTTGATATGCATGGCTTGGGTAAGAAGTCTTATACTTCCCAGACATTAGCCAAAGCATTGTAACAATCCCGATCAAGACCAATTTCGCTAATATAAGCGTTATATGCGCTCACAATCCAATGTAGGAAAAATATGGTATAGCAAATGATTGTTTCTACGAGCTCCTTGACAAAACCTATAACAAAACGATAATGAAGTTCAAATCGATACTCACAACATATTCATCGATTTCAAAACCGCATACGACAGCATTTATAGAGACGAACTATACAGAGCCATGTATAGTTTTGGTACACTGCCTAAACTCATTCGACTGTGCACGATGACGATGGAGAACTATCGCTGCTCGACCAAGGTCGGAAATTACCTCCCCACCAAACTCGATACCAAAAAATGTTTTAGGTAATACGATGCACTGTCATATGACTTTTTAATCTTATTCTAGAGAGGATTGTCCAAAACACCAGAGACACAATCTTCAATAAATCGATGCAACTACTAGCTTATGCCGACGGTAATAACATCATTGGTCGGACATAACGTGCCTCGTTTGCTAGTATAGAGAAGGAAGTGGCAAAAATTAATGGTAAAAGCAAAAACATGTCAACTAGATGGCGCATACAACATCAACGTGGACAGATATGACTTTGAGATAGTACGGGAATTTGTCTACCTCGGCTCCGCTATTAACCCTATAAAACACTCCGTCAGAAATGAAACGAAGAATTACTCATGCTAACCGCTGATTCTTCGGGCTAAGTAGGCAATTTGGTAGTAAAGCCCTCACTCGAACTAACGGGTGATCCAAGTAGAGATACTTTTTTCAATAGCCTTTTTTGACAGATCACGTGTGAGTCGTGTCATGCTGTCATGTTATTTTTGTTTAGTATTGTTTGGCATTTCATAATGAAAAGACTTACGCGTGAACAACGTTTACAAATTGTTCAACTTTACTATGAAAATTCACGTTCTGTGAGGAATGTGTTTCGTGCACTTCGCTCAACTTATGGTCAACATAATCGGCCTACTGAGCGTACAATTCGCAACACCATCACCCATTTTGAGACCCAGCATTCATTATTGGATAATATTCGACCGAATAGACCACGTCCAGCACGCTGTGAAGAAAATATAGCGGCCGTAGCTGAGAGTGTACACGAAGACCGTAGAGAGTCGATTCGGCGCCGTTCGCAGCAACCCGGACTGACGTATGGAACGACTTGGCGCATTTTACGTCAAGATCTTAAATTGAAAGCGTACAAAATACAGCTTTTGCAACAACTGAAGCCGCTCGACCTTCCCAAGCGACATCGCTTCACTCTATGGGCTCTTGAAAAGTTCCAAGAAGATCCGACGTTTTCGAGGCAAATTTTGTTTAGCGATGAGGCCCATTTCTGGCTCAATGGGTATGTAAACAAACAAAATTGCCGCGTTTGGGACGAGGAGCAACCTGAAGAGATTGAAGAACTGCCACTTCATCCAGAAAAAACAACGGTTTGGTGTGGTTTGTGGGCCGGTGGAATCATCGGTCCATATTTCTTTAAAAATTATGCCGGTGCGAACGTATCCGTCAATGGCGACCGTTATCGTGCCATAATAACCGACTATTTGATGCCTGAAATTGAAGCTCATGATCTCGGCGACATTTGGTTTCAGCAAGACGGCGCGGCGCCACTTCCCACACATCGCATCAATCAATGGACTTATTGAGAGAACATTTCGGTGAGCACATAATTTCACGTTTTGGGCCGGTCGATTGGCCACCAAGATCGTGTGATATCACACCGTTAGACTTTTTCCTGTGGGGATATGTAAAGTCAAAAGCTTATGCCGACAAACCCGCTTCGATTCAGGCCTTGGAGGAAAACATCACGCGTGTCATTCGCCAGTTACCAGTCGAAATGCTCGAACGAGTGATCGAAAATTGGACTCAACGGATGGACCATCTGCGACGTAGCAACGGCCAACATTTGATAGACATAATCTTCAAAAAATAAATGCCAAAGAATGTTCTTTCAAATGATAATAAACGTTCTCCATTAAATTTGAATTTTCTGTGGTTTTTTCTTTAAAAAAGTATGGAACCTCGAAATGGATCACCCTTTACTAAGGAGATCCTGTACAAGAACCTGATTATCGCAATCCTGCTCTACGGCGTGGAAGCGTGGACCGTATCAGAAGTGGATGAAGAAATCCTTGGTCGCTTAAGTGTCTTGGACATGTAGAACGAATGGACAATAATACTCCGGATCGCAGAGTCTTCGATTTCTATCCAGATGTCGGACGCAGTAGAGGTAGACCTCGCCTTTAGTTGCGCGCACAAATAGAAACCAACATCAACCAACTTTTAGTGCGCAACTAGAGAAAGTTAGCTAAGGACGGGGCTAATTGGAGAGGCATGTAGGTAGAGACCCATGTTCATGTCGGACTGTAGCGCCACTTGAGTAAGTAATTTATCATAAATTACTGCTTTTCAAAAAAAATGACTTAAAGTGTAATCTGTCTTTCAAGATTTTTCCTTACACGGATATGTACTTTTTGTTTTGTTTTGACATATTTTACTAAGTTGTGGAGTTCTGTTCAAAGTACATTTTCAATTAACAAAACTCTTTATATTAAGGCGAGGCTCAGGGTACTGTGCACTTCCCCACAAAATGCACAACAACTTTGAACGAGCTCACAATAATTGGTTGCAGTGACGAAAATTTGAAAATTGTTTTTTTTTTTAAGTTTAATCAGATGGTGGGCTTATGAAATCATTATGGGTTCATCTACCAACATATTTAGTGGGAAACGCATTTAAAGAACACGAGGCTGTCAATTCTTGACTAATACAAAACCCTTTTTCAGCTAACATCCATTTTCCTTATGTCATAGTATTTATGACTACAAAATCTATACCTTTTTGTATGGACCACGTCTGTCTAACCATGATATTCATACAAGGACCCCTTGGAAGTTGTAACGCACATGTAAAATATACAATCTTCCACCGATCAGATCAATAAAATATCTAAGTGTCACCATTCAGAAAGGCTCACATGGGTATCACCTTCTAATCCACAAGCAAATTCAAAAAAAAAGTATTTTTCTTAAATAAGAGCCCAAAATAAATTAAAATCAAGACAAACCTCAAATTACATTGTTGTCGCTACCAAAATTCCAGTTCTCTCACGATTTTAAAACCTTAAATCACTCAACACTCCCGCAACAACACCTTTTGTGTTTTTCCATCAAATTGTCTAGATTGTCAATACAGTATTTCGACATCGATTCGAATCGAAGAATTTATCGATATATCCCCTTCTCAAAAGGTGTAGATACTAAATTCCTTTGTTGAACTATTTTTTTTTTTAAATCAAAGAAATAATTTATCAGTTCGGAACGATAAGATACGAGTCAAGTAGATATTTTGAAATACCTAGTTACAGTCTGGGGGGGGTTTATTTTTTTGGGTTGAGCCTATGAATCGAAACACCCTTCCATCGAATTATGTTGACAATACACTTGAGTGTAAGTTATTGTGAAATTATTTTTCAATTTTCGTTTTCAAAGAATTTTACTCATTACCGACAATGACAAATCGAAAATGGATAAATCCGTCACTCAACAGGGATCGTTAACAATTGCACCTGCTTCTGTAAGTACTGGGGCAACGGCCATCAAAAAAAAAAGAAGTACACATGCATCCCGACTCCTCAGAGATGGAGATTAAGACAGTACATGTACGGCTACGAGTATCTAACATCATCATTAAATTTGTAGAATGTCTTCTTTCAATAACAAGATGCAGCTCTTCTTCACTTCGGACGGGTGTAATTGCAAGGCAACTACACGTCTCGAATCAAACACGAATGACTACCACTCTTGTGTCCTCAACATGGGTACTTGTTGCACATGGAGCCTAACATTTGGAGGGGCCTTGAAGAGTTGCCTCTTAGACACGATGTGAGGCATGACTGTTAGTCGTGGTAATTCTGCAAGTATCTCATAGGTTGTGTTGTGTTTATGTGGAGCGAGCGGGTAGTGGTTGGGTTAGTATTGGCAGCCTTGTTGTAATTTCCCCACCTTAATAAAGCGAGGTAATACGCGTTTGCCTGATGCCGCTTAGTGGGGGTTTGGTGAAAGTGGAGATGGAAAACTGAAATTGGTGGGGTCTTTGAGTTTTTTTTCTCTCGGATTGTTTGTTTAAAGGGAAGTGAAAACAAACACGCATCTGGACAGGTGCAGCGTCGTCTTTAAGTGGAGTGTCAGCACCAACAAATATTTTCCTGACCGAATTTGTACCTCAAGTTAACTTGAGTGTGAATAAATGCTTTTCAATTCGAAAACTGAGGGGAATTGTAATTGTAAGCAATTTGTTGCATTTTATGGCGCCATTTGGAGTGGAAAACAAGGAAATTGACATTTCGACCATTTTATTGATAAACTGTCGCCTTATCAGGAATATTTTGTTGGAAATTTGATACGACCTGCGGGTGTGGTGTAATGTGTTTTAATCAAGATTGTCACGTTGACTGTTTTTAAAAAGTGATAAATAGACGACAAGTGTTTGTGCCGTTTTCTTTGTTTAAAAGTTAAGGTAGTTGACCAAAGTTCAACTTATAACATTGAAAAACAAGACGCATGTAATTAATATTAGGCGTCACACTTGCTTCGGCATGCGTGGGCCGTCGCGAAAATATAATTAGGTGACTTTTTAAGCACATATAATGCCAGGGCTTAAATTGTGTACAAAAAAAAACGATCGAAGATCGAATGATCGAAATTACAATAACAACGTACAACAACACTATTTGGTTAGAATTATAGCCATTTCGGACTACCAAGTGTCCTCATCAGATTCCTTCTAATAGTGGCGCTGATTCAACGTTCAGTTCTCTGTATACTTATTGAAACAACTTTTGTTCCCTAACCAGGATTGAACTTGTAATTGCGTGCCTAGGGTGCCACTTGCGCCACTGAGGTCTTGGTTTGAGGAGAGTCGAATTGTTCAATTGAATGAACTCAGCTGACAGCTACCATTTTTCGTGTTTATGCACACATTTTTTTGTTGTTCCTAGTTTTTCTCTGTCTTCAGAGTATGCTGGGATTTGTTTCCCCAGATGAATGAACTGAGCTGACAGCTACCATTTTTCGTGTTTATGCACACATTTTTTTGTTGTTCCCAGTTTTTCTCTGTCTTCAGAGTATGCTGGGATTTGTTTCCCCAGATAATTTAATCATATGTGCCTAAACGATATTTAGTTGACGACCCAACTTAAGGTCGTAAATCAGACAGACTGACTTAAAATTACAAATTTTGAAACTGAAGACTGCCAAAATAATAGCTGACACATTTTTTGTTGTTCCCAGTTTTTCTCTGTCTTCAGAGTATGCTGGGATTTGTTTCCCCAGATAATTTAATCCCATGTGCCTAAACGATATTTAGTTGACGACCCAACTTAAGGTCGTAAATCAGACAGACTGACTTAAAATTACAAATTTTGAAACTGAAGACTGCCAAAATAATAGCTGACTATGGTATAATTATATGGACTTGGAAGGAAACCCTATCCTCATTTGCTTATTTATTTTAAGTCAGTCTTTACAAAAGTAGCAGAAGTAGGCCGATTCAATAGGCGTTTCGATTTTCTAACGTATCTGTTCATTTCAGCCATACTGGAAAGGGAAGACAGCTAGACACTGATTGGCGCTTACTTGGCAATTCCCATTCATAAGCTGGTGCAACGTAAGCATTACGCTGTTAAGTTTTTACACACATCAACAAGAAACCCCTGGTTTATGGATTATAAATCCTATAAGATTTAGGCGACGATAAAACCGGTTGTTAAGCTTTATTGGCAAAAGGAAAGCCTGCGATCACGAATAAAGACTAGATTTTACCGAAATGTATAAAATCGTAGCTGGGGATACAACGCCCGAGAAAAATTATTTCGATAACAGCAAACTCAGAATTGAGTCTCAGTTGATGCTAAAAATATGGAAGAAGGATTATATTACGGCGATGGCGAGCAATCTTCCGCTATCAGACGGAACCGAACGAACACAACATCAATAGAAATTTTTGGCGCGTTAGTAGTACCCATGGCCTAGGTACTTCTTGCACGATGACGGGTAATTCTGTTTTATGTCGGATTCGACTGATTGGAGATAAGCTTCTCTTGACATTTGATACCGCTCAGATGATTTGAAAGATAGTCCCCCGGGAGAAGATACCAGTAAAAATCATTTAGGTGTTGCTACGGCTGGGAATCGAACCCAGTTATTCGCGCAGCAGTTCATCGCACTAACCAACGCGCCATTAAGCCTGTCGAAAGAGCAAATATGATGGCCTTACTCCCAAGCTGTATAAAGCGGCGAATGATAACTTTGTGAAGAGAATACACAAACTCGTTAGCAACATTTGATCGGAGGAGAGTATGCATAGACTTTGGAACCTTAGTATCGATTTCCCTCCGATCTGAACAAAAATTAACACCTTCTACAATAGAACTAATAAAATAACGTCTTCTTAACATCGCTTACAAGATCCTATTTATCACAATGTGTTGAACGTCCCCCAACAATTTAAGTGACACTAGTCTGATAAATTTGCAGGAATGTCTACAATTGATTAAATTTTCAAGCAGAGAAAGTGCTCGCAAAGTGCTCAACATAGTTTTTGTATGCACCATTTCTTAATGATTCAAAATACGCATAAAAATCCCAAAAACGTCTCTGTCGCGATGTTACTGTCATGATCTGCAACACATAGTGTATTCCAAATTGAAGCATTTGAGGTATAATTAGCAGGTATTAACTTTTTCTTCATTCAACAGCCCCTAACTCAACAACGGCTTATTGGATTTAAAAACAAAAGAAATCGTATTTAGTAAATTCGTCTAGAATTCATTTGCATTATAAATAATCCTTCTGTGTTTTCTAAAAGCTGAGCTATGCTCAAAACAATTCATGAAATCATCGCCAACAATTTTCATTAGTGGAGACCGCAGCCAACACCCATGCAGCACTGGGTGAGGTGATAGTGATAGATAGTACCTATCAACAAATCTTAGTAGAAGGTTACTATCCAGCAAAACTACCAGTTTATCCCTAAACTATCATCTATCAGAATAAAATGCAAGTGCGGTCCGTTTAAATGTATGTATATATATCTTACCGCACTTCCATCTACATAAAAAGGTAGGTACAACAAATATACACCCGTCCCAAAGGACCTTCAGCCACAAAGAGGCATCTGCTGTTACAAAAATCACCCTGACACAATTTGAATTTCAACACCATGACTGACGTCATGTTCAACGAGAAAAACCAACCAGCACTTATGTATCCCACTCGACTCGAACGAATTTATTTGAACACCCAACTAGGAAAATGAGCATTTGCCATTCAACTTGACACTCAAATCTTCCCATATAATCAAGTACATATATCCTATCAATATATTTGCACAAGATATGACCCATTCACTTGATTAGCACAAATACAGAAGCAACTCGCGATAAGCATGGGACGAGGGATACCATACGATCGAAAATCCTTCGTCCTCGTCAAATGGCACACGTTATCCCACTTATTCGAAACACTCACAAAAAAGGTTCCATCCGAGTCTCGCTTATTTGATAAAATTATACGTTTCTTAAAATAAATTTTTAACACCCGACGTCGGTATCGTTACACCACACCACAGACTCGTAAACGTCAGATTGAGTGCAGCAAAATGCTGATTCGGGGTCCACTTACCTTACACCACGACGTGAATTTTATTTGTTCACAATTTAAAAAGAACTTTATCGATAGAATGCAAATTCCCGATTAATAACTGTCAACTGTTTCATAAAATTCCTAACAAACGCGATAAGCTGCGTCTGCCTTCTCAAAAACTGCACAAAAAGGAACTGTTTCGATGTAGGTGTCTGGCCTGCTGTCAGCTGTTGTCAAAGACTACCGAGCGCGCATGTTCGAATTTCATGAGACAGGTGCGGTACAGAGAACAAGACACACCATAATTTTTACAAGGATTCCACAACACAGTGGAGTTGAATGTTATCCAAGAATAGGGTCAGCCTCAGGATATAAACGTATGTACACGCAACGCAAAACATGTGCTGTGCATCTCGTAGGTAGCTATATTCCTATCTAGATACAAACAAAAAAACAAAAACACAGAGCAACATTGTCGTGTGTGCATAAATGTCAAGTTAAAGAGGTCAATAAATTTGTCCATTTATTAAGCACTCTCGTGCAGCTCACATAACCAAAAGGAAGCTAAGGAATCATATAACGGATGTTGACATCGTGTCCGTAGGCGAGTTGTGTTTCACCCTTGGAAATTCGACTCAAAATCATGTAGATATGGATTTTCGCAAGCGGTGTGGTGGCGTGTGTAGAGTTCTCATTAATTAAGGGTTGACAATGCAAGTCGCTTATTGGATTGATAATTACACTCTAAGGGATTGACTACATAAAAATATGCTTATCTGGTCTAAAAATGGACAATGTTACTGAAGAACTCCGTCTACCTAGATACATGTGGTATTCGTCTTCTTGTCGTCTGTCAGTTAGATACACTTTTCATTTTGGATCGCATTTAATTGCTGCCAATTATGTTTTGGTTTATCGCTTTGGAATTGTCATTTAGAGGGTTTTCAGTCTTCAAAAGATCGAAATCGGTGGAACCAGTTTCCATAATGAGTGCGCTAATTAAATGCGGAATGGACGACCTTGTGGGGATAATATACACGAAATTAGTTGCGATTGCGAAATTTGTTTTTGTTTTCGCTCTCTGTACGCTGGTTTTTTTGTTTTTGGATTGCATGTCATTCGTTGGACGTGGGGGGGCTCTATTTATAGTGTTTAGAGAGAGAAAGACGTAATGGCTAAATACAAAGTCATTGGTACACCAGGTATTATAGGCCAGTAGGAATATTTGAATCGGGTAGCTGTTTTGTGGCGCATATGGTATTACGAGTTTTTGGTCATAACGATGAATCTGGTTGAGAGATTTTATGTTACTAGGTGGTAGGTAAAGTTGGACATACCACAGATGGTATCAAAAAAAAATACCGGATATGTTTTGTTCAATATTGCAACGCTCATGCGGTTGATGATTACTCCGACATCTGACAGCATCTTTTTATTCAGGACTGCAAATAGGGCTTGGAAATGTTGGTATGTACATACATGAGACATAGGGGATAAGCGTATTTGTGTTGACAGTGACGCTAGCACGACGGTGGCAGGCGTCAAAACTGCAGTTGGCCTTTAACCATCAATCAGATGCATTCAGTTTCAAATTGAAAGCTCGGATGGGATGTCAAATGTTTTACCCTTTCAATAGGCGGGTGAATTTCAAATGTAATTAAGCGAGAGATTTAGTCTCGAATCCTCAATTCCCATTTTCATACAAATCGATCGCAGTGTTGCCAAGAACTCCAAGTTCGTATAAGACAGGAACACAATGGCGTTAATTTAAGATGGATCATGGTCGCCATGATTGTATTTAAATACAAAGTTATGTACGTGGTATGAGGTCCCAACTAGACTATCAAAACAATGTTGTCTAGCCAATTGCGATTATATAATCGTACTTAGTCTTGGCAAGGAAAACATGTCGAAACGGTCTATTCCGATCGATTTCCAATAGCCTTGGGTCATCAATAAGTTGATCTGCCTATGTAAAATTGTAATGGTGTTCGTCTATATAGATGACATTAACTGTACCTGAAGCCACATTTTGACAAAACGACGTCGCCTGTTCTAATGCTACTTGAGCCCACTGTAATAAGGTAAATTTCCATGCAAAGACTTGCCCTCGAGCAACGTGTACAAATTTTGAATGCGTGTACATATTTTGAATGCATATAAGTCAGCCGGGTAGTTGAAATATGATTGTCAAATTTCACACTAAGCTTACGATTTTGAATTCCAAGAAACTGGCAAGAAGTCAATGTTAAGCAGAATCCTAATTCATCGCTTCGTCATCGTGCCTGAAAGTTTGCTGCATCCTTCGACTTTAGCAACTCTTTCAGCAAGGATCAGGAGGTGATCATCTTTCGCAGCGTGACTTCGCTGATTAGGCGTGTAAATCGATTCAATTATAGCGTTTTCAATTGGGATTTTGATCTCAGATTTCTGATTTTTGCTCACCCGATTCACCATAAACGAGTGCTCTTTTCGTTTCTATAAGCTTGTCATTTGACAGTTTGCTTTTTTGTAAGTGATATTCACTTTGGATTTTTTCTTAATGACGAAATTATCAACAAAGCAACAAAAAAAAATAGTTTTTACACACTAATTTATGTTCCTGAAATAAAAATGTCAAACTGAAGCGACGCGACGTAAGGAAAATTTCAATGGTGTTGGCGTTGTTGCAAATAGATATTTTTATAGAAAAAAAGATTTTTACCAAAGATTTAGATAAAAAAAATAAATTTGTTGACCCAATCGGAAACGCTATCATTTTTTATGAGGAATAAAGCAAATTTTTTGGGGTTATTATTAGGAAAATGTGTGGAATTTGAAGACGATCTAATTGAACAGATAGGTTCTGCTCAGGCTCTTTGTGGGCGATAGCGCCACTTGGATAAGAAATTAAGTCTAAAACACCTGCTATATAATGGGTGCGCCATCTTTAGTGTAGGTTGTGAATTCTTTATACGAGGTATCTTTATGGAATTTTGTCCTTTACAATGAATTTATGCTAGTTCTTGTATGCTACATCAATCAAGTGGCCGCACCTATTGCACAAAGCAAAATAGTTTTGTCAGACGGTGCTTGTAAGCCACGACATTTTCACCGATTCACGTTGAGTGAACACAACTGAAGGACTATTTTCAATGTGCAGCGTCACTATTTCTGCGCGTCGTTTCGGTATAAAGCGATTCATGGTTAAAATTATACTGAATTGAAGTTCTGAAAACATATCTACTGAAATCAATCGGTCGATAAATGCTTAAGTTATTCAATGCTTACATACAGACATGCACCCTGTATGCACTCTGAAAAATAAACTCTTTGGTGCGAATTATGTGATGGCGGCATATTACATATTTCTTCTACAAAAACGAGGAAAACCAAATGTAAATTACAGGCGCTTCGTAAAAGGCCAATATCAACGATTTTTTTGATTCCAAAAAATATGTTAACATGGGACGCGGGACAACGTCAGCCATAACGCTGATGATCCTTTTGGTTAGTGGTCAGAATATACCCGAGAAGGAGACTAAAATCCACTCCCGGTATACCGAGTGTAAGGCGTATACAAAAACAAAAATGCAGTGAGAAAAACAAACAAATTTAATACCCCAGTTGGCAATGGTGTCAAGATAACGGTCTAGTGATAAATGCAGAAAAAACTAAGGTGATGCATATACGGACTCCATCAAAGCCAACCGAAACCATTGAAATATTTCATCGCAATGATCGCTGTCCAGTACTAAGAAGCAGCAACGCAATTGAGGTAGTCAAAGCCACTAAATATCTTGGAGTAACCATCGACGAGCATTTTTTGTGGCGTGAGCAAACCAACATCCTCCGACTTCAACTTAGGAGTACGATATTTGCAAATGGTGTATCTTAAGCGTTACTCACATATGGAGGTACAAAAACAAGTTTATTACTCGTTGGCAGAATCACGGATTAGATACGGGATTCTGGCATGGAGAAACGCCACAAAAACCCATCTGGATAAGATATCTAAATTACAACATCGTCTTGTTAAAATAATTAGACCTATTAATTCAACTTTCAAAGTTTTAGATGTCACGGCGTTTTTGCAGATGACAACAATGCTTACATATATGAACGACCAAGGATTTTCTCCGACCCTTAAGCCATCAACAAAACACCCGAAGACGAGCCCAAGGGATGTTAGAAGTTCCGGAAGCTTACAACACATATGGTGAAAGAGAACTGCGATGCACCGTCCCTAAATTAGTTAATTCGATACCACAGTTTTTAAAGTAATTCCAAATTTAAAAAAAAAGGAAAAAACAGTTAAAAAAGCATTTGTTTGAACTTTATTTTGTGAATTAGACAGTTAAAGAAGATTTTAACAGCACTATTGTAATTCTAACCTATTTGTAAAAAATCTTTGCAATTTAAAACATTTCAAAAGTAAATTTATTCAACTTATGCTCAACCATCTGCAGATAAGCACTCTGCTTTGCAGGTAATACATGTAAATGAAAAACCTCTTTTGTGCAAAAGTCAGTATCACTGGAAAATCCACACTCTTCGGAGGTCGGCTCTACAGATTCTGGTTAGAGTCAATTATTGCAATAATGTAAACCTTTCGAGAAAAGCTCAATGGTAACGAGGTGTCCTACATCTAGATCTCAAAAATATCTCGACAACACCAGAAGTGTCAGCCCAAGAAAATCGAGATTCAATGACAAATAAGAGCCTTAAGGATGAAAACGACGCTCTTCGAAGAAGGCTTAACAATGTCGAACTGCTTTAAGAAGAGCTTCGTTAAGAAATTCTCCATCTTAAGGAAGAAAATATGACTCTAAAGAGTTTATTGGAAACACCTTATGAGCCACAACCATGTGCAAACTGTCCCATGAATTCCGAATACCATATGGATGAAGAAGAACTCAGTCGCGAACTAGGTTCTAAGGAAAAGACCGGTAAAAAAAGGAAAGCTGTATAATCTCCTAAAATTATAAACCGACACAAAAAGATTGTTAGGAAAAATTAATTATCTCGGAAGCTAAATACCGATAAAATTGAATGGTAGTCATTTGAAATATAATCTGAAAGGCCTTTACGAGTTGTAGCTAGTGGGTTACATGCGTCGTGCTTAAAAGATGACGATCTAAAAAGCAGGCAATAACATTGTCAAGCGAGAAAAACTGCAAAAAGACAGCGAAGAAAATGTTAAAAAAAGAGGTCTTCCTTTATGTATACTCACATTCGATAGAGAAGAAATTTTGAACAAAATTTATGAAATAAAGACAATACCTAATATTGTTGTAAAAATTGAACCCATGCGTAAGGATTCCAAATTAGTTCCTCAGTGCAAGCGCTACCAAGGATATAATCATACGCAAACCTATTGTCAAAAAGAACCGAGGTGTGTAAAATGTGACGAAAATCATATGACAGTAGATTGTAGGTCAGATATGAAAACTCCTCCTATCTGCATCAACTGTAAAGACAATCATCCTGCAAATTATCGCGGCTGCGAAGTAACTAAGGAATTGCAAAAAAGACGGGCGAAATTTATGAGTATTAATTCAAAGAAATTGAATTAAAAACGCAAATGCCTAAAACTCCGATTAAAAATGTGTCGAAGCCAAAGCAGGCTATAATTGAAAAACCCAAATTTTCATTAGCTACGCGGCCATCAGAAATCCGTTCGGATACTCTACATCCAAAATCAAATCTACAAACATATGCCCAAGCTATAGCATCCGATAAAGATAAAAAAAATTATCTCACCTGACCCAGTTACAAACGTATTTTCGATTGTTCTTTCAAAATTTGAGGAACAAAGTAAAACGATAAAAAAATTTTTTTTTAAGGCTAGTTAAGCACGAAAATAGTATTCGCAGCAAACGTACCCCACCTTCGACTTGAAAAGATTTCTTTAAATTCTTACATGGAATACCAATTGCCTTTGGCAAAAAATTGGAGAACTAGAATTGTATATGCAAGAAAAATATAACGACATCTGTTTAATATGAAATACGCGCAAATAGTAATTCGAAATTAAAGACTAAAGGTTACTTCGGCTATCATGCTCTACATCCATCGAATAAGGCTAGAGGTGGAGCCTCACTATATATAAAAGAGTGTATCGAACATTCGATTGATCTTAAATGAGAAATCGAAACAGTGCAAGTTAGTTCTATACAAGTCAGAAGCAGACAATCCGTTCTGAGGATATCTTCTGTTTACTGCCCACCACGATGCAAGCTTGAGAAAATTGACTTTGACAAAGTGACACTTACTATGGTACTAGATATCATAACCCTGTTACCGACTAATGCTTATTGCTATTTGCTTTGAACTTGCTTGCTCTGATATTTGATCGTTTTCTGCTTCTATAGTAAATTTGTGAATTTCACTTAAAATTCATGACCAAGTTGACTATAGGTGACAACATACTTAAAAATTTATAAAAAAAAATGGAAATATGTATAACCAATTTTATTTCATTTATTTGTCAATGCAAACTTCAAACTTAATTGAATAATCAATACCTATACACAAATGTATATAACGAGAAATAACTAAATCCACTCTCAATTTGTTTTAATAATTTATGAGATGACTACCTATAACATTTCTACTATCATAGAACTCCCTTTTTTATTTTATCTATTTTTTTTCGATCTTGTGTTAAAAACATGGGCACTGACATGTCTGTGCTTATTAATGTCATGAATGTCTCCAATAGCTTCGTAGAAAAAAAATCACCTACTAGAGCAATAAAATTTAACGAAATTGTACATTTCGTAGAAAATGTCACCCTAAAGGAAAAGTAACGACAACTGGTCCCGCCTTTTTATTTTTTGGATTCACGTCTCTTGAACAACATTATACCATGACAGGAGATTACGATAGAGATAGAGATTATGGTCTGGAATTTTTGATTATCCTGTGGTGGTGCTTTTAAGCCGCAAGAGCAAGGTGAATTCTTTTAGATCATCTAAAATTTATGTTTTTTTTTCCAGTTTAGAAAAAATATTGCGCAACTTTATAATCAAAACAGAATTTATATGTATAGATACAACGGCGTTAAATCTACTAATCCGGTCGGAACGGAAAGAATGGTTCTTATTTCTGTTTTTTTTTGACAAGAAAGTCACTATTTCAGGGTGTTAAGAGGTAAAATTCCATTCGAACTACATTTCACCAAAATCCATAGCCTCCAATCGCGGCAAAAAAAAAAACAAGGCGTGAAAGCGTATCCTTATATTGCAGGAGGTACGGCTGCTCAAACAATTAGTTTTCATGGATTTTTTTACCTCAACTCTTGAATGATCATCACATCAAATTCTACAAGTCGACATATTGATGAATCCGTTGAGGTAAAATTTTCAACAAGGTGGATTTTCGAAATAAATTCCATTCAGCGTATTGGCAATGTGACACTTCAAATGGTCCGTTGGTTTCTAGGCCTGCAAATTATCAAAATTCAGTGAAAAGAGCTTTGAGAGATGTGTATTTTTTGGGCCTGATTAGGTACGATATAGGATTAGTCACAGTATCGCATAAAGCCTCTGTCTGTCTGTTGACATTATTTCCCTTAGCATTGTTTTACGGTACAGAAAAAACAGGTAGTATACAATACGAATTGTTACCGCTCATTTTTATAACAGAACAGAAGAATTTATTGCTGTATTGAGGAGAATCCGAAAGATGGCGTTGATTCGCCATCGTGCACAGCAATTAGAGCCATCTCGGCTTAAAAGATTATAAAATCAAAAAAATTATGAGCTCCTATAGGGCCCATTTTTGGTTAAATTGATATGTAAACAAGCAACATTTCCGTATTAGTAGTAGAAAATACCCAGAAGTGAGACGCCGGCTTACATTCCTTAAAACTCACGAATCATCGGCTCATTCATCTTTAAGAGCATGAGTTCTGACTCCCCCGTTCCTCAGTTGAATGGCATTGACGTGACAGAGCTTTGGTTTAAAAAAATGGCGCAGCTTGTTGCCATCAATTTATTGTGCGAAACATTTTCAGAGCGCATAATTTTGCTTTATGGCCCTGTGAAGTAGAATCCTTAAATTACTTTCTTCGGAGTTATCCATATGAAGTCACTAGTCTATGCCGATAAATTAGAGACTTTGGACGATTTGGAAGTCAAGATTCGCAGTGTTACTGCTGTTCTACGGCCCCAGTTGCTCGATAAAATTGTCAAAATTGGACTTCACGGTCGTGCTTCATTATAGCTAGTCGTGTGCTGCATATGCCCGAAACTGTCAATCTAAAGGAATGTTAAATGCAAGTCTTTGACTTCTTCTCGTAATTAAATAAATAAATAAAATAAATATCCAGTCAATATATTTTAGTCTTGTGTTATTTCATTCTAAATCGTCGATTTGTTTGTTTTTTAATGATATTTCTGAACACAAACTTCAAACGCCTTAGCTGGAAATAAAGAATGCGCTCCGATACACAGATATCTATGTAAGTAGATTATTTTGGTCATTTGACAAATGTGAACAGAGATTCATCATTCATATCTTACTAAATTTGATTATCAGAACGCTACCAATAATCAGACATTTTCAAAGCATCCATCGTTAACAATGACATACAATGTGTCCTTCACGAAATAAAAATAAAAATTGGCAAATTTAGAGAGCAAACCATTAGTATTGTTATAATGTATACGACATTCACAAAAACCAGTTTATAAAAAAAAATTAATGAAGTCCGGATATA
The DNA here is from genome assembly GCA_949824845.1 of Rhingia rostrata. NCBI lineage: Eukaryota > Metazoa > Arthropoda > Insecta > Diptera > Syrphidae > Rhingia > Rhingia rostrata. The sequence goes on along the minus strand of OX463758.1, from coordinate 63,689,346 downwards.
AAAATAAGTTACTGTTAAATTAATGATAAGTACAACTTGTTTAAATACGTTGTTGGGGCTTTGCAGGTGAAATGTCAAATATTATTTTTATCACTAGCCGAAATGCCTGGTAGCTAGTGCTTTATTCTTATTATTGATTATGTAATTGGCTTATATATCAATAAAGTTATAACAATAATAATAAAAATATTTTTCTCATTCTGTTACTTATAATTTCAAATGTCGCTCTCACAACACAAATTTTTCGTATCCAATGGATAAGCGTGACAGATTTTTTGTTTTGATTTTTATTAACTTTTAACAACGAGACTATAGACAAAAAATATTAATTATTACTAAAGATAAGCAAACATAAATACCGCCACATCATCAACAGAACATTTAATAAAATGTAAAACAGACGTAAGGATGTTATCAATGCCTCTCATGATGTCGAATATTTTTTTAAGTATATCTACGGGTGCTGTCACAGCAAAACTGAATAAATAACTATTTTTCTATTCCATTTGTCGTATATTTAAAAATAAATTAAAAATTAACTAAATGTTTCAAAATTAACTTTCGTGACGATGAAATGAGGATTTTGGCAGTGCAAAAAAATTGATTTCCAGGAAATCCACTTTTCGTTGGACCCTATGTCACCTGAATCTTTTTTATAGAGTTATTGGCAGTGGGCCTAAATCTGGCTAATGCTACAAGTCGACATATTGAGGAATCCGTTGAGGTGAAAGTGTACCTCAACGCTGAGGTGGATTTTCGGAATAAATTGCATTCAGCGTATTGGCAATGTGACACTTCAAATGGTCCATTGGTTTGTAGGCCTGCAAAATATCAAAATTCAGTGAAAGGAGCTTCGAGAGATGTGTATTTTTTGGACCTGATTAGGTACGATATAGGATTAGTCACAGTATCGCATAAAGCCTCTGTCTGTCTGTTGACATTATTTCCCTTTGCATTGTTTCACGGTACAGAAAAAACAGGAAGTATACAATACGAATTGTTACCGCTCATTTTTATAACAGAACAGAAGAATTTATTGCTGTATTGAGGAGAATCCGAAGGATGGCGTTGATTCGCCATCGTGCACAGCAATTAGAGCCATCGTGGCTTAAAAATAAATTGAAACTTAAGTAAATTTTTTAAAATTAACTTTCGCGACGATGAAATGAGGATTTCGGCAGTGCAAAAAATTGATTTCCAGGAAATCCACTTTTTATGGCGTTTTCCTTTGGGAAATCTAGATTTTGATCTAAAAATTGATTTTTTTTTTGGTGCCAATGGAACACGATTCAGATTTAATTTTTTTTGTCATTGTATTGGTGTCATTTCGTGTCTGTGAAGTTAGCGTCGGTGTAGCTGTCAAATCTTAAAACAACAATTTTTTTATTGGCGCTAAACAATTAAAATGGAGAGACAAATTCGAATATTCGACTGAATTTGACGAAAATGGATTTGTGGTGATGAAGGAAAACATGGTTTACTAAAAGCATAATTCAAGTGAGTTACATATGGATTTAATTGTGTTTTCAACCAATAAAAACATAACTTTTTATTTAACTTTGCAGGTTATTTAACATAATTAACATTTTATTATCTTAACTAATTAATTTTAATTATGTTTATTATCAAGCACTTACTTCTTTGTCAGAGTAATTAGTAATTACATCCTCCACAAAATTGTTGACACGATGCTTTTTTTTCTTTTCAAACAAAAATTTGAAAAACCATGAATAATCTTCATCATCCGAAGACGAAGACGAATTAGATAACATAGTTCAAGTATAACTTTATTTTCTGTATCTATATCCATTAATAAATTAAAACGCAAAGCACTCTTGTTTTTCACAACCGAAGTAAATAAATCAAAATGAAAATCACTCTAGTCAAACTGTCAGCTATCATTTGTATTGGTATTGGTAAATCTGCCGAAAAATCTAGATTTGCAAAATTGATCTGAGATCAAAAAAAAAAATCAATTTTTTTGCCCAATGGAACACAACAACTGTGAAAATCGGTCTTTTGACAGATCTAGATCAAAAAAAAGATTGATTTTTTTCCCAATGGAAAACGCCATTATAGAGTTATTGCCAGTGGGCCTAAATCTGGCTTCTGAAACCCGGCCATTCTCCAGAAAACATAATTTATGTTTCAAACTGTTTATTAATTTGTTTGCTTCCTTAAATCATCGTTTCGGAAAGTACTGAGAACTCTGGTTCAAGAAATGTTCGCCACAAAAATTTAGTTAGTGGTTTTTAACAAGGACATAGCAATGTTGTGTTTAAACAAAAATAAGGGATTAATATAGATATCGGTCTGGAATTTATTGCAGGTGTTGTTAACTTGTACCTACACAATGTAAGTATGGAATCGGATCATATGCAAAGCGATACATTAATTTCGCCCGTGTCCGCTTGTATTAATTGTCAAAAAGGCGAAATCGATTTTCCCAAGGCATACCGGTTTTTCGATTCTGACAACTGTTAAAGTCATAGTAGTTTTTCTTTTATACGCTACCCCATACGGGTATATAAATTGGATATTTTGTTTGTAACATAGAGTATTAATTTAGAATCGCTAGCCGATCTAGCCATTTTTGGTTCGGTAATATTATTTTATGAATTTCGTCTATTGATCATTTGGACCACGCCCATTTTTTGGTCGTTTTTCTAAAAATACCATTTAGTTAACCCTAGTCCATACATAACCATAGGGATACATTAATATATCCTAGAGAGTTGACCTAGGTTAACGAAATTTTTGCCACCTTCCACGCCCTCTTCTACAAAAAAAAAGTCGTTTTCGGTCAATCCGTAAGGAATTTTGAAAAAGAGTCTGAAGAAAATATTTAGACAATTATTGTCATTTTCTATAATTAATCCTATAGCCACGCCTACATTGTGGGTATCTTTATTTTGAGTATGGAATGGGGTAGAGTATTACATTCGCACAGCGGACTATAGCCTTCGAATATTTTTATTGCTGTTTTTGATAATTTTCTTGTGTATACTTTGCGGATTGTATTCGCCAGCATTCCGTCATATATCATCCTATCGCTTTCAAAAAAAGAGAATCGCTTTTGGGAACACAAAAAAAACCAAATCTGTCCTCTCAAAAGTGATTTGCCACACTTTTTAGGCGTCAAATCGATAAGCAATCGAGATGTGATCGAGAGATGGTTCCCTTTCTATGAGGATTTGTTGGCAAAGGAAAAGCCGATCAAAGTTTCTAATTGAGCGAAATGTCATTATACGTTATTGCTTCTATCACTGTTAACCTTTTCGATATCTTACTGTTTTAGTGGAATAACATCACGGAATGCGCATATGGATAAAACGACTTTCTTTCGAGAAGAACAGTAAAGGCGTCGGTCGCTTCAATATTTCTATGTTTCTCATACCAGACGCGTTTCCAGTTCCTGTACTTGTTTTTTTTTTTAAATAAAGATCTCAACTATTCTACCGATTTTGAAAGTAACATAACTTAATGGGGAAAAGGTAGGGTATATTTCCTCAGTTTTGCTTCAAGTTATTACAATGTCTGTACAGGTACTTTTGTGTCAAGAAAATCGGAAACTATCAAATCTACAGTATCGACAGAAATTTCAATGACTTCACCGAGAAGTAGGTACCATACCAGTACTCTTTGTGAAGAAAAGTTAAAAACGTCAAAGTTTGAAATTTATGAAAATGAAGACAAACAGATATGACCCCTACCTACATTTTATTATTTTGCCTATATCTACGACCTTCAAATGTTATTTTTACGAACACACATAATCAAATAAATCTACAAAAAATACACATGGCTGTGAATATTTGCAAGAAAAGAAAGAATTATTTCGTTGCTATCTGCAAAACTCCGCGCTGTCATGTTTTGACAGGTTACAGGAAATTCTGAGTAAGGACAGTTACAAAAAAAAATACAAATTTTTTGTGCAACAGGCTCGTTATAGTACTCAGGGCCGAGCTTTCACACAACCATTCGTGTGTGCGTTTATACTTCTTGCACGATGGCGGGACCTCCCGTTTTATTCTCCGAACGGCGAATTTGAGATAAGCCGTTCTTGACAGCTGATACTACTCGGATGATTTGTCCGATCATCTCGCGAGGAGGGCCACGGAAAAATTGTTTAGGTGTTGCTACGCCTGGGAATCGAACCCAGACCTTCTGCGCGGCAGTTCATCGCACTAACCATCGAGCCACTGAGCCCCTTAATACAATTATTGAGAAAATATAATCGAAAATAAAGTTCATCTTCAGCTGTGTGCGATTTCACACCCAAGTTTATTCCAATCTACTCTTGCACATGAGTATCTACAGTCTACACGTACGTACCCGTTCCGCTGGAGCATGCTGTCCTTAATGGCTCTATTAAATCCAACTATTGATCTCAACCATTCTTCCGATTCCGACGTTAACTTGGAGAGTAGCCCAAAATTAAAAAAATTGTGATTTCTAATTGGAGTTCTTTCTTCCAAACAAAACCTTATCCATATTTGGATTAAAGTGGAACGTCTAAACTCGATTTCAATTCCGAGCGTTTCAAATAATTCTTTAAAAGGACCGATACCATCACCAAAAAAGGAAATAAAATTCGTCTCTCTTTTATAGTCTTGCATTAGAAATGCCTAAATCGACTTATTTACCACCGCCATAGAGCCACCACCCACTGGCACCAAACAGGTCAGACACTGCGACGGCATACTAATCATCCAAATCGATGCAATTGGCAACTCTAATTATGTCATCTTTGACACTCTATTTGGCGTTCTTTCAGAATGAATGTTTTGTTTCTATTTTTAAGTGTCCATCCTCAACGCCATCTAACCGATAGAATACCTTAAATAAATAAAACCGACTATTTCTGTAATTCAATTGTTAGTGAGTGCCACTTGAAATTTATCGCAAAATAATTGCGCATTCTGCGTCTTCGTTGCTGACCCCGTCTCCACACAATATCACTGTCATGGCCATGCCTTGGCCAGCCATGGCACACAGTCTTGGTCTTAATTTTTTTCAATTCCGTTCTCAAATATAAGCACGCAAAAATAGTGAAATAAAATTCCTCAATCGATTCTATTATTAGCCTTTCGCAGATGGAGATAATTTTATAATCAAGGTGCGTTCAATTTGCTTACCAATCACTCCCAAGTTGGTCCAGTCTTAACGCCTTTATGTAGAAAAATTAATAAAAAATCTCTTCTCGATTAAAAGTGTGGAACTTTTTTTTTTTAATGAATTACTTTGAATTTATCACCAGATAGGTAAATAAACAAATTTTAACATTTGTTTTGATGCAAAATTTTCTTGTTTACAACTAGCATACAGGAAACTTGAAATTAAAATTTTGACAGTTAAATTCTGTTTGCTTGTTTTTTTTTCACAATTCACAGGTTTCAGGGGCTAGAGTTTGGACTGCGCACGATAGGAAATCTTGGAATGATAAGACGATTTTATCCATTGATTGCGCGAACTTACGTACGATGTTATCAGAAAATCGACACACGGACAGATAGCTATTTTCGGCTTCGAACGCACACACGTCTGCTTCGAACGACAAATCTATGAAAACTGATTATGCATTTTGCATCTAGTTTGCTTTAGCCTTGCTTTCGGGGGTATTTTTATGGTATCCGTTTTGTGGTGTTATTCGGTTGGGTTATCGGGTTCGATACGGTTTTTGTGTCATCGGCACATGTTTGCTTCGTTTGAGAAAAATCGGCGCGTGCCTGCGCCCTGCTTTCGTCGAATTGGTGTGGAGTGCGCTTGTTTTTTGCTTGTTTTCTGTTTCGATTTTCGTAAACAGTGAAGGGGAAACGTCAAAATGTGCTGCATGGAAAGAATACAATTGGAAAATGTTGGTCTCAAACTTGTGTGAATGTGTTGCAAAGAGCGCTGAGGTTTCCGTGAGACGTGAGCTGTAAGCATGTTGCTGATGATGGGGAATGTTGCTAACCAATATTGTAGGTGTAGGGTTGCAAAAGTTATTCCAATAGTAATGCTCTGAATGCACTTTACGTTGAATGGATGAAACAATCTCTTAATATATATTTCATGATATGAAATTCGAATATTCGTATATTTACTCAATTGCAACTAATGCTTAAGATACTTATAGAATCAAAGGTCCGATACAACTCAGACAAATTTTGCCATTTCCCTTGTGTTGCTATGGATTTCGAATAAATCCACTTTTTAAATAGGCGATTTCCTGTTTTAATATTATAAGAATTTAAAGTGAACACTGGAAGGGTAAGTCAGGCCACTTGAACATAGATGATGGCGGATGAGACGAAAGGAAAGCAGTGCTCAATCTCGTAGTGGATACTGATTGTCCCGTGTCCTAGGGGAACGAAATAAATTGGAACTTGCCCTTCATGTTGGGATTTTGCTTTTTGTTAACGAAGAACAAATTATTGTTACGAACCAACCAAGAGCGTTGGAAAGTCTGATTTAATTGTTGATGATCATGCTAAACGTCTGACGACCAGACGGAGAAGTATCGAACGCCAACAATCGATGCACTCCACAAACACAAAAGCATACTGGTCTCCAGGCTTAAACGGCTGCGTAGACAATTTACTGACAGACAAGACCCGGAGATTCGGACGTTGAAGTCATTGATCAAAAACCTTAAACAGTTAATCTCGGAAAATTACAAAAAATCTGTAAGTTTGTACTGGGGCAAGAAAATTCGGGCTATAAAAACCAGTAGCCCGAATATGTTCCCGCAAATAAATAAAATATTCAGGCGAAAAGATGATAATGACATTCCATGTGTCCTGTTCGCCCAAATCGCGATATTGAGGAGAGAGCCTTTCTGAAGCACTTTTATCTACGTACCGAACTCCAAGCTTGGCGATCTGAGAATAACGGTTTTACCGTATTCAATGACGAAAACCCTTCAAATGGCATAGTCGCCAATAGCATGATGCTGTTCGTTCAAAAAGATGAAGTCCTGGACATCTTCGTATCACTGAAAAATAAAAAGTCGGCGGGAGAGGACGGTGTCCCAAAGTCGTATTGAGACACCTGCCAGTGGAAACAGTCGATATTTTCACCACGCTGTTTAACAATGCACTGAATAATGCACATTATCCGGTGCACTGGAAAACGGCGGTGGTACTTCCTATCCCCAAAAAGGGCAAGGACAAAACAAACCCAGCTAATCTGCCGAATGTAAGCAAGGTATTTGAGAAAATAGTCAATAGGGCTCTGCTCAAGTGGGTCGAGGAAAACAAAATTATTCCGGAAAATCAGTTTGGTTTTCGAGCGAGGCATGACACCATTCATGCCGCGTCGAATCTAGTGTCCGACATTCAATGGGAATAAATCCAAAGGACAATGCATAGGGGCCTGTCTGGTTGACTTTGCAAAGGCCTTCGACACCGTATGGTTAGAGGGGCTTTTCTACAAGCTGACCAGACTGGGCATGCGTATACCCATGCTATATATGATTTATGAAGTGCTTATGGGAAAGAAGTTCGTTGTCAAAGGTGGCAACGTAACTTCGAGTAAAGTCTTTGAAATTAAAAACGGTTTACAACAGGGGGCGGTGAACTCCCCGATATTGTTTAACATTTATACAAGTGATCTTGTAGGTTCTCTCAGACACGCTATAGCATACGCAGATGATCTAGTGGCGTACAGATCAGGTCCGAAAATTGAGGTCATCAACACATTTTTGCAACGTGACTTCGATCACATTAAGGGATATTGCGATGATTGGAAATTGAGGATCAATTTCCAAAAAACCGAAACAATTCTGTTCAGGACCCCAGTGCAGAGGGCTTCTTACGGTACCAGAAAAAACTGGAAAAAATTGTGTATCATGGGACAGCATGGACGGCCGTTGGCGGTGAGAAGTGAAGTCAAATACCTTGGCATCTGGCTTGACAAGTTTCTGTATTTTAATAAAAATGTGGATGCTTGTCTGGCCAGGGCTAAGGGGGCTTATGCTCTGACAAGAAGATTGTTTCATAGCATTCAACTTGATTCAAGGGTGAAAGTCATTTGCTACATAGCCCGCATAAGGCCGATCATCGCTTACGGTTGTCCCGTGTGGTTCAATGTATCACCATCCTACATGGAAAGGATACGGCTGTTTGAAAGGCGTTGTCTCCGATCCTGCTTAGGATTGTACCGAACGCCGGACTCCGAGTACATAAAATATTATCGCAACGAGGTTCTATACAATCGGGCTCAGTTGAATAGAATTGACAATTTCCTGATTAGGGTGACGCGAAGGCACGCTGCAAGGGCGATGGCTAGCGACAACAGCCTGATATTCGGGGCTATTACCCCAATGAAATGTACATGGAGAGTGCGCTCATGTCCGGCTTTATTCCACCAGAGGCATTCATTTATATCGATTCGTTAGGGTTAATACAAGACAGGAACGGTATCCCGGTTTTATACCATCGCTACCGTGACGCGCGGGACAAACGGCTAATCCGCGACGGGTACGTCGACAATGCTCCGGAGCTCCTCCGCTTTAGCACGGCGGTATCGGATCGCGATAGGACCGACGCTTGAGAGCAGCGCACCGAGTTTTGGTGGCTAAACGAGGAAAGTTAGATTAAGTAGATATGTTATTGATAAGTTAAATTTAAGCATTTTTGTCCAATTAAAAATTAAAAAAAAAGTAAAAAATGAATATAATATAGTAAAAGACTGCTTTTTAGAGCTCCTTGACAAAACTTTTGAGCGACTACCGAAGTATAATGTTTAAAGCGTCATCTTCTCTACCACCGTTACCAGACAACGTCTGGTAGAGAAAACAATTTTTTCAATATTAACTCTAACAATCGTGTCAAAATCGTTTGATCAAAATCGTCAGAGTCGTTTTTGAGATATGTAGGTATTTCGATATTATCAAAATCGTTATATGCAAAAACCCACCCAAATGCTAAAACCCACCGAAAGTAGGTCGTATATTAAATTTGAACTAGATCCCTCCAGCCGTTTAGTGTCCAGTTGCTCTATTAGGAGCAAGTAAATAGTCAAGCAGGGGCGCGGCGTGTAGTTCAGTAATCTGCTAACCAAACAGTACCCAGGTTCTTAAAGCTGGAAAATGTGCCTCCTTTTTGTAATCAAAACTGACTTTGCAAGTATTTGAACTTTGATCGTCGTTACTCTACGCAATGACAGTTGTGGGTTAATGTTGACTGCGAGATAGTTATGTGAATTCTTCAAGTAATGGCCTTCCGTTGAATTACATGCCCAGTTTTAGATGCCACAGCTGTAACAACTTTGTTGGGAAACCGAATTCCGTTAACACTCTATAGAACTCTCGGGAATGAATACAATCAATCGGGGCCTAAAAGTGCAATCTAGACTTTCGCTGGTCTTTTCCTTTCCTAAAGCAACTCCTGGTCTATGATTGATCTGTAGGGCCGAAAGTCGCATAGTATCACGCTGATGTTTGTGTTGCAGAAAGTTAATTCGGATAAGGATTTTATAAGTGACAATTATGATTCGATGGTCGGAGAATGATATTGGATCGCCACTCTTAAAGATGGGTCGTATCAGAGAGTATAGAACTGCATAGAGTACGCATCTCACGAAAATTTATGATGTGGGGTACTGAAATTGATAACCCAGGGTTACACAGTTCTTAGATGTGATGTAGTTCTATACTCTTTGGTCTTATGTAGCTGATATTCCGTGTTGCGCTAATGCTTAATTTTGGGAGAGAGCGATACCTTTTCGGCGAGTCTATTCCTTACCCCAATACTCTCCCGACATTAAGCCCATTCCGTTTTGAAATGGACGGTTTTCTTTTTGTTTTCTGGTTTGTTATGGGAAAACTTTTATTAAGTTCTCTTCTTCCTAGTTGACATCTAAAAAAACAAATGTTTGACGCAATAAACTCGTTAGTACCCATGGCCTTGCTTTTTTCCCACAGTCATTCATGTGTGCGTGTGTAGCTCTTGAACGATGGCGGGATCTCTTGCTTTTTTTTCGAATCCGAACGTCTGAGTTAAAATAAAAATGATTTTACACGAATGAATTGTGAAATCATCGTAAGAACAGGGCCAGTGAAAACCATTTAGGAGTTGCGGCAATATGCCGCCCCACGGATCCCATCACCATTCCACAGCCACAGGCTGATACCCTCTTGATGCCGCTATACTGTTTATATTGGTGGCTGGTGAGGGCACAGCGAAGGTTTCACTTTAAGTTGCTTCTTCTCATTGGACAGTCGGGCTCTGAATTTGACTACGGCAATTATAGTCGATGTTTGCCCATCTGAATGTATGTACATACAGGATGTCGGATACCTAATTCGCATCTATAAGAACATCATCGATTTATTTGGCGGTTTATCATCTGGAGATATCCAGGTGGCTTTGTGGAATCGATGTCGAGGAAACCTAGTGGATCTAATCAGTGTACTGACTGCAAGAAAATAAGTCGGAAGCCGTTATCTGTTGTTGTTTCGTGGAGGCTGTGCTTTCCAACCAACTATCCCGCCAAAAACCTCTTGACACGCTCGAATGTTTCCGTCAAGTAGGTTGTAAAATTCTTCATTGATTTAGTATCATCGGTGTGTAGATATAAGGCTCATATTGTAAAACGTTGTACTGATCCGGATAACAGTTAAGTGATCAACAACCAGCTTAAGGTAAATCACAATTGGCACCAATCGTTTCCCCACAACGAATCCGCATCTTAAGTTGAGCAGCCTTCGATCGCAACTGTTATATATGACGCATGTTTTTCCTAATTCTATTCATGTTATATCCTTAATCCAAGCTGACTTTTATGTTGTTGTCGAGGTCATTCCGGATCTGGTATGGTATCTGGTTTGTAGTTGTCTCTACAACAACTAACTACTGACTGCACAACATCTAAAATGGAGGGTAGTTATATTTTTTTCAAATTTCGTTAGAAACGGGAGCTTCAATGGGGGATTAAGCGCTGCGGTTGGAATTTTGGCTCATCCACCATCATCTTTGTTCAAAGAGGCCGTTATTGTTCAAACATTTTTATTACGTTGACTCCACCTTGGCAATCCTTTCCATAAAATATTTTATCAAGAAATAGGTGTAGACGGCGTCATGCAAGCTCTAATCTGCCGTCAAGACCAATCCAGTCTGCCGTGAAGGTAATAGACATCCAGCGGTCGAAAATTCGTTTGGCTGGATTTAAAGTGTTAATATGCCCAATGTGACCAAAAGTATAGGCACACAGCAGTCGCCAAGAAGGTGGTGGGAGTCTTGATTCGTATTCTTAAGTATCAACGGGGTTATGAACAAGATTGATGGATTCACAAGCCACCCACTGAAATGCATGCATTTGTCATTGAATTATTGGTTGTTCTTCAGTGACCACTGATTTCCAAACTTGTCAACATAGTCGCCCATCTAGATGGTCACCGCATCCAACACCAACTCATGGAAATATCCCTTGGTCAGTATTTCAAAAATTTTGAAATGCTAAGTTTATTTTCTTCAACATACCATCCATACAAACTGTCGTTCTCTGTTTCCAAACCATTTAACGCTATCACGCCCAGTCCATGAAATAGATCACATTCACCGCACATCACCTCTCGGCGTTAGCGTCGCTGTAAATTGTTGCAATTAAGAACAATCAAATTATTCGCATGGATGCATGCATTCATCAGTGCATCCGTGATGCGAGGACATCATGCAAAGATTAATGAACCCCTCTGCACCAGGTCAACCAAATGAACAAGCGCATGTAGGCTAAAAATAAAAAAAAATACATGAATGGAGAGTACAATTTACAAGGACATCTTTGCACGCCCTCCGTCCTTTTCTACACAAAGCCAGAGCGTGTACATAAATTATGCGAATTTCACATTGCATCCATAATTCACTGCATCTCCTGTCACATAGCAACCAGAGACCTAAGGACCTACGGATCTACATTGGTGTTTTGGCATTATCCCCCCGACTGTATAGCTATATCATTCACACCTTTCCTGTATGTGCGCTAAGCGGTTCGGTCGTCCATCCCTCCTAGGCAGAAAGGAATACGACGAGGAACCACCTTTGAAGGTGGTACTTTCATACGAGTACGCAATTTAATTCCATGAAGGGCTACGATGTTAAACGCGTGTGTTCGCGAACACTTTATGAGGCCCGTCCGGAGGCTTTGCTTAATTTATACCAAGGATAATGCAATTCGTTACAACATATATATACTTCAGGCTCTTGAGGGATAAAGGTTGTGTGGATATTGATAAAATTTGATATGAATAGGATATACACATAGGCCAATGGATTGTGACTGATGGGATTAGATTGGAACGCACGAATGGATGCCAACGTTTTATGGTTAACTTTCCCACACCATAAATTAATTACCATTCACATTGTGTTAATGTTTTATAGATACAGCCATTATCAACTGGCGCGTTCCAAAAAAAAAAAAAAAATTAACATGACGTCGATAATTAACATGCGAGTACTTTGGCTGCGGTTTTGTTTTTGTTTGCAGAAGGTATGCGTCAAAGGATATCTGGAATATCTGATCTGTGCATTCTGCCCACGTCGAAATGTATCTTTTTGTTTGTTTGCTTTAGGCGGCTGTTAAATGATTTTTAATTGGTAATTTATACTGATTAACTGACAATTTCAATTGGCGCCGTTGGTGATGATACAAAGGCGTTAATTTAATGAGAGATCTATCGACTGGAATTGTGTTTTCTTTTATTTTGATTGTAGAAAGATGGTATCGAGTAGGACGAGTGTTGAATCGAAAGTATATCTACAAATGCAAGTTGAGGAATACCGCATTTGAGATAAACATGACCTCGTCAGAGTGTTGACCTCTTTATTGCATGTTACGTGCTAAGGTAAATTCTGGTTATTCTGTGTGTGCACAATGCATTGGCTTGTTACCCTCTGAGTTTTTTTTTTTTTTTTTTGTTAAGAAGATGAATATTTCAAAACACCATATGGTGGTATTCGATTACTATAATAGCGTGGGACTCGAACACCACTAAAACACATACCTTATCGATCCTGTAAGATCAACAAGGGTGTGAGCTCATATAAGGTTTATGTTGTCGAATTTGGCATTGATGTCTTAAAAGCATCAGTCTTCTTGCCTAAGTCTGGTACTTGTAACAAATTCACATCCGAATAGTCGCTGTTTCTGCTATAACAGGGTCCGAATTATATTTCACCGCTTTTCACATTTTTTTTGCCTAGTCCATTCCATTGTAGTTCCTGGTAGGCAGCTACGTCTTCTTTATACCAGCCTAGGTTTCCGCTAGCTTTTCACCTGTACTCCTTCTGTTTAATATTCTCATATTCCAGGTGCAGATACGAACTTCGTTGTCTTTCTTCCGTTTGGAATGATCGTCAACAGTAAAATCAGTCCTTTCCGAGGCTCTGCGTTGCTTGGTAACAACAAAAAATTTTCGTGAATGGGCAGTTAACCCAAAGTACAGACCCCATCCTGGGGGCTTTTCTCTTCAGCCACCATCACTGTTGAAGGGGCCTGACTTACTCTTGAGATTCCTTGTGAGATTCTCGAGGGACGCATAATAATTTGTTGAAGATAAATTATAAACATCTTCAAAAAGAATTTAATGTTTTAAACAAATTTTTATACAAAGATTTTTTACTCCGCACTGAAACAAATTTTAAAAAAAATAGTAAACAATTTTGGGGCTATATCAATCTTCGAATGGAATCCCAAATTGTATGCGATTCTCCCAAAGCACGTCATCTGATATACCAACAATTTGCAATATGTTTGCTGAATTTTTCCAATCCGTGTATACCCACTCTTCTATTTTAACAAGAACAACGGTTCCGTATATTAACACTAATTCTGTCAACATTCGTAGCTTAGTTTTTTTTTTTTTTTTATTTATTTATTATTTCATCAATTAGAATACAATCTATTAGACTAAGAATAAATACATAATATAACTGCTGGTGGGTACCTATATGCATTCATATATTCCATTACAAAATAAATATATGTTACATTGATTTTCATTAAGTTAAATATAATTAAGCACTATTAGAACATAATGTTGAAATATTATTTAATACCATAGATTTAAAGATATCTCTAGAAAGATTCGAATAAAAATCAACTGAATTACAAATTAAATTTGCTTCTCTGATGCAACGGGATAAAGTCTCGTTTCGTCCATAATTGCTACGATGAAACTGTTCATAAATTAAAAATCGACAACGTGTAGTCCTTGATGGTGCATTGCCTTCACTCACTAATGCTAGCAACGAGGGACACTTTATATGATATGTTATAATATCTCTTATAAACATTACGGAAAAGTATACCCTGCGATTTTTTAGAGATTGCATTCTAAATAATAAACACCTACTGTTATAGGATGGCCTTGGAATTCTCCAATTTAACTTGAAGAACGCATATCTAGTAAATTTTCTTTGTACTTTCTCAATTCTTTCCATTGAATTACTGTAGTAAGGATTCCAAACTATGCTACAGTACTCCAGAACTGATCTTACTAGAGAAATATATAATGACTTTAGAGTATAAGGATCCGAGAATTCTCTAGTGTTTCTTTTAATAAAACCAAGCATTTGGTTAGCTTTATTAATAATATAGTCGTAGTGTGGTAAGAATGACAGCGTTGTGTCTAATATAACCCCTAAATCTTTCTTCCTTCTTACTCGCTCAAGATTAATGTTATTGATATTATAATCAAACAAAATTGGATTTTGATTCCTGAAACATGACAAAACTTGACATTTTGAAATGTTAAGATGAAGCAGATTCCGTTTGCACCAATGATCAAGTCTCGTCAGATCTTTTATGAGAAGACAACAATCCGATTCACATCGTATCTTACGATAAAGTTTGAGATCATCGGCAAATAGAAGGCAAGTCGAATCAATAAACACACCGGGTATGTCATTGACAAATAACAAAAATAATAATGGTCCTAGATGACTTCCTTGTGGGACCCCTGACGGAACTGAAATGTTATTTGAGAGCGAATAGTCAATTTTTACTATTTGGACTCTACCCGTCAAATATGATTCCAACCACTTTAGTAAAGAAGAATGGATACCAAAAGAGAATAATTTACTAAGTAGAACTTTATGATTTATTCTGTCAAATTCTTTCGCAAAATCAGTAAAAATAATATCAGTTTGCCACTTTTTTTCCATGTTTGATATGATGGCGTTAGTCATTAACGCTAGGTTTGTTGCCGTTGATTTGCCTGACATAAAACCATGTTGAGACACTGATATGTAGTTCTGAACCAATTGTGATAATTTATTACAAACTATTTTCTCAAATATTTTTGGTAGAGCTGAAATCTTACATATTGGCCTGTAGTTTGTTATTTCGTGCTTTGACCCGGATTTAAAAATGGGATACAAAAACGAAATTTTCCAACCATCCAAAAATTTGCCTTCTACAAGAGAAAGGTTAAAAATTACTGAAAGTGGCTCAACTATCGCAATTGCACACTTCTTTAAAAGAACAGCAGGAATTCCGTCGGGTCCTACTCCTTTACTATCATCCAATGCTGATAAAGCCTCTTCTATATCCAATGGACTGAGAACAATCGAACCGATGTCGACAACTCTACTAACAGAGGGCATTTCTTGTATGGAGGTAGCGTCCAATGAATACACCGATTGGAAATAGTTCGCGAATAAGTTGCAGATTTGTGGCACCTCACTAGTCGTTGAGTCAAGGTACTTCATGCAACTTGGTATTCCATTTGACTTACGCTTTGAGTTTATGAAATTCCAAAAATATTTACTGTGTGATTTTAAATCGCTCTCAATTGATAGCAAATAATTTCGATACATAAATTTATTCAAAACATCGAACTCACGTTGGCGAATTAAGTAATTTATGCGCAGATCTAGATTCTCCTTGTCGATTTTATAAAGTTTGAATGCTTTATTTTTCTTGTTTTTGAGATTATTCAACCTTTTGTTAAACCAGGCCGGACTATTGTTATTTTTTAAACGTTTTACAGGTACAAATAATTCAATTGCACCTTTTAAAATGCTAGAGAAAACGGAGTAAGTGTTTTCCAAACTCAAAGAACTCAGAATATTTTGCCACGAAAAAGACAACAAATAATCAACCATTGCATCATAGTCAGCTTTTCGAAAATCATATATAGTCATATAGTGATTGGATATCAATTTCTTTATATAATGATAAAAGTATATGTTGCCATCAATTGCAATATGATGAATTGAGTTTTTAATAACCGGAAAGTTTGACTTATCAAGACAAATGTTATACTCAATGTCCACAAAGATCAGATCAAGCATCCGGTTAATATTATTTCGTGGAGAATTTACTTGAATTAAATTAAGCATCTCAGATGTTGAAAACGCCCTGATGTCCCTGACAGATGACACAAATCCAGGCCCTAATGGCATTCCTCCAATCTTTCTAAAAAAAAATCAGTAGTTGCTCTTTCAGAACCGTTAAAAATATTTTTTAATGCATCTCTTGAGAGGGGTATATTTTTAGATGATTGGAAATATAAATCTGGATCAAAACAAAATGTTTGTAACTATAGACCAATATCAAAAATGTCTACCATTCCAAAGTTGTTTGATAAAATAGTTTCTAATAAATTATCGTTTCTCCTTAAAGAAATTATTTCTCCATTTCAACATGGATTTGTATCTGGGAAATCAACTACATCAAATCTAGCTATTTTGTGTAATAAGGTGACCTTAGACTTTGAAAATGGAAACCAATGTGATATAGTTTATACGGACTTCTCTAAGGCATTTGATAGAGTAAATCACTGTATTCTATTAATGAAATTAGAACAAATTGGATTTCATGCATCTTTTTTAAAATGGATTGATTCCTACCTTTCAAAACGAGCCCAGTTGGTTCGCATAAATATTATATTTTCGAATCCTATCTGGGGTTCCCCAAGGAAGTCATTTGGGACCTCTTTTGTTTTTACTTTTTATAAATGATATCCCCAATATCATTTCCAACTCTCACTGCCTTATGTACGCAGATGATTTAAAAATTTTTATGCGCATCAGATCTATTGAAGATTGCAAACTCCTTCAAAATGATTTAAACAAACTGGAGGATTGGTGTGTATCAAACCAATTATTTCTGAATGTTTCCAAATGTCAGTGTTTAACTTTCTGCCGTAACAGATGTCCTTTCATTTTTACTTATAAGATTGGTAGCACACCCCTTTTAAGAATTTTCGAAAAAAAGGACTTAGGTGTTATTTTTGACACAAATCTCACATTTGTATCACATATTGACAATGTCATAGCCAAAGCTAATTCAATGTTGGGTTTTTTTAATTCGTAACTCCAAGGATTTTAATGATCCATATACGTTGAAATCGCTTTTTACATCTTTTGTTAGATCCATTCTTGAATACTGTTGTGTAATTTGGAACCCGTTTTACAAAGTTCACTCTTTGCGAATTGAAAGCATCCAAAAACGCTTTACTAGAATAGCAATATATCGCCTTCACTGGAATATTCGAATGCCTTCATATAGGTCAAGATGCCGTAAATACTACTCAATTGTATTTATAAGAGACATATTATTATTCCAAGTCAATTGTCCTTATTTGTTATTGCTTTACGGGCACTTAATTTATTTAGTGAAACTTTTTACCGAGTAAATTATGGAAGAAATGAACCTATTTCCCGTTGTCTAAGAGAAGCAAATTCAATATGTGATTCCATTAATTTTTTTAGCAATCTAAGTAGAGAAGCTTTTAAACATCATTTGCTATCTATTTTAAGCCAACTTGGTGGTTAATCTATGTATATTTTTTGTAATCTATATGATTGTATATATATATAAATGTATAATCTATTTGATGAAATAAATAAAAAAATAAATAAAAAGACATTACATGCCAACGTTGTCTTCATCTTGAGTGTTCTTCAGCTTCCGCACCCACTCGGGTAGAACACTTTTTGAAAACTGTACGAGAAGCTGTGGTTGTTTATTTTTGTCAATCTAACATGCAATGTTAATCCCACTATTGATTCACATAGTTAGTTGCAACTATTCCCGGCAGGACTATTGATACGTTGGTGCGCCGAATCCGAATTACTCCAATGATTTTTCAGATCTCTGCCATTTGGAATGATGGATAAGATACCATAGATGCCATAGTGAAGGGGCACCTTTGTTCTGCTTACATCTGCTGTCGCTAGCACTTTCCAATTTTATGAGGTTTGTTATGCCACTAAAGTCTTCCGAATAAATATTATAAATCAAATCTTTGTAAGTAACGGGTGATTTTTTAAGAGGTTTAGAACTTTTTTTTAAAAAAAAACACAAAAAATTCGAAAAAATGAATGAAATATTTATTTGAATCGATTTTGAACCTTGCAATTTAATGTTTAGAGATAATTTCATGCAAATGTTGACCGCGGCTGCGTCTCAGGTAGCCCATCCGCTGAGTCCAATTTTGGCATACTCTTTCACACATATCGGCCGGTATCTCACGAATGAATGCATGGATGTTGGCTTCCAGTGCGTCAATCGAAGCGGGCTTGTCCCTATAGACATTAGCCTTGACATACCCCCACAAAAAATAATCTAATGGTGTCAAATCGCACGATATAGGCGGCCAATTGACCGGCCCGAAATGTGAAATTAACTGTTCACCAAACTCGCCTCGCAATTGCGCCATTGTTTCGCGTGCTGTGTGGCATGTGGCACCGTCTTGTTGAAACCACATATCATGCAAGTCAAGAACTTCCATTTCGGACAAAAAAAAGTTTGTTATCATCGCTCGGTAGCGTTCACAGTAACGCTGCGATTCGCATCATCTTTGAAGAAATATGGCCCAATAATGCCGCCGGCCCATAAAGCGCACCAAACAGTGGCTTTTTCGGGATGCATTGGTAGCTGTTTCAATGCTTCTGGCTGACCTTCACTCCAAATGCGGCAATTTTGCTTATTTACGTACCCATTCAACCAAAAATGAGCCTCATCGCTGAACACAATTTTTCGATAAAAAAGCGGATCCTCGGCCAGCTTTCCAAGAGCCCATTCACCAAAAATTCGGCGTTGTGGTAGGTCGGCTGGCTTTAGTTCTCGCACCAGCTGTATCTTAAAAGGCTTTACGCCCAAATCCTTCCGCAAAATTTTCCACGTAGTGCTGTAACAAAGGCCTAACTGCTGGGAACGGCGCCGAATCGACATTTCGCGGTCTTCTGTCACACTAGCTGATACGGCCGCAATATTTTCTTCACTACGCACAGTACGTAAACGTGTTGGTGGTTTAATGTCCAACAAAGTAAATTTGGTGCGAAATTTGGTCACAATCTTCCGAATAGACTGCTCAGAAGGTCGAGAATGCCGATCATAAAATGGAAGCAGCACGCGATGAACATTTCGTACCGAGCACGAATTTTGATAGTAAAATTCAATAATTTGCAAGCGTTGTTCATTTGTAAGACGATCCATGGTTAAATTGCAAACCAAACTGAAGCTGTTTGACAGTGACACAAGGTACTAAACACACGTCAGCTGTCAAAACCAGTGTTGCCAAAACCAAACCAGCTAAAAAATCACCCGTTATAAGACGCCCCGATTCGGGCACAATCTTACACCTCAGCCTATACTAGATATAACCACACAAAAATTAAACTATCTACGAACTATAAACTATTTACACAGGTTAAACCCCAAAGTCTGTATCCACTCCAAAGCCACCTCAGGTTGTTTTACTTTCCCTTATATAGAGCAGGGAAAGCAAATCCTGTTCAATTTACTTTCTTTGTGAATTTTCATCCATAACCATAAACCCAGCTCCGAGTCCAAAGATTCAGCTAATGAAACCTCACTTTATCTCGCCGTAATTATATCAGAATTCCAAGGCACTTGCTGATATCATCAACAAATCATTCGCGAAAAACTGGCTACTGGCGGTTGCAGCTAAATTCAATTAACCAAATTACTTAACACTTAAGTTATGAGACTTTGGCTACACTCAATTGAAGTCAACTCCTCCGGCTAAGCTGTACTGTCTACACAGACCGGGACGTACAGACGCCGGAGTGGGCGGCGATGGAATTCAAATTGAATCTGTGACCATGTGAGCGGAAAGGAATCGCTTAAGCGACATTAAAAGTGTCTCCGCGATGATGTGCGACTATAATTGCAGTCAGTAGATGCATTTCAGAGCGTGCGTCTGCAGTCCGTCCTCCATTCGAGTACTGAACTTCGCGGATAAGATTGTCATCTATTTCATTGGATTAAGCGAAAAACAGAAGCAAAAAAAAAACTATAATTGCCCATTGCTTCCTACAAGAGATTTCATAACTCAGGCAATTCCTTATCAGGATGCTGTATCAATTTCCATAATTGGTAGCGCACAGCTAATCCGTGAACCGTACAGCCAGTGCTTGGCAGTTCGCAAACGCACAATTTCAAGTGAATCTTAATTGCGACCACATGCGTTTCCGTCCGTGTGTACAGCCATTCGTACCATCGGTTTCTTTGTTTTGCCATTGAGCTGGACTTAAGGCAAAAACTTCCTGCATTCGAGGAAAACAAAGCAAAGATTCGAGCAGAGATTCATCATCTGTCGATCGTTAGCGGGGAGTACGTGAATGCATTTGCTTGGAAATGGGTAAGTAAATCCGTATGGCAACTGGGAGTGTACACTTGGAAAAATCGTCTTCATATTCAATTCATTGATGTTGCTCAGGCCAGTAGTCATAGGAGAATGCGTGTCCCACATAAGACCTCATTTCCATAAAGTTATCGTTCAGGGAAAACGATAGCGATGGGTTCGAGAAATATTGTAATAAATTCAAGACCTGTGCGCTACTGTCATTCAAATAAATTATGAGGCATGCCAGGCACAAGACCGAAGTTGCATTGAACTTATGACAGTAAATTTTCTTACTCAAAATAATGATCCGAATAAGAGGTATTGCCCAACCTGACTGCGTAGATTATGCCGTAGCGGAATAGCGTATGATATTGTTCTCACAAACCTGTCAAGAAACAGGTGGACAATTTCATCCACCTAATATTGACTTTCATTAATTCTCTGAGGATGTAGATCGTTGGTTTGTATGTTTAGATTGGCCCTTAAAACAAAGGTGCACTCAGAGCATTGTCAGTCCACTAGGACTACCCATTTTGGTTTCTTAACAAATCTGTTAAGCTCTTTCAAACCGACGCTGTTCAGATCGTTATGATCGCTTCAAAACATGTTCCTAGGTTGAGTTTTATAATTTGTGGTGGAGCTAGACACATCCAAAGAAAGTATCTTATTATTTCTTCCACCTCATTTTTGCAGCTTCTGTTGAAGTCGTAGTAGTTAATACCAGCCAAATAGCATGCCTTCCTAGGATGCACTAATAGACATAGTCCTTTTCCAACACGATAGCGGAAGTATTCCCAAGATGAAATAAACTCAACGTTGGCGTCTACAATCCCAGTTAGGAAGGATAAAGGATTACTGCCATTCAGGAATTATGTTGGGATAGGATGTGTCATGAAAAAGGGGAATGAAAAGCTGTGAAATCTGCTATGGTTCATGTTATAGTAAGCAGATACAGCGAGTAATCAGTTGCGGATTTGTTATAAGCGACAGACTTATTCGTTCTTCATTCTATCCAATCCAACCAAGAATCCAGTCAACAGTGGTTGCAAGGAATGCTAGCATGTTGTAGCAGAAAAAAATTAAAGCATAACCAACTAAACAATAAAAGCCTCAAGGAATCCCTACAACTATAGGGTTACTAACAAAGTTCTGGCAACACTTAATCGGAGCTGATAGATCGCTATCATCAACACAAAAAGAATAGGGCAGACATATTCACTGGATAGATTTTCAGGAAATTCGAACTTTAAAAAAGCCATTGGAACTGACCGAATCACTGCTATTAAATTGAAAAATGCGCTACAGACCCATTGTTTTACTATCCATACTTTCATCAAAGGTAACCGACGAGATTGAAGGAATGGTGTAATGAGCGATCACGACTATGGTTTTAAAAAGAAGCTTTTAGCCGGAGATATGCTTTGTTTTGTAACCCATCCATGTTAATCTTCGATAGCGGCACGCAATAATAATTCCGAAAGAAACACTTATCTTTGGACATGTGATAGAAAATCATCGATAGCTGTTGCCTGAGATACTTCCAAGCCTTTCGGTATAGTTTGCCAAAGTGACAACACAAGGACTTCCCCAGACGAAAAAAAAAGACCATGCAACGAAAAAAGGAAAATCTAGTTCAATTGAACAAAAAAAAAATGCGCAATACAGCATTTACATGAAAGAACAAGTCCACAGTGTTGCAACTCGAAATGTAGAATACATTCGCCTAATGAGAAGATTCCATGCATCTGCTAGGCATCACAATTAGGTCAGATGTAGCAAATCAACAAAATGTTTCCTCTATTGCCAAATCAGAGGCGTGCAAATTAAGCCAAGAGATATTTTACACCAGCCTAGCTTCTTCTTCTCTATAAAGCCTAATTACGACCAGGTCTTGAATGTTTAGAGTTCAGCCCCGAAACATACACTAAACTTACTGGACTCTATGTAAAGACGTGCAATCAGGCTTATATAAGATTCTTCCATGACTTCAAAGCTGCAACCTTTGGCATGGCGAGGATTTGTAGGGGATATTTTTTGATCTACTAAGAGTGGGACCGCTAGTTCAAATAGCGAAAGTGACAACACCTTATGTTTTTTTTAACGCTCCACCTCTTGCGAAAGTCTGATAAACATCCAAGAGTAGCACCGGGAAGCTTCGGCGTTTAACAGAATGTCCGCTTCTCTGTGTCGAAAACAGTAAGTTCGCACACACTGAAGAGAGAAACTAGGTTTGAAGCCTTGCCTTCTGTAGAACGTAAATGCGAGATAACTTATTTTTTTTTACAAGATACGCGGTTGCAGCTCATAGGCACTCTGTCTATCTAATAGCGACGTGAACAACGCAGTACCAAAACGTTTTTGTACAGGACCAGCAAACAATGTAATGAACTGCAAGACTATGCATTTCTACCAATATAACGGTTTTTTTTTTTTTTTGAATTATAGAACTTAAAGTTGGCAACACTATTTTAACTGGCGGCAATTTTTCCAGCTGTCAAGTGATTTATTTTTAGTTTGGTTTGGCATTTCAACATGAATAGACTGACGTCTGAACAACGCGGAAAGATCTTAGTTTGTGTGCTTTTAAAATCCAGCTCGTGCAAGAATTGAAGCCACATGATCATCAAGCAAGGCGTAGATTCTGTGAATGGGCCCAAAACAAGATTTAGCGATGAAGCTCACTCCAAATACTACCGTATTTGGAGTGATTCTCAAGTGTATGTTGAGACACCGTTAGATCCACAAGAACTGACTGTTTGGTGTGGTTTATGGGTTGGTCGAATAATTGGTCCTTTACTTCTTAAAAAACGACGATAAAGTCAATGGTAACCGCTACTGAGCCATTATTACTGACTTTTTCGTTCATCAATTGAACAACGCAACATGTCAGCTCGTGCCGCAATTGATTTTTTGAAGGAAACGTTCGTCGAGCGCAAAAATTTCGCGTTTTGGTCCTGCGAATTCGTCTCCAAGATCCTGCGATTTAACGCCGCTTGACTATTTTCCGTCGGTATATTTCGGTTTTCGATAAGCCCGAAACTATTGACCACTTGGAGGAGAACACTCGCCACGTTATCGCCGATATACGGCTACAAAAGTTGGAAAAGGACATCAAAAATTATACCTCCAAATTAGACTTCGTCTGTTATAGTGCAAGAAGATTATCCTTCGAATAAAGCAAATTTCATGTCAATTTAAAAAAAATCATATTTGTTTTACTCCATTCCAAATTTATATGGAAGCAACACCTCAGGGCGCTCCTTAGGCGTTATAGTTTCTCTTCACCTGAGAAATGGTAATAAAAAAAATTAGAAATAGAAAAGTAGATATTTCTTCAAACAGCTATCCGCTTCTGTAGGAATTCTCCCATAAATTTTTTTCAAGTGTATCATTCCATCTTGCCACTTGAGCGCATGACCCTCACGTTGTTTCCAAACAAAGGACATTAAAGCCATTGATAGTTGGACCAATGCAATGCAATGTTGGTTGTTGTTGTTCGGTAGAATACAACATCGCGTCTAGCATTTTCACTTTAATGATCTAAGCGTGTAAAAATGTCAGCGCTCGTTACCAATATATGCCCTTGCGCCGCGGCGAGACAATATTTCAAAACAGATCTACATGCATAAATTGTAGGGGCATCCTTGTAAATTGCTTGTATGCGCTCGCTTACACATTTGTGTCATGACGCTGTCCTTGGAAGCGAACGACCTTCTCATTAAAATCCCTCGTCCAACGCATATTTTACACGCGCTCTAACCACTTATATTCGCGCCGATTAAGTGCAACACTAATTACTATTCTTCACGTCGTGCAGTGCAGCCCTCCAGCCAGGTGGGTGTTCCCTCAACGCCGCGTTTAGCGTAACGACGATGCTGATGAAGATTAAATCGAGCAAATCTCTCCGACGGATGTAATTTATGATCTGTTCGAGTGCAATCAGCGCGATACATTACAAGAGCATACGTGGGGGCTCGGTAATAAATTTGAAATTCGACCTTGGACTGGATGTTGCCGATTAAAAAACAAAAATCTGATTTATCCTGTGGACTGCACAGATACATTCCACAAACGAGTGTAGATACGACAAAACGAGGAGATTTAGCAAGAGCAACTATATATGCTCACATTGGTATAGTGCGGCGACAGCTGTTGTTGTAATATTTCACGCGAATTAATTGGAATTAAGGCAGACTGTATCTGGCGGCTTCAACACCAGCTGCCCTGAACGGATTTAAATTGGAAAATATAGATTAATAGGCACGCTGCGAACTTTGGAATTCAATTGAAAAACGCAAGCAAAAACAAACTCCAGGTGTCCGAATACTTGTCACATACCTTATGTGTCCGTCAACATGCATCATAATACATTTTCATAAGCATAAATGTATCTATACATCCTAATATGGCACCCAATAAACACCGGCCATTTAGAGCGTAAATTTGAAACCAATTTCTCATTTTGCACCGAACGAAAAAAAAAACCGGCATGCAAATTACCACGATAGGCCAAAGGTAGTCGGCAATTTGCTATGCGCTCCTGCGGCGGCGCAGCGGTTCTCTTAATATGAAAGCCTTACGGCTTGTGCGCAATCGCAGCGCACAGGAAAACGGCTATTGAAATGTTAGTAATCGCTAATTAGTCGGCTTGATGCTGAGGCCCGATGTAAAGTCACCAAGTCAAGACGATCACATTCCTAACAACACATAAATCTAAGCGTTACATATAGTCAGAGTGAGAGAGTCAATTTATGGCAAGATGGTGAAACATCTTTTATAGCGCGAACTGTTCACTACTTGCGCGATTTACACGACGCCATCGGGCATTAATCAATTGATTCGTAGACGGCGAACTTGTGAGCTGGTTTAGTAGTCTTTTACGGATACTGCGACCAGCATATTTTTCATCACGAAGCATCGATTTTAATTGGCCACGATGTAAAAATTCTGGGACGCGGGAGTACGACAACTTGTCAAATATCTCGTGGATGGTTGTTGTTGGATTTAATGGTTGTCGAGTTTTGTCTGCAGCTATTTGTCAACTAATTTACAAGACTGATTGTCACATCAGGTTTTCGGTGTAAGTGGGTTATGAGAAATGACACCATTGTTAGGGAAATCACATGTCCCACCTTTAGTTAAATTGAACCCATAAGTTCTTTGAAAATGGTGGATCATAATTAATATCAATCGATGTCATTATAAGTGGAACAAAGCAGCATCCGTACAAAATTGCACTGCATAGCTGCAAATACTATCCAGTAGTGGTGATGGCATATCATAAAATCCCAAGTATCAATTTCCTCAGAAGAGATGAGCCAAAAAATCTAGGCTCAATCCATTTATTAAAAATATAAACAAAAATCGAGTGTGATTTCACATGCGGTAGAGAGAAGCTGTATTCTGGACTCTGGTTAACTTATAAGAGATTGAGAGAGAAATAGAAAGGGAGTGATTGATCTCTTTTTCGTTAAACTTTTTCCTTTCACAAAATCCAATTCACACAGCCCTAAAAAAGCTTCACTTTAAAAAAATCGTACCCTTGATTATTTACAATCACATTCTAGCTATCAACACATTAGACAAAGGCAATCTGATTGCTCTACGATGGGATGGGCCGGGCAAAAAGAGGATGAAAAACTGTGACATCTACTACGGACCGTGTTATAGTGAGCAGAAACAGCGACTATTCGGATGCGGATTTGTTATAAGTGCCAGAAATAGGCAAGAAGTCTTATGTTTCCAAGACATTAGCGAACGCATTGTAACGATCCGCATCAAGGCCGAATTCGCCAACATTAGCCTTATATGCGCTCACGCCCCAACGGAGGAATAATATGATATAGCTAAGGACTGCTTCTATGAACTCATTGACAAAACCTATGAGCGACTACCGAAGTACGATGTTAAAATCGTGCTGGGAGATTTTAACGCAAAGGTAGGAAGAGAATACATCTTTAGCAGTATTGTCGGAAACCATAGCCTACACGACAACACGTCTGGTAACGGACTTAGGCTAATTGACTTCGCTACGGAACGAAATGCCATTATAGCCAGCACACGGTTTCCTCACCTCGATATCCATAAGGGGACATGGCGGTCTCCAGATCAACGAACGGTCAATCAAATTGATCACATAGCGATAGACAAGCGCCACGCATATAGTATTTTGGATGTCCGAACATTCCGAGGAGCTAACATCGACTCCGACCACTACCTTGTTGCAGCCAAGGTTAGAATGCGAATATCCACTACGCCATAACAATCCAGAAATACTGTAAAAAAATTTAATGTCGAAAGACTGCAATCGCAAGAGACCGCCAAGACCTTCGCGCAACGCATATCCCTAAACCTCTCGATTTACACCATACCACCAGCATCGAATGTCAAAGAACAATGGCAACGATGCCAACAAGCCATTAGATCAGCCGCAACTGATGTGCTAGGTTTTTCTCGCCCACCAGTAAGTAACCCCTGGTTTGATGAGGAATGCCGACAGATGCTCGCCAAGAACGAGGCCAACAATGCTAAGCTGCAGGTGAAGACGAGAGCTGCCGTTGAGCTCTATAGGCAGAGAAGAAAGGAAGAACACCGGGTTTTTAGAAAGAAGAAAAAAGAGGAAGAAAAGCTCGCGATCGAGGATATAGAGAGGTGCCACTCCAGGAAAGATGTTCGCAAGTTTTACCACAGTGTACAACGTCAAAGCCAAGGATACAAGGCTCGAACAGAATCCTGTCGAGATAAACAAGGAAATATCGTAGTTGAGACACAGTCTATGCTGAGGATATGGAAAAACCACTTCTGCAGACTGTTAAACGGCGATGACGAACAACATTCCGCTGTCAGGCAGAACGAACTATTCAATATTGGCAACGACAGCGAAAGCTGCCAACCACCCGACCTGAGTGAAATGAGGACAGCAATATCTAAACTGAAGCTTAATAAGGCTGCCGGAAGTGACGGAAGTGAACTTTATAAAGCCGGCGGAGATGACTTGGTAAGTAACATCCACCAACTCATAAGCCAAATCTGGTCGGAAGAAAATATGCCTGAAGAATGGAACCTCAGCATCGTTTGCCCGATCCACAAAAAAGGAGACCCTCTAAACTGCGCCAACTACAGAGGCATAAGTCTCCTCAACATCGCATACAAAATTCTATCTGCCGTAATACGTGAACGCCTGAAACCGTTTACCAACAACCAGATCGGCCTTATCAATGTGGTTTTAGGCCAGGAAAGTCCTCAACCGATCAAATCTTCACACTTCGGCAGATCCTAGAAAAAACCCAAGAAGTCCAAATCGATACCCACCACCTATTCATCGATTTCAAAGCCGCATACGACAGCATTTTTAGAGATGAACTATACAGAGCCATGTCTAGTTTCGGTATAATACCCAAACTCGTCTGTTTGTGTAGGATGAAGATGGAGAATTCTCGCTGCTCCATCAGGGTCGGAAACGACCTCACTGACACATTCGATACCAAAAAAGGATTTAGGCAAGGCGATGCGCTGTCATTTGACTTCTTCAATCTGATTCTTGAGAGGATTGTACAAAACTCATGAGCCAACACCAGAGGCAAAATTTTCCAAAAATCTGTACAACTACTAGCATACGCCGACGATATTGACATCATTGGTAGGACCCAACGTGATGCCATAGCCACGTTTGCTAGTATAGAGAAGGAAGCGGCAAAAATGGGCGTAGCAGTAAATGAGGGCAAGACGAAGTATATGCACGAAAGGACACACAACATCGACGAATTGGACAGAACGTCACCATTGACAGATATAACTTTGAGGTAGTACGGGACTTTGTCTATCTCGGTTCCGCTCTGACAACAACATCTCGTCAGAAATTAAACGAAGAATTACTCTTGCCAACCGCTGTTTCTTCGGGCTAAGAAGGAAATTCAGTAGTAAAGCCGTCACTAGAACTACTAAGGAGATCTTATATAAGACCCTGATCATCCCAGTCCTGCTCTACGGCGCTGAAGCATGGACCGTCTCAAAAGCGGATAAAGAAATCCTTGGTCGATTTGAGAGGAAAATTCTT
The DNA here is from genome assembly GCA_949824845.1 of Rhingia rostrata. Taxonomy (NCBI): domain Eukaryota; kingdom Metazoa; phylum Arthropoda; class Insecta; order Diptera; family Syrphidae; genus Rhingia; species Rhingia rostrata. Next base: position 63,660,706 of record OX463758.1, on the reverse strand, counting down.
CGAAAAATCTTCGGTCCCGTTTGCGTTGACGGGCTATGGAGACGAAGATTCAACCAAGAACTATACGAGCTCTACAGGGACATGCCCCTGGTCAAAAAACTCCGCATTGGACGTTTATGATGGCTAGGACATTTAGAACGAATGGACACCAATACTCCGGCTCGCAGAGTCTTCGATTCCCAGCCAGACGTTGGACGCAGTAGAGGAAGACCTCGCCTTAAGTGGCGCGCACAAGTAGAAACCGACCTCAACCAACTTGGAGTGCGCAACTGGAGGCAGTTAGCTAAGGGCCGGGCTAATTGGAGAGGCATGTTGGTTGAGGCCCAGGTTCATTCCGGACTGTAGCGCCACTTAAGATGAGAATCTGATTGCTCAGCCAAACCTACGCCTTCAGATTGTACTCCTGAGCGTGGAAATATAGAGCATTCTATGGAACAAATTTACTTTCGTATTCCTATCGTTACAAAAATTTGATTTGATCTTGAAATTTATAGCTTTACTTAACGGGCTCTCGATCCGAAGAGCGTCTCTGCCTGAGATAAGACAGCTTTCCATCCTCTTCGATCCTCGACACGTTGCTGTCGGTTATTCTGTCAAAGCACTCTGGTATTCGCGAGCCTTAAACCGGTAGTTCGATCTAGTTTGACGCCTTGAACCTGAAGGCTGGGATTCGAAGATTCTTTGGAGCATTATTGTTCATTGGCATATTTTTTACCGATTTTTACTTCATCCATATCTTGGTACAACTTATAAAGTTCGCGGTTGTATTTTCTCCTCCATTCACCTTCCTGGCATACAGGACCAAAAATTTGACAGAGAACTGTCCCTTGAAAAGTAGGGCTTTTAGGATTAGGGCCTGGTAGAGCAAACATTTGAATTTTCGGGTTAAGAATTTCGATCCCATTTGTTTCGCTAAACCAAAATAGCATCGGTCTCTTAGGGACAGTCTTCCTCGTATCTCCCTCATCAAGTGTATCAGTTCTGATGGTATCCCAATATTAAATATCAAGATATTTAAAGATGCTGTGTTTCGAATTTAAGTTCGTTGGTACGTACCGATATGTTTGTTGCATAAAAGCTTACGTTGGATAGAATCTTTTATGCGACAAGACAAGCCATTATCTCGATATTTGAATTGTTCGCCTTGTTGTTTTTTCGGTTTGCAGATGCCTGAACGAATTTCTTCAAGGCAACATTACCTCTTCGTTGACTGGGGGTGGATTGGCTTCTTTGCTATTTCCTCTCTCTGCATTATGTCGATTAATTAGCTGCTGGAAATGCTATCTACAGGCTAGTTTGCCATTGTTCTTCTTTAAAGCCAGCTGCGAGGTGCTTGATTTTCTTGTAGAATTGACGGATGTTCTTCTTTCTCTTTTTGTTCGAACCAAGCAATTTATTCTTTTTCCTTCTCTTGGTTCGGTACTCTTCCGGTGCGGCGCGTGGCTTGCGTTGTAACTTTTAACGCCTCGATATGTGCCTCTTCTGTCATCCCATTTTGGTACATAAATTTGGTGCATAAATTTCATCATGGATATCATTCGTTGGTGGGTGGTTGCCTTCTTTAATGACATTACGATACTGTATCTACTGACATTGGTAGTGGTGGTTTATAAACTCACACAAAATCAGAGTCTTTTGTTGGTAGAGCCTGGCATTCTCCAGGTGACTAAGGCGTCCACCGTAAAGTGTCTTTTGTACCGTTCGCATCTTCTTCTCGTTTGAAAGTCAGGATATCAATTTGGCTACGACGAGAAATTGGTCAGAGTGTTGGATGTGTGCCTCGCATCTGTGAGCACATAGTCGAATTGGTTGACGGTTCGACTATCTGGAACTCGCCAGATTGCTTTGTTGAATCAAAATCGTGGAAGTCTAGTGCTGCTGAGATTACATGCTGCCTGAAGTCTGTTACTCGGAAGCGATTATCTGTTGTCGTTTCGTGGAGTCTGTGCTTTTCGATTAACCCGCCGAAGATATTTTTCTTGCCGATTTTCGCTTTGAAGCCAACTAGTACGAATTTTACATCGTATTCCGGACAGGCTTCGTAGGCTCAGTTTAGAAGGTCGTAGATTTAATCCTTTATGGGTTCAGCAGTCTCATTGGTAGGGACATGTGCACATATAAGGCTAATGAAGGTTGCTCTGATGCGGATCAAAGCCTGACAATCACTAACCGGCTTAAAGTCGAGTATTCTCCGGTTAAGTCGGCTCCCACAACGAATCCGCATCATAGTATTTGCAACCAGGAGTGGCAGCTGTAACAAATGTTGAATTTTTGTCGATTATGCGTTGGTCCTGTCCAAACGTGTTTTCTGAAAAGCATTATGTCTGACCAGTACCGCGCGACGACAGATTCAAGTTTTTCAGTAGCACCCAGGGAGGTTGTTGTGCTTACATTCTGGGTGCATACTTATATGTCATTGGCCGTGGTCGTTTTGGTCTGGGTTGCATAGTCTCTCTCATGGCTACATATTTTTTGCGTGTTAAGGAAGTTACTCTGTCATCAAAACCCACAAACTTGAGGGCTAGTCCCAATTTAGATACCCCTAGGACACGTGGCAAGCAGTATCCGCCACTGTTTCTGATCAAGGAGCCCGACTGAGTCTTCAGATTCCTATATGAACTGTTGTCCAAATATGTCCAAGCATTTGAAAAAAGTTGTTCACTTTGTACATCTTAACTGGGACTTTAGAGGCCACCGTTGAAAATACCTAGGGCAGTTCTTCTGCTGCCGCCTGGAATCGAATATGTGTATTAGTATAAGTCTATGTCTTCCCCGCGCTCACATCTGTTGCCGCCAAGACTTTACACACAAATTGGGACCCTATCTGTTGTCAAAGTTTTAAGCACTCAGCGGTCGCCACACGAAGGGTGAGAGTCGGAGTTGGTAGGCACCAGCTAGGTAAAAACTCAAGGTTTCATATAATTGCATTGCCTACCATTCTCCATTTATATTTCTTCCTCGCTGATAATACTATTACGTAAGCTTTATGTTCCTCAGAAGTCCTTCTAAATAAATGTTTGGATCCAAAAATCAAAGAAGATTCCCCTTCTTCTGCACCCGGTGATTGATTTGGGATCGATGAAGAAATTCTTCGTACTAGATATAAATTACCACAGAAAACGTTCAATGAACGTTATGTTGAAAGATTTTAAATCTGCTATTCACCGATTAAATGTCCAAATCTCATTTTCATGAAGATTCATTATTTCTCTAATCATCTTCTGATGCCAGTACCATAAGAGACAGTTTTCAGCGCGATATCATTCTTTTTTAACGGTTTACATTCCTAACTGGGATAGGCGAACAAAAACTATAAAATTACGTCTGTCGAATAAGTCCTCTTCCATCCTGCTGCAGAATGGCTTGTTATTCAAAAAATGCCACACCCTATCAACAAACACTCCTGACCCACACGAAACAAAAGACAATCTTAATCGAGATCCAACTCTGGAGAATGAACAACCAATTCAACTTCAAACTTTCTCGTTTACTCAAACAGCATCTACATATCAATAGCACCAATTTCACACTTCTTTTCTGATCTACGGTGGACCACACATGAACTCGCCGACCTATCAATTTACCACCTCTCACTCCTTGCAATATTTAACCAAATCGATGGATGAACGCTTAAGAGTCCATAGTTGTCCAACACCAGCCTCATAAATAGTTTGTTGGCTAAACGTTATCGAAATTGAAAATGCTCAACGGCGGGCTTGGACAAATCCATTCCTGAAAGTTCATCTTGATCGTTCATATGTTATAATACCTACCTGCAGAGTCGGTAGCTGTAGTCTGCATGCCGCACCATCACCTATCAGATACTGGCCCACACTAACCTGTGTTCTCGCTTCCAAAGGTTGCCCGTTGAGCAAATTTGCACTTGCAGATGCAGACTGCTATTGCATCTACGATTACCTAATAAATTTCCTTTAGATTCAAAACAACAAACGACCCCAGCTGAAGGCCGCTCCACTCGCTTGGAAATAGATACAAGTCGACACATAGGCAAACGCGTATTGCTAGCATGCGGCCAGTTATCATCTGTCAAATAGACGGGCGTGTAAATCAGCCGCTATCACCTGAGCGGGACATGCGCGGGAGGTCGGTGTTTGGCTTTCAACTCGGAGCGTATTAAGATTAATCGAATCTACAGGTTGTAATGGCTGGAGAAGCCGTCGTTAGGAAATTTTTTGTTGGCTGCTGGGGAGACGGCATGCATAGAACATTTTTGCAGTATCGGTGGAATCCCGGGCTTAGAGTGCCGCATGCTTGGTTGATTGGAAACGTGTTTTTATTTTTCTATCCGTGAATTGATTCGAAAGTCAAATCAATGCAGGTGCGGTTGTTGATAGATGCGGTTGCATGGAGAAAAGTTAAATAATTTCGTACGAGTAACTTTAAAGTGTTGAAGACGGCCTTTAAAAAGAATGAAGAAAACGGTGTTAACTGAGACGATTCACTTTGTATGGTTGTTTTACATATAAAAGAGACACTTGATGATTTGATTGGATTGCATTTAGTTAAGTGGGTTAATGTGGCGTGGAATGTGTTAATTCAGATGTCAGATGTCATTGTTTGAAGATTGTATATGATCCACTTGCAGTAGGGTAGATGTACCACAGAATAGCCACAGATTTTATCAAAACACAACACAACTAACGATCTTACTGCTGTCTAGTAATATTTTTATACATAACAGCGTAAAAGCACTTTTAGACGATTTTATCCTTCCAGATGAATTCGGGATCTAAATGTTTGAAAATAGATCTCAAAGGTTTATAATGACAATGCACTGAATAAATATATGATCAGAGTTCGAAAGACCCCAAAATGAAAACGATTGAGCTAAATGCCGTAGTGCATACCGACATCAGAATGCACGACTAATTTTTCTAGGGAAAACCGAATGGAAGTACTCCTCTAAATTAGCTCCTCGTCAGAAAACATTCTTTCTTTACAAAAGTTGAAAGAGAGACAACATAGTTAATGGATCCCCCCAAATGACCACTTTACCCGGAATAACGTGAACAATAATCTATGAATATGAATCTGAAACATAAATATGCTGTGTACCCTATTAGTCCTTGCGCTGTAAAGGGTAAAATAAAGCCACTGGCAGTTCAGTTTTATAAAAATCACTCAGATATAACGGGTGGTTAAATTTTAACGGCCAATGTTGAATGTGAACCACATTTAAACGTCAAGTTCTTTTCTGCATTCCATTTGACTTTTCTTAATTTCAGACTAATTAAATTTGAACCATGGAAAGATACACATTCGAGCAAGGCGTTAGAGTTATTCAGGCATCTTACTATAAATATGGGTGTTCACTTGAACTTCGTGATTTTTTCGGTCAATTTAATCGCCAAATGTAAAGGGTGATCCATTTCGAGGTTCCCTACTTTTTTAAAGAAAAAAACACAGAAAATTCAAATTTAATGGAAAATGTTTATTATCATTTGAAAGAACATTCTTTGGCATTTAATTTTTGAAGATTATGTCTATCAAATGTTGGCCGTTGCTACGTCGCAGATGGTCCATCCGTTGAGTCCAATTTTCGATCACTCGTTCGAGCATTTCGACTGGTAACTGGCGAATGACACGCGTGATGTTTTCCTCCAAGGTCTGAATCGAAGCGGGTTTGTCGGCATAAGCTTTTGACTTTACATATCCCTACAGGAAAAAGTCTAACGGTGTGATATCACACGATCTTGGTGGCCAATCGACCGTCCCAAAACGTGAAATTATGTGCTCGCCGAAATGTTCTCTCAATAAGTCCATTGATTGATGCGATGTGTGGGAAGTGGCGCCGTCTTGCTGAAACCAAATGTCGCCGACATCACAAGCTTCAATTTCAGGTATCAAATAGTCGGTTATCATGGCACGATAACGGTCGCCATTGACGGTTACGTTCGCACCGGCATAATTTTTAAAGAAATATGGACCGATGATTCCACCGGCCCACAAACCACACCAAACCGTTGTTTTTTTCTGGATGAAGTGGCAGTTCTTCAATCTCTTCAGGTTGCTCTTCGTCCCAAATGCGGCAATTTTGTTTGCTTACATACCCATTGAGCCAGAAATGGGCCTCATCGCTAAACAAAATTTGCTTCGAAAACGTCGGATCTTCTTGGAACTTTTCAAGAGCCCATAGAGCGAAGCGATGTCGCTTGGGAAGGTCGAGCGGCTTCAGTTGTTGCACAAGCTGTATTTTGTACGCTTTCAATTTAAGATCTTGACGTAAAATGCGCCAAGTCGTTCCATACGTCAGTCCGAGTTGCTGCGAACGGCGCCGAATCGACACTCTACGGTCTTCGTGTACACTCTCAGCTACGGCCGCTATATTTTCTTCACAGCGTGCTGGAAGTGGTCTATTCGGTCGAATATTATCCAATAATGAATGCTGGGTCTCAAAATGGGTGATGGTGTTGCGAATAGTACGTTCAGTAGGCCGATTATGTTGACCATAAGTTGAGCGAAGTGCAGGAAACACATTCCTCACAGAACGTGAATTTCCATAATAAAGTTGAACAATTTTTAAATGTTGTTCACGCGTAAGTCTTTCCATTATGAAATACCAAACAATACTAAACAAAAATAACATGACAGCATGACACGACTCAGTTTAGGTTTAGGTTTAGGTGGCTGCACGCGTAGATTGCTCTTGACACCACATCGTTAAATATGTTTCTTTGATTTTCTGGTCTGCTGTTTAAACGCAGTGTGAATTTAAACAGATTTTTTCCTTTGGGGCTTTTTTAATCTTCACATTTAATACGACTAACCAGAACCAATTAAAATGTTTAAACCCAGCATTGAAGAAGAAATCAGAAATTTGGGGCCAGATGTCTTACAGTCAAGAATTCATGGCGTAAAACACGCACAAAATTTATAAAACAAAAGCAAATGATCATCAACTCAACTTGCTATGATCAATTTTACGGCTACAAAAAATTTTTGTATTTCAAAGAAAATGTAAGGTAATTTATAAATTTTACCCCACCTTGTACCACTAAGAGGTTTCACAAATTTAACTCCTGGGAGCTGTGTAATTTCACAATTTTTGTACCGAAATGAGACTTAATGTACCTAAAAAAAAATTATTAGGCTCTAATACCATAATATATTGTAGTGAACAGAACACATACTTGCCAAATAATCTGACAATCACAAATTTATGAAGTACACCTAACTCGTATGTGATTTGCTATAAAACTACGGCATATAACCTATAACCCCATAAATGCATGAATCAAATTATAACTGGACAATCCTGAACTTCATAGACTTTCATCAATTTATCTTATTCGATTTGCATGAAATGCAAATTTCATTCAATGCGTCAGCAGAACTACAATCAATGATCCAATTTTGACAGACGACAGTACAATGCAACTTTTCAATCAGAGTCCACCCGTCAAACCCACCGAATGTGCTCCTTAAGCGCGCATTCATAGCTTCAATCAATTATTGCCAAGCCTTTATCGCTGCAACGCTTGCGATAGCAGCCTGTGTCTGTGACTCCAGGGATATAATTTATCGTAGATATAGCTAGCTATACATCAAGCTTAACCCTACCGCCTGGACCGCAGAGACAGATCCGTGAAGTTTCCTCTATCGTATAGGTTGTCCGTATATGTTGGGAGTGAAATAAATTTCCGATCTCTGCTGAAGATAAGGCATGGTATCTTGGACAAAAGATATGAGCAGCGCATGTTGTGTGGCATATAAATAAATGCTCTACAGCTACTGGAATGTAAGTGGCAAATTTATCATTGAATCCGTGCAGTAGCTAGAGAGTGAGAGAGCGTGTTAACAACCTTTGCGATAATAGACTGAATGAAGGCGTTGATTGGTTTGTAGTTGCATAAATATTCCGTTAGTGAAGAGCCTGTTTCTGAAAAAGTAGACACGAATGTCAAATGTGTTTAACTATTCAGGTATGTCAGATACTTGCTAACTGCATTCTTCTTAACCATTGGTTTGATTTGTAAGCTTTGATGTAAACACCGCAATAACGATTATGCTAGATGCGCGGAATTTTGGTAACTTTGGGGGAGCGAAAATAAGGTCATACACCGCAGTTCCTCTTCCAAGTTTTGGAATATTTCAAACAATTATAGGACCATATTACCGATAGTTGTGATAAAGGTGAACACAGCTTGAACGAACAAGAAGTTAAATGATTTAAGGAAGCACCTCTTCTGGGTTTAGTGCGATGAACTGCTTCCACGAGATATATTTTCAATAAAGCGCAATTGACTTATTTGATTTTTTTTTCAAGTTTGAATGACAGATCCTTTTATGAATCAACCAAAGTTCACACATGCATTGAGGGCAGTCCCAAAAATCACTAGATGATGCAAAATGCTATAATGTGAGTTAAATGTGTCAAAGCTCTATCTCAACCTCTTCAGTTAGTATGGTAACTGTCTTCAGGTTGCATTGTTTAAGGTCATCTTTACACGCCAATTAAGGTGAGATCTCCTATTACTGTGTTACCTGGTAACCGAAGACTCTATAGGCCGTAGTATTGCTGTCAATACGCCCTACATGTCCTAGCCATTTCAAAGATCTTCTGGGGAGTTATGTTTTTACGTGGTTTATGACAATATACAGCTCGTAAAATTATTGGTTAATTGGCGCTGACGGGCTAAGGTTAAGGGGATACCTTAGTCTGTCAGCGCAAATGGGAACGAAGATTTTCCGAAGTATTTATGCCCGAAATCAACACGAATTTCTTCACTTCGGTTGAAAGCGTTGAAAAACAGGACAGGGATGATCAGAGTCTTAAGAAGGATCTTCTTATTTATTTGAGTGAGATCCTTATAAAACAAAATGAAAAATTTCATTTGGGTATAATTGGGTAAAAACCAATTATGTGGAATTCATGACATGAAAACAGTAAAAGTATTTTATAAATTCAATTTCATTCAATGACCAAATAGTTTGTGAGAAATTGACAAATTTGCTTATATGGCCTATACGCATAAATCCGTTATATGGATTTTCTCGAAAAAACTGGGTATGCAGTTTTTTTGCAACTAACATGTTTATAACGGGTGATCCAAGTAGAGATACTTTTTTCAATAGTATTTTTTGACAGATCACGTGTGAGTCGTGTCATGCTGTCATGTTATTTTTGCTTAGTATTGTTTGGCATTTCATAATGGAAAGACTTACGCGTGAACAACGTTTACAAATTGTTCAACTTTATTATGAAAATTCACGTTCTGTGAGGAATGTGTTTCGTGCACTGCGCTCAACTTATGGTCAACATAATCGGCCTACTGAGCGTCCTATTCGTAACACCATCACCCATTTTGAGACCCAGCATTCATTATTGAATAATATTCGACCGAATAGACCACGTCCAGCATGCTGTGAAGAAAATATAGCGGCCGTAGCTGAGAGTGCGCCGTTCGCAGCTACTCGGACTGACTGAGATTTTACGTCAAGATCTTAAATTGAAAGCGTACAAAATACAGCTTGTGCAACAACTGAAGCCGCTCGACCTTCCCAAGCGACATCGCTTCGCTCTATGGGCTCTTGAAAAGTTCCAAGAAGATCCGACGTTTTCGAGGCAAATTTTGTTTAGCGATGAGGCCCATTTCTGGCTCAATGGGTATGTAAACAAACAAAATTGCCGCATTTGGGACGAAGAGCAACCTGAAGAGATTGAAGATGGGTGGCCGCGGTGTAGTGGTAATGTGTTCGTCTGTTGAGTGGAAGGTTGCGCGTTCAATCCTAACCAAAATCCATTTCACTTTTATTTAAAAGAAATAAAAGGTCGGTGTAATACCTAAAAGTATGCACACCATCTTGAATTTCTTCAAATTTAACGAACACAAGAAAATGTGACTCCCCGAAGCTAGTTCGGACACCACCCATGGAGTTTAAGTCTCCACTACATCCAAAATCTTTCCTATCCTCTCTTTCTTCCCCTTCTCTAACGCTCGTACTATGGTTACATATAAAAGGGTATTCATAACCCCTTGAGTACGTGTAAATTATATAAAAAAAAAAAAAGAACTGCCACTTCATCCAGAAAAAACAACGGTTTGGTGTGGTTTGTGGGCCGGTGGAATCATCGTTCCGTATTTCTTTAAAAATTATGCCGGTGCGAACGTAACCGTCAATGGCGACCGTTATCGTGCCATGATAACCGACTATTTGATGCCTGAAATTGAAGCTCGTGATCTCGGCGACATTTGGTTTCAGCAAGACGGCGCCACTTCCCACACATCGCATCAATCAATGGACTTATTGTGAGAACATTTCGGTGAGCACATAATTTCACGTTTTGGGCCGGTCGATTGGCCACCAAGATCGTGTGATATGACACGGTTAGACTTTTTCCTGTGGGGATATGTAAAGTCAAAAGCTTATGCCGACAAACCCGCTTCGATTCAGGCCTTGGAGGAACACATCACGCGTGTCATTCGCCAGTTACCAGTCGAAATGCTCGAACGAGTGATCGCAAAATTGGACTCAACGGATGGACCATCTGCGACGTAGCAACGGCTAACATTTGATAGACATAATCTTCAAAAAATATATGCCAAAGAATGTTCTTTCCATTAAATTTGAATTTTCTGTGTTTTTTTCTTTAAAAAAGTAGGGAACCTCGAAATGGATCACCCTTTAGTATCTGTGAAGTTAAATCAAAATTGTTAGGGGTGTTTTCGAGGAAATTTATATGGCAGGTACCGATAATAATGCTCCGATTTTAATGATATACCCCCGGCTTAAAGCAAACAAAAAAAAATGGCCTAAAATTCTGACCAAAAAAGCGTTTACGAAGTTTAACGAAAAACGGTCAAGTCGTTTAGGCTGGAGAGACCAGTACGGACAGACGGGCCGACAAACCGGCGGACGGAAATAAAAAAAAAACACTTTTTTGGGTTCCGCTATCATCGTAATGTTAGAATCAATAAAAATCTCGAGGTCGAAAGTTTTCACGAAAACAATATCTTTCTCTTTGTAAGAGAAAGTAAAAAAATTGCCTTGTTAGCCAAAAGGATCAGGGGATGTCAAGAGTCTTCGAATGATTTCTGACATATTGTTGTTCTCAGAGTTAATAGAGGAGCCGAGACAGGCTCTCACTAGCTCGAACTGTCAATTGTGGCGTTCTGTTCAATTCGTTGATGTTATGCGTCATTTTTTGTTACTCACCGGTAACAACTACTTTGATCCGATCAAAGTCAATATCTTCAGCGTTCGGTAATTGCGGAGATTTATGTAAGAGTGTGTCCTTAGTTTTGAATTTGGAGTTTTGCAAATTTTTCTCAAGAATGATGTAAAGGAAGTTACACGATAATCAGTCACCCTGCAAAAATCCTTCTTTGGTATCGAATATTTTACAAAAATGCGAACATTGGATCAGTTGTAGCTGCAGGCTTTACTGGTCAGTTCTGGGGCCGATTAGCATACTGGTGAACGGTTTCAAAGCTTATATATATATATAAAACCTTGTAATACAAATTGGGCGTATTGACGACGCTTGAAATAATCAATAGGCTTCAGCTCTTAAGTGTGTAAATTGAAATTTTCATTCAAAATTCGCATCAGTGATGTTCGAGAGATGTTCAATTGTTGGGCACGACGACGAGCCGAGGTTGACGGCTCTACTGCCACACTCTCGCGAACAACAGAAATTTTTTTCGCAGAACGAACTCGGAAAGCATCAGGAAATCTTAAAACACCTGTTTTCACATCCCGCTGAAATGTGCGCACAATTCTCCCGATTGTGGACACATTTGGTCGATTATGTTGACCAACAAAAATCATGAAATGTACCGAATGCAGTTTGATTTGAACGCCCATTTTCGTAACAGGCTTCAACAATCTTAACACGCTGCTCAATTGTGTACCTCTCTATGGTTGAATTTGTCAAATACTGAAACAAAGAAATGTCAAAACAAGTTGAGCAAAAAACTTGACGTCAAGGTGTGAATTTTCTGGCTCGTTGACCACTACATTATAGAGAAGAGGAGACAGAAGTCCCCTTGGGGAGTGCCACAACTTATGACGCCAAGACTTTTGTTAAGTAGCTGATTTATAAGCACCCCCAACGAGTCATCACCATTTAAATCTGCAAGCTCCTTCTATATCAAGAAAGCAACCAGAGTTCCATATAAGCTTTTTTATGAGTGAAGCGCTGTATCAACCAATTTCGCGTTGTGGTATTCCTGTTGAGAGTTGGAGACTACAGTCAGTTCTATACGAAGACTGAGGTATAGATCAATTAATCCTTCCAAGATTTTTAGTCGAAAAACGAAAGACTGATCGTACGGAGATCCATCGAATTTATTTGAATTCAACTTCTGATGCCGTTCATGTCTTAGTGCACAACTCCATTAACCGTAGACAACTGGGCATGATGGCTAGTAGTAGTTAGTAGCAGGATATCAAGGTTGTTTTGAAGTTTCTGCAGGTATCAGTTAGTATCCAGGGGTTTTGATTGAATCATTTGATGGCCCAAAGAAGTTTTTCGTTCATGATGATAACATTGTTATATGAATGGATGTTCAGGTCATCTCTGGTTTAGTACCCCAGCTATTAGAAGAGCCACCAGAAAAGGTTTCCTTACTGGAGGTTGTCCATTGAATCTCTGGCTTAAGTAGGTACCTAGATTTTGTTGGATTTATGGAGAGAGTTTTACGGAGGCTAGAAGCTTCTGAGGTTTCTTGGGTGTTAATACACAAGTTGAGCCAGGGTGTACTTTTTCCTTCTTCAACACGATTTTGTAAGTTTTGAGAGAGCTGTTGGCTTTATTAGAAAAGTTGCTTGCATGAGTTTGAGTAGGAAAGTGGATCCCATTGAATAGTCTATGTTCTCAAGTAGCGAAGGAGACTGGACACAATCCGGCTCCTTGAAAATACTGCGATTGGCTTTATCGAAAGAGGCCACAACTACAACGACAGTACTGATGATGATAGTGATTTTTTTGACAAATTGCCGAAAGTCACAATGTAGAAATGTTTGCCTCAATTTTTGGTTACAGAACAATTCGACTTGAACTTTTTACTGTTTACCTTTGTTGGGTTGGTTTTGTAGGAGCGAAACTTTACCTTTATTGGGTTGATGAAAGCTTCTTTGCAGCTCAATACATACAGCAGCCTTTTGCCTTTGGTCTGATAGTCTCTATTTTAATTGGAATAAATTATTACTTTGAAAGTATGGGCATGGGTAAACCAATATATAGTTCCGAGGCAAGCATTTTCGTCCATTTTGTTTGTTTCGGTTTCACTTAAGCAAATTTTCTCTCTATGAAGACCCTCTAAAAGGGTCACACCTCTGGATTTATAAAATATCGATTGCGTGCTCCGTGATTTTACGAATGCGTTAGCCTTTGTAGGCTGTAGTCTTGACCTTATTATGGCATACCCTCCCTTGATGACAAAGTCACGATTATTCCTCGTGGATCTCGTGAATACGAGTTCTTCAACCTGAATTTCAGATACATTTCCTTTACGCACCTCCATGTGGGTTGTTTCCCGCCTCCGCTAATCCCTTAATTCCTCAACACATACACACATTATTCAATTACAAACCTCCAATTCATCTCACGTCTCTGACGCATGTAAAACACCACATTAAAATGTATCTCGACCGAGTGTCAGGTTTTCAACGGTCGTAGACAACAAACATTTGTTAAACAAAAAACACCCAACCAACAGCTATAGCATTCTACAACATTTTTGTTGACCAACAGACGCATTTATCCACATTAACTCCGCCATCGAGTCACTCTTGCTGGTGCAGCCAGCAGTCGCCCGCTCTAAAGGCGACGATCACAAATGGCCATTGTGGACCAGCCGGCCGGGCAAACGGGGCTCTATGGAGTGGAAGAAAAAACGAAAAACTTCTTAATTATCCACAATAAAATTCCATAGATGTGGGAATATTAAAATTAAGTGCCTAGATAAGTGGATGCGGTCACACTCTCTCCTGTTGGACTACTATTGGCGCCGGTACTGTTGCTGGATAGCGGGGTAAGGCGTTTATGACATTTTCCCAAGAGGACTTGTAGAGGGCGAAAGCGCGGTGCAGATGTCTCTATATGAGTGTAGACTCATAGGAGCAGCATGTTTATATGCATTTATTGAGGCGAATCGTGTACTCTGATTGTATCTACATCAATAAAATTTTATGAACTTTTCTGTTGAGCTTACGAGACGACTATGCTGAGATCGCTTGACACCACTTAGCCCGCGATTAGTTTCATTCGATTAACATTAAGAAAATTTATCGCGATTTGAATTTTCGACTGTTTCTGGGATCGTGTGGAGGGATTCTATGCAGTGGCATGTTTATTGTGCATGAAAATGGGTATTTAATTGGAATTGAATGTTAGCGCCATTCGGTCATGGACTTGGTGATTTATTATGATGTCTTGCGATGACATTTGAATCAGTGAGACTGGGGGTATCGATTTGTAGTCACACTTGCATATGGCCATAGTGGTGAGCAAAGCAGGTGTATGGAGGCATCTTCGATGACAACAACACAACTAACCATGCACTCTGCAGAAACAAACTTTTGAAGATCGATGCTACTTTCTCTTTTGCTTAGATTGAGTAATAACTCGGGGGGTCTCTACCAGTCTCTCTCTAGTTACACCGATTCGAAGCTGAAGTGTGATTTTTAAAATGATCATCGTGAGACGATTGTATCAAACATAGTGCTGAATATTTTGATCTAGGATACTTATGTCAAATAGGTCCGTTGTTGTACAACGTAGATCTGTCGACTTTTCTATGAAGCGTAGAAGGTGTGTAACATCAATATTAGCCAGGTCAACTAGATAGTCAAAGAAGTACTCTCTTAGGTGGATTTTTTTTTTATAGCGCTCTGGTCCAAGCTGTTTCTACAGAAGTCATTGCTAAACTGGCCTAGCCATGTATAGGCTATGTCTTGTAAGGTCCCGATGGTGGTACTGCTGTTTGATCTGTTCAGCTTTATCAGGCTGAGCAAGCGTTTCGGGTTATAATTTGGCCAGAGTTGTCTGGATATATGACACGTAGTGCCATTTATCCATCTATGGTTTGCTTGCTTGATCGCATTCATTTTGATTGATGATTCTCATGTAGCGAGGGGCATGCTTATCATATCTACTGGTATGGTGGTAGAATATCAAGGTAGTGCCCGGAAAGCTCATCTTCTTTCTTTCCTGGTATGAAAGAATACCTAAAGGCACTAGATGTAGGATAGCGTCTGGTTCTTAGAGTGGTGCTTATTAGAGCTCCGCTGATCTTTGAACTTTCCCTAAATGATTGCTGTTTTTTCTAGACCCATCCATTGGAATACACATTACACAAGATTATGGGTCTAATGACGGACACGTAAAGGCAGAGAGTGATATCTGGTTACATATCACATTTCTGCCATGTCTATAGGCCTACGGTGGCTTTCTTTTGATGTCTTTGGATATTTGCTTTCCAGTTCAGTTTATTATCCACGAGCAGACCCAAATGCTTGCTGATTCTGTTTACTTGAAGCTAACACCAATAAGTTTTGTAGGGTCAACGTGCAGGACTTTATATTTTTTGGAGCATTCGCTTAGTTCGCGCTGAGTCCGTATATTGATCCAAGACTGCATGTGTTTCTAATTTAGCAGAAACTGCTTAAAATTTCCCTTAGAGCGAACTGTGTCTATGAAGACAATTAATAATAAACCCTTCACTCTACATCCGCCTACATCTGCTTCCATAAAGCTGTTGTTATTACTTTTGCGAATGGCCAGTTTCAATACTCTTCACCTTTCCCTGTTTTGCACCTGTGAATCGCTGGAATACATTCTGGCTCCATGGCCAGTGTATTGGTGGATGGCGATTTGTTGACGTTTTCTGGTTCTTGTAGTTACTTGCTTGGTCAGAGGCCCTACCATTTTCTGTTTATGGGTTAATTGTTGATCCTCTTAAATTCAGGTTAAAAGTGTCTTCTTCTTCCGTAGTGGTTGTTTTCCACCCAATCTATTGTGCCTTCTTTGGAACTTCTGACTTGAACTTCAAAGTATGCCATTTATTTTGAAGTACACGTGATCGCTGTGGCTATTTTCGTCACTGACTTTCCACGTGGCTCTCCTTGATATTGAGCTAGTTGTAAAATTGATATTAAGAGCTAAATGGGTTCTCACTTTCAGTATTATGAGCCTCTCTTCTTCTACTTGTACGAGCACTTCCACATTTTGTATCCCACGCATTAAATTCTGCAGCTACAATTTTTGGGCTACGACTTCTAGCATCATCCACGAGCATATCAAGGATATCTACCTTCAAACCCCCTTTAATATTCTGTTTCGAGATGCATAGCAGCTGCAGACTTTTATTTCTTCGACCTTTCTTTTTTTGAAACCCAAAAAGGATTTATTCGAACATTTTTTAAAGGCATAGTATCCCCAAGCTTAAATAGCAGTTCCTTTTGAATCATCCGCAACCCAAACTGTTTGTTTTGAATTTTTTTGCTCGGATAACATGACAACATCTAGCTTTAGCTGGCGAACAGTATGTGTTAGGAGATCTTGTGCCGCTTCGCAGTGGTTCAAATTTAGTTGAAGGTCTTTCATTTTCTTCTCTTGGCTTTGGTGACTTCTAAAGGGTGATCCATTCCGAGGTTCCCTACTTTTTTAAAGAAAAAAGCACAGAAAATTCAAATTTAATGGAGAATGTTTATTATCATTTAAAAGAACGTTCTTTGGCATTAATTTTTTGAAGATTATGTATATCAAATGTTGGCCGGTGCTACGTCGCAGATGGTCCATCCGTTGAGTCCAATTTTCGATCACTCGTTCGAGCATTTCGACTGGTAACTGGCGAATGACACGCATGATGTTTTCCTCCAAGGCCTGAATCGAAGCGGGTTTGTCGGCATAAGCTTTTGACTTTACATATCCCCATAGGAAAAAGTCTAACGGTGTGATATCACACGATCTTCGTGGCCAATCGACCATCCCAAAACGTGAAATTATGTGCTCACCGAAATGTTCTCTCAATAAGTCCATTGATTGATGCGATGTGTAGGAAGTGGGGCCGTCTTGCTGAAACCAAATGTCGCCGAGATCACGAGCTTCAATTTCAGGCATCAAATAGGCGGTTGTCATGGCACGATAACGGTCGCCATTGACGGTCGCCATTGACGGTTACGTTCGCACCGGCATAATTTTTAAAGAAATATGGATCGATGATTCCACCGGCCCACAAATCACACCAAACCGTTGTTTTTTTCTGGATGAAGTGGCAGTTCTTTAATCTCTTCAGGTTGCTCTTCGTCCCAAATGCGGCAATTTTGTTTGTTTGCATACCCATTGAGCCAGAAATGGGCCTCATCGCTAAACAAAATTTGCCTCGAAAACGTCGGATCTTCTTGGAACTTTTCAAGAGCCCATAGAGCGAAGCGATGTCGCTTGGGAAGGTCGAGCGGCTTCAGTTGTTGCACAAGCTGTATTTTGTACGCTTTCAATTTAAGATCTTGACGTAAAATGCGCCAAGTCGTTCCATACGTCAGTCCGAGTTGCTGCGAACGGCGCCGAATCGACTCTCTACGGTCTTCGTGTTCACTCTCAGCTACGGCCGCTATATTTTCTTCACAGCGTGCTGGACGTGGTCTATTCGGTCGAATATTATCCAATAATGAATGCTGGGTCTCAAAATGGGTGATGGTGTTGCGAATAGTACGCTCAGTAGGCCGATTATGTTGACCATAAGTTGAGCGCAGTGCACGAAACACATTCCTCACAGAACGTGAATTTTCATAATAAAATTGAACAATTTGTAAACGTTGTTCACGCGTAAGTCTTTTCATTATGAAATGCCAAACAATACTAAACAAAAATAACATGACAGCATGACACGACTCACACGTGATCTGTCAAAAAAGGCTATTGAAAAAAGTATCTCTACTTGGATCACCCGTTATTTATATCCGGACTGTTAGTTAAGGCCCAGCCTAATTCCGAAATAAACCGGCGCTTAAGTATGTAAGTAAGTAATGTCAAAGCTGCTGTTGATATTGCGATGTCAATTCGGTTCAGACATTATTTAGACTGGAGAAAACACCGTTGACTCGAACTTATGAACCCGCCTGCAGTTGTCTAGAAAAAAGGAAATGTGGCCAAATCTCACATCACAGAATTTGCTTAAAAAAAACTGGGCTGCCTAATATATGGTTAAGGTGAAAAAGTAATCGTCTTGTGAAAAAAGCTGGGTCCTAATGATCCAAAAAATCACATTTCATTTTAAGTCGTATCAAGAAACCTCAGAGGCGCAGTGGATTTGCTCCCCAGTTAAGTGCAAATTTATCTGTTATAAGTTCATCGCATGTGACCACCTTTTCGTTATAAATTACTCTTGATAATTTGCTGTCCCCTTTTGATATCTTATAACCATTAATATTAAATTATCCAGCATTCTTCATAGATTAAGCCATTTTCGGCAGTTGTATCTCACGCTTCTTAAAAATCTAAATTAAAACCGCCTCTAATCGAATTCCATTATAATGCCCATTAGCAGTAGTAAAATTATGATTAAGCTTTTTGTCATTCGTTCTAAATCCAAAGGCCATAAAAGCGCATCTTCAGATCTCTTAAATTCAGTAGCCACGCCACATTCCTTTCCAATAAATCTTTAAACTGCCTCAATCACTTTGTCTTTCCTATCCGTAAATCTAATTTCAATTTTTTATATCTCTCCGAATATTTAACTAATCCGACTTGTGTTCACTTTTAATCTGTGCCAGCTACGTAACTAAAAATAAAATTTGTATCTCATTATATGCTTTCACCGGAATAATTATCAGGAAAAAAAAATCGCTTGGTACCCTATACCCAAATCAAGGCAATTATCTTTTATTGTCTAATAAAACTTAGACCTCCACTCTGTCACAGAGATGACGACCGAGGCGATGGGATACACCTTGTGCTGCATGTGCAGCTGCTCCTGCTGATGTATTCTAATGGAACCATCAAATTATGACAACTTTATCATCGTGGCTCTAAGCGCTCTCCCATGAAGCTATCGCGCACATGAATATGCAAATTGTCTGCGCGCAGTTCTCAAGCCGTGGCTCAAGTCATCTCTTGTACCATCGCTGTATGATGCTTGGGATCTTGTTTGCCGGCAGCCATCTTTCCCAAGCGGGCCATTAATAATGTAATTGGTAAAATCAATTAATTTCGCTGCCGGAGTCAAAGAACTGATGACCGTAGGCTACCGGTATAACCTTCCTAATGGTTGAGCAAAATTAAGTCATTTGCAAGCCACTCTATGAAGAGAGAGATTGCCTTGCCCGGGTGCCCAGCTCTATAAAACACCTGTATGAAGTGATAACCCACTTTGATAAGGAGGACATAAACTCCACGCGAAGAGTTGGCGTTCGCCGACCAGAGAAATTGGTTTTGTAAACGCTAACCGAACCGAGTGGGCGTAGATACATGTGCGCTACAATTAGTCGAATATTTATGGAACCACTATTCAGTTGAGTGTGTTCCGCTAATAACGCATAATAAATGACCAAACTTTGAGTTTGCACGAGGAATTATTTGAGGTGTGCATCCAGTGAGAATGATTTATTTCGCCAGCGCATGTAACTCTCGAAAGGATGTTTTCAAACTCTGGTATCGTCTCCGTTCAGTATTCGGGAACATTGTGGACTGTGTGGGTATATCTATACGATATTTAACCACACTCTGCCTCCCTGCTGGGTAATGAGAGGCATGTTGTGAATATGAGCGGAAATTGATTTCGTAATTGTGCATAAAATTGGGCGAATTTAGTATCCTTTTGAGTTTACGCACGCAACGGTAGTTAGGATGCACATTGCAATGTAAACGAAATGAAAATTTGTATTTTTGTGTGCAATTGCAGATAGATTGCGATTTGGAACGAACAGTAGTGGTTTGAGGCCTGGTGTGCCCACTCTTGTGAATGTTTATGGTGAATCTTTAGAAATCGCAGATATAAACGGTGTAAATTGTACACACATTGTTGTGGTTTTTATACCAAGCCCCGCTGTTATAACGTCTCTTAATGGGCACTAACTTTATTCGAATTTTATTGCCACATAATCAGCTACTGCTACAATAAATGTTAATAAAATGTGAAAACGGACTAAATACCCAAGATATTAAGAAGAGTATTCTGTTTGGGAAATCGGAAAACTTTAACTGGGTGAATTTATAAAAATCTCAAACATAATCGTAAAAAGCAGTTCAGAAAACAAATCAAAACAATTGAAGTAGTTTTGCATTTTTTTTGTTGGCGTGTTGGTTTAAAACTTTAAAAGACACTATGGAAGCGTGTGCTCTAGAATGAGATTTTTAATTACTAAAACTATCACTTTTTCCATTTGTATTGCTACTAAGTATGCGATTTATCTAGCAATATTACACATTTGTCAGGTGAATTTCCTATAAGAGTTCCTGCGATTTTTGTGATTATCGGAATAATTCTGGGGTTAACTTCATTGAAAAAAGCCGCAATAAATTTGTTTCCTCAACAAATCGGAGGTCCACGATATTATCACAGCCTAACAAACGTTTTTGTCAAAATTTATAGTTTCATCTTAAACCGTGGGTATATCCAGATTTCTGCGCAGGTCTTCGGTTCTTATGTGATACGGCGCATTGACAAATGATTTTAACATTTTGTTTACAAACGTTTGTAAAATGTTTAAATCCGTGCCTCTCCAATTAGCCCGGCCCTTAGATAAATGCCTCCAGTTGCGCCTTCTAAGTTAGTTGAGGTCGGTTTCTATTTGTGCGCTCCACTTAAGGCGAGGTCTTCCTCTACTGCGTCCGACGTCTGGCTGGGAATCGAAGAATCTGCGAGCCGGAGTATTCGTGTCCATTCTATTCATATGTCGGAGCCACCTTAAATGTCCAATGCCTACAGCTCATATAGTTGCTTTACAGCTCGTATAGTTCTTGGTTGAATATTCGTCTCCATAGGCCGTCAACGCAAACGGAACCGAAGATTTTTCGAAGAATTATCCTCTCGACCAAGGATTTCTTCATCCGCTTTTGAGACGGTCCGTGCTCCAGCGCCGTAGAGTAGGAATGGGATGATTTTGTATAGGATCTGCTTAGTAGTTCGAGTTAGGGCTTTACTAAGGAATTGCCTTCTTAGCCCGAAGAAAGAGTAATTCGTCGTTTAATTTATGACGAGATGTTGTTTTCGGAGTACCGTACTACCTCAAAGTTAGATCTGTCAATGGTGACGTTCTGTCCGATTTGTCGATGGTGTGTGCCCTTTCGTCTTGGAAGCATAAGCTTAGTCTTGCGGTCATTTACTCTTAAGCCCATTTTTGCCGCTTCCTTCTATATACTAGCCATATTTGCTAAGACATCACGTTGAGTCCTACCAATGATGTCAATATCGTCAGCGTATGCTAGTAAAGGGTTTTTCAAGAAGAGCGCTACAAAAGTTTTTTTTTTTAAATAAAACAAAAACGGTTTTGGATATCAATGAAATTCTTTATTCCTGTGAAAGTACGTTCGATGCCATTATGTATGGAACTCGGTTTCTTTTGCATGGCCACCACGGGCACGCTTGTCGCTGGCTTGTTGGCTTAGACCATAGACTTGACGTAGCCCCACAGGAAGTAGTCCAACGGCGTCAAATCGCACGACCGAGGCGGCCAAGCGACTGGACAAGTTCTCCAAACTTGGTTTCCAATAAATTGATTGTGGCATTCGCTGTGTGGCTTGTGGCGCCGTCCTGTTGGAACCACATGTCCTCCAAGTCCATATCATCCAATTGGGGCCAAAAATATTCGGTTATCATTGAACGGTAGCGATTCCCATTCACAGTAACGTGCCGGTCTTGATCATCACGGAATAAGTACGGCCCAATGACGCCGCCGGCCCATAAACCACACCAAACCGTAATTTTTTCGGGATGCAATTGGATTGCGTGTGGATTGCTGCTTGACCAATACCGCATATTTTGTTTATTGACGAAGCAATTCAGCCAGAAATGAGCCTCATCGTTGAAGATGATTTTTCAATGAAAATTCGAATCATTTTCAAGTTGTTGCTCAGCCGAATTCACGAACATACATCGCTTCTAGGGGTCAAGCGGCTTCAGTTGTTGCGTCAATTTAATCTTCTAAGGATTGTAGGCCAAGATCTTTTCGCAAAATTCGCCACAACGCCGTTACAGAGATGCCCAACGCTTGAGAACGACGTGTAAGAGACACATTTGGGCTTTCTTCAACTGAAGCCTCAGCGGCAGCAATATTCTCGACACTGCGGGCACTTCTTTGTCTCACTGGCACTAGAACATTTTGTTTTGTACCTGTGGATTCAAATTTGTCCACTAGACGCTCAATTAATGATCTGCTAGGACGATTATGACGACCATAAATTAGACGTAGCGCTCTTAACGTTGAGGCCACTGACTCCGAATTTCGGTTAAAAATTTCAATAATTTTGACTCGTTGTTGGATCGTATATCTTTCCATCATGAAATGGCAAACCTTACTGAAGAGAAATGTCAAAAGAGCGGCAAGAAATATGGCGTCGTTTGCTGTCCCTGTCGCTCAACTTTTGTAGCGTCCCTGTTGAAAAACCCAATGGTTGCACCGATTTTTGGAAAATTATGACTCTGGTGTTGGCTCGTTTTTGGTATCGAATCTGTCGATGGGGACCCTTTCGACCCTGATGGAACACCGAGGATTCTCCATCGTCATCCTAAATAAACGAACGAGTTTGGTCGATATACCAAAACTAGACATGGCTCTGTATTGCCCGTCTATAAATGCTGTTGTAAGCGGCTTTGAAATCGATGAATAGGTGGTTGGAGTTCTTGGGTTTTTTCAGGATCTGCCTAAATGCGAAAATTTGATCGATTGTGGCCTTTACTGGCCTAGAACTAAAGTGATAAGGGCCGATCAGGTTGTAAGTATACGGTTTTATGCGTTCACATAATACGGCAGATAGAATCTTGTAGGCAATGTTGAGTACACTTATGCCTCTGTTCGAGTTGGAGCAGTTTAGAGGATCTTATTTTTTGTGGACCGGGCAAACGATGCTGAGATTCCATTCTTCGGGCATACTTTCTCCGACCAGATTTTCGAGTGTGGTGGATGTTATTTACCAAATCATCTCCGCCGGCCTTATAAAGCTCAGCGGGAAGGCCGTCAAATCCGGTCGCCTTATAGAACTTGAGTTTAGATATTGCTATCCTCACTTCACTTAGGTCGGGTGGTTGGCAGTTTTTGCTGTCGTTGTCAATATTGAATGGTTCGTTCTGCCTGACAGCGGAATGTTGTTCTTCATCACCATTTAAAAGTCTGCGGAAGTGAAACTCTATACGATTGTAGAGTAGTGGAGACGCTTCGAACCATCTTTTTCTCACAGCTTAAGTCCTATGAATACATTTCTAGTTGTTACATTTTCCATTACGCTTTTTCGTTTCATAAAATCCAGTAGACACCGTCCTAAACAAAGTTTCACTTCAAAAAATGTTTAAACAGCAATCAGATTATTATGTGTTGGAAGTTTTGACATTTTCAAACTCCATATCTTCTACTTTTCTATGGAGGTTTGTCCGAGTCGTGTCGGGATTTTTTTTACATATAAATTCCATTTAAGTTTTGCGTCGCGAGTCAATCCGATATATTTTGCTTCGCTTGTAAAAGGGACACGAACCGTTTTTATATTCTTTTAACCTTTTGTTGTGCGAACTGCTAGAATAACAGTACCGTCATCAAATGTGGCAACTATTTGGCTTGTGGAATAAGACGTTTAAATATCGGGTATAAGAGTGGTGGAAGGGCGCTTCATTGAGGTACACCTGCCATTATTTCTTTGAACTCAGAACATTCATTTCCAGGTTTTATCCGAAAGAGTCTATTCTCAAGATTCGATACGATTCAGTTAGAACTTGTCTTAATTTGTATTTAAAGCCCTTATACCACATCTTGGCTAAAGCCTTGAAATCTTTTCAATTGCATTAGTAATTTAATCTGCTTGCTCGATAGTCGAATGCTTACTTCTAAACCCGAATTAGTGTTCAGGTAGAAGTCGTTTTGATCAAAAGTGGGGTGTAGGCGATGGAGTTCTATCATTTAAAAAGCTTTTGAAATGCTTGGAGGAAGTAATATGGGTCTGTTTGACTTTATTTCATTAGGTAATTTAACCCGTCTTAGAACAATAATCACTTCTACCGAAAGTAGGAATACAAGTACCTTCCGAAGATATTATCGACCATTAACCGAATTTTTCTGAGTTGGTTATGAGTAAATTGGCAATTTCGACCTTGCCCAGGATGGTGACATATGCTTTCTGAGGCTCTTAAAAACCTTGTAAGGATTTGACGTGGTTAAGTTAGTGTTGTAAATAAAACAAGGTCAAACAAGGTCAAAGAAGCGTCACTAAAACAAGTCACATCCTATACAAGCTAAGCGTCTAGGGCGGGGACGCACAAATTAATTTTATATAGGAAAACCCAAAGGAGTCGTAAACTGGGAGCTAAGGCCTGTTTCAGAGGCGACGTCTAAGAAAATTATGTGATTAAAATAAATAGGAAAGAAAATGTAGAGGCATGTTATCAAATTTCTTATTCGAACGTCCCTAAAAGGATTAATTTACCTAAGAGTTAACTGTTTTAATTATTTAATTGAAGTTCTTTATTTCTAGTTAATAACCAACTTTGGAACCGAAATATATGAATCATCATAGTACAATGAAGTACTCTTGAGTATACATAACAATTTAGGATTTTCGTTGGTAACCAAAGGATATCAGTTTTGTTTTCAAAATGACAACAACCACATAGCAACAACTCAGTCTTTCTTATGAATAACCTCTTAATCAATAGTTGATTCTTGCAAAAAGTGTTTAGTAAAAAAAGTGAAATGAAGCACATCGAGTTCATAAGGATGACCGACAGTCGTCACTTGCAAACCCATATTAAGTTCAAGGTTAATCGAAAGTCAAATTCGCAAATGCAAAACGTCTTAAAAAAATATTTACCACCTTTTTAGATTCAAGAAGCATTTCAAGAACGTGACAACGAATTGAACAAGAAGAAAGCGCGGTTCGTATCTGAGAAAAAAAAATTATCAGTGAACCATTTTCTCATATTTATCCCGTTAGCTTACAAATGATGTTAGCTACAGAAGATCTCCAACAAGAGGAGGAAATGGCTAATCTTTTCAGAGCTCGTGTCTTGGAAAACATGCAAAAGCGTCTCGATTGGATTGCAACCGCTAAATTCGAAAGAACTGAAGCTGAAAGGGAATTCCTAAAGTTAAAGCAAATCCAACGGGAGCTGTAAGTTTGAAAGGGAGCTTAGTCGAACTGGATGGAAGTTTTAACTCCATTTTTGTTGTCATATAGTGAAAATTGTGAAGAAATGCGCCCCAGAGAAAGCCGAAAGATCAATGAAGAAACTAAAAGAATGCAACTGATGCAAATTGCCGAGAAGCGAGGACTTCAAATGAAGGAAAAGGAAATCGAAAAGATATGGTTCGATGCGGCAATGTGTTTAGATAGGGAGAAGGAGAAGCAACACCAATATGAGATTCATTTAAAGAAGATAATCGCCGAGAAAGCTGTGGTGGTACTTGATGGGCAGTTGGACCATCTGAAGTATGTCAAGGAATTGCAGAACGAGGAAAAAAGGGAAGAACATTTGAAGTACGTATAAATGGTGTTTGGTAGATAAATCCTTACAAAAATATTTTATACAGAAATGAACAAGCAAACAGCGAAGACGCACTAAAAATTGATTTCATGTTGAGGCATAAGATGGACGAGAAGATCAAGGAGGGTGCAAGGCAAAGGGTGAGTAATTGTTGTGTGAATGTGGTATTAATAAGCCATGGGCAGCACAGTCGACTGGAATTATATTGGATATATTTATTAAAAAAAAAAAAGGAAATTGTAGTCATACTTTGCATATAATGACCAGTGGCAGTCATTAGACGCCAACTTACTTTTTAGCCCAACACCAAGATAGTTGTTGATTGTTTACTGGATGCCGTCCTTTTATAGTTGCTAAAGATCCTGATGTTCAACTATTTAATTAGCGATAACCACAAAAAATGTTTTAGGTTCACATTTTTGATTTTTAGCAATCAAACAATCTATTTGTACAACGATGCACTAATAAATAAATTGGACATATTTATAGTAAATAGTATACTAGGTACGTAAAGATAGAAATTCGTTTTGTTATAGATATCTGTAAAGGAGTTGACAGCAAACCCTTTTCTCGAATGTTTCACTAATACCATTACTACTCAGCTTCTTAAATAATTAATAATTAAGTGGCGCTACAGTCCGGAATGAACCTGGGCCTCAACCAACATGCCTCTCAAATTATCCCGGTCCTTAGATAACTGCCTCCAGTTCCGCACTCCAAGTTGGTTGAGGTCGGTTTCTACTTATGCGCGCCACTTAAGGCGAGGTCTTCCTCTACTGCGTCCGACGTCTGGCTGGGAATCGAAGACTCTGCGAGCCGGAGTATTGGTGTCCATTCGTTCTACATGTCCTTGCCATCTTAAACGTCCAATGCGGAGTTTTTTTGACCAGGGGCATGTCCCTGTACAGCTCGTATAGTTCTTGGTTGAATCTTCGTCTCCATAGCCCGTCAACGCAAACGGGACCTACGATTTTTCGAAGAATTTTCCTCTCAAATCGACCAAGGATTTCTTCATCCGCTTTTGAGACGGTCCATGCTTCAGCGCCGTAGAACAGGACTGGGATGATCAGGGTCTTATATAAGATCTCCTTAGTAGTTCGAGTTAGGGCTTTACTACTGAATTGCCTTCTTAGCCCGAAGAAACAGCGGTTGGCAAGAGTAATTCTTCGTTTAATTTCTGACGACATGTTGTTGTCAGAGTTAATAGCGGAGCCGAGATAGATAAAGTCCCGTAATACCTCAAAGTTATTTCTGTCAATGGTGACGTTCTGTCCAATTCTCGGATGTTGTGTGTCCTTTCGTGTTGACAGCATATACTTCGTCTTGCCCTCATTTACTGCTAAGCCCATTTGTGCGCTTCCTTCTCTATACTAGCAAACGTGGCTATGACATCACGTTGAGTCCTACCAATGATGTCAATATCGTCGGCGTATGCTAGTAGTTGCAGAGATTTTTGAAAAATTGTGCCTCTGGTGTTGGCTCGTGAGTTTTGCACAATCCTCTCAAGAATCAGATCGAAGAAGTCACATGACAGCGCATCGCATCGCCTAAATCCTTTTTTGGTATCGAATGTGTCAGTGAGTTCGTTTCCGACCCTGATGGAACAGCGAGAATTCTCCATCGTCATCCTACACAAACTGACGACTTCGGGCGGTATACCAAAACTAGACATGGCTCTGTATAGTTCGTCTCTATAAATGCTGTCGTATGCGTCTATGAAATCGTTGAATAGGTGGTGGGTATCGATTTGGACTTCTTGGGTTTTTTCCAGGATCTGCCGAAGTGTGAAGATTTGATCGGTTGTGGACTTTCCTGGCCTAAAACCACACTGATAAGGGCCGATCAGGTTGTTGGTAAACGGTTTCAGGCGTTCACATATTACGGCAAATAGAATTTTGTATGCGATGTTGAGGAGACTTATGCCTCTGTAGTTGGCTAGTTGGCACAGTTTAGAGGGTCTCCTTTTTTGTGGATCGGGCAAACGATGCTGAGGTTCCATTCTTCAGGCATATTTTCTTCCGACCAGATTCGGCTTATGAGTTGGTGGATGTTACTTACCAAGTCATCTCCGCCGGCTTTATTAAGTTCGGCGGGAAGGCCGTCACTTCCGGCAGCCTTATTAAGCTTCAGTTTAGATATTGCTGTCCTCATTTCACTCAGGTCGGGTGGTTGGCAGCTTTCGCTGTCGTTGCCAATATTGAATAGTTCGTTCTGCCTGACAGCGGAATGTTGTTCGTCATCGCCGTTTAACATTCTGCAGAAGTGGTTCTTCCATATCCTCAGCATAGACTGTGTCTCAACTACGATATTTCCTTGTTCATCTCGACAGGATTCTGTTCGAGCCTTGTATGATTGGCTTTGACGTTTTACACTTTGGTAAAACTTGCGCACATCTTTCCTGAAGTGGCACCTCTCTATATCCTCGATCGCGCGCTTTTCTTCCTCTTTTTTCTTCTTTCTAAAAAGCCGGTGTTCTTCCCTTCTTCTCTGCCTATAGAGCACAACGGCAGCTCTCGTCTTCACCTGTAGCTTACCCTTGTAGGCCTCGTTCTTGGCTGCGAGCATCTGTCGGCATTCCTCATTAAACCAGGGGTTTCTTGCTGGTGGGCGCGAGAAACCTAGCACATCAGTTGCGGCTGATCTAATGGCTTGTTGGCATCGTTGCCATAGTTCTTCGACATTCGATGTTGGTGGTATGGTGTTAATCGAGAGGTTTAGGGATACGCGTTGCGCGAAGGTCTTCTTCTTTGCCTTTTTAAAATATCATGATCATTCATGAAACGCATTTGCTGTACATCAATGTTTTGCAAAAGGACATACGCACTATGACGTCAACCATTGCTGCATGGGTGTCGGTCTCCACTGATAAGAAATTGTTGGGGATTGTTTTGAACATAGCATAAGCTTAAGGTAACACAGAAGGAGGGTTAATAGCTCAAATAAATGTTGGACGAATTTACTAAAAAACACATTTTTTGTTTTTTAATCCAACAAGTCGTTGTTGAGATAGGGGCTGTTTAATGACGATAAAGATAGTTTCTGCAACATAGCCCTCGCATGCTCAGCTCCTATATGTGGAAGAGCAATTTTGAATACACTATACCCTGCTCAGACAAATGCAGATAATAGCAATGGGAACCACATCGAAATTTGTTAAGAAGTTCTCGATATTACCGCATTCACACATGCGCGCGCATCCAAAATGCCCAATGACTCTGATCTGACGTATAAATCAAACTGAATTTGAACGATGGCATGTTTTTTTGTTGGCTTTGAGGGCCACTGTGGTTTGTGGATTATACGCATAAACCTGCGATGTCAGAAAACCCTACATGAAAAAGTCTATCTATCGCATGATTTCTGTAGCCAGTCACCTTCACGTGATATAACCATAACCATGTGTGCCACGTAGTCCTAAATTTAACAATTTTGTTTGTTGGCAAACGCATTTATTAGGAAATGGGCATCGACAATGATTTTGCGATGAAAATTAGGTTTCCAACTGCTCCAGTGCCCATTCAGCGAACACACGTCGTTCCTTATGGTCGTTTACCTTCAAGTCACGATGCGAAATTCGACAAGATGTGGACTGCGAAAGGAAAAGTTCTTGTGAGCGGCGCGAAATCAATTGCCTTGGATTCTAACGGACAGCAGCGATGTTTCCGGCAGATCTTGCGTTTCGTCAACGTTAGGGTGAATCAAATTTCTACCACTCTTCGAATAGGACGATTATGGCAACGCACTGTAGAATGGACAAATCGCGCGCTACGTTGCCCGAATAGAACACCCGTTTTGATAGAACAATGTTATAATGAGCACTTGTTGTTGAACGCAATGGTGATTTGACAACTGAATAAATCACAGCTACTTTGACAAATGTAGCTTTAACAGTATGGCTGCTGTCAACTGTCAAAGTTCGGAAGTCCCTATTGGAAAACGTTTTATAAGACTGTAAAATATATGAATAAGGTTTTGGCAGAGATGTTTGCTGTTTGGTGACGGGCTCAGTGGAGCGATGGTTAGTGCGTTGAACTGCCGCGCAGAAGGTCTGGGTTCGATTCCCAACCGTAGCAATACCTAAATGATTTTTCACTGGCTTTTCCTCTCGTGATGATCTGACAAATCATCCGAATAGTATCAATTGTCATAAATAGCTTATCTCAACTAAGCCGTTCGGATTCAGCATAAAACAGGAAGTCCTGCCATTGTGCATAACAGTACACACGCACACATGAATATTTGTGAGAAAAAAGCTAGGCCCTGGGTACTAACGTGCCTGTTGCGCCATAAATTTAGTTTTTTTTAGAGATGTTTGCAGCTTTTTTATTATTTTATTCTGTCATGACTTATTAAAAGCCTGTGTAACATTAAAAAGGATGATAGAGCATTTGTTTTTCTTTCATGGCTCTTTTTATTTGATAATTTATCTGATAATTTGTTGAACACCTTTTTTTAAAGCCATATTAGTAGTTTCATTTCAATATCTTTTTTTATGAGTAGATTTAGACTCTTTAGTTTTTTTTTCAAAGCTAAGACAGTATTAGCAGCAAGGAAATCGGAAGTAACTTGCCGGTTATTGGTGCTAAATTTATTTCTTCGACTTTCTTGAATATTAATATCCTCACCTTACTTAGGTCGGATAGTTGGTAGTTTTCGCTGTCGTCGCCAATATAAAATCGTTTACTCTGCATGACAGCGGGAGATTATTTCTCATCGACGTTGAATTGTCTACAGATAACGATCTTTAAAATTCACAACTACGAGCTCTCCTTGTTCATCTCGACAGTTCGCGCCTTTTATCTGAAGCTTTGAGTTACTTGGTGCTAAAGTAATCTATTTTCTACGCACATTTGCTCCGGTTGCTGAGAGATGTCTATATGGCTGTAAGACGTTTTCTATATATTCGGCGAATAAATCTTCTTTTTGTTTGCTTAGTTGCTGTCCAGTTTCCATTTACGTTCTGAGCTGTCCTTTTAAATTTGTGTAACCGTATTCTGTATTGACATCAGTTTACGGATCGGTAAGGTAAACCAACCTAAACCCTTCTCTAAGCTTTTAAGTCAAATTATAAAATTCTATTTTACTTTTTGGCGATCTCGATATTTGCAAGTGTTTGTGTGCTCTTTTTCTCTTTTCAGATATGATTTCGTTTATTCCTTCGGTATTTATCTTTTTTTTTTATCTCCTGCATTTATTGAATTTTTATTTATATTTTTTTTTTCAAAATAACTGCTACCATTTTATAATCCAATTTATTTGTAGAACCATTTAAACTCTACAAATGCTGAGAGAGTACTTAAAGAAAAGCAACTGCGGTTCTCTGAGGCAAAGGACATTGAGATTCAAACAATCCAACTTAAAAAAGAGGAGGAATTACTTAAAGCTAATAGAGTAAATTTACTATTTAAGTCTTTTTGAATACCTCTTACAAAACCCATGTTTATAGGATCATAACCGGGAATCATGTAAAAGATACCTTCAGTACGACAAGGACAAAAAATTTGAAATAAATTGCAGAAACAAAACCCTGGACACTGTAAGTACACACCTCTACGTTGGCAAAATCACTAAACGTATACGCAAATCCCTATTGTCCTAGGCTCTAACTGCATGCGGTAGACGGATCTACCCCGAACCAATACCCAAGATACCTTACCAGAAATCAGTTCGTTAAGAGAAAACCAAGCCAACACTTGTCTTCATTGAGAACAAACATGCGGCAATAAAATTACCATAAACCACGAGCACATTGGCTTTTAATTGAAACGCATTCGATAGGCAATCGCTCGATGAATGCATTCGATAAGACTCCGATTTGATAAATGTCCACAGCGATCAATTAACCAGCTATCAGATCCAGGAATCGTTTGGTCGCCATTCAGTAATTTGATTTGAATTAAAATAATTCCAGCATCGAGCCGAACTCATTGACAGTCCAGTCCAGACCAGACGACAAGCTCCGAAACTCCACACACCACACCGGGGGGAACGTGCGGTTACTGTGTACGAGTGCATATCACTCTGAAAAGACACAACACTTCTGATTACGATTGCACATACAGCCGAATAAGGTGTAAACACATGTAGGCACATTTGTAAAACGCGACTTGAAAGGTGCGGTTTAGCTTGACAATCACACGTTGAAACTGTGCCTGACAAGTGTGGTTTCAGTTTTTAGGTGACGTGACAAGTCGAAAGCAATTATTGCAAATTGATAAGCAAACGGAGTAGTTTCACCACATCCAAGTCAGGTGCGAGAATTTATGATTAAAATTTTAGATTCCTAATAGAAGGATATCTTGATGAAGCCAACCCGAAAAGGTAAGTGTGTACCATATGAATGGTATTTACGGCGTTTTATTATAGATCAGATCAGAGAATGATTAAATCAGGAAAATTAAACTGTTTGCATCAGTGCTGTCAAAGAGATATGCCGCCGCTGCATGTTTCATAACCGTCCACCTTATACAGCTTGATGTCTTTTTTTGTACCAAAGGGGTGTAGTCCTGGGTGGCATTTTCAATTACCGAAGGTACCTTTCTTTCTTTTTTTGTCAGAGTGCAGCTACCCTGACATTTTTGTAAAATTGTAGAAATATCTAAGAAGCAGAGATGAGGGATGGCTCTAAACAACATATAGGGCCATAGGGGTATCAAAACGAAGCTGATTCTCCAGGTGATTGAGGCTTGTGCTTCCTTCTTGTTGATTCTCACTATTTTAAGGAAATGTTTATACCCATAGGAGTATATTATTTTGACATTAAGTTTGTAACATAGAAAGATAATTTCGATAGACATACCTCAGAGCATATGAATGCCATGTTAGTCTGTCCGTCTGTCCGTCCGTCCATCTATGTGTCAACGATACTTAAGCCTTAAATTTAGAGCTAGAGTGTCTTTTTAAAAAAACGTCTTTTCTTATCAAATCATAATTTTTTTTTAATTTACTGAGAAAGATGTTTCGATTATGTCAATGTCTATATTTCATCGATGTAAAGTTTTAAACCACCCCCACTTTTTGTGGGCATTTTGTAAAAAAAAAAACGATTTTCGGCAAAAGCTTAGGAAGATTCGACAAAGTTTTGATGAAAATACTTCAAGAAGAACGTAAGATGCGTTTCGCCCAAAAATAGTTTTAGCTCCCGTCCACTTTTTGGGGGCGTTTTCCTACAAAAACAATTTGTATACTACTCCATAGCATATGCAATAGAAAAACTTCTCTTTTTTTTGACGAACAATAAAATATTTTGATATACTGTTTCAGCCGTATTTTGTGAAAATGCAACTCCCATGTTTTAGGGATTCTTAATTTAAGGATGGATTGTAATAGGGTATTCGAGGATTCGCACAACGGATTGTAGCCTTTTTATACAAGGATGCGCAAAAATAACCCTCCGATGTTTTTTGGCTGTAATTTAAAAAAAAAAAAAAAAAACTTTGATTCTTCTTGTGGATTATTTTTATTTGGTCTTTTAATTTTTTTACATCAAGTCGAGAATATGATGTCATGTAAATGGCCGCCGCCACAGTTGATTGTCATTTGAGCCCTTTTTATGGCATTTTCCATCACTTTGGCCAAAACTTCCGGCGATAGGTCCTCACATTCTTAACGGATATTGTCTTTAAGAGCTGCAAGAGTCAGAGGCTTGTTGATATAAACCCGCGACTTCAAAAAGCCCCACAAAAAGAAGTCTGGAGCGGTCAAATCAGGCGATCTTGCAAATCGCCAAAACGGGAGATTAGGCGCCCGGGAAATGCATCCTTCATATCGGTTGTGGCACGTGCAGTGTGAGCCGTTGCACCGTCCTGTTGGAACCACATGTATTACAATCCCAATTCATCAAGTTGCGGCAAAAATAACTCGTTGATCATTGCTCTGTAGCGCTCACCATTCACAGTAACCGTTTGGCCCGCGACGTCTTCGAAGAAAAAAGGTCCGATGGCTCCTCCAGCGAAAACAGTACACCATACAGTGACTTTGAGCGGGTGTAATGGCTCTTCGTGGGTTACACGTAGATTTTCAGTGCCCCAGAAGCGTACATTTTACTTATTAACGTACCCGCTAAGATGGAAATGGGCCTTATCGCTCATGATTTCTCTTGGTGGTGATTAAGGATGGCTTGAGCGTATGTTAGATTCGATTGGCGGTCAGCAGCTAACAGCTGATGCACCGTCTGGACTTTGTACGGAAACATCTTCAAATCTTGTACCAAAATTCGCTGTAAAGACCGTCGACTGATACCCATTTGCGTGCACGTCGTCTGGTCGATGTCGACGGCGCTTCCATGACATCTTCGGCTACAGCAGCAATATTCTCTGCAGAACGGCTACTCCGGGGTCTGCCACGCCTGGCAGCATCTCGTGTTGTGCCAGTCTCTTCGAGGCGAGCGGCTAAACGTCGCAGTGTTTCACCAGTAGGCGTTGGACGGCTAGGAAATCTGCGACGAAATTCACGTTGTGCCAAAGTCACCGACCGATTATTGCTCAAACAAATAGTCACCAATATTCCGCGTTCTGGAACAGTGTAGCGTAACATTGTTTATTAAGGTGTATTTCGCAGGTGTTTACTACACAAATGTCAAAACAGAACTGACATTAGGGGCCAATCGCAAAATTTATAGCATTTTCTGATAGGAGGATTACTTTTGCGCCACCTTGTATATTATCAGTGTGATTTTATCCCAGGGAAGTCCATAACTCATTCTTCACACTTCGGGAGATCCTGAAAAAAAACATGAAATCCAATTCCCATAACATATTCATCGGTTTCAAAGCCGGATACGACAGCATTTATACAGACGAACTTTACAGAGCCATGTCTACTTTTGGTATACCGCCCAAACTCGTTCGTCCTCAGCTCCGCTATTAACTCCGACAACAATATATTGTAGCTCTAACAATAACAAGTAGAAACTGAGGTCAACTAACTTGAAGGGCAACTAAAGGATGTTAGCTAAGAATTGGAGAGGTATATTGGTTCAGATTCAGATTCGGAACACAGCGCTAATGATTCAATGGATTCTAATTAACATTTATGGTAAAATTGTACCACATGTAATAAAACTGCACACTCACCAATTATTTAATACAGATGGTGTATTCTATCTGTCGGATTTTTTGCGGAATAGGATTTATTCAAGTCTATTCCCAAAAAAACAAAAACTCTTCCAGCGAAGATTGTTCGAGTCATGTCGGGAATTTTATGTTTCTTTTGCGCCCATATGCAGCTACCGTGATCACCCCATAGTTTCACATAAAATAATTGTACACTTTCAAACACACAGATACCAATGGCAGTCACTCGTAATTCGCAATCAACAACCAAAATGAAGAAATTATTGTATCATCATAATTATGGTGTATCACTTCAATTACCTCTCGTCAATTTACGCCCATTTTCTAAAACATGTGCACCTGAACCGCCCATTCATCAGCTTTTGAAGCCTCAGCATACAATCTCAAAATAATTTCCACCATTCACTTTGTGATTCGTGCACAGCCCGAGTCCTGTTTGCAACTCCTCTCTGCAGGCATTAACATTCGCTACTGAAGGCTTTCCAGGCAAAGTCATCACTTGATTGATTGCAAAACGTGTGTCTACCTCGACCGAATGTGACTTGGCTACAAATCAGGGGGGCACCTATGAATTCACCAAGCCACCATGTGCAACCCAGAGCGTTACACACTCTTGTACATCATAATAATCATTAAGAGTTACTGTGACACTTTCTGCCTGGCGCTAGACATTGTATGATGGTGTGATGAAAATAAATTTCCCGAATGGCTCACTCATCATCATCAACTTGGACTCGGATTAGGAGTGGGCGCAAGTAACAACATCTGCTCCGACAATACCTCTGCGATCGACAATTTTGCGCACTCCAGGTGTAGAAATTTAACAACATACTGCGCATGGCTAAGAGGCTTTATCCGCCGAGGAGATGGTTGGAAGTGGCAGCCAAACAAGTGCCTGACGTAATGGAATATTGCCTCAATGGGCAGTTATTCATTTGAGTGCATGAAGGAGCACCGCTGTCCCACCGCTTGATATGATTTATGAGCCCCCCGCACAACGATGTGAGCAAATCTGTGCGTTAACAAAAAGTCTACAAGGCGATTGGAGTGTACAGTCTGGGGTGAAGTGCTCCGGGAAAAGGGTGATTTGTTAGACAAGCCTTGGAAAACTCAAGCTTTGTCTCGATTGTAGGCGAAAATGCAAGGAAAATGATAGATCGAGTCTATAGATGGTTTGACAAGTCCAATTAGTCTTGGCCCTTCAGCGACTTGTTCGAGGTAATGGAAAAGTTGGCGGAGTGCTTAATCGAATTTGAATAACGAGTTGAAGCACTTCAAGGAGGGGCCTGTTTGAGAAGTCTATTTTAAGGCATAAGTTATTCTAATGCTTCAGCTATATCACTTTCCTTATATCCTGTGATTTCCGGAATGGAGTGAGGCGTCTACATTGCCATCGATTCGGCGGTTTCTTCTGGAAACATCAGCTACAATAATTTGCTTCATGTGGGGGATCCTGTGACTTCCGAAAATGAGTTAGGCGTCTAAAATGTTATCGATTCGGTGGTTTCTTCTGCAGATATTAACAGCAACAATGTGCTTCGTGAGATGTATGTTGGTTTCTACACAGATTGACCTCCAACTGTAGATCCTATTAGGCAATGTAAATATATAACTCGTAGACCTAAACTCAATTGTCAAGCACATGAATGGCTTGGTCAAGCACATGTTTTTTGTTCTGAGCTCGGATAGAGATGGCTATTCGTGTCTGCATCAAATGGATTCTGTCCACGTAGGATTCTGTCCTGTGTAGGCAATAAGTTAGTATTCCAAATAAAGAGCTATTCTGCGGTTCATTGCCACCACTGCTGGATGCAGTAGCAAACAAACAAACTGTTCGCACTGCAACTGCACGATATATATTGCGACTGACACAGGGGATTACCTTTCCTGGATTTCGAATTAATTGATGTAAATCGGTTGCTACTCAGGGCCTTAACTTGAAGTCATGAACTATCAACATACTGTGGCTTACAATATTGTGAGGCACTTGCACGCATTAAGCAGTTGATTACAGCTTCTACAAAAAAAGGTTGACGCAAACGCTTTCCACCGGATGCTGCTAATACCAGATGTAGGTAATAAACCAACATGTTATCTTACAATAGAACAGAAACGGCTATACTTATATGAAAGAACACAAACGTTTGGATCAATCCTTCTAAACATTACAATAGGCTGACCGGTATCAGAAGATGATAAGGTTTTGTGGGGATTGATCAATGCTAGAAGATGGTGTTGCCAAGGTTGCAAATCGAAACTAAACCTTTGCTGCACTACTGAACCTTTGAGCCTCCTACTAAAAAAAATAAATAAGTGGGCGCGGTGAAGTGGTAATGTATTTGCTTATTGAGTTAAAGGATGAGTGTCCAATCCCAGCCAAAACCCATGAAACTCAAAGAAATAAAAACAAATGTTGACAAATTCTAGTCTATACTAACATCGACTTTCGAAAACGATAAAATTTAACGAATACAAGAAGAGAGCTAGTCCTGATCGGCCCTGATCAATGTGCTTTTAAGAGAGGTAGGCTGGCAACTGATCATATCTTCTCTCTTCGGAAGATCTTGGAACAAGAACGCGATGTCCAAATCGATAACTACTTATATGATTCAAAGCCGAATACGACAGCATTATACCGCCCAAACTCGTTCTTTGACGATGGAGATGTCTCGCGGCTCTATCAGGGTCGAAGATGAGCTCAATGGCTCGATGGACGAAATGTCTCGGGAAGGTCTGGATTCGATTCCCAGCCGAAACAATATCTAAATGATTTTTTCACTGGCCCGTCTCTCTCTCTCTCGCGAAGGTCTGGATTCGATGCCCAGCCGTAACAATACCTTAATGATTTTTTCACTGGCCCGTCTCTAGTGATGATCTGACAAATAATCCAGGTAGTATCAATTGTCAAGAAAAGCTGATCTCAACTTAGCCGTTCGGAGTCGGGCGCTCCTTGAGCGGTATAGGTTTAACTAAGAAAATTATATAAACAAACATATGAGAAGGCTTCAATCTGGTGTGCCAATATTTTAATACCCTATAACATCCTTAAAGCTTATAACCCCATAAAGTTGGCAGTGCTATAAAATGTTATTGGGTTGAAGTATAGAAAAAGGCATTGTCGCAACTGCTTATCAAAATCTTTTATGTTTCGACAAAAAACAACGTGTTTCTATTGCATATTAACATTACTAATGGTTTTGAGTCAAAAAATTGACTTTTGAATCTCTTTAAGAATTTCGTTAAAAATCCAAAAATTGGACTTCAGGCTTTTTTTTCAAAATTCTTTGCCGTTTGACCATAAACGTTTTTCTGAAAAAAGGAGTCGCATTCGGGCGTTTTTGAGATTGTTTACACTTCATAGATACCAACTTCATTTTCCTAGTCAAAAATGTTAGGCCTAAAAATCGGTGACGTGCAGACGGAAGGACAGACTCAGCTAGCGATTCTTAGTTGGTCATTTAAGGTGTATCTATCGAAAATATGTTACAAACCATGTATCAAACCCCTCGAAAAACTCCGTCTTAGATTCTTAAGATGGTTTGGAAGAGTCCGAGGGGTCTTAGCTCCTCAGTCAGATTGTAGATTGTGTAGAGGAAGTGGTCCGCAGGTGCAGAATTTGATCTTAACCAAATTGAAGTATGCAACTGAAAGACGTTAGCTAAGTACTGGTCTAATTGTCATCATGGACTGCAACACTGTATAAGTGAATACATATGATCCAGAAGATGCAGTTTCTGTAGAGTTTCTATAAAGCTCCCAAACATGTTTGTATCTATTTCCTGTATCATAGGCGTAGATTTCTTCTTTTCTTTTCCAGTCTACGAAGAATTTGGAATTATCGAGGTGGCGCAAAAATAAGAAGTTGAGATTTTTACAAATTCATATGTTCTGAGGTACCCCTAGTCCAAAAAGCTGTTTTTAAAAAAAAAAATGTATGTCTGGGGTCTTTTGAAAATACCTTAAAAGATTTTTATTGAACTACATAACTTGGCTAAATGAATTTAATAAGTTTACTTATTTAAATTGTTTCCACAAAAACGTTCACTATGGAATAGTAGGTGCTGAGAATCTGCATTAGATGAAACATTACTAAATTTTCTAAGAACAACCAAATATTATAAAGGCATACAGATGACGCATTGAGAACAAACAACAGAAACTTTTGCTCACCAGCTTCATGGTACGGGCGGGCGGTATGCACACATGTTAAACGAGATCCAAACATATGGCGGGCTGTGCCGGTACGACCCGCCATAGAACAATTTTTCTTGTATGCAATGCGTCATCTGTATGACTTTGTCATCTTTGGAACAACTTCACCGTCAGATGTAAGAAAATATGAAAGAATGTAAATTATGTGGATCATGTCTGTTCATATGTCACCAGTTCTTTTGGGAGTTTTCTTTAAATAGATTTTAGGAAATTTTCAAATAAAGGGTTTTTCAATAAGAGCGATACAAAAGTTTTTTTAAAATAAAACAAAAACGGGTTTGGATATCAATGAAATTCTTTGTTCCTGTGAAAGTACGTTCGATTATGTATGGAACTCGATTTCTTTTGCATGGCCACCACGGGCACGCTTGCAGAAGTCCAGAAGCTGAACCCAATTTTGGACGGTTTTCAAGCATAAATCGGCCGATACTGCTGCAATTTCACGTTCGATATTCGTACGAAGTTCATCAATCGTCGCTGGCTTGTTGGCTTAGACCATAGACTTGACGAAGCCCCACAGGAAATAGTCTAACGGCGTCAAATCAAACGTTCTCCAAACTTGGTTTCCAATAAATTGATTGTGGCATTCCCTGTGTGGCTTGTGGCGCCGTCCTGTTGGAACCACATGTCCTCCAAGTCCATATCATGCAATTGGGGCCAAAAATATTCGGTTATCATTGAACGGTAGCGATTTCCATTCACAGTAACGTGCCGGTCTTGATCCTCACGGAATAAGTACGGCCCAATGACGCCGCCGGCCCATAAACCACACCAAACCGTAATTATTTCGGGATGCAATGATGACTCATAGAGTACGAGTGGATTGCTGCCTGGCCAATACCGCATATTTTGTTTATTGACGAAGCCATTCAGCCAGAAATGAGCCTCATCGCTGAAGATGATTTTTCGATGAAAATCCGAATCATTTTCAAGTTTTTTGCCTAATTCACGAACATACGACGCTTCTGGTGGTTAAGCGGCTTCAGTTCTTGCTTCAATTTAATCTTGTAAGGATGTAGGCCAAGATCTTTTCGCAAAAATTCGCCACAACTACGTCACAGAGATGCGCAACACTTGAGAACGACGTGTGAGAGACACATTTGGGCTTCCTTCAACTGAAGCATCAGCGGCAGCAATATTCTCGACACTATGGCCACTTCTTTGTCTCACTGGCACAGGAACATTTTGTACTGTGACTGTGGATTTTCCACAAGATGCTCAATTGTTGATCTGCTAGGACGATTATGACGACCATTAATTGGACGTAGCGCTCTTAACATTGAGGCCACTGACTCCGAATTCCGGTTGTAAACTTAAATAATTTCGACTCGTTATTGGATCGTATATCTTTCCATCATGAAATGGCAAACCTTACTGAAGAGAAATGTCAAAAGAGCCGCAAGAAATATGGCGTCGTTTGCTGTCCATGTCGCTCGACTTTTGTAGCGTCCCTGTTGAAAAACCCGATATAATTTTTAGAGAATCTCGTGTATCAATTATTCGGATTAACATTTTGAAGGCGTTTTTTCTAAAAAGAGCATAAGGGTTATTAGTTAATCCATAAGCTTTGGTGCATGATCTCTATAGAGGTGTAAGTGTAAACATTATCATAAAACCATACCACATAGCATAAGCATAGCATAAGAAGTGTCAGAATAAGATATTGAAGCATTGCTTATGTTCACACCGTGGACTATAACCTGAACTGTGCCATACATAGTAAAATGGTAAAATTCAAATATACAAACGATCTATTATGTATAATCAAAAAAAAACTCATCACTGTCCTAACATCGGGTCTTTAATAAACGCAACGACTTTAATTGATTTTATTATTTGACGCAATTGAATTACATTACGCTGCATGCACTCTAACTCAATAGAGTCCTAGTCCAATTTGATGTCATTTTAAGCAAACAGTACACATTCGCGCAAGGAGCTTACCAAAAACATGTATCCACTCATTGAGATTTATTAGTACAATTTGTCATCCATACTGTGACATCATAAAACTTCGAGAGAAATTTTACAAGTGCACTCTCCTCATCTCTGTGGACGCAATCTCAACCAGAAATCAAATGGCGCTTCCTCTTTGACACAGATTTCGTAGTGTTGATTGAGTAACACATGTATTGATCAATTTAATTAGGTTCAATATAAATTGATTGCTGTTATAGCAGCCCGTCTTTTGAAGGGGTTAAAGTAGCCTTAGTATTTGAAAGTCACTTAGGCACAGCTCTGAATGGGATCTGTTCATTTAGCCAGTATAGCTACGCAATGTCAATTGAAGTGATTCAATGTAATGTTGACGGTCAAGTAAATAGTGAACAATATGTGTTCAATATTCATGTTATTTATATTTTCGAGATAGTCGATTATCGAACTATGATATCATTCTAAACTTTTGATGCCCATTCCCTCGAAGTCTTAATTTTAGATAAGCTTACTGGGGAGGGTAAGGTAAGTAAGCTTTTTCGAACACCACCAAAGCATTCAAAAATAAATGAATTTTTGGTCAGATTTTTCTAAAAAGGATACCTATAATAACGGGTGATCAATCATCCAGAGGTATTTTCTTCAAAAGGATTTTTTTGACAGAAGAATCGTGAGCCGTGTCAAGTTGCCACGTATTTCATTTTCAGTGTTCACTGACATTATTTTCATCATGGACCTTCCATTGTGTCATCGTTGCAGTGTATGAACTCTCGAGAGACTTGCTGAAGATCAGTTTTGTTCAGCGATGAGGCCCATTTCTGGTTGACTGGATACGTCAATAAGTAAGTTCAAGAGTTGC
Source organism: Rhingia rostrata (assembly GCA_949824845.1). Lineage (NCBI taxonomy): Eukaryota > Metazoa > Arthropoda > Insecta > Diptera > Syrphidae > Rhingia > Rhingia rostrata. Next base: position 63,618,974 of record OX463758.1, on the reverse strand, counting down.
AGTTACACCCTCTCAAAACAAGCGTGTGTTATTGATTATTGGCCCGTCGAATTATCGATCCGTATTTCTTTAAATATGAAGCTAACGTCAACGTAACTGTAAATGGGGTTTGTTATCAAGCCATGACAATGGACTATATTTTGCATGAAATTAAAGCCTGAGATCTCGACAACATTTGCTTCCAAAGAGATGACCGCTTGGTGGGACAATCAATTTCACGCTTCGGACCAGCGAATTGGCGAGCAAGGTCATGCGATATCACGCCGTTAGACTTTTTCCTTTGCGTCTATTTAAGTCTAAGCCAGCAACGATTGAAGAATTGGGGCCAACATTACCCATGTTATTCTCGAATGGGTACGTCCGCATGGACGAGTTGCGGCCAATATTTGAAAGTGATTTTGGATTAAAAAGTGAATGTAGAGAATGGAATATATTTGAATTTTTTGTGTTATTTCGCATTTAAAAAAAAAAGAACTCTTGATTGAGTTCAGTTTTTATAAATCGAAAAAGGTGATATTTCTCATCTTGCGACTTGAATTATTAGCGAACGTCTATTCAGATAACAACGATTGAAAACTCATTCGAAAGCGTAAGCTTTTAAGCTCGAGAATTAGAAAGAATGACTTTGTTTCATGTTGTAGATATATTTCTACCTTGCTGTTCCAAGAGACAAGCATTGCTTTCATAAAAATGTACGACCTCGCGATTTCGATTGATTCCAACATTACGATGATAGTGAAACTAAAAAAGCTCGCCGTCCCGATATGTAATGACTTCTCTTCTTGTCACAAATCTAGGCTATACTGTTTGACATTGCAACTTGTCGAGGAACCAATACATCTTCCTGATATCCATATTATTTACTTTAGATCCAGATTACTTAAGGATCTCAATCTATCTTCCATTAGGAAACTCAGATCACACATTAATAACAGCGATCTATACACTACCCATATCGATAACACGGATACAATAACATAAATGAGTCTTATGGAACTACCGCATAACTAATCGGGATAATCTGCGTGACTTTTACGGTACTCTTTCTTAGAAAGATCTTAGTTTCAGATAACGTGATTTCAAAAAAACGTGTGCAGATGAATAAACAGAGATTATTCCTCTTAGTACGAAACTATCATTCCTCACTATACAGAAAAGCTGGATTCAACAAGCCATGGTTCAATAAGCAATGCCAGCAAGTTGTAGCAGCAAAATAAAGTGCTTAGACGAAGGTGGGTAGATCCAACAGAAGAGAACAGATGGATCGCTAACTACGACATAAAAAGAGCCGACTTATTTGATAGAATGTTTTCTGGAAATTCACATTAAACTCGGAACAAACGGTGCCACTAACAATAGACCAACTACCCTAAGGTATGGGATAGGGTATTAAACTATTCCCACAACGGATTGTAGCCCTCTCATAAAGGGTGTTTTCTTAGAGGTATAGAACTTTGAACTTATTGAAATTATGCGCTTATCGAACGTTTCCTTCAATAAATCGATTGTGACGTGCGCTGTGCGGCATATAGCGCCGTCTTGTTGGAACCACATCTCATCAACATTCATGCCATCCAATTCGAGAATAAAATAATCGGTTATCTTGGCTCTATACAGGTCTCCATTACTGGTAACTGACTCTCCAGAATCATTTTGGAACAAGTATGGCCCAATTACTCCACCAGCCCATAGAGCACACCAAACATTCAGTTTTTGTGGATGTAATAGCGTCTCAAGGGTCTCATGTGGATTCCTTTCACTCCAAATGCGGCAATTTTGCTTGTTGACGTAGCCATTCAACCAAAAATTATCTTCATTACTGAACAAAATTTTGCGATGAAAATCAAAATCGAGATCAATTTCATTTTCGGCCCATGCACCGAAATCACGACGAATTGAATGGTCTCGCGGCTTTAATTCTTGCACAAGCTGGATCTCGTAAGGTCGTAAGCCAAGATCTTTGCGCAAAATCTTCCATAAACCTTCCAACTTCCAACCTTCCAGTGAATACGCTATAGCAGGTTATACACTTGTGCCATTATTTGTAGCACATAGAGGTATCGCGCTCTATGTTAAAAACGAAGTGCCATTCCAGGTCCAGCGCCAACTTGGTTGCTCGGATGACCCTTTTTTCCAACATCTCTGGGTCAAATTCACACTTGGTAAACATCTTATACACTTCTGCCTGCTATATCGAAGCCCCAATTCAGAAAAAGAAGAAAAGAAGAAAAAGACATTTAACCAACTTGATAATATTTCTGAATCGATAACTAGTATTCTTTCCCGCGTTCCCACCAGCGGGAAGAGATCTTTGCCCAGCTGAACAACCTAACTCAGCTTGTAGACAAACCAACACGCATTCCGGATATTGACAGTCACAACCAACACACTCTAGACCTGTTCCTTACTTCACATCCGTATAAGTACTCAGTCGCGATTTTATCTCCATTAGGAACGTCGGATCATTGTCTGGTGTTAGCTAAATTCTCGTACTCAAAACAACCAGTTAAAAAAAAAATACCCTAGAAGACCAATATGGCAATACGAGAGTGCTAATTGGAGCGGACTGAATTCGTTTTTTGGGGTTTTTAACTGGTCTCAATTTTTCCCTAATAGAGACGTTAACATCGCTGTTGACATGATAACAGACTTAACCCAGCTTGGGATGAAAAACTTTATTCCAAGAAATCCATTAGCATCTTGAAAAGAAGAACATTGGTTCAATCCGTCTTGTGTGACTGCTTTCCCGAAGAGAGAAGAGACTTTTGCCCTTCGGCGTCAAACACCTTTGGAGGAAAATCGGAGTCCTTACAGGCGGGCTAGAAACGACTGTTAGGTTATATTAAGACGTGCTAAATTCTTACGTGACCAAAAAGTGAGGAAAAAAATACTGCAATTTCCTAAAGGCAGCAAAACTTTTTGGTATTTCGTCAAACGTATTAAAGGTTGTACATCATCAACAATCCCAGCGCTTGTCTACAACGACAGAAATATCACGGACTCCCAAGAAAAAGCAAATCTGCTAGCTTCCATATTCGCAGCCAATTCCGACTTACCAGACAGCTCTTCTTCACCACCATCGCTGAGTCCGGTTCAATATTCTTTAGGACCGTTGTTTTTCGAACCCGTTCAGTGGCTCGAGTTCTAAAAGATCTCAAACAAAATAAAGCCTCAGGTCCAGATGGAATTCCTCCCCTTGTTCTGAAGAGGTGTTCTTCCACTCTGGCCAAACCTCTACGCAAACTTTTTCACTTGTCTTACACTGCAGGAATATTTCCAGATAGGTGGAAACTTGCGCATGTTCAGCCAATTCCAAAAAATGGCGAAAAAACCTCCCCTTCAAACTACCGACCCATAGCTTTAACGTCAGTACTCTCTAAAGTCATGGAGAGTACAGTCAATTACCACCTCATGAGCTATCTAGAAAAAAACCATCTCCTTTGTAACCGTCAGTATGGTTTTCGTCAGCAACGTTCTACAGGTGATCTTATGGTCTATCTAAGCTAAAAATGGAATCGTTGCAGTCACCAATTCGGTGAATGTAGAATTGTTGCTCTGGATATCTCAAAAGCCTTTGATAGAGTGTGGCACAGCGCTCTTATTAATAAGCTTAGGTCTTTTGGTGTCGGTAATACTTTTTTAATTTGGATTACGAATTTTTTAAGTAACCGATCAATACAAGTTGTATTAGATGGGTCAACTTCCACCCCCTTTTCAACAAACGCTGGAGTACCCCAAGGCTCAGTCCTCTCACCGACTCTGTTTCTAATTTTTATTAACGACCTTCTCTCTCTGACTTGTAATCCTATCCATTCATTCGCGGATGACAGCAGTCTTGACTTCGTTTACTCCTTGACGACTCCGCGTCAAGATCCCCAAATTGTGTAGTCTCAACGCCAGCGAATGTCAACTGAACTCAACTCTGATCTTGATACAATTATCAATTGGGGTACCAACAACCGGGTTAAATTCAATGCGTCAAAAACCTAGTGCTGTCTCCTATCTCTGAAGCGGGATACAAATGTATCTAAACTTAACATGAAAGGAGTTGAAGTTGAGGAATCTAATGGCCTGTCTATGCTTGGCATGCATATTAGCCCAGACCTTCGATGGAACCAGCAAATTATAGATGCTGCTAAAGGTGGTGCTAAATGCCTAGGATTTCTCAAACGATGCAAACGGTTTTTCACTCCATCAGATTTAGCTAATATCTAAAAAGCTTACATTCGTCTAAGACTTGAATATAACTCGCACATCTGGGCGGGTGCCCCTGCAACATGCTTGAGCCTAATTGACAGAGTCCAGCATCATGCTATCAAACTTATTGACAACCAATCAGTTTGTAGCGAAATTCATTATCTCGAACACCGGCGGTATGTTGGATGCCTTGCGCTTCTTTACCGCTACTTTCACCATAAATGTTCCGACGAAATATATAGTTGTATCCCGCCTGTCCGTCTGTTTAATAGAAATACTCGTGCGACTTCTTCGGCACACCCATATTGCATAGAGCCTGTTTTCGCGCAAATTTAGAAGATCATTTCTCAACCACACTTCACGATTATGGAAAAGCTTGCCTTCTTCAATATTTCCAGATGACTACAACCTGCGAAGATTCAAAATTAACGCGCATCGTCACCTCACTCTTTTCCCACCTACTCCCAATCTCTAACTATCATACAAACCTTTTTCCTTCTTTCCATCACTGGGTTTTATAACCTTCAGGGACTGAGTCCTAAGTATTGAAAAATATTTAAAAAAAAAAAAAAAAAAAAACTCTTCAACACTTTGCTCTACAGCGGCAGTTGTTTCTTCAAGTAAACGTTGATGGCTATTATGTCGACCATAAAATGGACGGAATTTGCGGTAAACTTCGTGAACTGAACCATTATTTTCGAAATAAATTTGCACGATTTGCAAGCGTTGTTCATTTGTCAACCATTTCATGTTGAAATGACAAACCAAACTGAACATAAATGACATTAGAGTTGCCCTATTTGACCACAAAATGTCAGATTTATCTCTTTCGAAAAACGAACCTCTAAAAAAACACTCCTTACGTTTTTTTGTGTACCCTTTTGACTAATTAGGTGTCCACGTGTGAACGGAACTTTGCGGCGCTTATGAAGGAATGATTAGTTTGGATTGTTTTTTTTTTTTGCTTTCATTTTATGTAAAATCATATTCTAAAGTCAATTAATAAATCACTTATTGAAATATATCCAAGCATTTTGGTAGATTTTTTTTTCAATTATCGAGTAAGCGACCTTTTTGGACCCCCGAGCTTCCAACGTAAAGGTTCATAGATTTAGGCTTTAGTGGCTAGATTTTCTCTGAAGTTGTGAACATATTTTACATCGGTTTATGAAGCAAATACGGAAATATGTATGATTTTAGATAGCTCACATCAACATAATGGCGAATTTAAAATGGAAACCTTGATTTTGGAATGACGTTTTTCCATTCTACTGCAAAAAAACCTTTAACAAAAACCTTTACATGTTTATCTTCTGACGCAGCGGAGATTTTTTTAAGTATCTAGAATAATTTCACGTTCCACTTAATATTAAAATAATAATCTCTGAAACTCTCAGGTCACAGCTTTATTACCATTTTGTATGAATTGCTTTACGGCGCTGTTGGCAACTTGTGATCCATTATTGACAAATCCATTCTACTCTTGTTATGACCCAATGACAGAAACCGTCACGTGGACTTATCACAGACAGTTACGAGTAAGCCATCAATCTTTTGCGAAAATAAAACTGTCTGCACAACACGTCGATCATCATCATGTCCAGCAAAGTGCAATTCGATTGATTAGTGTTCTTTGCAATAAATTACCTACGCTGGAACGCCAGCAGAATAATGCTTGTTGTATCCGGGATTTTTATTTCCATTAAGTTATCACTTTTAAGAAGTCGAAGAAGTAACATATATATTGAAATGTCAATTTTCTGAAAAACCTCGTTCCTGATCTAACCATATGGACGATATATATACACAATGCAATTGTTTATACATACATCATCATAAAGTTTTAAGCCACAACCCTTTTTTTTGGAGGCGTTATTAAAAAAAGTTACAAAATAAAAAAATACATATTTTTGGCGCAACAGGCTCCTTAGTACCCAGGGCCGAGCTTTCTCACAACCAATCATGTGTGCGTGAATACTTCTTGCACGTTGGTGGGACCTCCTGTTTTATGCCGACTCCGAACGGCGAATTTGAGATAAGCTTTTCTTGACAATTGATACTACTCGGATGATTTGTCAGATCATCACGAGAGGAGGGCCAGTGAAAAATCATTTAGGTGTTGCTACGGCTTGGAATCGAACCCAGACCTTCTGCGCGGCAGTTCATCGCACTAACCATCGCGCCACTTACAAATTAAAAAAAAATTAAATACATACTTAGGCAATACTGTTATTTACACTGCGAATGTAGTACAATGGGATGTTTATTAAAGCATGGGATAGGATAGGGTATCAAACATTTCGCATAGTTGATTACAGCATTCTCAAATAGTTTTATGGCTATCAGTAACGGGTGATCCAAGTAGAGATACTTTTTTTAATAGCCTTTTTTGATAGATCACGTGTGAGTCGTGTCATGCTGTCATGCTATTTTTGTTTAGTATTGTTTGGCATTTCATAATGGAAAGACTTACGCGTGAACAACGTTTACAAATTGTTCAACTTTATTATGAAAATTCACGTTCTGTGAGGAATGTGTTTCGTGCACTTCGCTCAACTAATGGTCAACATAATCGGCCTACTGAGCGTACTATTCGCAACCATCACCCATTTTGAGACCCAGCATTCATTATTGGATAATATTCGACGGAATAGACCACGTTCAGCACGCTGTGAAGAAAATATAGCGGCCGTAGCTTAGAGTGTACACGAAGACCGTAGAGAGTCGATTCGGCGCCGTTCGCAGCTACTCGGACTGACGTATGGAACGACTTGGCGCATTTTACGTCAAGATCTTAAATTGAAAGCGTGCAAAATACAGCTTGTGCAATAACTGAAGCCGCTCGACCTTCCCAAGCGACATCGCTTCACTCTATGGGCTCTTGAAAAGTTCCAAGAAGATCCGACGTTTTCGAGGCAAATTTTGTTTAGCGATGAGGCCCATTTCTGGCTCAATGGGTATGTAAACCAACAAAATTGCGGCATTTGGGACGAAGAGCAACCTGAAGAGATTGAAAAACTGCCACTTCATCCAGGAAAAACAACGGTTTGGTTTGTGGTGGAATCATCGGTCCATATTTCTTTAAAAATTAAGCCGGTGCAAACGTAACCGTCAATGGCAACCGTTATCGTGCCATGATAACCAACTATTTGATGCCTGAAATTGAAGCTCGTGATCTCGGCGACATTTGGTTTCAGCAAGACGGCGCCACTTCCCACACATCGCATCAATCAATGGACTTATTGAGAGAACATTTCGGTGAGCACATAATTTCACGTTTTGGGATGGTCGATTGTCCACGAAGATCGTGTGATATCACACCGTTAGACTTTTTCCTATGGGGATATGTAAAGTCAAAAGCTTATGCCGACAAACCCGCTTCGATTCAGGCCTTGGAGGAAAACATCACGCGTGTCATTCGCCAGTTACCAGTCGAAATGCTCGAACGAGTGATCGAAAATTGGACTCAACGGATGGACCATCTGCGACGTAGCAACGGCCAACATTTGATAGACATAATCTTCAAAAAATAAATGCCAAAGAATGTTCTTCCAAATGATAATAACCATTCTCCATTAAATTTGAATTTTCTGTGTTTTTTTCTTTAAAAAAGTAGGGAACCTCGAAATGGATCACCCTTGACAAACGACACAACTGTTAGTGTAGATATTTACAACACCAAAGGTCCAAATTAAATTATTCCATAATCAATTCTCTCCTTGACTTATTGACACCCCTTTTCTTTTTCCATTCCATTTGCTTCCCTGCAGTGGCTAAAGAAAACTTTCTTGTAAAGCATCTAAAAATTGCCTTCGGATTCGGCCTTAAGCAACAGATCTCATTCTTTGTGGCAAAAAACAAATTCGCACACCCAAGTGAATGGATAAGCTAGATTTGGGAACTTTTATGGGCCGTCAATTCCAGACATTTTTTTTGCTTCCTCAACAATTGGTTGGTTTCCAAGGGCCAATCATTGCCTGATCTCCACTATGGTATGATTCGCTAGGTTGATGTTAGTAATGTTATCAGCAGTGACCTTTGATTCCAAGGTAGTGGATGTATAATGTAATTTCTCTTCTCCTCGATAACTAAATCATTGCGACTATCGCCTGTTCACCAATCGCCATTAACGCATCTACGTTCAGCATCTGGCTGAAATCGAAATCTGCTGAGTAATTCAGCAATTCTCTAATTTTTTTGGAGCCATTTGAATGAGCTGCTATAAACCTGAACGCTGGATAGCGTATTTCCCAGAGTAAGAGAGCTCAACAGTTTAAAGGGATGTTTAGCAGAGACAATTTTTTTTTAATATTTTTCAGCATTTCTTACAAAACCTAGTAATTGAGAGAAGAAAAAGGGTTTGTAGGATGGCTTTGAGCTTGGAAGCAGATAATAAAAGAGTGAAGTGACAGTGCCCGTAAATTTTGAATCTCTGTATAAATTGTACTCATCCGGAAATATTGAAGAAGGCAATCCATACCATATTCGTGCAGTGTGGTTAAAGACGATTTCTTATAAAGTAATGGCTGGGACTAAACCGACGGACAGATGGGACACAATTTTATATTTCATCGGAACTGTTATGGTGAAAGTATCGGTTAAGAAGCTTTCAATATTTCGCCGGTATTCGAACGAAGTTATTTGGCTCTCTGGTTGTCAATAAGTTTGATTGCATGAAGCTGAACTCAATTAAGTTGCAGGAGCACCAGCTCATAAGAAGGAGTTAAATTCGAGTGTTAGATGAGTGTAAGCTTTATAAGTATAAGTAACATCCGATGGAGTGAACAACCGCTTACATCGGTTGAGGAATCCTTAGCTGCCTACAGCTTAGCAGCAAAAAATGAAAATCATAGTAGGTGAGATGACTGAGTCATGGTAAAACACCAGCATTTTGCGGAAAGGGGAGGCATGTTGACCCATCTACCACATCTTGTATTTATCTGTTACCCAGAAAACTGGTACTGTATTTTATATAAGTATGACCGACACCAACGCCATGCCACACTCTAGCAAAGGCTTTGAGATGTCCAGAGCAACAACTCAACATTCACCTAATTCGGTCATTTTTCACTATTGTAGACCATAACCTGTGGAAATTTGCTGTCGAAAACCAACCATGGCATGGGGTGATAATTGAATATACCTCCATGACTTTAGAGAGTACTCATGTAAGGTATATGCGACTGTTGTTAAAGGTGAGGTTTTATCTGATTTTTTTGAAAACGGCTGAACATGAATATCAGTGCCCACTGATCCGTAAATATGCCTGCAGGGTAAGACAAGTGAAAGAGTATGCATAGAGGTTTGGCCAAGTGGAGGAATGCTATATGCACTTGATGCTTTATTGTACTTGAGACCCTTAAGCAATCGAGCCACTAATAGGTTCGGAAAAATAACGCCTCTAAAGAATATTAAACCGGATTCAGCGAATTTGGAGAAGAAGAGCTATTTGGTAAAGTGGAATTAGCAGCGACAAGGAAAGTCAGCAGATTGCCTTTAGGGGCCCTTAATATATTTATCGTTCTAGACAAGCAATGGGATTGTTTTTTTTTCCGAGGGTTGGTGGAAATCTCAAAAGACACGATGGGCACGTGCCCAAAGTAGTCTGGGACTTTAACCCTAACCAAAACCACCCTTCTTTTTGTATCTGTATTGCAACTAAGTATGCAACTTATCTAGCAATTTTTTTATCACGAGTAATGAATGTTTGGCAGGTAACTTTCCTGTGAGAGTTCCTGCGTTTTCCGCTATTCATAACGCGGTTTGTTATTATCGAGCCAAATCTAAGTGCTTAGTTCTTTGAATATGCCGCAATAAATTTGTTTCGTCAAGAATTCGGAGGACCGTTGTGTTAACGTGTCCCAATAAGCGTTTTTTACGTTTGCGTCCAAAATTTTTCGTTTCATCTTTAACCGCGGGAGTGCCCAGATCTCTGCGTATATCTTCATTTCTTATATACCACGGCGCATTGACGAATGATCTTAACATTTTGTTTTCAAAAGTTTGTAAAATATTTAGATTCGTTTCACTGGAACAACCCCATACTTGTATACCATATGTCCAGACCGGCTTTAGCAGTTGCTTGTATAATAGCAGCTTGTTATCAACGTTAAGCTTCAAATATTTTCCGAGTAATTAGTACAGTTCTCTGTACTTTTTTTTAAGTTCATCGCATTTCTTTTTTACATGCGACTTCCGTTTTAATTTTGCATCGAGTATCATTCCGAGATATTTCGCTTCAATTGCAAAAGGCGCAAGAACCGTATTGATAAATACTGGCAAGTTGTTTGTCCGTTTATACGAAAAATCTACATGAATCGATTTGCTCTCGTGAAGTGCAATCCGCCAGGACTTTGTCCATTCATTAACTTTGTTAAGAGCGTTTTGTAATTTCATATTTGTTTCCTCGATTGTTGTGCCAACTGCTAGTATAGCTGTATCGTCAGCAAACCTGGCAACTATTGTGTCGTTTGTTTGTTGGATATCATGAAAATAGGAGGTACAAGAGTGGTCCAAGGACGCTTCCTTGAAATCCGAATATTCGTTTCCAAGTTTCACACGGAAGAGCCTATGCTCAAGATACGACACGAGGATTTTATATACACGTCGATTATTGAATCCGGCGGATGCACTGCGGAGCGAATCCATCCGATCCGCAATATTTCACTTTATGAGTCTGAATCCATTATAGAATCCGACGGATGAACTGTATTATCCATCCGCAGTCTACATTATCCAACTCAGCTGATAATTGTCAAACAGAATTAATTGTGATTGTTTATTTGATTATTTCTAACATACACATATATAATTTAGTGAAATGGATAGCATCGGATTTTTTGTTCTACCGTTTGAAGATAAAACTGATTCCAGGGAAGAACGAAGGAGAGTATAAGAACTATGGCAAAAGACATTTTTCTTCTGCCGGAGACTCAGTGAGTTAAACCACAAGCATAGTTGAAATGTTAATTTTTATAATTTTTTTTTAGGTTTCTGAAACAATTCAGGCTGAATAAAGAAGCTTTTCAATATGTATTGGATGTCTTAGAGAGTCAAATGCCACCAGTAGCACGTTCTTCATCCCTCACTCCAAAATTCAAACTCGCGTCATTTTTAAGATTTTTGGCTGAGGGTGGTTACCAAAACGGGACTGGACAGGACTTCAACATTGGAATGGCACAGCCAACAGTCAGTGTTGTCCTTACAGAGGTGCTTGGTATTTTGAAAAAACACTTATGTCCAAAATGGATAAGTCTGAGTATGTCGGATGAGCAGAAAAGAGATGCAAAACTGTTTTTCTATGAAAAATCAAGAATCCCGGGCATAACCTTCTGCGTGGATGGCACGCATATCAAAATTGTTAAGCCTGCTGGAGAAAATGCACATTTGTTTTACAATCGCAAAGGATTCTACAGTCTAAATGTTATGATAGTTAGTAGTTATTTATCTTGCCATGTATTGTATTTAACAAATTTCTTTCAAGATATGTGATCATTTGCAGCGGATAAGGTGTATCGACGCAAAGTATCCTGGTTCTTGCCACGACTCGTTCATCTGGGAAAACAGTGATGCGTACTCTTATTTTAAATGTATTTTTGATAGCGGAGAAAGAAGTACAAGAATATTAGGTAAGCGAAAGCTAATGTACATACTATACACGTTCAACTATTACACAAAAAATTCTTTTGCAAACAGGCGATGCAGGATACCCTCTGTCCCCATGGCTACTGACGCCTTTTAGAAGTCCAGATCCCAACACACCTCAAAGTAGGTACAACAAATGCCACAGTGCAGGGCGAAACATCGTTGAGCGAACTATTGGGCTTTGGAAAAATTAGTGCCGTTGCTGCCTTGGCGCTCGACAACTTCACTATGCTCCCAAGAAAGCCGTGCAGATTATTAACGTGAGTGCTGCCCTGCACAATATTCGACTGCACTATTAATGTACACGATGAAAACACACAAGAAAATGAAGCAGTTGATGAAGTTGGAAATAATGAAGATGAATTTTCACAACCTCACGTATACATAGAGGAAGCCCAGCGAATATGGAATGAAATATTGCAAAATTTCACTTAAAACATTTTTATTCATAAAAAAAAAACAATAAAACATATCAGACTTCATAACATTTTTGGATAAAAAAAAACCTTCTTGGCAACTTGCAAACTTGAAAGGATACGATTTAATCATCGAGTCTCTCTCCAATTTTCCTCAACTCGATTTGAAGAATCTTTTGCTTGAGTTGATTCTTCTCATATGCGTACTGTTCCATGCGTTGATTGTGTCTTTTCGTTTCTTCAACAAGCTCCTGCTGAATGGAATTTCCCTTCTTTTGGTGATCGATCAGACGGTCTAGAGCCCGGTGTGTTTTTCTTCTGGTGTTCGCCTATCTGATCCAATGCTTGGAATACCCTTTCATTATAAATTTCTCCAACACGTTCGTTGTGAGACGAAATTATTTTCGAAATCTCCTCATAAAGCTTTTGTTGCATGTTTATTTGCCTCTCCAAAAGTTGAATTGGTTTTGGTATTCTTTTTGGTGTCAAATTATTGCTTATATTGAGATCCTTCTCTGTTTCAGATTCAACTATTTCGTTGAATAAATCATTTGAATTTTCACTGCTAGGGCTGTTAAGTTTTCTCTTCACTGGCACACCAAAATTGCTTGCAGTACGCACCCCTTCCACACAATCCTTTAAGCAAACAAGCTGAATTACTTCTTCCTCCAGAGGCGTGAAGAAGATTTCTTTATTTGGTCCTCCACCTGTTGCAGTTTTCTCCTGATTGTTGTGTGCTAGCTTCTTTCTCAATGCGGATTTGTGGTCCGACCAAACCTGAGAAGATATTTTGGTTAGCAACATTTAATTTAACTTGATTTGAAGTTGAACTAACCTTTTTCCATTCCGAAACTTCTTTAAATGGAGGCCCCAAGGAATTCATTTGGTTTTTTAATTTGTCCCAAAACAAAATGACAACGTCGGGTGCTTTCTTCGAAAAGCCCTTGGCAATATCAGGCTCTGTCTTCATCAAATCCACCATCGTCGTGAACTGCATGCGATTCGTTGTTTGCTTTCTTGAAATAAATCGAAATAAGTTTTTTTATTTGTTTTATTTTATTAAAGATTTTAACATACTTTTTACTACTCATTATACTTGTGAATAGTTAACAAATTGGAAATAACAAATTTCAATATGTAATCCGCGACGATTTTACAACGGATTCGAAATGTCAACGTTTATATGGAGTGCGGATCGGATGCGTTTTCAATAATGGAATTATTTTATCGACATCTATTCACTTGCTTACCGACGTTTTCAATAATGCCAAACAACTCAAAATTGGTACAGATTCCCTCCGCAGTGCATCCGCCGGATTCAATAAATGACGTGAAAATTTTTCAGGCAGATCGTGTCTTAGCTTGAATTGAAGGCCTCTATGCCAAACTTTGTCAAAAGCTTGCGACACGTCAAGAAATACGGCTGCGCAAATTTTCTTTTCTTCGAAAGCTTTCTCAATTACATCATCGATGAACTTGGTCAACAGTCGAGTGTTACCATCTAAGCACAAACTGATGGTCAGGTAAACGGCGTTTCTGATCAATAATGGGGTGTAAGCGACCGAGTAATATCCTTTCAAAAAATTTTGAAATTATTGGAAGAAGTGAAACAGGTCTGTAAGATTTTATTTTATTCGGTGATTTTCCTGATAACCATAATCACTTCTGAGACTTTGCACTGTCTTGGTGTGTATTGCAATCTGATTGCTGCATTTACAATGTTTGGTTAAAGCTTTTCGGAGCAATATTTTAAGGATTTCTCTTCTAATTAGGTCATAACCCGGAGCTTTTTTAAGGCTTTAATTTCTGTATTTCCCGTTTAAGCTCGGCAATACATGCATATATCTAACTAGATTACTATCGGCTGTAGTTTCTAATAAATAAATGTTTTCTGGACCATCAAATGGTTTAAATGTTTCTTCAAGATGTGCGGCAAAAACGTCTTATTTTCTTTATCACTTTTTGCCCAAGCGCATTGAGTTACCCTAATTAGTAGCACAGCGTTTTTTGGCCGTTTTATAACTTTAATTGCTTTCCAAAGTGTATAATTCGATTCTTTTCCAGCGGTTAGACTTTGCAGATAAGTTTCTACTGCATGGTTTTAAAAGTTTTTATGGGTTTTTAAAGTTTAATGGGATTGTTGATGAGGCACAACCTTTTATTCGTCTAACAAAAAAGCACAAAGTCTTTCTGACTGCAGGATATGCAGTAATTTTTGCTTCGCTTTTTGGTCACGTAAGAATTTAGCACGTCCTAATAGAATGTTACAGTCGATCCAAGCAAGCCCGCCTATAGAGACTTCAATGTTTCTCAGAAGGTATTGACGCCATAAGGAAAAAGTCGCTTCCTTTTTTCGGAGGGCTGCTCGTCGTTGAATACATTGCCAACTTCACTTTCGTAGAACTAGGGTTACACCTTTAAAGTCAGCTGACATTCAGGGTCCTGGATGTGTTCGTCGTATCTTAAATTATATGGTCGAAATATTTGACCATCCGGAGGTCGACAGATTGACTTGTGGATTTTTATCTGGGATTCCTGAGTCTACTAATCATCGCACTACAGATGTACCTGGTTTACCTTTTGACAGTAATACCTCAACGGTAATTCTGAGAATGAGATGATGCTTGCAGACGCTTATAGATGCTTATTGACTCTGTCCTTGAATTGTTGTTGATTCGTTATTGATCGAAAGACGTTTTCTGGAAGTTCGTTCCAATGTTTGTTTGTTCTCTATCAAAAAGAGTTTTAGTACTGCGATCTTCGTATCATTGTTAGATGGATATTGTGCCTTGAGCTGAGACTGCTCGTTTTTTGGGTCGTTAAAATTTAACAAGTTAATGCCAAACAGGGTCGTTGGGACTCAGGACCTTGTTTGTTCTCACAATCATGCATCTTTGCGTGTGTTCTTTGCAATATGCCGAGACCTACATGTCAAATCTAAGAAATAAATGGGTAGTGAACACTATAGGTGTTGCTCTACTTAAATCTCGAACCCAGATCTTAAGTATTTTGTCGCAACATCTACGGAGCTACTGAGTCCTTAAGGCAACTTACATGTAACTTTAACAATTCATGTATGGCGATCGTAGTTTTTTTAAATGTCACCTTAACTTATCCTTGCCAGAGAAGATGGATTATCCCTTTGATCAGAAATGGCAGCTTTCTACTCTACTTATCACCAACAGTAGACTAGCCCTTGGGCATTATGAGCATCCCATATGGGATAATTAAGTCGCTAGGACTAAGACGAAATGCCATTTCCCTTCTCCTCCATCAAATCCAGCATCGAACACTCGACCTACTTTTCCACTATCCAAGCAATTATTAAAATCCCGTTACGTTTTCACTTTCATCCCCATAAGATACACGCAAAAATAAATTGATTATGTATCTCTCCACTTAATCCAGCACATATGATAATCATATCAAGATATATAGGTGCGATGTGTAGATGTAAGAATAAATGAAATATGAAAGATCTGCAGATACCACACCTCTCAACTTAATTAACCCCAGATTGAGGACCAACTGACTGGTTCTAGCTGATGTTGCAGTAAGTTATCAATTTTATTTTCTTTCTTTTACGTTTTGCAAATGTAGACACGATAAGTTAATTAATAGATAAATATATATAAATGGACGAAATAGAAACACTAGACATAAACATCAGTATAATGGCGGGCTTAACCGCCACGCGCTGAATCAGAAAGACCTCGACGGCATCCTGCAATCGATTCATCTTGCAACTTGTTCCGCACCAGGGTAACAAGACATCTACATCTGAGAGATTGCCAAATCGAGTGATACACAAACCAGTTGGATATGAAACACACATGAGCTATTAGATTCGTATCTTTGTTTTTACACAGACAGTTTATGACCTTCTTGGTCGTAGAACTCTTTCGACATGCAATGCTGGCAATGCAGAATATATTTCATTCACGTGCAGTATTGAACAGTTGTCTTCTGACCGATCAATGACCAGTCAGATTCGAGATTATTTAAGTGCATTCAACCTCCGCATGATCGTGTAACATATTCGACAATATAATGACAAAAGTCATAATCCACCATCAGGTGGAGGTACCTACGTGCTGTACGTTGGACTGTGTGCAGCTAGATACTTTGCCCACGCAAGCATCGTAAATAGTTCCTTTAATTGGCGCCATAACTTGAGTTCGAGCAGCTCACTGTCACAGCGCACAAGAAACAGTGGCGATGAATGTATGTATTAAAATTAAGCGGGCAGGTGCAACTGTAGGTTCGATTTGAAATCTCCGTTAGAGCGCCTTAGGACAGGTGTTTGGAATTTAAATCCATTGAGTTATGGTAGATCGAATGCAAGGAACGTAGTGATACCCTGAAAAAAAAACGTAAAAATACCTCAATGGAGTATGCAAACAATTTGGGAAACCATGAGAATACCTACATTGATGGGCCACTGCTAATGCATGTCTCTACCTCGTATAACCAATACTTTGATGGGAGATTGGTTAGGCTTTGGAAGTCTTAGCAGAAAAGGGAGAATATGGTCCTGAATATTGGTCTTCACTTTCACTGTTTTTACATATTTGAGTACCCAGGCCTTAAAGTCATATCCGAGGACAGAGAGTGGAGATGCGAATAGAAATGGGGGACGCAACCCCTCGAAATCTAAATTCTACTCCCTCTGTTATGAAGCTTAGCAAATGTATGCACTTTTTCTACTGGATCGCTTTGTTTTATTGGCTAGCCACCTTAGGCGCTCAATTCTAACGTTTTAAACATAAGTGTAGTGATAAAGCTCGTAAATTTTGTTGTTATAACTTGTTTTCAGAGCCTTTCCTCGACGCCACAAAACGAGAATAAAATGTTCATCTGAGAGGAGGATCGCTATGATCTAGGTCCCTGGTTAACATCCCGAAAGTATATATAACCATACTAACCAAACTTTTGTTCATAGTCACACTTCTTGAGGAAGGCTGACAAACACAAGGAGTATAAATGTCGTGAGAAGCTTTTTAAATTTGCCGTTCGGAATCGGCGTTAAAATTAAGGTACTACTAATGAATGGTTAGTGCAATGAAGGCTTGGGTTCGATTCCCAGTTGTAGCAACACCTAAATGATTTTTCACTGCCCCTTCTCTCGTGATGATCTGACAAATCATCCGAATAGTATTAATTGTTAAGAAAAGCTTTTCTCAAATTTATCGCTCAGAGTCGGCATACAACGAGTTCCCGCCAAGAGGTTTTGAGAAAGCTCATCCCTGGGTACTAAAGAGGCTGTTGCGCCAAAAATTTTGTTTACTAGTTTGTGTCAATATTGTTACTATCCGAGTATCGAGAATCTCCCAATACTGTGTTCCATTATGGTTGGCCAAATCCCTCCCAAAGACCCCTAGATAAATTAAACCTTCCAAATATAACTGCAACTATGCATGGTCCTGGAAAAGCGCTGCTTTGCCAATTTCATCATTATCAAAATTCGGGATACTACTTTCCGTTATCAATCAATTTTCGAAAATCAGTATCGTTTTCCGCTAGCCACGGCCTTGGTTGTAAAATAACGTGCTACCATCCCTTTCTTGTACTGACCGTAGAGCTGGTGTCGCTGGCCAGCATTTTTATTCTGTAGGGTTGATGTCTTAAATAAAACCAAAAAAGATTGGAAGCAAAGTGCACTGAATCGAAGAGACGGTTTGTCGTTAACCGGATGGCAAGCCAGAACCAAACTAGTTACTCTTCAGCTTTATAATAAGTGGTCGACCATCAAAATCGGTCGAAGCTTTTAGCGAAGGTGGGACATAAATCCCAAATTTTCGAAGAGACAATCCGACAATCTCTGTGGCATAATTTTTTCTTGGATTCTCATGGAATCTACCCCCTGCTTGGTGATCCTGTGGCTTCAATTCTTGCACGATTTTAATGAACTAGTGGACTAAAATTTATCCACCATACTTCGAAATGTCCTCTTGGTAGGACTGGTGGCGACTGTAAAACGTTGCGCAAACACAGCATCAACTTTGATAAACCAATTTTATCATCTGCATGTGTTTTTGAACACTATGTCCGTCCATGATAATTTGGCAAAACAGACTAAATCAATGACAGCCAATTTGACGGATGTAACTTTAACAATATGACCTCTATAACTGTAAAAGTACCTCAAGATAGCGAAACACCATGGCCGACCTCATCTTCGATGACTTGATCAGTAAGGAGATCTTCAATGACTTGGTATACGCAAATGGAAATAACTAGAATTAATCGAGCGGTTCGATTAGGCATAAGATATATAAGATATGATTCAGCACCACCGCGCTTAAATGCAAGCAATTGATAGATCCTTCGTGATTTTATAGCGGGTCCTGGTGTTACATGCAGCGTCCTCTGCCCCCTTTTTAAAAAGCATTTATCTACATCTTCACATGACATGATGCTAATAATTTTCGCAATTTTATTGCAACTTTCAAATTGAAATCCATGTTGCATCTACATCTATTCCATTGCTGTCACGTGCTTCGTTTTATCTCATCGCCATCGATATAAACGGCTACAATGTAAGCCCGTTACCGTAGAATTTTTCAGCATCCACATGAAATTGAAAGTAAATGACAAACTCATTATCGACTGGTTATGGCAGGTGAAAAACTCTCCAAATGAATCGATTTCAACGAGCCTAAGTAACAGACTTCGATGGCTAGCGATGGTTATGGTGATGCATGTGAATATTACCACCTGCTACGCCCCCTGGAGTCACCTAACTACATTGTGTTTGAAATGATGTGCTAAATACCTCAAGACGCAGGTTTTTGTTTTCAGCTCCACCGTCACTCATGCTTTCGTTATCCCGGGGCTCCGTAAACAACTTAAAATATCACCTCCAGTCAAACAGATTCCTTTTCAACTGTAAAATATCCTGAACCGGTGCCACAAATGTCGATAGCAAGATTGCAAATCGCTGCTGCGTACTGGCTAAATTCCTTTTAGGCTTGGTCGCCCACTGGGGGCGGATAATTCGACTATAGTGACTTTTCATCTCAATCGTTTGGACACAAGACATATCTGTCACCTTCAATGCGGTGGCTTTTTAGATTGACTAATACTCGCATAAGGGGATTACCTATTGACGATAATCCAGTTGAGTGGGCTTCCAAGTTGCGTTCGTAAAATGTTAGCCCCCAAGTGAATGTAATACACATGAGATACGACTTCAATTGAAGGATATGCAAAGTATCTAATTTATCTTAAACTGGATTTTGTATTCTCTTGCCCTAGGGTATCTGCATTTCGAGCAAAGCGATATGCAGATAATGATTAAAAAATCTTATCTATGAAGGCAATCCTTGTATCATGTTTCAGGTCGATCGCGACTACTGTGTGTGGATGTGGTGTGCCAATAAATTAAGTTAATAGCCCTTAATAGGGACCGCTCTGCGGATATGCAATGTCGATAAATTTCAGCGAGTAATTCTGCCTTTCGGCACTGATGTTATATGCTTGGCAATGATTTGACTTTTATGGTAAAATGGGTAGAGGCTGCAAGGCTTTTGAAAAATCGACAGAGCCTTACAAATTTAAACCTCAACGAAAGGTGTCAAAAATCATGTTCGAGTAGCAATAGCCCGCAGGTGTACAAGCAACCTTTGTGGCAAGTGGGTACATAATTTGTCACTTATATTGTTAATTTGGTCGGGTCGAAGTGAGTATGAGGCAAAGTGGTCAATTAACGGAGTGGATACGGATTGTATGTACAAAATGTTGGCTTGTAGCAACCTGTTTTTTTTTTCTTTGCACTTGTTCATCGAATGTGTTTTTTTTTTCAAAAACAGTGAGTAGTTTGCTATCAAAGCAAACCCAAAAAATGAACACTTTGGTGCGGTTTGTGGGCATTTCTTTAAAAATGCGGAAGAAGTGAGTGTTACCGATAATGAAGGTCGCTACAGTGATCAATGAATTGTTGTTGCCGAAAATTTAAGATATTGGTGTAGCTGACTTGTGGTTTCAACAGGACGGCACTACATCCCATACAGCTAACAAATGAATTGCTTTATTGAAAGGATCGTTCGATGAAAAGAAATGGTCCTGTCAATTGACCATCAAGATCTGTGATTTGACACCATCAAATTTGTTTCTATGGGGATATGTGAGATGTCTTGTTTACTTCGATAAACCAGAGATGATTTAAGCTTTGGAAAATTGTGAAATTTTACCTCCATAGCTGCTTAAAGGGGTCATTGGGAAATTACATTTCATTTCGATAGGATGACAAACATTACTTCACAAAAATAAATCTTGATCATTGAAAAATAAAAAAAAAATTTTTGCGAAGACTTTAATTAAAAATTAAAATAATTTTAAATAATCTTGCTTTAAGATTCATAAGCGTTGTTTGTTAAATTTATAAAAAAAAAACAAACAAAAGAAACCCAAATTTTCAATTAGGCTTTTCAATTATACAAGGTTGCGCAAAAATAACCTTCCGATGTTTTTTGGCTGTAATTTAAAAAAAAAAGAAGAAAAACTTTGATTCTTCTTGTGGATTATTTTTATATGGTCTCTTAGTTAGGTCTCAAGTCGAGAATATGATGTCATGTAAATGGCCGCCGCCACAGTTGATTGTCATTTGAGCCCTTTTTATGGCATTTTCCATCACTTTGGCCAAAACTTCCGGCGATAGGTCCTCACATTCTTGACGGATATTGTCTTTAAGAGCTGCAAGAGTCTGAGGCTTGTTGACATAAACCCGCGACTTCAAAAAGCCCCACAAAAAGAAGTCTGGAGCGGTCAAATCAGGCGACCTTGCTGGCCAGTGCAAGTCGCCAAAACGGGAGATTATGCGCCCGGGAAATGCATCCTTCAGCATATCGGTTGTGGCACGTGCAGTGTGTGCAGTAGCACCGCCCTGTTGAAACCACATGTTTTCCAACCCCAATTCATCATGTTGCGGCAAAAAGAACTCGTTGATCATTGCTCTGTAGCGCTCACCATTCACAGTAACCGTTTGGCCCGCGACGTCTTCGAAGAAAAAAGGTACGATGGCTCCTCCAGCGAAAACAGTACACCATACAGTGACTTTGAGCGGGTGTAATGGCTCTTCGTGGGTTACACGCAGATTTTCAGTGCCCCAGAAGCGTAAATTTTGCTTATTTACGTACCCGCTAAGATGGAAATGGGCTTCATCACTCATGATTATTTTTGATGAAAAATCATCTTCCTCTTGGTGGTGATTAAGGATGGCTTGAGCGTATGTTAGATGCGATTGGCGGTCAGCAGCTAACAGCTGATGCACCATCTGGACTTTATACGGAAACATCTTCAAATCCTGTACCAAAATTCGCTCTAAAGACCGTCGACTGATACGCATTTGCGTGGCACGTCGTCTGGTCGATGTCGAAGGCGCTTCCATGACATCTTCGGCTACAGCAGCAATATTCTCTGCAGAACGGCTACTCCGGGGTCTGCCACGCCTGGCAGCATCTCGTGTTGTGCCAGTCTTTTCGAGGCGAGCGGCTAAACGTCGCAGTGTTTCACCAGTAGGCGTTGGACGGCTATGAAATCTGCGACGAAATTCACGTTGTGCCAAAGTCACCGACCGATTATTGCTTAAATAAATAGTCACCAGTATTCCGCGTTCTGGAGCAGTGTAGCGTAACATTTTTTATTAACGTGTATTTCGCATGTGTTTACTACACAAATGCCAAAACAGAACTGACATTAGGGGCCAATCGCAAAATTTATAGCATTTTCTGATAGGAGGATAACTTTTGCGCCACCTTGTAGATATAGCTGGACTTGTTTTAAGTTAAATATTTGACCAAATTAGAGTTATTGGGAAAAACAATGCTTGTCTTAAGTTTCTTCATCCTTAAGTGGTTACAGTCTGGAAAGACCTTGGACCGCAACTAACACGTATCTCAAATTAGCCCGGTCCTTAGCTAACTGCATTAAAATGAGCACTTCATGTTGGCTGAGGTCGGTTTTTTTAAGTTTTTTTTTAAAGGTCTAGTCGATAGTTCTTGATTGAATCTTCGTCTCCAAAGATCGTCATCACTAACGAGGCATAAGAATTTTCCGCTCACAAGGACCAAGGAGTTCTTCATCCGCTTTTAATATGGTCAATGCTTCGACACTGTAGAGCAAGACTTGGATATTCGGGGTCTCGTTTAGGATCCTCTATAGAATCAATCTGCCCAAGTCCGAGTGATTGCTTTGGGACTAAACGGCTTTCGCAGCGGTTGGCAAGAGTAGATTTTTACGTTTTTCTGACGAGATTATTTTTCTGACACTATGTGCGTGCGCAGCACTTTTAGAACATAAAGGTCCGCGTTGTGGTAAGTTGTCATAGTTATTAACGGAGTCCCGAGACAAAGCCCCGTACTGCCTCAATGTTGTATCTGCCAATGGTGACCTTCTGTTCGATTCGTCGACGAAGTGTGTTTTTTCGAGTTGTCAGCATAAACTTGGCCTTACCTACATTTACTGCTAAGCCCATTTTAGCCCCTTCCTTCCTTCCAACGTGGCTATGACATCACGTTGAGTTCGACCAATGAATGTCAATATCGTCGGAATATGAAAGTGGTTGCAGGGATTTACGGAAGATTGTGCATCTGTTAGTGGCTCGGAAGTTTTTTTCATTCTCAAGATTGAGGTTAAAAAAGTCACAGGGCAATGCGTCGACTTCCGATCCGGATAGAGCTGCGAAAATATTCAATCGTCATCCTGACAGATGAGCGAGTTTGGGAGGGCGGTATACCGAAACGTGACATGTATCTGTATAGTTCGTCTCTTTAAATGCTTTTGTATGAAAAGGTGGTGGGTATTCCAGGTTCTGCCGAAGTGTGAATATTTGATCAGTTGTGGACTTTGCTGGCCTATTAGGGTCGATCAGGTTGTTGGTAAACGGCTTCAGGCTTTCACAAATTACGTCAGATAGGATCTTGTAGGCGTTGTTGAGGAGGCTTATGCCTCTGTGTTTCTCACAGCTAAGAGGGTCTCCTTTTTTGTGGATCGCGCAAACGATGCTGAGCTTCAACCTTCAGGCAAACATTCTTTCGACCAACTTTTACTAATGAGTTGGTGTGTGTTGCTTACAAAACCATCTCCACCGGCAAGAAGGCTGTTATTTCCGGCAGGCTTGTTGACCTTAGATTATACTAGATATAGCTGTCGTCGCCAAAATTAAATGGTTAGTTCTGCCTGACAGCGGAAGCTTGTTCGTCTTGTGTTGGCTATCATATTCTCTGGATTTCAGTAATGTCTGCTTTGTAACAGCTTAGGACTTCCGTTAATTGTTCAGTTGAAACTTTTCTGTTTGATGTTTTCGTATTGTTATGAACAATAGAGTCGTAAGTGTGTCTTCGTCATGCATTGGGTAGCTGATGTACAGATATACGAAGACCCACTGTCACCGAGAAAATATAGCGCCTCTCCTTCTCAAGATGATTTTGATAATCCGCAAAAGCTTCGAAATCGCAATCAATTGCAACCCCATATACCGGTTCTGAAAGACAGTCTTCCAGTTGATTAATTTATTAATCTGACTTCCCTCGGCTAAGATTTGAGTCAACTATTTCAAGTTGTGAAATATGATAGAAACTGATAGAGAATGGCTGTGCGAAAGGACAATTGAAAGCTGACCAAAACACCTACGCAGCCTTCGTAGACATAGAAGTAGGCTTCAGCAACGTAAAAACGCAAGCAATCGAGGTAGTACTTAGTAAAGCAGGAATAGATAAGGTCATCAGTGACTGGATCATAAGTATGTTCAAAAAACGCACCATATCATCCTCATTGGGAGATTGTACCAAAGGGATAATAACGACGAGAAGTACTTTATAGGGGGGTGTTCTTTCTCCACTTCTCTGGCTACTGTTAGTCAAGGAAGCATTGAGTAGATTAACAACAGCCGCAATAAAAACAGTGGCTTACGCAGACGATGTGGTTCTAATGGAATGAGGGAAATTCGCATCGACTCTAAGTGCAATCATGCAAACAAGCCTTAACATTCTCAATAGATGGTCAGAATCTTTCGGCCTGGGTGTAAATCCAAAGAAAGCTGAACAAGTTCTTTCACTAACAAGAGATCAATCACAGAGTTTGCGGCACCGACTCTGAGAGGTTCCACCCTTTCACTGTCAGTAAGTGCCAAATACCTTTGGGTGATACTCGATAGTAAGCTAAACTGGAACCTTAACATTAACGAAAGGGTAAAGAAAGCTAATATTCTCACCTACGTTGGCATAGTCTGGTGCAATTCCATGAATAAGACGAAACATATGACTCAACTGACAAAGGTTCAAAGAACAGCATGAGTATTCATAACCGGAGCTATGCGCACCAGTACCACAGCAGGTTTGGAAACAATTCTAAATCCCCCCCAATCGACCTTCAGCTGTTTGACACAGCAGCGAAAGCGCAGCATGCCTCAAAAAGCGGGCAACCTATGCACCAAATCATTTGGTCACAGCACAATTTTAAATTTATAAGAATATGAGAATGGGGCATCTGACTACACCATCCCATATTTTGATATTAAATACTCAATCAGAATGCCAAGTATAGACGAATGGTCGTCAAACAATAACGAAATAGCAATCTATACCGATGGATCTAAAATGGAAATAGGAGTGTATGAGTGGGTTAAACACGTCCAATCGATTGTCAAACTCGTGCAGTGTTTTCCAAGCAGGGATCCTAGCCATACTCGAAGCTGGCGAATCGGCTAGAGTATTGGACATATACAAGAGGATATCTCCATTTATGTAGATAGCTAAGCGGATATAAAAGCTCTGGCATCAAATATAATAAAATCACGAGTAGTTGAACTGCCAGTCATAGCTAAAGGCTTTATGTAACCAAAACAAAGTCCAAATCATCTGAATGCCAGGACATAATAACATTCGAGAAAACGAGAAAACGAGAAAGCAGATGAGCTAGTCAGACAAGAATCGTCCAGCGGCATCTCTTTATGCGATAATAGGGTTAAACCCCCACTTGCTTTCAAAAAACAGAAAATAACCAAATTCACGCATAGTGAAACAAAATCTAGGTGGCAAAACATTAGCCTGAATCAAGCAATCTAATAGCTCTGAACAGAGTTTAAATTTCTATAGCGGTGAGAGTGATAACAGGTCACCATCTGCTGGCTAAACACTCCCATAGGAGAAGCATCTTGGCACCGACGTACTCTTCAATACGCCGATATCTTTCTTTCTATTTCTCACATTAGATCCTGACAGCTGAAAAGTCAGAATGTTGTGCACCATCATTATTAGCAGATGCTAGGGCAGCAAGATCATTGACAGGATTTACGACACTACGAAGCAACTTACTAACATAAGTGACACTACAGTCCGGAATGAACTCGGGCCTCAACCAACATGCCTCTCCAATTAGCCCGGTCCTAGGCTAACTTCCTCCAGTAACGCACTTCAAGTTTGTCGGGGTCGGTTTCTACTGGTACGAGATTAATGCAAGGTCGTCCTCTACTGCGTCCGACGAAATCCAAAATTCTGGGAGCTCTGCCTAAATCCATTTTTGGTATCGAATATTTCAGTGAGATCGTTGCCGATCCTGTTGGTGCATCGAGAATTCTCCATCGTCATCCTACACAGATGGACGAGTTTGGATGGTATACGAAAGCTAGTGCTTCTCAAAGAAATTTGAGAATTTACTTATTTCTACTGCAAAAGTACTGGAACAACCAACCTGTGTTAACAATTTACAACCAATATTTTACTGATACCATACTATGTATGGGCTTCTCTACCCACTTTTATTCCATTGTCCACTCAATGACTGATGCCATTCAATTCATGATTACGCTTGATTGCTACCTCCTGTCCTATAGCAATCCAAGCTTGGGCGCAGCTAAACTCAGCTCCATCGAAAGTTTCATGTTCTACGTAAATTATGAAATATCTCAGCGTTTTTGTAGAAATGTATCTGCATGATATGCCCATAGGTGGTCACTGCTTGGTGCTTATGCTCGTTAACATGATTGGCATGTTGGAACTCGTGTAATTTTCTGATTGGCAATCATTTTTTACAGCACCGTAATAATACGATGTTTTTGTATGGATAGCTTGTTAAAGGTAGGTACGTATTCAAGTTCAACGGATTGCTGCAGTTCTTTGCGCACGCAACATATTTGCTTAACGCTTATTGGTATTATAGTAATAGCAATCATGGTAAATCAATTTAAGTAATTTTAAATTATACCTCTTAGTGAGTATGAAGACAAGGAATGGTAGCAGATTATAGCCACTTAACTGAAATATTTAATAAATCTGATTTGTAGCCAAGTTCAGCATTGCCTCTCAGGGATAATGAGAATATCAAACCAACAAAGTTTCACTTTAATGACCTGCAAAACAACGTAAACTCTCCGACATACTTATCACAGAGGGTTCATATAAAAAAAAAATTTGAAAGACTGCAATCACAAGCGGCCGGCAAAACAATCAAAGAATGCGTATCCCTTGATTAATACTATACCAACGGCATCTAATGTTGAAGAACAATGGCAACGAACAACCCGCAACTGATGTGCTAAGTTTCTCGCAGCAAGAAACCATTGGTAAGAAGAAGAGTCCCGACATATACAAGCACCCAAAAACGAGATCTACATGTCTAAGCTGAATTATGGGAGGACGAGAGCTGCCATTGAGCTCGAAACGCAAAAAACGAAGGAAGGACACCGGCTTTTCAGAAAAACAGAGCAAGAAAAGCTCTACATCGAAGATATAGAGAGGTACCATTCAAGGTGCGAATAGAGTCCTGTCAACAAGGGAATATCGTAGTTGATACGATGCTGAGGATATGGATGAACCACTACTGCAGACTATTCAATGGCGATGATAATAATCTCCCGCTATCAGGAAGAACGAACGACAGCAAAAATTACCAACCAACCGACCTAAATGAAGTGAGAGTAGCAATATCTAAACTTAAGCTTAAAATGGCTGCTGACGACCTCAAAAAACCCGTCTAGATTTGTTCGTAAGTTAAATTCATTCTACCCTTGCCAACCGCTGTTTCATTGGGCTAAGAAGGCAATTTTGTAGCATAGCCCTCACTCGAACTACTAAGGAGATCTTATATAAGACCCTGATCATCCCAGTCCTGCTCTACGTTGCTGAAACATGGGCCTTGGTCGATTTGAGAGGAAAATTCTTCGAAAAATCTTCGGTCCCGTTTGCGTTGACGAACTATGGAGACGAAGATTCAACCAAGAACTATACGAGCTGTACAGCGACATGCCCCTGGTCAAAAAACTCCGCATTGGACGTTTAAGATGGCTAGGACATGTAGAACGAATGGACACCAATACTCCGGCTTTGAAAGTCTTCGATTCCCAGCCAGACGTCAGACGCAGTCAGACCGCACAAGTAGAAACCGACCTCAACGTACTTGGAGTGTGCAACTGGAGGCAGTTAGCAGAGTCATGTTGGTTGAGGCCCAGTTACATTCCGGACTGTAGCGCCACTTAAGTAAGTAAGTATCGAACATAAGAATGATTTTTAATTAGAAGTCGAAACAAGTCGAATGGTCTATACAAGTCGAAAGCAGGCAATCCTTTCTGAAGATATCTTCTGCTGCTTCTCGGTCTCGCCAAACACATCTGGCTTCGTATATACAGAAGCGAGTTACCCCAAAATCCAAGCAAAACATCGACATAAAACTGCTTCGACTTTTTACTGACAATTTTCAGCCGTTTCGAATTGTCGAGGAAACTGCATTTCGCCAATTTGTGGTCGCTCTAAATCCATCCTATGAGCTACCCAATCGACATGCAATTTCCAGGACTCTCATTCCTGCATTATATGAGCAGTGTCTAAATGAAACCCGGGATATATTAAAAACTGCTATGAAATTATGTGTTACAACCGATTGCTGGACGTCTGTAAATATGGAAAGTTATATGGCAGTCACGGTCCATTTTCTTACTAAGAATATTGTTTTAGTTTCCCTCCTTTTGGAATGTCCGAACTTGCCAGACCGCCATACAGCAAAAAACCTTGCTCTTGAACTAGAGAGAGTTGTTTCCGAATGGAATGTAAAAGAAAAGCTTTTGATGGTTGTATCCGATAACACGCAGCTAATATCAAATCAGCGGTTCTTAGTGAGCTGAGATGGGATCATTTTGTTTGCTTTGCCCACACTGTAAGGCTCGTTGCAAATGATGGTTTGAAAGTAGAGGAAGTAACCATAATCCTTTCAAAAGTTAAGCATATTATTGGTCACTTTAAAGAAGCTACATTGCCACATCAAGACTTTTGGCCTATCAACGGAATCAAGGCGTCGGAAACCCACTAAAACTACTGCAGGACGTGTCCACCCGTTGGAACTCCACCTTTTATATGCTGGAAAGGTTTATTCAGCTCGAAGAAGCAGTGAAATCAACAATGGCCTTAAGAAATACGGATGCGAGTAGCTACCTCTCAGCAGACGATTGGATAACAGTTCGACAGCTCTTTAAAATTTTAAAACCACTCGAAAAAATTACAAAAAGCATTTCCGGGGAATAATATTTAACGGCTTCTCTTGTTATTCCTCTCGCTAATGGACTCGAAGCAGTGTATACGGGATTTTTGAAGAAACCATTCAAGACCTGCATAAAATCTACCGTTGAGGAAATTCACAAAGCAATATGCTCAAGGTTAAATGGATTGGAAGAAAATAGTATTCTCTCATTAGCAGCATACTTAGATCCAATGATTAAACAAATAGCTTTTCGAGAGAAGAAAAATGCTGAAAATACAAAGAAAAGATTAATATCTCTTGTGGCTGAAAAGTTTCCAGAACAAGAAAATAAGTGTATTCAATTGGATCCAATGACGTCTAATTCAACATCGAATACCGAATATAATATTGATGATGATGACATTTGGGCTGAATTCGACAGAGAAGCTGCTCTATATCAACCAGTTGGAAATTTAAATAGCAAGGCAACTGCAGAAGTTCAGATCTTTGTTGATTATGACAGGCTAAAGAGAACAGAAGATCCTCTTAAGTGGTGGAGGGAAAATAAATATATGTTCCCAAATCTTGCTTTAGTGGCTCAAGAAAGGGTTAGTGCTATCGCCACATCAGTTCCTTGTGAAAGGGTCTTTTCAAAGGCGGGTCAAATTGTTTCGGACAGGCGAAGCCGACTAAGTGCAACAAAAACAAAAGAGCTCCTATTTTTGAACTGCAATTTAAATGTACAAAGTGCTCCTAACTAGTCTTATTATAAGATAGTAAAGAAATCTATTTTCCTAGCATGAAGTCATATATTCCTTTTTTTATTACAGATTTTTATTTTTATTTCCTTTCAAACATTTCATGTTTATGTAAGTTTAAATGTTATGTTTATTGTGTTGTTTCTTAAATAAAATATAAGACCATGAATGTTAAGCAAATATTTCTTGAGTTTGCTTTTTACCCGTATTATCACTTGAGATTTTCGTTTTAATTCATAAATACAATTACAAAGCATCAAAACCCAATTTTATCTTACAATGCTTTCATATGTATGCAAAAACCTAATGCGAAATGAATTGAAATTTATTTTTTATTGTTTCGTGCACCAATTCTGTAAGAAATCACAATTCACGATCACAGATTAAAATCACAGTGAATTGAAAATCACAATCACAGTTTTACCTGTGAATTAAAAATCACGCCTAAGCTCATCTCTACTATTTACTACCCACCATGATGCAAGGTTGAGAAAATTGACTTTGAAGAGATGCCTAATTCACTTGTCATAGGATGGGGCTTTAATGTAAAACATAGATTCTGGAGATTTCACAGAAAGAATGCTTTACGATGAAGGCAAAAAGTGCAATACCGACCAACTTACTGTTCAACTGATGTTACTAAAATACCGGATTTAATCGATTTTTGCATTGTAAAAGGTCTACCATGCAATCGAATCAAAGTTAACGAATGCTTTGATATTTTCTCTGGCCATTCTCCGGTCATTCTAAAAAACAGTGAGTCATCCATTGGAAATGAAAAAAAAAGACACCTAGACTAACAAACGGGAAAACCAGCTGGGAAGGCTTCAAAAACGATATTGAAAATAATATTCGTCTAGGTGAATCGCTTAGTTTGTACAGGACCCAACTTTTTCTCACAACCATTCATGTGTTTAAGTAAGTCCTATAAACGAAGTCTAATAGGGCATTCACACCGAACCAAAAACTGAGTTTACGCAAAAACACCTGAAACCTTCATCATAAACCGAGTTTTTCCCATACGTTTTCAGTTCTCAAAAACAAGTAGGTTATGTCGTAACCTTCTCAAAACCACTTCGCAGACGTCATCTCGTTAAAGGTTGTTGGAACGAACACACCTTTTCATAGATTCTACACGTGTTCCACACGTCCCACAAAACAGCTGATGAACTCGCTGTCAAAACAAATGCATTTTTTTTATTTCATTTCAACTTGGCTCTGGTTTGTAAAACTATAATGTGTTGGAAATTAAAAAAAAAGAAAGAAATAACATTTGGTGTGTGGAAGAACAGGAGTACCTGGTGGAGCTAGGGGCATTTGTTTGCGCTTTTTTTTCGTAGCGGCGGGCTTGAGAGTCAAAAACTGTTGTCAAAATCTTTAGATTTGTTTCATTTTGAACTTCAAATGCTAATATTAGTTTGATTATATTAGAATTCATTTTATTATTCAATATTTTCACACACAAATATTGCAGCTAGTATCAAAATCACAATTGACAGCTGATTGAAATGTCAAACGAAACCTGGTCAGCGTTCGGTGTGAAAGCATCTAGTGGTTTACGTAAACTTTTTGCCAAAAACTCAGTTTATGATTCGGTGTGTTAGCACTATAAGCGAAATCGACTTGGAATTCGGTATTTATGTAACAAATTATAAAACGAAGTCTGTGAAATACGATTGAAGAACATTTTCCATATCTTAAGGTGTTTAAACCTTATCCCATAGGGGTATATTAGTCTTGATACATAGTTTGTAACATACAGAAATAATTGAGCTATATATACCTTAAAGTATATGGATTGACTCAAAATTATTGATACGAAGCACTACTTTTTGAGAAAGTATTGTCAATCCCGAGAAATTGGAGTAGATTGATAAAAGGCAGCTCTGCACGCGATAATATCGTCCGCATATCTCAGATGTAAATGCTGAAGAGAATCGGGGAGTTACCTCTCCCTTTTACAAATCATTTTTAATGAAAAAATCTGTGGTAGAAGTTACGTTGCCGCTTTTGACAATAAACGATACACTCGAAAACATGTCATGAAGCATTATATAGTTAGAAGTGGTTTACTTATGCCAAGTGTGGTCAGCTTCAGATAGAGACCATCTAATCATACGGTGTCGAAACCCGTCTCAAAATCAACCAGAAATGCACTCGTGCACTGTTCTTTGGCTTTGTTCCATTGTATATCAGAGCATAGCTTGGAGGCGGCATGACTACAATCATGTCCCGCCTTGAAACCAAACTGGTTCTCTGGTATTATAATATTGAACTCAGATCACTTGGACAGAGCTTTATTGAGAATCTTTTCAAAAACCTTACTGATGTCCTCAGATCACTTGGACAGAGCTTGATTGAGAATCATTTCAAAAACCTTGCTGATGCTCGGAATAAGACTTATCAGCCGGAAATGCGCCGGATTGGATTTGTCCTTTCCCTAATATGCATTATTCAGAGCATTGTCTTCTATTTCTTTATAGAATCTAAGATGGTCTGGAGTTCCACCTTCGAGATTAACAGGGGACTAAATGAACTTGGTTCGGCGCTTATAGCGTTTACCCAATTTTTGTCATCGAACCGCATGAAACCGCGGTTCTCAGATCACCATTGCGTTATGTCATTCCGGAGGTATAAATGATGGAGCATGGCATTGTTTTCCAAGACGCGGTTCGGGTGAATGCTTTCATTCAACTTATACACTTCCTGAGGATTTTTTATAGAAATCGTCGTTGAAGACGGCTCCCCCCGAATCGATTGCTACTGTCAAAAGTATGTTTGTATTGTCAGTTGTTCGTTGGAACTAGTTGGAGGAAGGTCGTTATGTCATTTCCTCCTAATGATCTTATTGATGTTAAAATCAACATACTCGGATGGCTGGAATTCCAAAACAAATTATTGGACAACCGATAGTTTTCCTTGATCAATTAGTTGATGATTTTGATCGACGCCTTCAGTGTAATAATCTCCTGGTGGCGTTTTTTTGTCAGTCGTCTGTAAAAGAGTTTAAATCTTGTCAGCAGTCTAATTTTTTGTCTGTGCAGTACGTCAATGGTCGCGTTTCTGTACGTTGAATGATTTCTTCAATTTGTTGTTAGTATTCGTCGATTTCGTTGTTTGTTAGGTTTCTGTTGTTTGGTGGTGAAATGACCCTCGAGTGTATTTTTCTTGATAAGGCGTTGGTGAAGCGAGGCCAGCGCATCTAACGGTGCACATGCATATACTCCTCCAACGCTACAACCTCGTTCCGAAGCTGTATTACATCGGCGAGTCCACAGTGATTACTGTCGTACTCGATTGTCCGTAAATAGTTTCGCGGGTGTAGACCTACTCTGTTAGTAACTGTCAGTCTTGTATCTCGCAGTAAAAGATCCAGAAAAGCACCGATTGCAGAGCATTTTTCATACATTATTCACTTAGCTTAATGTTTATGCTTTCCTCTCGCCCAAAGAAATGGAGCTGCTAATGATTTACCCCTCGTCAATACATGAATAAAATTGGAATCTTCTCATCGAGAGTGCTCAAAACCATTACATTGCCCTTCCTACTAATAAGGCTAAATTCTGTACACAATGCATGGTATGTCGATACTCCTTTAACGATATTTATATGTGGCTTCTAAAATTCGACCCATTTTCTGTCATGTCGTCGGCTAGATGCTGTCTTGTTCAATGTCCATTTTTCAAAATGTTATTCAGATATTTTTTGATTGGTATTGATTTTTTTCTGAAAGCCTTAACAATTTTGTTTATAAAACAAGTCACAGACATTATTTTCCTTTTATGTTGAATTAGTTATAAATTAAAATCGACAAGGAAGTCATTTTGGATATTGAACAAAGTTATATGGAGTTACAAAAAGTTGGTGAAATTTTTGGATGTTGAACAAAAAAACTCAATATTGAACAACAAAGAAAAACACACAAACATAGAAGAAACATAATGTTGATTATGTTATATAGAACAAAAATAGTTTTATTGCTTAAAGCTGATAGTAACGAATTTTGAAAGAAACAAGAAAACATATAAATGTTGCAATGTTTTTTTGGAGAGAATCAAAATCATGTGGGTTTAAGTAAAAAGACTTTTTTGTTTCTCAATTCAAATCTTTATTTTATAAAAAAGTTAATAAAAAATACATTCTGTTTTAGAAACCAAAAACAAAACAGTAATTCTTTTTTAGCCTAAGTTCTTATTTTATACGTTTTGAAGGTCATACACAATAACTGCCGTATCTTCACGATTATTCTTTCGATCGATATCGCGCTCAACCTTCGCTTTATTATGATAGCTCCGATGTGTATTGTAATCTCGTGTTTCAGTAGCATTTGGAT
Organism: Rhingia rostrata; assembly: GCA_949824845.1. Lineage (NCBI taxonomy): Eukaryota > Metazoa > Arthropoda > Insecta > Diptera > Syrphidae > Rhingia > Rhingia rostrata. The sequence continues at coordinate 63,585,180 of OX463758.1, read as the reverse complement.
TTTTCGTAGCCTTAAACTTAGCACATTTATCGCAAATGTCTTTTTTAGGCTTGAAAAAAGACAAGTTGAATGACTCATTAAAAACTTTTCGGTAAATAAAATAGCCGACAGGCTTTTTAACTTTCTCAACATACATTTTGTGCATTTTCGTCAATGAAAGTCCAGTTTCGAGATATTGTTTTTTTGTGTTTGTTCGGCATTAGTTTTTACTATTTTCAAATCTTCTTCTGGTGTAACTTTTTTAATAAATTTTCCATGTTTAGGAGCGGAATGAGTACCTGTTTTATTATATTTTGTCGAAAAAAAGTAGTATATCCGTTGTTGCGAAATATCGAGAGTCGACAAAAAGAATTTTTTACAGACATCAAACAAATGGTTTTCTTTTTCAAAGAAATACTTAAACGTAAAATTCTTTCTCGATTCAGTTTTGTCTGTTCTTTTTCGTTTTGGGTGCAGCCTTTTTACAAATTAAGAATAAAACTGCCCTTTTTCGGTGTCGTTCAATATCCAAAAGGAATTAAATATTTCTTCGCGATCTTCATCCAAAAATTTTGTAAAACAATCATGACTGCAAGTAATAGTACAACTGGACGAAACTTGAATTTTAGGTTTTCTACACTTGTGACCTTTTGCATTATGATATTCCTTTCCACTCTGGCGCAATTTCTTTTTTACGTTTCTTTTCCATAACGAGGGAGTTGTAACTTTTTTCTTACCCGATCCACGGAAAGTTTCTTCGGTGTTTTTTCAAAACCTCAACCGGCAATTCAGGTTCAGGTGAAGATAAACATTCGATTCCCTCCATTACACACTGCAAAATAATAATAAATAAAATTCAATCACTGTAAAATAAAAACAAATCAAATATTAACATATAGTCCGTACCAAAACAGTTGGCCAACGGTCGATTGCGCAGAGAGAGGATTTAAGAGAACAAAAATGACGCGAAAGAGATTTAATCACTAAGCGTTTTTGCCTGTAATTTACAATGCGTAGCCCAACTTTACAGTGCTTAGAACTAAAATGCTGTTGAATATCTAAATAAACTTAATTTTTTATTATAAGGTCGACTTTTATACATTTCTACCTAGAAGTCCGATTGTATTTGAAAGGGTTCCCAAGTTCTTCGAATTCAATTTAATATACATTAATATTAACTATTTCATATATAATCAATAAATATTTTTATCTTAGTACTAAAACGTGTGTGTTTTTACTTCTTAATTCAAACCAAACCGAACCACCCATTTAGTATACTGGTGTTTTGTTTTGCTGCTCGCTGTAAATCTGTTTTATATTTGCAATTCATCGTCAATTTTATCTCGCTATAATTTACACTTTTAATCAAGGTTACAAATTTAAAAGTGGTGGGTTGTTCAATAAGTTTTAAAAACTGCATTTCTTAAAAAAAATTATTGAAGAATCAAGAACGTTCACCATTTTGTCTTTAACGAACCGTTTAATACCCCATCCTCTTTTTTGTGACAGAAAATCGTGCCTATTGTTATTGGGTATAAAATCGTTTACGTTTCCAAAAAATTCCCAAATTGTAATTTTTTTATTAAATTTACCTACCTCTCCCAAATTCAATGATATAAACAAAAAAAATTTGGTGTGACACTGCAATTTACTTTACTTTGCGTGCCAATATCAGTACATTCATGATCAATATGCACGACACAATTAATAATGATCAACGAAAGCATAATGAGCAAATAGGGTTTAAATCTAAAACCGTACACCTTCATACAGACACAGTCACACAATCAATTCATGTGCAATGTTTTGCTTAATCTATCCGACCGTGATCACATCATACTCCTACAAAGAACCGACAAGACAAAAAACGAAACAATATATTTTCCTCCAAGTAAAGTTGACAAATAATGGTCTATATTTTTCCTCCGCTCCTAATTTCAGTATAAAAGAAGGAAAATGAATAAACCACCCTCAGTGAGATCGCGACAGCGATCTTGAACACAAGGCAGGGTATACGTCGTTTTTTATTATGGCTCCGCCCATTTTCGTCTCTTTATGCTTGTTTTTGCAATTTTAAGAGATTGTAAAACACATTTTAAGAGACCTGCGCAGTAGAATGGCCAACTGTTTTGGTACGCGGTATAGAAGCCAAAAACTTACGTGTCTTTAGAATCGATCTTTATCACAATGCACAGTATATACTGACGTGCTTAACCACCGAAAGATCAGTAATGAATGAGAATATACGGAAATCAAATGCAACAACGGTGGTCTCGTTTGATATTGAACAAAAGAGAATGAAAGCATACGGTTGGATATTGAACAAAAAGTAAAATTAATTGGATATTGAACAAAATAGAAATGAAGAAAGTACATACGCATATTGAACAAAACATCCAAAATTGTGGATATTGGACAAAATAGAAATTATGAAACAGTATTTTTAAAAATATACTAAAAATTGTTCGATATAATACAAAAAAGATGAAAAGTGGTTCATTGAACAAAATAGACATGACAAATCGTTAAAAAAGTGTCCTATTGAACAAAACAGTTCTCTGTAACTTGAAAACTAAAAGAAAGAGCGTCCAAAAATTATGAAGACTGCGTACTTAACTCAATTTCGTAAAAAATGGCCTTTTGAACAAGATAGCATCCAGCCGACGATGTGGTAGTTATTTCAGAAAATATGATGCTGACAGCACTGATTCGTACAAACACATGTTCGAATATTAATTATCCGTCTGGAATGAAATATAAAACGGATAATTCTATGTTTAAGTGGATAAAGTAAATACACCAACCAATTTCTGACCAAAAATTTCCCACTAGATGGCAGCGTAACTTGCAATGTTTGAGAGCCATAACGCAAATTCAAACATCGAATTCAACGGAAATATTTGTTACGAAAGAAAAAGGTCATTGCGCTGTATTTTCATTCAATACAAATGTTTGAGGTTTTATATGAGTGGTCAATCGTTTGAATCCGATAAGTGGTTTTCTCAAAATGCATGTTGCGAGTTTGCTAAACATCGTTTCTGATGCCTATGCAAAAACCATACAAATACAAAAAGTAAACAAAATATTTGTTAATATTTGTTCTTAACATTTTTATTGCAAAGAATTTATACTAGATGTTATCAATTTAGCGGTAAATTGTAAAAGTTAAGTTTGTTGTTATCTCGTAATATGAGTTCTAAGGCAAAGCACACCAATACAGCTCTTTCAAAAACAGTTCAAAAACGCGTTTAGGTTCCTATGAAATCAATACATATACCACTTAATTTCAACCCTCAAGGTGTGAGCTTTCAAAAACAATAAGAGCACATAAAAGACAGTCTTGTCGTGGGTCTTTGAACTTCAATCATTGTTATTTCGAAAAAAATCAAAATGTTTACTGATACGTAATCAGCCTCCAGGGAATTCCGTTCCGCCTTCAGCCCTATTGAGCACATTCTACTCAAAGATTTAGAAATATTCCCCCCTCATCCAGAACAATAGCCGTATACATATGTGCCCCATGCAAACGCACTTTCGATTTCACTATCAGTCGGTCAAGATGACAAAATTAACCCCAGATCACAATATACCTACACACAAGCACTTATAACGATCATGAGCATCACTTATCACATGACATTGTTATAGGAATTGCAAAAAAAATATCTCGCAGACCGAGATTAGTACATACGGACTGGGCTGATATCATAATCTGTGTCCAGCGTAATTAAAACTCATCCGTCCATTCCAAATTAAGTTCAGTTTCACTTCGGAATTTGATCCGCAATGAGGTCTGGGGTAGCAATTGTGGTACTGGCGGTAGCCGCATTTATTGGGGTAAGTACACCAGACAACGGATAGCAATACAATCTAAAGGACTTAATCTCGATCTGAATTCAGGCTAATCAAGCGGCCTACACAAGTGAAATTGAAGCCAGAAAATTCGCAAATCAAGTCAGTGGAAAGCTGTACAACTTCTATGACACCATTTCTGAGAAGGCCTTCGCCTACAATGCCGATGAGGATAGTTTTGAGTCACTTTTATCGGGGGTTGAAACCATTCGGCTGACATCGAAGGCTCTGGTTGAAACAGTAAAGGACGCACAAGAATTTGACTATAAGAATTTCAAAGATGCCGATCTCAGGGAGGTCTTCCGAACCATATCCAAGTCTGCCAAATTGTTGATATTGGAAGAAGAGTACTTCACCACCGTTGGAAGTACACTGAACTCTCTGAAGGAACTAGCCAGTGACAAGGATATTGAACCATATCGCAGGGATGAGGAGACCTTGGCCTACTTCCCCGATGTTCAGAACCTAATCGCAAAGAGTAACGACCCAGCTGAGTTGAAGTACTACTGGGAGAACTGGCGAGAGAAAAACAGCCAGTGGTCAGCAATACACTTCTACACTTTGATTGAGTCCCTAAAAAATGCCGCTAAGTTGACAGGTAGGCTTGCATTCGAATCCAGTTTTGTAAGTGTTATGCTTTGAAAAATTCATGTTTTGAATTTACAGGTGTTCCCGTGTTGGAGCTTTGGTCTGAATATTATGACATGGAGCAGATGCATGACATCATGACTCAAATTCGCCCACTCTACAAACAGTTGCATGCATTCATTCGCACCCAACTCTTCAACAAATACGGTCAATTGGTGATCCGTGAAAACGGCCCTATTCCCGATCACTTGTTCCAGCAAGTACTGGCTCAGGCTTGGACAAACGGCAGTGTCATTGACGAAATGTTCCCACACCGAAATTTGCCACCCTATGATGAAATTCTACAGCAAAACAACTATGACGCCACGAAAATGTTCCGAACAGCCAGTGACTTCTACAAGTCGTTGGGTTTTACCCCAGTTCCTGACCAGTTTTGGAGGGATCGTCTAACGTTGGACTCGGAAGAGGATACTGGTGACTGTAAGGCGAATATTTTCGATTTGACACCAAATGTACGCATGAAGTACTGCCACAAGATGGACTTTAGGAAGTTCCTACAAGCTCATGGTTATATGGGTCGCGTCTACTACGCGTTGGAGAAGAAAAATCTTCCGTTCTACTATTTCAGTTCTTTCGATTTGGAACATCCCGTGGGTGAGGCGGCTATTTTATCCGCTTCCACGCCGAAGCACTTGAAAGCAATTGGATTGATGACAGAGTTTAAGTTTACCGATGAGGTGCTGATGAATCGCCTTTTGAGGATGGTATGTGATGAGGGAGTTGTTGTTGTTTTCACATCTTAAAAGTATTTCTTTGACTTTATTTAGGGTATTCACACTTTGCTGAACATTCCGACATTCTTCGTTCACACAAAGGTGATGCACGATTTGCTTGCCGAGACCGTTGATATTGAAGGGCTAAATAAGCACTACTGGAAGTTAATGGAGGAGTTCGCTGGAGTAGAACCGGCTACGGACCGTCCAGATAACTTTTTTGATTTTCCATTTAAGTTTTACATTGATCTGGATGAAAACACACAGGCGAGGTAAGTTTTGAACTCTTAATACTTGTTTGGTATAGTAATACCGCAATGTGAGGAAACTTTTTTTTTTCAAACTCACCCTGAGAGAAGGACTTAAATGTTGTTTGATCAAAGGCGAGTTTTGTTTAAGTTTTGTAGTTAAAAGATCTCGAAAAGCAAAAACGTATTCGGTCAAATTTTAAAATTTTGTTAAAATGCCCATTCTTTGCTCTGGAATTTCAAAGTTTGTCGCTGCGACAAGAACCTATCGCGAGGACAGCGGGCTCTCGACTTTGATTGGCTCTTCTGAAAAATTAATTTATTGGTGCACTTACTTCTAGATACGATTGTGGCAGATGTCATATATTTGCAAACGCAGCAACATGACTTGCTAAGGCCCTTATTCTATTTCTCGTTAAAAAAAACTCTTTTTATGGTTTAAGGTATGGGGCTGGTTTATAAGGTATGCTTTATCTAAAGTACGTACGGACTGCCTCTTGGGTGCTTCCCATATCAATATTTAAATCTTTTTATTTCGGGCCAATTGATATCCTTAATTTTATATCTTTAATGTTTGAATTCCGGACGTGGAGGTGGCCATGTAGTTGTTGCAGAGTGAGAGATCGCTGGTTAAATTCGTTAACAACAACTTCACATTTTTTATCACTCAATAATTACTTAGGAATGTCCAAAAAATATCTACACTTGCTATTCGGAATCTAAGCTGACCTGTATGTTCCTTTCATTGAGGCAAACAAAGCTTGGTCTTAAGCGAAATAGTCTTCGAGCAGCAAGGGTAGTGCTCTGTGGTTAATGCGTTGCTAAAAGCGAGGGATCCCTAGTTTAAATCCTTATATTAATAACACTTTTAGTTTTTAAACTGCCATGGGAAGCTTCTCAAATTGGAAGTAAGGAATTGGCTTTTAATAACAGGTCATTTCATTTGTGGGAAAATTGTAACTTTACACTACCAAGTAACTGGAGAACTGAGTTCTTCAGTGCCGAAGAGTAGGACTAGAATAATTAGGGTCTTGTATAGGATCTCTTAAGTATATATTTCGAGTGAGGTTGGCAAGAGTAATTTTTCATTTTCAGGGACTTAGTGTAAGAGACACTTTAACACTCTTGATAATATTACAATTATTTTGTTTTAAACTCAGATTGGGTAATATTATCTACCGACATCGGTAGTTTTTAGCACTTTTTTAGCTTGGTTTGAATACGTTTCTTCAGCATGATAACACACATTAATCTTATTATCATCTTTTGCAGAAAGTTTGTTTCCGAAATCTTGGGATATCAGTTCTATCGAAAACTCTGCCAAATTAGTGGACAATATCCCGGAACACCTTTACATGATTGCGACTTTTACGGTAGCACTGCTGCAGGTTCATCACTTAAGTAAGTAGTTACGCAATTTATTTAAACACGCATAATTGCAAATATATATGTAAAAAAAAAATTAATTAGAAAAATGATGGAACTGGGATCATCGAAACCATGGAGTGAGGTTTTGGGCCAACTTCTACCGGGAGATGCGAAACTTAATGCTGACGGTTTATTGGAATATTATCAACCAATGAAAACATGGTTAGAGAATCAAAACAAGGAGTCAAAGGCAAAGATCGGATGGAATCCATCCAGGAGAAGTAAGATTTAAAATAAAACATGACTGTGTTTTTTTTTCTTAATATTTAATTTTTGTCATTACAGAGGTGGCCTAAGCGGTTTGTTACAGAACAATTAAAAGATTTTGTTATTGTTAAAACCAAATATATTTTTGTAATTAATTTTTCTGGTCATTTTTTATTTTTTATATGAAATAACTTTTCCTTTTAATGGTCCACTGAATTATTTAACCTATTAAAATTAAAGATAGTAATTAATTTTATAGAATAGAATGGAATAGAATTTTCGAAGGACGCACGTAAGTATGAAAATAGAATTTTCGCACTAAGGCCAACTATGCAAAAGACCACCGAACTTTAATTCAAGACACATGAACTTTTCATCAAACTTTGGGGAAACTCCGTAGATAGCATCAGCTGCCTAGAGGTCTATAAAGTGATGGCAGAATTCGGGTGACCATTCAAATTTTTACAGCTGTGTTGCCTTACAAAGGGGGACATGCGATGCAATTTGAGTTTGGCAACAGCTCACCTAAACTTTTCAAAACACGAAGATATCTATCTAGTATCTATATACATATATATATAAATGAGCCTTAAAGAGTTTCTAACGTTAACTAGACCTGTTCAGCTTTATAATAAGTGGTCGAACATCAAAATCGGTCCAAGCATTAGCTGGGAATTCGATTCGCAAGTCATGGTAGACGTCCGAACCAATATAAAAAATTATAAAATTCAACCAGAAAATTATTTTTTTTAAAAAACGCCTTTATAAAAAAAGTTTTATATGCAGTCTTATTTGTTGTAAAATTGATATACACAAAAATGTTGCTTTAAAGTTGTAAGCCCGTTTTAGTCAGTTTTATGGGACAAATACGGAAAGATGTATGATTTTGGATAGCTCAGATTAACAAAATGACGCCTTTTTCTGACTGTGTGTAGTTTTGTTTTAAAAACGCATTTCTAACGTTAACTAGACCTGCTCAGCTTTATAATAAGTGGTCGAACATCAAAATCGGTCCAAGCATTAGCTGGAAATTCGATTCGCAAGTCATGGTAGAATTCCGAACCAATATAAAAAATTCTAAAATTCAACCCGAAAAATATTTTTTTTTTTTTCAAAACGCCTTTATAAAAAAAGTTTTATATGCAGTCTTATTTGCTGTAAAATTGATATATACAAAAATTTTGCTTTAAAGTTGTAAACCCGTTTTAGTCAGTTTTATGGGACAAATACGGAAAGATGTATGATTTTGGATAGCTCAGATTAACAAAATGACGCTTGTTTCTGACTGTGTGTAGTTTTGTTGTAAAAACCCATTTCTAACGTTAACTAGACCTGATCAGCTTTATAATAAGTGGTCGAACATCAAAATCGGTCCAAGCATTAGCTGGGAATTCGATTCGCAAGTCATGGTAGACGTCCGAACCAATATAAAAAATTCTAAAATTCAACCCGAAAAATATTTTTTTTTAAAACGCCTTTATAAAAAAAGTTTTATATGCAGTCTTATTTGTTGTAAAATTGATATACACAAAAATTTTGCTTTAAAGTTGTAAACCCGTTTTAGTCAGTTTTATGGCACAAATACGGAAAGATGTATGATTTTGGATAGCTCAGATTAACAAAATGACGCTTGTTTCTGACTGTGTGTAGTTTTGTTGTAAAAACGCATTTCTAACGTTAACTAGACCTGTTCAGCTTTATAATAAGTGGTCGAACATCAAAATCGGTCAAAGCATTAGCTGGGAATTCGATTCGCAAGTCCTGGTAGACGTCCGAACCAATATAAAAAATTCTAAAATTCAACCCGAAAAATATTTTTTTTTAAAAACGCCTTTATAAAAAAGTTGTTGTAAAATTGATATATAAAAAAAATTTGCTTTAAAGTTGTAAGCCCGTTTTAGTCAGTTTTATGGGACAAATACGGAAAGATGTATGATTTTGGATAGCTCAGATTAACAAAATGACGCTTATTTCTGGCTGTGGGTAGTTTTGTTGTAAAAACGCATTTCTAACGTTAACTAGACCTCCTCAGCTTTATAATAAGTGGTCGAACATCGAAATCGGTCCAAGCATTAGCTAGGAATTCGATTCGCAAGTCATGGTAGACGTCCGAACCAATATAAAAAATTCTAAAATTTACCCCGAAAAATATTTTTTTTAAATACGCCTTTATAAAAAAAGTTTTATATGCAGTCTTATTTGTTGTAAAATTGATATTTAATTGATTCACGCCTAAACGCAAATACCGATTTTAACCGAACTTTCACATCTTTTTTTAAGTTTGGTTTAAATCGAAAAAGGTAAGCGTATGTATGTGTTATGCGAGTGCTTCCACTTTTCAAAAAAGCGTAATATTGTGGTTAAACCGAATTTTGAGAAAGTGTCTGAGCAGGATATTTAGACATTCTGAATATGTTTATTCCGTATAATTCACGTAATTTTCAACCCATTTATTGGTTTTTACTTACTCACAGAAATAATGATAAGGACATAAGCCATTCGCACACTGCCATGCCAACTTAAAAAAAACGTTGTTTTTAGTTAGAACAAAATCAAAAAGTGTCTGAGCAAAATATATAGGCATTCTGAATATCTACATTTCTTTAACACAAATTTTTTGACAGCGATTTTCATAGAAAACAGTTTTTTTTTACATTTGAAGTAAATTCGAAAAAAACTTTTGATGAATACTATGAACATTTTCCATAGATCATTTTAACCCATGCCCATTTTTTGGGGGGGATTTCCCTAAACAAAACGACCGCATTATGACCGCATCTATTGAAAAGTATAAAAACTCTGTGGATTTAATGAAAAGCATAAAAATTCTGTCTATAAAGTCGAATTACTTTTAATCGTTTTTATGAAAAGTCACATTTATCTCTTAAAATTATAAGAATTCTGTTCGTTGTTGTACCCTATCTCATAACATAGATAAATAATTTCGCTGGATATACCTTAAACGTACTTTTCGTTGCTCCAGCAGAACAAGTTAATTTTTTCTAAACCGCCCAATTTTCATAAAAACGCTGTTTTTGCCAAACGGTTAAGAATTTTTAAAAAGTATTTGAATAACATTTTTTGCAACGCCCACTTTTTGTAAAGTTTTCATTAAAAATAACAATTTTATTTCTAATTTAAAGAAATTAGAAATAAAAACTTTCTACGCAAAAGCATTGGTAGAACTAATATCAGCATTTCATAGATCATTTTAACCAATGCCCAATTTTTAAGGGGCGTTTTTTTTTTATAGAAACGTGTTGTGCACCTTACCCCATAACATATGTCAAACAATAAAAAAATTGTATAAACTCTCTGAGCAGTACCTAAGCACCATCTTCGTTAAAAGTTTAGCCACGCCCACTTTTTGGATGTTTAATATGAGAATGGAACGATTTAACGATTCACACAGTAAAATGCTGCCTTCTTATATGATTTTTTTTTATTTAGCAACCAACATTTTTACTAGAAACAATTTATGTGGCCAAACAACGTTTGCCGGGCCAGCTACTAGAATATGCAAAGTTTCATCAAAAATAAGAACCGTTTTCCAGAATATTTCGGTTATGTAAAGTTTTATACCGTTAATAACATGGCTAAAAAAATACGAACTTTGAAGAAAATTGGTAAAGCCGTTTAGGCTGGAGAGGCCATTACGGACAGACAGACCAAAGGACGTTAATTCAAAACCCACGTAATGTTAGAATAAATTAAAATAAAAATAAATTAAAAAATTAAAATAAAATTAATTTTTTTCGCGAAAACAACGCCTTTCTGTTTGTAAGAGAAAATTAAAAATCCCTTTTTTGGACAAACAACAGCATACAAATTTAAGTGGCACTAATGAATCCTGAATGAACCTGAGCCTTAACCATGATGTCTTTTCAATTAGCCTGTTCCCTAACGAACTGTTGCCAGGTGCGTATTCAAGTAGATACGTGTCTGATACTTCAGGAGATGTCTTTCGAAGTTTCTCTACTGCTTCCTATGTCTGCCATCTCTGACTTCAAATGCAGAGTCTATGTCGCTGAACAGCTCGTCAAGTCTTGGTTGAATCTTCGTCACCATATACCGAATATACATATACGGGACCGAACATTTCCCGAAGAATTTTTTGTGCAAAACTACATAAGATTTCTTGATCCTCTTTCGATAAGCTCCATTGCTTGATTTCGTAGAGCAGGACTAGGACAGTTACTATAATGCGCTCTTACACCGAAAAGCAGCGGTTGGCAATAGCAATTCTTCTTTTGATTTGTAACGAAAGCCCTTCCGACTCACCATAAAACAGGAGGTCCCAACACCGTCAAGAAGTACACACGCACACATGAATAGTTGTGAGATAAAAATTAGCTCTAGGTACTTACTACCATCCGCCAACAATTTGTATTTTTGAAAACCCTATAGAGTACTTCGCAGACTAAAAAAAAATCTTAAAGAGTCTAAAAAATCAGCAAAATAAATTACCCAAGATTGAAGCGAGTAATCATAGATTCCACACACAAAGTACTTTTATTCGAATCTATGAAAAGGACTGTGCTTTTTCAATAAAACTAGAGCGTCATATTTTGCAATTGTATCAACAATTTATTATTATAAAACCACTGAAATACAAGAAAGAAAGAAAGAAATGTTAATATTTTTTTTTTTTTCAAAACATCACCTTTACCTTTTGTAGAAGCAGTCCACCCAATCTTTGTTCCCGAAACACGATTCTGCTCCCTAAGCCATTCATACAAGGGTTTATAGTATTCCAATAATGAGCTAGCACTCAATGCTGGAATGCCAACAGCTGCGCTGACAGTTTCTCGCCATGACTTCTTTGAACCCATATGCATCATTTTTCTAAAAAAAAAAAAGTAGAACTTATGTCGTTTTATAATTATTACTAGGTGTGTTAAGATTACTTCATAACAGCTCCAACGTCCTTATTTCCGTAAAAGTCACAAGCGTGCAATGGCTTATTGGGATCACCGGGAACGTATTCTCCACTCAATAAGCAGAACGATTCGTACATCTGATAGCCCATAATCTCAGAGACGAATTTTCTTTAAAAACACAAACAGAAAAAAATAAAAAAAATAATTTTAGTTATATAATTTAAAGTGTAAAAAAAATGATAACTGAATTATATAAGCCAACCTAATTGTTGATCTGATTTATTCAACTTTTTATTTTTTTTTTTTTTTGAAAATTAACAGAAATCGAAAAAATTGTAACAACATTAAAACTTTCAAAAATGTTTAAGAACGTTAACAGTTATTGAGTTTTATTGTAAACTTTATTTTAGCAAAATACGCAGTACATTTTAGAAGCCCACATGCCTTAATAAAAAGTTTTTTTTTAGATAGTTTTTATTAGATAGCTATAGGCAATTATTTCAAGTTCCGCTATTTTTGGCTATAGTTTGGCCAAAATACACAATAATATGCATTTTGGTTATTTGTGTTCAAAATATATTCATATAAATAATTTTGAAGTGCAATTATAAGAATTTTTATTGCGAAAGTTTTGTTGGAACTTATATAACGGGTGATCCAAGTAGAGATACTTTTTTCAATAGGCTTTTTTGACAGATCACGTGTGAGTCGTGTCATGCTGTCATGTTATTTTTGTTTAGTATTGTTTGGCATTTCATAACGGAAAGACTTACGCGTGAACAACGTTTACAAATTGTTCAACTTTATTATGAAAATTCACGTTTTATGAGGAATGTGTTTCGTGCACTGCGCTCAACTTATGGTCAACATAATCGGCCTACTGAGCGTACTATTCGCAACACCATCACCCATTTTGAGACCCAGAATTCGTTATTGGATAATATTCGACGGAATAGACCACGTCCAGCACGCTGTGAAGAAAATATAGCGGACGTAGCTGAGAGTGTTCACGAAGACCGTAGAGAGTCGATTCGGCGCCGTTCGCAGCAACTCGGACTGACGTATGGAAAGACTTGGCGCATTTTACGTCAAGATCTTAAATTGAAAGCGTACAAAATACAGCTTGTGCAACAACTGAAGCCGCTCGACCTTCCCAAGCGACATCGCTCCGCTCTATGGGCTCTTGAAAAGTTCCAAGAAGATCCGACGTTTTCGAGGCAAATTTTGTTTAGTGATGAGGCCCATTTCTGGCTCAATGGGTATGTAAACAAACAAAATTGCCGCATTTGGGACGAAGAGCAACCTGAAGAGATTGAAGAACTGCCACTTCATCCAGAAAAAACAACGGTTTGGTGTGGTTTGTGGGCCGGTGGAATCATCGGTCCATATTTCTTTAAAAATTATTCCGGTGCGAACGTAACCGTGAATGGCGACCGTTATCGTGCCATGATAACCGACTATTTGATGCCTGAAATTGAAGATCGTGATCTCGGCTACATTTGGTTTCAGCAAGACGGCGCCACTTCCCACACATCGCATCAATCAATGGACTTATTGAGAGAACATTTCGGTGAGCACATAATTTCACGTTTTGGGCCGGTCGATTGGCCACTAAGATCGTGTGATATCACACCGTTAGACTTTTTCCTGTGGGGATATGTAAAGTCAAAAGCTTATGCCGACAAACCCGCTTCGATTCAGGCCTTGGAGGAAAACATCACGCGTGTCATTCGCCAGTTACCAGTCGAAATGCTCGAACGAGTGATCGAAAATTGGACTCAACGGATGGACCATCTGCGACGTAGCAACGGCCAACATTTGATAGACATAATCTTCAAAAAATAAATGCCAAAGAATGTTCTTTCAAATTATAATAAACATTCTCCATTAAATTTGAATTTTCTGTGTTTTTTTCTTTAAAAAAGTAGGGAACCTCGAAATGGATCACCCTTTATAAGAACCAATCAAAATCTAGAGGTCAAATATTTTCACGAAAACAATATCGTTCCTTGTGCAAGAGAAAGTCCTAAGATCCTAGTTAACATCAACTAAGTTGGAGTTTATAAAACACATAAACGTTATTGTCAATGAGTCGAACTCTATTTTGGGATTTTTTAAAAGGTGATCAAAAGAGTTTAACGAATAATCCGTATGTCACCCTTTCGCTAGATAACTGTCTAGTTCGCCCTCGCTTGGAGTTTGGACACCCTTCACTCAAACAGAATTGAGGCAGTCCAACTTAAATTCATAAGATTTGCCTTGAAAGGACTTCCATAGGATGATGCACACAATTTGCGTCCCTATACGTATCGAATTCAACTACAATGGTTGTTGCCTATGTCTCATCGTAGACTTAACAATGATATGCTTTTCTTTCACCAATTATCTTTTAAGCGCTCTTGGTTTTGATACCCGGGGAGGTTCCTATAACCTACGTAGATTAAACATTTTACATATACCTAATCATAAACACAATTATGGTATGCATGAGGCTATTAGTCGCAAGAGTAGAGTTTATAAAAAATGACGATGTAATTGAACCGCATGTTAGTAAAAGTAGTTTAAGAAACACTCTGCGAAATTGTATGCTAGAGACGTAATAAGTGTCTGTAAAATTGTTTTTTGTTTAATTTAGCTTAGTTTTAATTTTCATCGTTTATTGATTTGTTAGTATTATTTAGCTTAATACCTTTTATGTTCTGTTATGTTCTGTTGTGTCCCACTAACAAATGAACTAAATGATGAGCCTGTGGATGCATATTATATGCTGTGGAAAATATCTGCTTGTAGATGCAGCTTGTATTAAGCTCACTACGACACAGATCTGATAGTGTTAAAAAAAAACTTTCCGCCAAATTTCAATTTAACTTCTCGTCAATACACCAAATTCGCTGATTTAGTTATTTGTATACTAATTTGTGCAAATTAATTTCAAATTTTGTTTACCATTTAATTTATCATTTAATTATTAACAATGCTATAAGGTTTTTAACATCTATAATATATAATAATGGGTACCTACCAGCTCATAAAAATAATTTTAACTAACACATTTTATTTTAAATAAATCTACTTATTATTTACTAAACATCATATGAGAAGGCTAGAATCCGCTTTGTGGGTCGTTTACTACCCTATCCCATCCCATCTCTTGAATTGATATCCCCAAAATATGAGCTTTATATGGATGAAATATAGAAAATGGAAATGTTACAACATATTCTTCAGCCAATTTTTCAAAATCTTTTATGGTTCTACAAAAAAAAAAATATGAGAAGGCTACAATCCGCTGTGCGGATTGTTTAAAACGATCACATCCTTAAAACTTTTATCCCCAAAATGTGGGATTTATGTCGATAAATATTGACAATGTCATTGTCACAACATATTGTTCAGACAATTTATCAAAATCTCCTCTGGCTCTACAAAAAACAATGTTTTTCGCTTGGTTATGCTATGGGGTATTGGGGTATAGTCTACAAATGGTTTTTGTAAAAAAACGCCTCCAAAAAGCGGGCGTATGTTAAAATGACACAACCCAAAACGTGGGCGTGGTAAAAAACTGTGTATAGACGAGATATAGATATAAGGATTGTCAAAATATCATGTTTACAAACTTTTCCAAAATTCTTTAATATTTTTCAAAAAAAAAAAAGTTTTTGTTAAAAGTGGGCGTGGCAGTGGGCGGATTTCAAAAAGTTTCACACTTGTTCTGCTTCGTCGGATAGAGATTCTATATACCAAATTTCAAAACTCTAGCTCAATATTTAGGGCCCAAAAATCGGTGATACACAGACGGATGGACAGACGGACGGACGGACGGACGGACGGAAAGACATACATGGCTAAATGAACTCAGCTAGCGATTCTGAGTCGATCCATATACTTTGAGGTATATCTGGTGAAATTATTTCTCTATGTTACAAACTTAATGTCAAAAATAATATATTCCTATGGGATAAACACATTTTTCTTTGCATATTCCTTGGGGTATGAAATACAAATGGTTTTTGTAGGAAAACTCCCCCAAAAAGTCAATATGGGTTAAAAATGATCTATGCACGAATTGTTTAAATTAATATTACCAATTGTTTTGCATTAAAGTTTTTTCGAATATTCTATTCGGACAAACAGTATGACATTTGCCAGGTAATTTCATTGCGGCAGTTAGAACACACCACTACATAAATGTTGCACATACACTCAAAAAATTAGCCCCGTTTAAGAATCAATCATTTCAATACTCGCAAATTTAAGCCCCCGTCAAACATATTTCCCCTATTTTGGATGAAGCTTTTTTAATGGCGTCAAGAAAGCGGGTGAAAGTTGATGAAAACCGGAGAAAATGTGGTGGAATACAAAACTCATGCATATAATATGTTTGAGTTATGTTTTCTGTGATATCAGCTGTTATGCAAATCCTGCAGATTGTCACCTCTTTATCTAGTTCATCTCTGAGCAGGACGGAGCAACGTCACACACGTGCAATACATCAATGCCTCGAGTTTGTGAAATTTTCATTCGCAAATTGATCTCCAAGAGAGATGCATTAAATTGGCCTCAACGCAGTCCTGATTTAATCCCTATGGACTTTTCCTGTAGAGTTATCTTAAGTCTAAATAAACCGAATAGAGCATTTGAAAGAAAATATTCAACACGAAATAGCAGCCATCACTGAGTCTACTAGCCGAATTTTCATAAGAAATCTTCCTGTTCCAATGCTTGGATGCTACGAACGGGAGAGTTTACATTTGGATAAACATTTTATTGACATTGACATTGACATCACAGTACTTCGCACATGAATGCAACGAACTACAGACACATAACAGCACTGGCGACTGAGACCATCGGCTGGGACAGATCAAGACATTTATACAACAGAAACAGACGGATAGATACATAGAAGGAAAGACATATAACGTAAACCTAGGTGGCACAGAGGAGGAGACATCGATTTATATTGTCTCATGTTATCGCACAGGTGGCCTCAGATAAGCTGGCAATTTTCGTAGAAAACAAAATGCTGCCGAAGCTGGGGCTTGAACCCGCAGCGCTTGGCTTAGCAGTCAACTACGCATTCCTCTGAGCCATGGCCACCTGCTAAACATTTTATGAAAGGAATCCAACTAGCTTTTTAACTTTCCCTTACAAAGGGAAAGGTCTTTTTTTCGTAAAAATTTTCAACACCAAGATTTGGATTTATTTCAATATTACGATGATAGGCGAATACACCCACCACTCGTATTAATTGATCTCTTAAATATGAACTTGTTTTGAGAATGATTTGTAAAACGTCTGCCATTGAACAAAAAGTTCAAAATCTAGACCCTGCTTCCTAAAAAGTCTATTACGTCAAGATTTTTCTGGCTTTAAGTATAATGATTTTGCGGCCCAAATAGTTCCTAGGAGTTACTTAGTTCTAGTAGTTGTAATTCAAAAAGTTGCCCTTCAAAAATGATATCAAGCGATAAAATATCTAAACCTTCTTTAAACGCTCACCTCGTCTGATGATTTTGTCCAAGATCCTCAAAGAACTTGTACGAGAAGTCGAGAAACTTCTTCCTCCTTTCTACTGGTGGCTCAACACCAGCATACTCATCCATCAGCTTCCAATAGTATTGGTTAGTTCGCTCCAAGGGAACCCTTCCTTCCAAAACATCAACCATAACCTTGGTATTGACGAAGTGCATCGGTATGTTGAACATAGTATGTACACCCTGTACGTGAAAAGATGAACCAACCGAAGACACAACCAAGTCCATCTTATCTCAAACTTACCATTCGAAACAATCGATTCATCGCTACTTCACTGGTATAGTTGAAGTTGCTTAAAATATTAGCTCTATCCATGTGTATCGGCGTGGAAGCTGAGAGTATCACAGACTCACCCAGTGGATATTCTAGATTATACGATGGGAAGAAATAAAAGGGGATATTCGACTTCTCAATGCCGTAGTGTATGCGCGCTAGATATCCATGAACTTGGAGAAATTTCTTAAAAGATGCAGACCTACACCACTTCATGTAGATCTTTGATGTTTTATCATAGATGTCGGGCTTGCAGTCCTTGGCGGCTGTAAACAGGTTGTCCTTAAAACGGTTTTCCCTCAAGTATCTGTAGGAACGAGGTTATATATTATATTGGAACCAATGGGGATGGCAAAATCTTACTCAGGGACAACATCAAAGCCAAGTGAAATGTAAAAGTCCTCAGCACTATCCATGATCTTTGATATATCGAATCCTTGCGTTTTAAGACCTTCTTGTAAGTTAGGTAATCTATTCTTGGGAAATGAGTGGCTTAGCACACTCTGCTTATTCCAGGCCTGTTGAAGAATTTGCTCGATCAGATGATCTGGAATGGGACCGTCTTGATTAACGATGTTTCGTCCGTATTTCATGGACAATTCTCGCCTGATGTAGGCATGGAATTCCTGATAAAAAGGCTTCAATTGTTGCATCACCGACTCCATGTCCTTGAGGAAATCTGCATCTTCATAGGTTCGGAACCAGAACTCGCTCACCGAAACACCTGAATGGGAGAATCCATTTAGGCACCTTCATAACTTAACTCACAACATTTTCTCACCATTTTGGTCAGCAGCCCTCCTGAAGAGCTCAATGACATTAAGGAAGTGATAGTTTCCGTATGACAGCTGCTTTAAGCGCCATTCCTCCCAATAATACTGCAACTCCAAGGGGTTGACACTATTCGAGAATATCTTTCGTACATCGGGCAGATAGGCCATGTTACACTCGCTATGCTTAATGTAGTTACACAAGTCAGAATCCGTTGCAGTTTCCTGCAATGCTGTGAGGGATAGGCTTAAACTTTTGTAGAAATTCTCATCCAGGATGAACAGATCGGCAGATCGGAGCTTCCTTACGGCCTTAATAACCTCAGGATCAGCAAAATAGGTGACATTATATCGCTTTGCTTCTTTGACAATGTCCAGCATGTGGACTGCGATTCTGTTCGTCATACCGTTCTCTACAAGAGCCACTGAGAACAGCTTATCGTCGATGTCAAATGTTTCATCGGAGATTTCATTATACAGTTTGATAAGCCTGTTGCTGGTATCGTACAGGAATTGTTTGGCATCCTTTTCGCTGGTATACACTGCAGTCGATGTCTGAGAAAAATACATTCGATTAGATCAATATTCACTGCACATATACATGTAGCAACACTAACACCGATTGATGTAAATGCCAGAACAGCTAAAAAGATTCTCCAGTCCATGGTGTTAGATAGATTTTAAACTAATGACTGACTATCATCTAGAACCGGCTTTATTTATATTGTGATTCCAGATAGTCGTATTTAGTTCGGTCGCTTTTGATAAGCCAGTGCGGAAATTATTAAGAGGCTATGTGGCTTTACTAAGTTTGCTTCGGAACTTGAATAATATGCTAGGGTCAGTTTGGGGGCGAATGATAAGCTCCAACGGTAAAAGATTGAGTGAAAGAAAGATTGTCCGGGCAGTGGAAAATAGTAAACATTGCCTTATATGTTTGTATAGTTGTATTGGATACGGATGATACAGTGAATTCAATACAGCATGGCAGTGTATAATTGACTCTAATATTTGTGTGATTTTTAAGGCTGATATATTGTTAGGTTGAAAATGCCTCGAGGTATTAATCAAAAACCCGCTTAGTCATCACTCATAAGTAATCGAATAAGTTCGGAGAGAATAATCCTGACTACAGATCTAATTATAATGTTTTCAGGCCTTCCGCCGTCTTAAAAGATGCCATTAAATATGAGCAAAGTGGCTAAACACTTTTTCCAGCTATTTAATCCTTGTATTCCTGGCGATTCTAACGTTCAATTGATAACGGAAGCCAATCAAAATTATTAAGGCGGTATGACAGGCTAAAAGGCATTTTTTACACAATCTTCTCAAGAATAAGATCAAAGAAGTCACATGACAGTAACAGTTTTTGGTATCGAGACTTTGGCTGAGACCGTTTTTAGACCTTAGAAAGCAGCTCGAATTCTCGTCATTTAGCACAGACGTTTGGGAGGTATACCAAAGGTAGACATGACTCTGTCTTATAGTTTGTCTCTGTTAATGCGGTCGTATGCATCTTTGAAGTCGATGAATAGGTGGTGGGTAGGGCTTTTTTGACTAATGTAGTTGATAAGGCCTGATCAGGTTGTTGGTAAACGGTTTCAAGAGTTCACATATTACGGCACATAGGACACTGTAGACGATATTGAGGAGACTTATGTCTCTAAAGTTGGCGCAGTCCAGAGGGTCACCTTTTTTGTGGATCAGGCGAATGATGCTGAGGATGTATTCTTCAGGAATTCGTTCATCCGATCAATATCAGCCCTTCGGAATGGTTAGACATCTAAAATGCTGAATGCGTACCTCTTGTGTGTCGCAATGTTATCAATTTGATTGACCGCTCGTTGATCGTGAGACCGCCATGTCCATTCATGGATACCGAGGTGGGGAAGCCGTGTGCTGACTTTAGTGGCATTTCGTTCCGTAGCGAAGTCAAATAGTCCGTCGCTAGACGTATTGTAGTGAATGCTGTGTTTTTCGACTATAGTGCGATAGATGTCTTCTCTTTCTACCATTGCGCTAAAATCTCCCAGCACGATTTAAATCTTGAACTCCATTACTGGCTCATGACTTTTATCAAGGAGTTCGTAGAAGCAGTCTTTCGGTATATATCATATCACATAAGGATTATGTTGGAGAATTCGGCCTTTGGCGCGGATTGTTGCAAGGCGTTCGCTAATGTCTTGAAAACATAAGACTTCTTGCCTTAGACTGGCACTTATGTTTAACAAATCAACATCCAAATAGTAGTAGTAGTGTCTGCTTTGTAGCAGTAAAGAGTAAGAGTTGAGAGTTTATTATCGACAAACTTATAAGGGAACAAAGAACTACAAACTGGGGGACCTACTGACAAAGCAAGATACATTCTTCCAGTGCATTCTAGATGGAATTAATGGCTATTAGGCTATTTCGCAATTGGCCAAAAAAAGATAGATTTAGAAAATTGTTCGGCTTAACACTAATTCCAGTCGAGAATTACTTTTAATTTTCAAAGTTTGTGTGTCAATTTATTGCGAAAACAATATTGCTAATAGGTTTATTTAAAATTGATAAAATGTGCACTCATATGTATATTGCAAGAAAAAAATAACTTTTTTCAGATTTTAATTCTGCTGACGCATGGTCGTCCTATCGTTGTGCTGAACGGTAACATCAATAACACGCATATTCGGTGTGACAAAGTTGGCCAACCTATCGATGCCGGCGCGACCCAACCGATCGAATGGGAATCCCATTGGACGACGATCGGGATACAGACGATCACGAACACCGCAGAATGATGATGCATCACTGCAACTGCCCACTAAGTCTTGATCAACCTAAATGCCACACAATTAAAGCGAGTCATTCAAAATGAAAATGGCTACCTACCCTGTCATCATCATAGTTCGACACCATAACGAATAATTCACATCGCAAACCTTCTGGACGTCCTTTAGGTACCAACATGTGCTGTGGCCAGCCACATCCGCAGAAGTTGAACTCCAACTCATCAGGGCTTCCGGCAGCTGGACGAGTGGCATCAAGATTACGGAAACTCCTCTCGAATGGGATCGTAACGCTGGAATCAGTCGATTGACGACGGACGGTATTCTGACCAGGACGCACTATGCGGATCAAATTGAACAGAATTAATGAACATTCCATAGTGATGGAAATGACTTACGTTGCACTACGAATTTGTCCAATTCGACCATTAAGAGACGCTGATCTCTGAACAACATTGATTGACCACGTTCGTCCGTCTTTGGTGCCATGAAGATGCGCACGGTTCCAAAACGTTGGGCGCCACTGTCATTGTTCACATTGATGGTGTATGTGAAGTTATCATGTTGCAAGTGAGTGAATCTGGCTAAGACATTTCCTCTGGGCACGAAATCCATGCCACGTGATAGATCAATGTCCGATTGTTGCCAGTATGTGTTGAAGATATTGGGTCGTCCTCCTTGGCTGGCAACCTGCACACCAGTCACAGTGATGCCGCGGTAGTTCAGCTCAGGCATGGTGTATGGTGTTAGACTCTCCTTGTGCTCCTGGAAGATGTCATCGATATATGCGTGCCACTTGTAGAAGACTGGATCACGCATGGCTGTAGAGGAATCGCCCATAACGCCGAATGACTCTAGGTAGCGATGATCGGGATCGTGGGAGTAAGAGATGAAAACGTGTCCCATGTTGTGAAGATCGCCATAGAGTTGACGATTGGGTGAAAGGATTGATGACTCCATCATGTTGCCAAGGATATCAATGCCCCGGTTTGCATCTAGTTGAATGCGGTTGCCGGTTTGCTGATAGGATAAACGAACACGTAAGCAATTGGATGCAGGGAGATAAAGATATACTTACATCGACAACGAATCCTTGATGAATAGCCTCGTAGAAGCGATCCCTCCAACGCTCCAAATCAGATATATCCAATTTAATCTGATCCAGCTCGCGATCGAGATCCTTGAGGGTGGTATTGGCAAAACGTGGTGGCCAAGCACGACTTGCTACCAATGAATCCATCTTGGGAAAGTATCCTTCAGCGATAGGGTCCCTCAAGTTATTGAAGCGTTTTACACGAGACATGTTGTTACTGAACCGTTCCAAATTGTAACGAGCTACAACCTGCTGATGCATGTAGTAGAACAGCTCACCACGACGATCCTTGTTGACGATGGCACGATCGGAAGCCTCGAATGGGTACACCAAGTGCCAATGCCAATGATGTAGATTGATGCCCATGTCTTCGCGGAAGTACCACAGGCGATGCTCCTCGTCGAGATCCGAAGCGGTGTAATCTCTTGGGATGACTATCGGCATGCGATTACCATCAGGTACAACTGTAGCCTCCTCACGCAGTTGTGTGAATACCATGGAATCGACGTACTTATCTGGGAAGGTCTCCACAAATGAGGGCAAATTCATGCCCTTGGTATCGGGACGATGAAGTAGCGCTACTGAGAGGGCGTAGTTAAAGAGATATGGATTCACACGATCCCTGACGAAGACAGCAATACTCTGCAGATTGTCGATTGTTTTGGCGCCCATTAAGATATCAATCAATCGTGCTGCGATCGTTCGGTGTCGAGGGATGAATAGCGAGAAATTTTCTCTGCGACCCAGGGCAGTCACTGCCCTCAAGTCAGGTATTGAGACGTTTTTCACCGGAATCCTCTTTTCAGCCTTCTCTCCAAAACGGGACTGCACTTCGTTGCCAATCGGGCGGTACCGATCGGTTAGGAAGTTATCGGGAACATCGAAGACTGTTGCTCTTGTACCCTTCTCCATGAACACGGGCTCCTGAGGGCGCTCGAAGAGCAACAAAAGATTCTTCTTATCGGCCATTTCTAAGCGACTCAAACAAAACGTGACTCAAAAAATCAACTTAGGTGTGGTTTCTACACAAAGATCGGTAGTGAACTGTGACTTAACAACCCGATCCGCTGTCGTTTTATAGCCCCGAAATTTCTGTAAATCACTCCTTTTTTGTAATGTGGTTTAGATAGTAAAAAATCACCGACAACATGTTGCAAATGAATTTTGCGGTGTAGTATGGCGCTGATAAGGAGCCGGTCGTATACAACATTTTGGTTGATCTGTGTTTACTTTTCATTATTTTTATCTTATGGATACATTTCGAGTGGACGGTTCTCATGATCGTTTTCTAAATGCGGTTTCTAATCTTTAGTATGTTGCTCTTGCTGGCTCGAATGGTCTACATTTTGGGAAATTTGATTGATAAAACAAATTAAAATGCGGTTATGGCTTCTTGATCTAATATATTATTATTTTGTTGTTTTTTTTTTTTTTTTGGTTTTTTTTGTTGATTATTTACAATATGTATAGAGTATCTTTTGGTTTCATTTTACATTTACAATTACAATGTTCTAATGATGAAGGTTAGTTAGTATTCTATTTGCTTAGGTAGTTTTGTATTACATTTACGATCTAATAATAACTAAAACAATTTTTTTTTTTGATTAATAAATCGTTTTAATGGTAATAATATTTATTTTTAACATTAAGGTGTAAGCAAACGTTTTGTTTTTTCTTTTATTCATTTTAGGGATCATTCCGATGTGAGGATTTTTTTATTATGCGGTGTATTTAGTTTTTGGTACTGATTACTTAGGATGTCTCAAAAAATAAACGCATGTTATGTCGAGGGTTATTAACGTTTCTGAATTAAAAATTGAAAACTAGTTGTCCACAAAAATTATTACATTTTTAGACAGAGTTTGGCGCTTGGTTAAACATTGAGAATGCTTCTTGTAAACGGGCTTATTATAGGAAATACAAGATGAAACATTTTCTTAAATTTACAAAATCTTGGAAAAAAGTAAAGCAAGACTATTTTCGAGAACTAATTTTTGAAAACAAAAAATGGCCGTGCATCTTTTAGAAAATACGATTTAATTTATATGGTGAAGCACTGCATGTCTTTTGTACATTTTGTCTTTAATTGCAATTAAACGTAATACCCTTGGACCTGCATTGTCTTTATCTTAAAGGAAGTCACAACGATAACTGTCTTACACACCATACTATAATCTGATTTTTTAAGAGTTATGTTTTTGAGGTTGGTAGCACTGGTTAGTAATGGCGTCCAAACATCATCTGTCAAAGTGAAAGATTTTCAGTATACTCTGCCATTCTGATTTAATCATGGACAGACTTACAAACGAGGACCGATAGCAGATTATTGAAATTTATTATCAAAATTCGTGCTCTGTGAAAATCCGGTGTTTTTTCTCGAAAAATTGTGTTCAGAGATGAGGCTGATTGCTGACTCAACGGATACGTAAATAAGCAAAACTGTCGCATTTGGAGTGATGAACAGCCACATGCCATACGAGAATTACCGATGCATCCCGAAAAAAACGACAGTTCGGTGTGTCTTATGGGCTGGTGGTATCATCGGTCCATTTTTCTTCAAAGACGGCCGTGGAAAAAACGTTACCGTCAACGGCGAACGATATCGAGCCATGATACGCAACTTTTTGTTGCCTAAGTTGGCTGAGTTGAACTTGGTTGACATGTGGTTTCATCAAGACGGTGCCACATGCCACACAGCTCGTGAATCAATGGAAATGTTGAAGGATGAATTTGGTAGACAGCTTATCTCTAGAAATGGACCTGTGAGTTGGCCGCCAAGATTATGCGATTTGACGCCCCTTAATTATTTCTTGTGGGGTTATGTAAAGTCGTTAGTATATGTGGACAAACCGAATACGATTGAAGCCTTACAGGATAACAAAACACGCAAAATTCGTGGAATACAGACCGAAATGCTCGATAAAGTGACGCAAAATTGGACCTTACGAATTTACCATTTGAAACGGAGCCGCGAACACCATTTACATTAAGTTGTCTTTAAAACGAACATGTCAAAGGCCTATTTATCGATTACAATAAAAAAAATTTAATATTTTCTGTAAATTTGAGTGTTTAATAAGATTAAAAAAAAAACTACACTTAAAAAATCACCCGTTATACGAGCAGAAATAGCGACTTTTTGGAAAGAAACACCAGGTCTGGCAACGGACTTATGCTAGTTGACTTTGCTGCGGGACGAATTGCCACTTCAGCCAGCGCACGGTTTTCTTACCTCAATATTCATAAAGGGAATAAGCGGTCTCTAGAGCAACAAACGGTCAATCAAACTGATCACATTTCAATAGACAAGAGTCACGTATGCAGTACTTTTGATGTGGGAACATTCCGAGGGACTTACATCGACTCGCACTACAACCTTGTTGCAGGCTAGCTAAGAATGCGGATATCTCGTTTGATGAAATTAGTCGATAGATGCTCATAGCCAAAAGTAAGGCCGACAAGGTTATGCCGCAAGTGAAGACGAGAGATGCCACTGAACTTTATTGGCAAAGAACAAGGCAAGAACACCGGTTTTCCAGACATAAGTAAAAAGAGCAAAAAAAAACAAGGATTTAGAGAGGAGCCACTGCAGGAAAAATAAAAGTGTGAAATGTCAAAGCCAGAAATACAAGGTGCGAACAGGCGAGACTACAGAGGCAGATGCCTCTGCACCTTGTATATGTGAACTCCAGAAACCCTTCACCGCCAACCTGATTGGCCCTTATGAATGTGGTTTTAGGTCAGTAAAGTCCACACTTCGGTAGATACTAGAAAAAAAAGAAAAAAAGATGCAAATCCATACCACACCAGCTATTTATCGATTTTAATGCCGAATACAGCTGCATTTATAGAGAAGAACTATGGAGAACCATGACTAGTTTTGGTATACAACCCAAACTCTTCTGCCACCACAGGATGACCATGGAGAGTTCTCGCTGCTTCATCAGGGTTGGAAACGACCAGGATTTAAGCAAGGCGACTCACATTCATGTGACTTCTTTAACATCATTCTTCGGAGGATTATCCAAAACTCTCGAGCCAACATCAACAATCTCCATAAATCAGTGCAACTACCAACATACGCCAATAATATTGACATCATTGCTTGGACTCAAGGTGGTGTATAAGCCTCGTTTGCTAGTACAGAGAAAGAAGCTGCGAAAATGGTTGACAGTAAATGAGCGCAAGGCTGCCAACATAAAAGGACACACAACATCGACGAGTTGGACAAAATGTCACCATTGACTGATATAATTTTGACGTAGTACGGGACTTTGTCTTTCTCGGCCCCATTACGAACATCATGTCGTCAGAAATTTTCACGAAGTATTATACTCTTGCCAACCGCTGTTTCTTCGGGCTCACTCACTCAAACTACTAAGGAGATCCTATACTAGACTCTTATCATCGCAGTCTTGCACTACGGCCCCAAAGACCGTATTAAAAGCGGACAAAGAAATCCTTATTTGGTTTGAGAGAAAAAATCTTTGAAAAAGCTTCTAATTGGAGAGACATGTTAGTTGAGGTCCGGGTCAATTCCGGACTGTAAATACCAGACTAAAGTAAGTAAGTATTTACTCCTGAAATGTACGCTTAAAAGTATAAAATTCACATTTGTGTCAAATTTTTCCGCTTGGATTAAGAAAACAATTTTTTTTGCGCAGCAGGAGGTTCGTTAGTACCCAGGGCCGAGCTTTCTCAAAACAATTCATGTGTGCGTGTGTACTTCTTGCCCGAAGGCGGGAGCTCCTGTTTCATGCCAACTCCGAACGTCGAATTTGAGATAAGCTTTTCTTTACAATCGATACTACTCGGATGGTTTGTCAGATCGTTACGAGAAGAAGGCCAGTGAAAAATCATTAGGTGTTGTTACGGCTGGGATTAGAACCCAGAGTTTCTACGCTGCAGTTCATCGCACAAACCATCCGCTTGGATTGTTGGAGTATAAATAGTTCGAAATGCGATCACTTTCTGTCATTGGTTTGGCATTTGAGATTCCAACTTTTCTCCAACGTATTTTTTTAGGAATTTGTTTAGGATAGGAGGAGAGCGAAAGCGAAAACAATTCCTGGAGTCGATAATTTCACCATCCTTTTTAATGCACACTATCCGGTGCACTGGAAAACGGCGGTGGCCTGCTGGTCTTCGGTCAATATGCCTCCTACAAAATGTAAGCAAGGTATTTACAAAATGGTTGATAGAGCTCTGTTCATATGGGTTGAGGGAAATCAAAATTTTTGCAGAAAATGAGTTTATCTTTCGATCGAGACATGATACCTACTATTCATGACGTCCGCGTCGAAAATACTGTTCGACATTCAATGGAAAAAATTTAAAAAAATGTTACTGGTCTGTCTGGTTGACTTTAAGAAAGCTTTCCACACCTTATTTTAAGGGGGACTTTTTTACAAGTTAATCAGACTAAGTATGCGAAAACCATGCATATCATAAAACATATGCATGGGCACGCTTGCAGAAGTCCAGACGCTGAACCCAATTTTCGACGGTTATCAAGCATAAATCGGCCGATACTGCGGCAATTTCACGTTCGATATTTGTACGAAGTTCATCAATCGTCGCTGGCTTGTTGGCATAGACCATAGACTTGACGTAGCCCCGCAGGAAATAGTCTAACGGCGTCAAATCGCACGACCGAGGCGGCCAAACGACTGGACCATTTCGTGAGATAACACGTTTTCCGAACTTGGTTTCCAATAAATTGATTGTGGCATTCGCTGTGTGGCTTGTGGCGCCGTCCTGTTGGAACCACATGACCTCCAAGTCCATATCATCCAATTGGGGCCAAAAATATTCGGTTATCATTGAACGGTAGAGATTCCCATTCACAGTAACGTGCCGATCTTAATCATCACGGAAGAAGTACGGCCCAATGACGCCGCCGGCCCAAAAACCTCACCAAACCGTAATTTTTCGGGATGTAATGATGACGCATGGAGTACGTGTGGATTGCTGCCTGACCAATACCATTCAGCCAGAAATGAGCCTCATCGCTGAAGATGATTTTTCGATGAAAATCGGAATCATTTTCAAGTTGTTGCTCAACCCAATTCACGATCATATGACTCTTCTGGTGGTCAAGCGGCTTCAGTCCTTACTTAATTAAGGTGACTCGAAGGCACGCTTCAAGGGCGATGAGTAGCGACAACAGCCTGATATTCGGGGCTTATTACCCCAATGAAATGTACATGGAGAGTGCGCTCATGTCCGGCTTTATTCCACCAGAGGCATTCATTTATATCGATTCGTTAGGGTTAATACAAGACAGGAACGGTATCCCGGTTTTATACCATCGCTACCGTGACGCGCGGGACAAGCGGCTAGTCCGCGATGGGTACGTCGACAATGCTCCGGAGCTCCTCCGCTTTAGCACGGCGGTATCGGATCGCGATAGGACCGACGCTGAAAAGCAGCGCACCGAGTTTTGGTGGCTAAACGAGGAAAGTATTTCTGCACTTCCTCAGGTCTTTGCGGACTTTTAGTCCACTCCTTAGTACTTAAGTAAATTAAATTTAGGTACAAGGTCTGGGGCTGGGCTTATGCACCATATTTTATTTAATATGGTTGCATAAATGCTTGCTGGACCCAATGACGCAATCGGGATGGCAAACCCTCGGGGCATATGCAACGAGTGCTTGCCACCCCGATTATAATTAAGTAAGGCTTAAGTAGTTAAGTAGTCTTAAGTAGTGTTAGTTAGGTTTAACTACTATTAAGTAGTTTAAGTTAGTTTTAGTCTAGATTAAGTTTTTATATAAAACAAAAAAAAGTGGTTACTGTTTAAAGTTTTAATTTTTTCTTTGAAAAATCAATTAAATGTCTTAATATTAATAATAAGAAACAAATGACAAATTTAGGCTGAAAAGCAAAAGAAAAATGTTAGTTATAAGCTTACAGCGCCCGCTATGGGCCGATAAGTTAGATTAAGTAGATATGTTATTGATAAGTTAGATTTAAGCATTTTTGTCTAGTATTAAGTTAATATTTTAAGTAAATAAAAAATCAATTAAAAAGTAAAAAAAAAAAATGTTAATTGACAAGGCCATTCAGCCAGAAATGAGCCTCATCGCTGAAGATGATTTTTCGGTATAAATCCGAATCATTTTCAAGTTGTTGCTCAGCCCAATTCACGAACATACGACGCTTCTGATGGTCAAGCGGCTTCAGTTCTTGCGTCAATTTAATCTTGTAAGGATGTAGGCCAATATCTTTTCGCAAAATTTGCCACAACGACCTCACAGAGATGCCCAACGCTTGAGAGCGACGTGTGCGAGACACATTTGTGCTTTCTTCAACTGAAGCCTCAGCGGCAGCAATATTCTCGACACACGGGCACTTCCTTGTCTCACTGGCACGGGAACATTTTGTACTGTGCCTGTGGATTCAAATTTTCCCACTAGACGCTCAATTGTTGATCTGCTAGGACGATTATGACGACCATATATTGTACGTAGCGCTCTTGACGTTGAGGCCACTGACTCCGAATTTCGGTTGTAAATTTTAATAATTTTGACTCGTTGTTGGATCGTATATCTTTCCATCATGAAATGGCAAACCTTACTGAAGAGAAATGTCAAAAGAACGGCAAGAAATATGGCGTCGTTTACTGTCCCTGTCGGTCAACTTTTGTAGCGTCCCTGTTGAAAAACCCGATATCTTCTCGGTGATATAGCGTACGCAGGTGGTCTGGTGGCTTACAAAATCAGGTCCGTAAATCAAAGTCATCAACATCCTTTTGCAATGTGACTTTCATCACATTAAGGTACATTGGGATGATTGGAATTTGATGATCTTTTTCAAAAAAAAAAAACGAAATAATGTGTTCAGTACCCCATTGCTTATCGCTTCTAGCGATATCAGAAAGAACTTCAAAAAATTCACCACCATCAACCACGGACAACCGTTAGTGCAGTTCAATATCTTGGCATTTCGCTTGATCAATTCCTATATTTAAAATAAAAAATGGATTCTTGTCTGGATAGGTCCAAAGGGGCTTCTGCTCAAACAAGAAGATCGTTTCAAAGCAGTCAATATGGTTTAAGAGTGATGGTGAACCTCATAAGGCTAATCATCGCTTGCGGCTGCCCAGTATGATTCAATGTAGCGCCATCCTAAATGGTATATATACAAGTTTCAGAGACAGTGTCTCCGACCCTGTGTAGGATTGTACCGAGCGCCAGAATCCGAGTACATAAAATATTATCGCAACAAGATCCTATACTGTGATTAAGCTGATTTTAATTGGTGGTTTCTTAATCAAGGTGTCTCGAAGGCAAGTTGCAAAGGCGATGACCACTGATAACAGCTTGATATTCGGGGTTATTTTCCCCAAAGGTTAAACTGACAGAGGCATTCGTTTACATTGACACTTTAGGGTTACTGCAAGAAGTATCCCAGTATTGTACCACAGTATTGTCTCACAGTTTCAGTAAGTTTGCAATGTTGGGGGTATTCTCCTCTTTAGCACGGCAATATCGAATCATGATAAAATTGATACTGAAAGGCAGCACACCGAATAATGGTGTGCGAGTAGACTAGAAAGACTCGATAGATTAAGTGATTGAGGGTATCTTGGGGAAATACATGCCCAGCCATCGTGAAACACCGCCGAGAGTCGGACGAATCTTGGTAGCATGTGTGGCACACATACATACATCGAGCTTCTTTTTGTACCCGGCCTTATTCAAATCCGTTTTTTTGCAGGTGGCCATGGCTCAGAGGAATGCGTAGTTGACTGCTAAGCCAAACGCTGCGGGTTCAAGCCCCAGCTTCGGCAGCCTTTGTTTTCTACGAAAATTGCCAGCTTATCTGAGGCCACCTGTGCGATGATATGAGACAATATAAATCTATGTCTTCTCCTCTGTGCCACTTAGGTTTATGTTATATGTCTTTCCTTCTATGTGTCTATCTGTCTCTCTCTGTTGTATTAATGTGATCTGTCCCAGCCGATGGCCTCAGTCGCCAGTGCTGTTATGTGTCTGTAGTTCGATGCATTCATGTGCGAATTACTGTGATGTCAATGTCAATGTCAAATCCGTTTTTGTGCAATGTTTAGCTCCTGGACAATCGCAATAGTGCTCAGGTGACTATCAGACTCGACAATTTTCATGATTTTATGGTGATTTTCGACAATTGGTCTTCCAGCGTGTGGTGCATCTGTGGCATCAAATTATTTGAACTAAACCAAAACTGCGCGTTCTTGAATGCTAAACTCTCAGTCAACCGATCACGAAACTCCCAGATGAGTGCAACACCGTATCTTTGTAATGTCATTGAGCATTTAAAGTATATAACGCGGGATACAGACAACTAAATCCATGTTTTAAAATTTAGAATTTAACTAATTTCCTTAAACTCGTCTAATTAAGAAATTAATTTCCAACAGTGGGCGTGTCCACGTTCTATACAAACCTTTCAAAAAAACTCAACAAGTTATTAACCAAATTCCTATCAGTCGATCTCAAAAGATCCTAGTCAGCTGTGAAAAACTTGCAGTCTTATTGTTACCATATTAACAAAAAATGAATCTGAAAACAGAATGAGAAAATTGACAATGAAATATAATTCGTAATAACTAATAACAATATAATTATAGTTGATTTAGTTGAAAGATCATTTTTTCCATTTCGAGAACCGGATTATCAAACTAAAAATTACCACCAATAGTGAAAAGCAATGAAAGGAGGAACAAAACAGGAAGAAAGGTAATAGATTTCTTAATTTATAATTCAGAAACATTAATATAATAAAAGCTCAAAAATTAATATAGAAACACCTACACTTATCTTCAGATCTCTCGCAATTTGTAACGAAAATATTTTATTTACATGTAACAACAGGTACCCATCTAGTGTATATTTCAGTTTTTCAAGAATCTATTGTTTTAATACAATTACATGGATAATTTTCTATTGCATTAGGATACACGTAAACTACTTAATGTTTTTGTTTTTCTTCTTTATATTAATTAATATTAATTCGTATGTTGGTTCTTCATGCTACAAACTTAACAGTGTTTTAAAATTTCTCTTCTTCAACTATATAACAATTTCTAAAATCTGAATGAATTTTGTAAATAGTTTTATATATAACAGTTAAGATATTTTAGTATTCTTCATTGTGTTTAAGTTTTGTATTTGTTGTGTAAAAAATAAAAATGCCACTCTATTATTTTTGTTTGTTAAGGTTTCAATAATATCAATAGTTTGATTGGTTCATTGTTTCGTTTGTAGTCTTAGGTTATTCTAATTTTATTTTTTTTTAATATTTTGTAATACTATTTTCTATCTTTATCCTTGTTGCATGTGGATATAATTTAGCACAGCTATTGATGAAAATATAAAGTTTAAAGTTAAATTTATGCCTTTTATGTTTGTTTGTGTTTTCTTTTTTTCCCTAAATCGTAATGTTTATTTTAATATATAATTCCCTAATATAGTTTAAACATATTTTTTTTTGTATAAATTACAACGTTTGATTGATTATTTTTATATGCTAAGTAGAGTGTTCAAAAAAGTATAATACATCTAGTAATATAGGATTGTGCAGTTTAAATGTTGCGTGTATAAAATTTAAATTCCTGTAGATAGTATAATATTATAATATAATATAAAAAGTTTTTTTTTTTTTAAATCATATTGATTTGTTTTTAGACAAAGTGAAAGAATATCTCCATTAAACTTGTCATTTTTTAATGGTTTTTAGTTTTTTTTGACGGATAAAAAAGCGACAGAGTTTCTACAGTATCACTCATACCATGCAATTCTACTTGATTATGATACGAGTGGATCTCAGGTTATCACAAATGCTCTTCTTTGAACTTACGTTTGCATTCCTATTCGCAATTATTTGCACTCACTCAATCAAAATTGGATATATAAGCCAAACGATGCGGGTTCAAGGCCCAGCTTCGGCAGCATTGTCAGCTTATTTGAGGCCAACTGTGCGAAAATATGAGACAATCTAAATCTATGTCTCCTCCTCTGTGCCACTTAGGTTTATGTTATATGGCTTTCCTTCAATGTGTCTGTCTGTCTCTCTCTCTCTCTCTGTTGTATTAATGTCTTGATCTGTCCCAGCCGATGGCCTCAGTCGCCAGTGCTGTAATGTGTCTGTAGTTCGATGCATTCATGTGCGAATTACTGTGATGTCAATGTCACTAAATATACAAATACCTGTAGAAATTTCGACTTCGAAATTTTAATTTAGGAATCCATTTTATTTAATTAAGATTGATATGTTGCCTTGCTACTACTTGTTTACAATAATACAATACAAAATTAATAAGTGGTCCGAAAGTATCTATCTATATTATTCACTTGGCTAGAGTGGGTCTGAAGTTGTTTTAAGCTACTTTACCAAAGACCAATGATTTTTTTAATTTGAACCGAAATGCTATTCGTAAACCTACACTTCGTTTTCAGGAATACCAAATATGGATGGGATGCCAATGTAGTTGAAGATATTTATTTTGTCACCCTCTTTTATAGTTTGCTAATCGCTATCTAGCTCTCCATATTTGTGGGTCACTTTTATGAAATGAGCCTTTCCATTTCTACTGCCCATTTAGCACGCGATCTTATAGAACCAGATTTGGGGTGGTTGATTTAAGAAGGGTTGTGAAATAGATATCAGGACACTAAAATCAATAAAATCATTACTCCAAACATTTTGGAGAGACTCAGATAAAATTGGTTAAAACAAAAGCCTTCACTTCATTATGTCTGACATGGATTTCTTTGAGGAACGGAATGCCACTATAGCCAGCACACGATTTCCTCACCTAGATATCTATAAACATGACATGACGATCTCCAGATCAACAAACTGTCAATAAATTTGAATATATTGCGATAGACAAGAGGCACGAATTCAGTATTTTGGTCCGAGGGCCTAACATCGACTTGGATCAATTTTTTTTTGCAGCCAAGGTAAGAATATAGATAAATACAACACCACAGCAAAAACTTAATATCCAGCATCTAATGTCGGAGAGGAATGGCTACGATAAAAGGCAATCGGGTGCAACGCGAGCAAGATTTGATGAAGAATGCCGACAGATGCTCAAAACTAAAAACGATGACTACAATACCAAGCTGCAGGTAAATATGAGAACTTCGATTGAACTATAGCCAGCATAGGATTTCTTCCAGAGACTAGGTCGTTTCCAGTTTAACAAACCTGTAAGCAAATTGTTCACATCCCCATAAAGGCATGCATTCAGTTTTCAGAAAACCCAATGTCAACAAGCCATTAGATCAGCAATTATGAGCTTAGTTTCTCGCGCCCACCAAGAAAGAGGCCTGCAAAGTTGTAGGTAAATATGAGAGCTCCCATTGAACTTTTTATGCAAAGTAGAAAAAACGATCACCGGCTTTTTCAGAAAGCATAAAACGATTAAAAAAAAGAGCGCGATCGAAGATATAGCGACATGCCACTCCAAAAAAAAATGTTCGTAAGTTTTACCGACGTGCAAGACTTAGCCAGGAATACAAGGTGCTGGCAGTATCCTGACGAGATGAGAACGAAAAGATCTTATTTGATGTTAAAAATATGGAAAAACCACTTCTGCAGACTGTTTAACGGCGACGACGAATAATCTTATGCTATCAAACAGAACGATCCATTCAATATTGGTGGCGATAGCGATGACGATACCACCGGTCAGCTCAAGTTATGATAGCAATATCTAATCATAATCTTACCAAGGCTGCCGGAAATGAGCTTTGTAAAGATGGCTAAGATAATTTGGTAACTACAATTTATCAACTAATAAGCAAAATTTGGTCGTATGCCTGCATAATAAGGACCCATTCTTCAGGCATACTTTGATCCGACCAAATTTTGCTTATGAATTGATAATTTTTAGTTTGCCGGATCCACAAAAACCTTCTGAACTGCGCTTACTACAGAGTCTCCTCAATACCGTCTATATGCCATAATATGCGAACGTCTTAAACCGTTAACAAGCAACCTAATAGGCCCGTGTCAGTGTGGTTTTAGGTCAGGAAAGTCCACAACTGATTAAATCATACCACTTCCGCAGATCCAGGAAACAACCCAACAAGTCTAAACCGATACCCATCACTTATTCACAGATTTCGTCTGTGCAGGATGACAATGGAGAATTCTAGCGCTTCATCACATTCAGCAACGACTAACAACACTGTCACGTGAGATGATTACAGAAAACTCCCGACCCAGCACTAGAGAGAAGCACAATCGACACATCGGCGAATTAGACAGAACCACGTCTTTGATAGATTCAACTCTGATGTAGAAAGGGACTTTGTCTATCTCGGGACAAAAATCTCGTCAGAATGAAAACGAAGAAATACTCTTGCCAATCGCTGTTTTACTGCGCTGGCCTTTCCCATCCTAGTCCTGCTTTACGGTGCTGACCCATGGACCTAATCAAAAGCGGATAAAAGAAAAAAAATTCCTCGAATTTCTCGTGGCTCCTGTTTGATCTTCAAGAAAAATATCACGAATCATTTGCTTGTAGCACCATTTACTGTTATTTTTGCATCAGTTTCAGATTTAAAGACAAATGGGCCTATAACGACTGCGGCATGATACCGCATCAAACAGTTATTTTAGCGGGATGGAGTTTCTTGAAAGTTTTGGTCACTCCGAAAATGACAATTCTGTTGTTTACCTACATGTGAAGCCAAAAATGAGCCTCATCGCTGCAGATGATTTGACGACAAAAAGCTGGTTTAACTTTCAGTTCTCGAACTCACGACGTAATTGATGGTCCGCTGGCTTTAATTTTTGCACCAGTTGGATCTTAAATGGATGTAGGCCAAAAAACCTTCCTCAAATTTTTACAAGCATATGAAGGGCAGACACCGAGTTTCTGTGAACGGGATTTTTTTTCAAAAAAATGTAGATGGTGTCATGGTCGATCATTCGCATTGCAAAGTATTAGGTGCTCAGATGGGCGACCATGCGCACCTTAGACTTGACGAAGTGCTCTATAAATTTGGCGAACAGAGCACGAATTTTCGAAATTTACACGACTTGTAAATGTTGTTCTGGTGCATGTCTTTCCATGGTGATTTGACAGAGTATACAGAGAAAAAGTCAAACACACTTAATTAGTATGACAGCTAGTTTGACTTATCCGTTTCATAAGTTATATACCTCTTAAAAGAAAACACCCTTCTGCAACCGACTTCAACCAACTTGAAGTGCATAACTGAAGGCAGTTAGCTATTAACCAGGCATATTGGTTGAGGCCCAGTTTCATTCCGAATAACAGCGTTTGTGTCAATCGTCAAAAACCCAAACAAGA
This sequence comes from Rhingia rostrata, assembly GCA_949824845.1. Taxonomy (NCBI): domain Eukaryota; kingdom Metazoa; phylum Arthropoda; class Insecta; order Diptera; family Syrphidae; genus Rhingia; species Rhingia rostrata. The sequence continues at coordinate 63,548,469 of OX463758.1, read as the reverse complement.
CCTGAAAAATTGTGAGTTCTGGGTTCACTGTGTAGAGTGAACATAATTTCAAGTTCACCATCCGCAACAAGTTATCTTACGATCAAATCTTGCGGAGATCGATTAGGATAATTTTTTATTTCAATGGCCTTAAAGCTCTGCGGCAGACTAATATTAGTTTCTCTCTCCGTCTTTCAGATTGTTGTATAGTTTTCGAGGCGGTAGACAGCACAGTAGGCTAATGGTTAAAGAACATGCGAAGTTTTTCCATTGCTTGTAATGTCTTTCTCTTTAGTAAAAATTCAAAATCTGTCTTTAATTTGCTTTGTCACGCAATAAACATTAACATTATATCGAGCACATCACAAAATAATTTGTGGAATTCCGCGATCAAGATTATAACACCATAGGAAAATAATTTTTTGTGTTAAAAGGGATCGCGGTTTTTTGTAAACAAACCACACAACAACTTTGTTGCCTCGACACTGGAAGAACATCAGAAATATACTTGCGAGAAAATTTGGGGTATCAGAACAAAGTTTTACTGCAACACACACGTGGTGTTGTTTATGTGAAACGCAATCCGAACGAGTCAGCTGTGCTCATCGACTATATGGAGACTTTTGAAGGAATTTCCAGGTCGGCCGGGTTTCGTCAAAAGCATAGTTGTCACTGTTCAGTGTCGATTTTGGGCTGACGTCCATCACCGTCAATGGCGAGCGCTATAGGTCGATGATTACCAACATCTTCTGGCCTGAATTAGATGATACGGATACCAACGACATGTGATTTCAATAGGACGGCGCTACGTGCCATACAGCTTACGTCACGTTGGGAGTTCTGCTAGAGCGTTCAAGGGCATGGTCGTCCCACATGGAGATGTTGTAAACTGGCCAGGGAGATCGTGCTTTTCTTATTTTTTTAGATGAGCGTTATTGATGAAATTAGACAGGCATTGGATAGGGATGAAGTAAATAGGGATGGAAAAGTCTATGGTGTGAAGCGGTCACGGTAACGCAGTCTTCACACCAGGTGAACACATGTTTGCTTGTAGCTATAAATCCGATATTGATATATGGATGCGACATCTTGTGAAACTGCTGCTCTACAAGCAAAGAATACACTGTGCGATATATCTATCTATGGGTTGAAAAGACATGATAGATTATCTGATTTTCTCGCCTGCTTGGTATGTCACTTAAAAGGTATGTTCAACTTCGTGTTTTAACGTTGCCCTCAGATATTTGGCTAATCCACCAACCACAATACTACTTTTATATAATATTAAGAATAGTATCCTCAAATAGATCTCGTCAATTAATTTTTCCTTGCTCTTTATTCCTAACTTCTGAGCGCCAATTTTTTTTCGATGCCGTTCGTCTGTGGAATTCTTTAGCGCGTTGTATAAACGAAATACACGAGAAAATTCCAAGACTTATAAATAAAAATTTATAAATTTAAAAATCGTAATTGAAAATCAAAAATAGTTTCTTAAAATCTGTTGGCTCTATTTTGTAAAATTAACTTAAAACTAACCCATACGATTTTGTATCTTAACCCGGACTGTGCCGGTGAAAATGAAGCTGGCACGATTGATGAAATGGTAGAAATATTGATACAATTAGTCCTGGAAAGCAGCCTATTCCCACCGAGTCAGATGAGTCAGAATTGAATTTATCACTTGACCAACCAACCCAAGACATACAACAAGGCATAATAGACGCTTCAAGTCCTGATGAACTTATTGAAGAAGAGATAACGGACCATTTGACGCTACCGATTGCCACTAGACTCAGGAAAATAAGTTCCATTCTGTCAGACGTGCCAATACCTGTTTCGAACAAAGAAACAACTTTCAAATGGTCAAATGATGTTGGGAGTGCTGGAATACCAATATTTCCTGAAGCAAACTTCGATGACTATCGTGGTAGCCGCATGAGCTTTTCGAGCGTTTTTTTTGACGATGAGTTATTTGAACATATCAGCCATTGCTCAGCAAGATACGCCATAAAGAAAAATGGAAAACCAATTCAAGAATTTTCGATTCGTGAAATGCGGACTTTTATTGGCACTCTGATGGGTACAATTCGATTCCTAGTTATAAGGCCTATTGGAATGTGTCTGAAGATCTACGAAACGAGTTAATTTACAGGTCAATGCGGCGAGGGCGATTTGAAGAGATTCTAAGTTGCTTACATTTTGAACCAAACCTGGCTGCACCAAATTGAAACAAGGACAAGCTGTGGAAGTTGCGCCCAATGACAGACCATTTGAAGGCAAACATGCTTAAAAATTTCCATCCCACACAACAATTATCGTATGATGAAAGCATGATAGTTTACTTTGGAAGACATGGTTGCAAGCAATTTATCAAAGGTAAGCCAATAAGATTTGGTTATAAAGTCTGGTCGCTGTATACGCCCTCGGGGTACTTGGTAAATTTCAAACCTGAAATATGAAGAACGATTTGGCAAATGTTCGGCACCTCTTCTATCAATGATTGATGACTTCCCGGGAAAATATCAGAGGGCTGCCATTTTCATTTTATTTTGACAACTTGTTTACAGGTTTTCCACTTCTCACATATTTAAAAGCCAGAGGATACAATGCAACAGGTACGATTCGTGCGAACCGTATTCCTCCAAGTTGTCCGATAGAACACAAAAAAAAAATTAAACAAATTGTCTCGTGGAATGTGTAAATCTATAAAAATGTTAGAAACAGTTTTATAAGGTTAACAAAATGGGCTGACAATTCTATTGTTTGCATTGCCTCAACTTGTTATGGTGACTTGCCAACCTCAACAGCATCTCGGTATTCCAAACAAAGTGGAAGAAAGTGGGTATTGTTCGACCATGTGCAATCACTGAGTACAACAAATATATGTGCGGTGTCGATCATCTTGATCAAAATGTGAACAATCACAGAATTTCATACCGAGGAAAAAGTGGTGGAGCTCGATTTTCACTTGGTTTATTGATGTCGCTGTAAATAATGCTAGGCAACTGCAACGGGGATTGAAGCCATTATCCCAGTTGGAATTCAAACGATCGATCGCTGTGTATTATTGTACACACTACGTTGAACCACCAATTCAACCAGGGCCAAATCGAAAACGGCTTAAAGATGTTTTGACGAAAAACATTCGTTATGACAGAACTGACCATTTTGTAGGTCCACTCGACAAAAGAAGACGTTGCGCAGGTGATAATTGCAAAAGCGTTATGAGTACTCGCTGTATCAAATGCAACATTGGCCTTTGTGTAAAATGTTTTCAACAATTTCATACACTAAATAAATCATTTTTGTTAACAACCAATTATTTTTTTATTAATAAAAATAATTGCGGATGCACTTTCTGAAATTTATTCGTGGTGTTCTATATCTTTTTATAATTTTCAGGTAATCCTTAACAAGTACCCTACCAGTGCCAGCGTAACCGTATGGTTACAGCAGTGAAGTGGCCTTACCTGTATAACCTGGACAGGTGAAACCGAAAAAGTTGCAAACTTGCACTCAAGGAAGTTCTAACCTACAATCCCTATAAGTTTGGTTGAAAAATTCGAACTAAATAATTACAGCACTACCCGGGTTAAAGATTTTAAGCATTCAAGAATAAATAAATAAATTGAAATATTTTACTTTTACTTTTCAAAATAAAGAACTTAAAGAGGCATTTTGGGCCGGCAACCGAAGCTGTAACTAGAAGTTTCACGTTAAACCATATAAACCGACTAATCGGACATATCTACAATACTGTCCCTACAAATTTTTAATGATAGCACTTCATTTCGCCGTCTACAAATAACAAAACCTTCGGCCTTGGCGAGCTAAGAAACAACCGCGCCTTAATTGGATAACATGCAAAAGCTTCCAATTGAAAGTAACCTGAAGTAACTTATAATTTGAAACAAAGGGAGGTGATTTTAATCAGTGAGTATCTGACACTACTTTCATAGTGTCTATGAAAGATTTTCACCAACCTTCCGAAAAAAAAACATCGATTGGAAGTGTTACCTAGTGCTTGGTGTTTGGAAGTGTTACCCAGTGCAGAACCAGGTCCAAATATTTTCGGAAAAGCTATTGCCATAAAGATTTAAGGACGATCCAGATAAAAAGCCAAATTTTTAACAAACTTTGAACAAATTCCGTTGTCTAATCTTCTTGCGATGGATTTACAAAGACCAAAAAGGGACAAAGGAACTGCACATATGTGGATATGGAATACGTATAACAACGGATCTACATATAGCTGAGTGCGGTGACGAAATACAAATAGCCTGGGTACTCATTCCATAACTTTGTCATTTTTTTAAAGTTACGGCATGAGTACCTATCCTGGACCTTAGCAAACTGCCTCCTATGAATTGCAAGTTGGTTGATTTCGATACAACTTGTGCGCTTAAGACAAAGTGTTTTTCTAATGGCTGGGAAGCAAAGACTGCAGACCGTTGCCAATTCATCCTACATGTCCACAGTCATCATAGGGCTGGTTTTCATTTGTTTTGTTTGTTATAGATATGTTCAAAGCTTCATCGCTTTAAAGTGCTACTGAGATGTTCAAGTTCTTCAATAAGATATCTTAAGAAGTTCGAATAAAAACGTTGTTTGTAGGAGTAATTCTTCGTTTAATTTCTGACGAGATGTTGTTGTCAGAGTTAATAGCATACCCGAGGTTGACAAAGTCCCTCAAAATAGACAAGCGACTATTCCTCTAATGGCAATAAAAAATCCAAGGCTTCAAAAACGCAATGACGATTCTGTTAATCGTGCGACAGGGCATGTTAAGGACATTGTGGATGTTGTGCAGATAACCGAATTTCACCCACAAAAATAAATCAAAAAAATATATTTCCCTTTACTGATAGTTTCTTGTCGCGTTCTCATTTTACTCTACATATATACTTGTATACTCTAGGCAACTTTTAAATACACGTGTGCTTCTACTATAGGTACAGTTATTCTCTGAACTTGGTGCCATTTTGTTTGTTTTACACTAACTCCACATACATGGGATGGGATGTTACATATATAATACACTCCTGTATATGTATGTACATATTCCCACGTCATACATACCATTTATCAATAATAAATAATCAGCTCATCTCATACCGTTATTAGTAAAAATAAAATATCTATATATAAATATATTTTTTTGGCTTTAGACTGGACGTTTGGTCGGTGTTGATATGGTTGTAGAATTCTCCGCATCATAATCCTGCTTGCAATAGCCAAGCACAATATCCGCTCGACAATCGCCCAGGATTCCCGGTACCAAGACCGCAGCTCCAACAATAGTGACAATTGCTCCAAAGACGACAAGACCTACTGCCGGCAGTTTCTCCCGACTGAATAGCGAATGCGGTTCCATTTGAATGTATGCCAAACCGGGCAGGATGTAGGCCAATGGTATGGCTGCTAAAAGGCCCTGCAAATGAAACATACTTATACAGATAGAAAAACAATTAAAAATTCAAGACATACATTTAATTCCAGGACTGAGCCCAAGCAATCTGTCAATGGCGATATGACAAAAGCTGTGAACACAATCGCTAGAGTTATTGTCGTTGAGTATTCATCGGTCTCGCTGCCCTTTTCCAGACTCGGATCATTGTCGTGAGGTACTTCGAGGGGTTCTCTGAGTATGAACTTGTGCACCATGCTTTTGACAATCTTTTGGAGTTATAAAACAAAAAAAAAATTAAATATTGTTAGAGCTCTACTCGTTTGGTACTCACCTCTCTCGAGACGAAGCATTCAATGGGGAAGGTTAACAAAATTGATATGGAGAACAGCACTCTTGAGAAGTTCATCAAGTCATCGTTCCAGCAATAGTTTTCTAGTAGATCCCCTGAAACAAACGAATACAGTCGGTTAAACGATGAATAAGGACTTCAGGAAAACAACGTTAGAAGTTAAGGATACAAATGGTAGAAAATGTGCGTTCCAAACTACGGAGAGGAGAAGTGTAGGGCGAATAATCTGTTTTGTAAATTTTTGAAACACAAAAAAATAATTAATTTGGAAGTTGAAAAACTTTTCCCTTAACCGAGGGCGATCTTTTGAGGAAATATCCAGGATGCAACAGGAATGAAGCAGTTTTCGAATATTTAATGCGCACATGATGGTCTTAAGATGCTACAAATTATACCTTTTAAATGAAACAGGATACACTGGAAAACGAATTATAGATATAAACTTAGGAATAAGTGGGTTAACTTTGAGGCACCTGAACCAGAAACTTTTGAAAAAAAAAATCCTTTATGCTCTTGATTAAGTAAATGGCAAAATGGATGACATGTCAACATTTTCCAAACATCCGAAAATGACAATTTTACGAAATTCAATTTAAAAAAAATAGTCATCCATTAATTATGCTCAAAGCAAACGACTATCCGTTCTCTCGTTATATAAGTCACAATGTGAAGACATCAATTTGGTCATTTACATTAAAAAATACATACACCATCAATCTAAGTCGATCTTTCAGATTTGTTTAGCTTATCAACCGGACCTGTGTGCAGAAGTATTAATCAGGCAAGCAATACCCTCATATAGCAATATTATTCCCAGACCCTTTTCGTTTCTTTGATAACTTTGAAAGTTTATGTAAAAAACTTAATCGAGCACCCTGTTTTTGATCAAAAACGCCTTCTCCTTGATTATTGATACGGGTCTAGAAGTATGCATTCTTTTATCAAGTATCGGGTTTTTCAACAGGGACGCTACAAAAGTTGAGTGACAGGGACAGCAAACGACGCCATATTTCTTGCCGTTCTTTTGACATTTCTCTTCAATATGGTTTGCCATTTCATGATGGAAAGATATACGATCCAACAACGAGTCGAAATTATTAAAATTCGAAATTCGGAGTCAGTGGCCTCAACGTTAAGAGCGCTACGTCCAAATTAATGGCCGTCATAATCGTCCTAGCAGATCAACAATTGAGCGTGTAGTGGAAAAATTTGAATCCACAGGGACAGTACAAAATGTTCCCGTCCCAGTGAGACAAAGAAGTGCCCGTAGTGTCGAGAATATTGCTGCCGCTGAGGCTTCAGTTGAAGAAAGCCCAAATGTGTCTCTCACACGTCGTTCTCAAGCGTTGGGCATCTCTGTGAGGTCGTTGTGGCGAATTTTCGAAAAGATCTTGGCCTACATCCTTACAAGATTAAATTGACGCAAGAACTGAAGCCGCTTGACCATCAGAAGCGTCGTATGCTCGTGAACTGGGCTGAGCAACAACTTGAAAATGATTCGGATTTTCACCGAAAAATCATCTTCAGCGATGAGGCTCATTTCTGGCTGAATGGCATTGTCAATTAACAAAATATGCGGTATTGGTCAGGCAGCAATCCACACGTACTCCATGCGTCATCATTGCATCCCGAAAAATTACGGTTTGGTATGGTTTATGGGCCGGCGGCGTCATTGGGCCGTACTTCTTCCGGATGATTAAGATCGGCACGTTACTGTGAATGGGAATCGCTACTGTTCAATGATAAACGAATATTTTTGGCCCCAATTGGATGGTATGGACTTGGAGGACATGTGGTTCCAACAGGACGGCGCCACAAGCCACACAGCGAATGACACAACCAATTTATAGGAAAGCAAGTTTGGAAAACGTGTTATCTCACGAAATGGTCCAGTCGCTTGGTCTCCTCGGTCGTGCGATTTGACACCGTTAGACTATTTCCTGTTAGGCTACGTCAAGTTTATGGTCTATGCCAAAAAGCCAGCGACGATTGATGAACTTCGTACGAATATCGAACGTGAAATTGCAGCAGTATCGGCCGATTTATGCTTGAAAAACGTCGAAAATTGGGTTCAGCGTCTGGACTTCTGCAAGCGTGCCCGTGGTGGCCATGCAAAAGAAATCGAGTTTCATACATAATGGCATCGAACGTACTTTCACAGGAATAAAGAATTTCATTAATATCCAAAACCGTTTGTAACGCTCTTTTTGAAAAACCTTTACATAAATTACTGACGTTATCAATAAACCTCTCGAAGCAGAGAAATTTTGCTCTGCCGTATTCTAAAACGGCTTGCAACCTTTTAACAAGATCTGGAATTACGGCCTTATATGCAAATTAAAAAATGTTCAGCCTGAAGAGTTATATAAAATGTTCCTATAGGTCCTTCTTTCAAGGAAGCTGTACACGTGTTATACGTAGGCAAATGTCACAATAGTAGCTAAGATTGCTGAGGTTATTTTTTGTTGTCTCCAATTAGAAGGCTGGGATAGTGGTTCATCTCATAAATTACCAAGTTGTATATTCTCCTCCATTCGCCTTCCTCACATACAAGACCAACAATTCGACGAAGAAAAGAAAACCCCGAAGAAACACCTGAGGAACAATCTTTCATAAATCGGTCTAACTGGGCAGACTTAGCGTGTTGTCAAAGCTATGTTTGCTAGTCTGGAGAAGAAAGCTGCAAAAATGGGTTTAGCAGTTTAGCTGTAGCGGGACTTCAGTAAGTTTACTGTCCAGCACTAGGTGCCGTAACACTAGTACTATTACGATTAGGGTGGAGTAAGCAATTGGACTTTCGAGTTCGGAATTTCGCATTTGTTTCACTAATCCGAAGTAGCATCGGTTTCCTGGTATCAGTGTTCGTCATATCGCTACTTAGGTATAATTCGTAAGACTGATGTTGACTACAAGGTGGATGAACCCCCTAAATACCACAAAACTGTTGCTATTAATACTGACCTTCTGTCTAAATTTAAAGGTCGATTATACTTTTGCTGATAGCGCATACTTTGTCTTGTTCTTGGTGAACACGCGAAAGCCATTGATTTTGTAGATCAACGCGTATCAGGGGATCTTGAGTTCCATAGCTTTAGAGACATATAAGCGATGGCTGTTAAAATATAAACAGCATTGAAGCCGCTTCAAAGACGATTCGAAGTTCCTGAAGATGAAATTCGTTGGTCTTTTATACGAGTTGCATTAGTGATGGACGTTATAATACTTGATCTGCGGTAAATCTGTCGGGCCGGAAGCAACCCTGTTTCGTGCCTATTAGTGTGCTGCAAAAGGGCTAAGGAGGTTAACAGTGTTAGGTTAGATAGGATCATTTAGTACGGATATGCCTCGGTAGTTCGTGCAAGACATGGGATTGCCTTTCTTGTATAGTATTTTGTATATAACGGAACCGATAAATCTCTAATTTGGAATGATTTCATCTATCCAGACTTGACTTTGTTTTTGGTTTGGTACATGCACACTTCTGTGGCAACATCTCCGTATTTAAAGAGTTCTGCTGGAACTACATTACAACCGGCTGACTTGTTGTTCTTCCGCTTTTGATGGATGCGTTGACTTCTGATACACTAAGAGTGCGTTATCTCTTTGTTGTTTAGTGGTGGCTGGATCTGTTGGAAATCCATTATGAATAAATCTACTGTTCCTGAGCATCTATTTTTTTTTTATAATTTGCGCGCACTCAAGGGGTTATGAATACCCTTTATATGTTTTAGCACAGTGCGGGCGTTAAGGAAATTAGGGATAAGAAGAAAGGAGATACCGATGCACATTGGTTTTAAATGTCTGTAAGTTATAATGGAAAGGAAAAACAGAGTTTGGTAGAGCATTCCACATTCGTGTTGTTCGGTTTATGTATGAATCTCTATATTTCAGCGTACGTCCGAAGATAGGCTTGAGGGTAAACTGATTTGCATTCATTGCGTAACGAGTATTGCGGCTGAATTGTTGAATGGGAGGAATGCAGCTGGCTATTTCATTTGAACATTGGTTGTTAAAATAGCGATAAAACAAGGTAAGGCAGGAGATGTTTCGACGGTGTTCAAGCGAAACTAAGGAGTTCGCTATTCTTATGTCTCCTATAAGTTTTTTCGCACGTGTTTGAATCCTATCTAGTAGGTGCAATGTTGATTTTGGTGCACCTGACCAGACGTGGGCGTTGAATTCAAGTTTTGGGCGTATAAACGCTTTATATATTGTGGCCAGATCAGAGGGGGTGAAATATTTCTTACATCGATTTAGGAAACCTAGACATTTCGCTGCGTTTAAAGCGACTTCGAATATGTGGTCGTTCCAACGTAAGTCGTTACTAACACACATACCTAGCATGGAAAGCTTTTCGGTTTCTTCGACGTAAGTGCCATTCATGGATAATGGCTCTAGATTTTGGTTACGCTTTAATGATAGAAGACAGCATTGTGTTTTGGAAGCATTGAATTCCACTCTATTCGATTTACCCCATTTGATAATGCTGTCTAGGTCGGAATTCAATGAGCTTAACATATTTTGGCGTTTAGAGTCCACGTTCGAAGGTGAGGGACGAGGACCTGTAAACGAATATGAGAAGCTGAGGGTACTGTCATCAGCGAAGGAATGAATTGGATTAGAAGTTGCAGACAGGAGATCATTTATAAAAATGAGAAAGAGAGTCGGAGACAAAACTGAGCCTTGAGGGACACCAGCATTTATTTGGTGAGTTACAGACTTGAAACCATCCAAAACAACTTGAATTGAACGTTTCGAAAGATAATGTCTAATCCATAGAAGAAGTTTTGTCGATTCCAAATGCACGCATTTTCGACAAAAGGGCTTGATGCCAAACCCTGTCAAATGCCTTTGAAATATCAAGCGCAACAATCTTGCTTTCGCCACCATGGTGGATTGATTGGTTCCACTTTTCGGTGAGATATGTCATCAAATCACCAGTAGACCTGTTGCTGCGAAAACCATACTGCCGGTCATTGAGAAGTTTTCGTGTTTCGAGATATTTCATAAGCTGACGATTTTTTAGCGTTTCCATGACCTTGGAAAGAAGGGACGTAAGTGCAATTGGACGGTAGTTGGAGGGAGAAGAAGATTCGCCTTTTTTTGGTACAGGCTGGACAAATGCTGTTTTCCATCTACTCGGAAAAAGTCCTGATGAGTAGGATAGATAGAAAAGCTTACGCAGTGGTTTTGCTAGCGTAGAAGAACACCTCTTCAGAATGATGGGGGATATACCATCTGGACCAGCGGATTTATGTATGTCAAGATCAGATAAAACTCTTGCAACTGTACGAGTACGAAAGTGAATTTGTTGCATAGAATGATCTACGTTCTCAAGTACAGGAGGAGACTGAACACAATCTGGCAATGTAGAATTGGCTGCGAAATGCGCAGCAAGCAGATTGGCTTTGTCTAAAGAGCTGACAGCTGGAATGTCATTGTGAATGAGCGTCGGAATTGATGTTGATGCCGAATTTTTTATGTTTTTAACAAATGACCAAAAGTTTTTACTACCTCTGGGACATTGTAGAATTTTTTGCCTCAACGTTCGGTCATAGAGGAATTTGACACGCTTTAAATGGGCATTACAGTCATTTCTGGCTTGTTTGAACTTTGCTCGGTTTTCCTCTGTTGGGTTGGTCTTGTACAACCGAAAGTTTGTCTCTCTCATCCTGATAGCATCTTTGCAGCTCAAGTCATACCACCCTTTTGCCTTTGGTCTGATACTCTTAATCCTGTTGGGAATAAAAGATCTCATACCAAAGAGAATGATATTTGATATCATATCAGCAGCAGTATCCACGTCACTATCGAGGAAACATAGCGACCAGTTAAAATTCCTAAAGAAACTGTTTAATGCTTCCCAATTGGCTTTCTCGTATTGCCATACGGTTTTTTTGGGAGTTTGCTCTTTAACTGTGTGGTTGGAGTACGAGAAATTTGTTGATGTGATACAGTGGTCTGACGAACCTAGAGGCGATAATACATTGATGATGTATTTATCAGGGTGAGAGGTAAGAAACAAGTCCAGGGTGTTGGCGGCTTGACTGTTAATATCCGGTATGCGTGTCGGCTCATTTACAAGCTGGGTTAGGTTGTTTACCTCAGCAAAGATCTCAACATACCTTCCTTCGGGTGTTGTCTGTCCAGAATGTTGAAGCCACGTAGAATTGTGTACATTGAAATCGCCCGCAATGACGATTTCAGTGTGAGGATGCAGGGATACAATTCTAGAGATGGAGTCAGACAGTGCATCAAACTCGTTAAGGGTTGAATTACTGTCAAGGTTTGGGCTTCTATAAATGAAACAGTAGTGGATTAAATGCCTACGGACATGGAATTTCAGCCATATAAAATTAAATTCCGGATTGGAACATTGGCCGTATTGATGTTGAATTTGGTAGGCTACGTCACTACTTATATATATGGCGAGACCGCGGTGAGAAAAGAATAAAGGCACTAAATTATATCCAGGTAGGGTTAATTCTGATAAGTCAGTATTAACCCCCACCTGTGTTTCACTTAGTGCCAAAACAGCTGGTTTGTATTTACAAATGTGGGCGTATGCAGAAAAAAGATTCGACTTTAAACCACGAACATTGCATACGTCCACTCTACGACTTGTTTGCAATTGTCATTTCGTAAAACCTGCGTTCCTACTTTTAAGCTACCTCCCAGTTGTTTAGATCGCATTTTTTGTAAGGTTGACGGTTTTTTTTTTGCAGCAATATTCTTCGATTTCCTGGGAGGCTTCTTCTGTCACCTCTTTTTGGTACTTGCTGATGTGAACATCACCACGGTGATCGTTCCGGAGGTGACTCGTAACCTTTAGTGGATTCGCCTACTTTTTTAATGAAGTTGCGATACAGCAGCTACTGGGTGTATATATTGGTGGAGAGTGAGGACACTGAGACGAGTTTTTAACTCAGTTGTTCTTTGAATACTCTGGCAATATGCGGTGAAATAAGACGATCAATATGAAGACTCTTTTTCTGGTCACTATTCGTAGGTTCTTCTTATTGGAAAGTCGAGCTCTAAGCTTGCCTATGCGACGAAAAAAAATCAGAGTCGATGCTTGTTCCTCTATCGGATCTATTAAGACCGTTTGTCTGTGACCGGCGTGTTATTTTGGGGGCGTTCAAATCTATCAAATCAAATTACATGTCCAATTTTAAATTTATTATCAAAATCAGTGCTCAACACACAACACACTTTGTCCGTTGACAGGGATTCAGAGCGTTTGGAAAGGAATGAATGGCTATCATAACAACAAGGACACGAGGTTTGCCACGTAAAATTGAATCTACAAAATGTTACTGGTTGGTGACAATTTTCGCTGGCGTTATTGGTCCGATCTTTTTTGAAAACGACGTTGATAAGGTCATCTCCGTCAACGGTCGATATTTACGTTGACGACATGTGTTTCCAGGTGTAAGGCGTTATGTGTCACACAGCAAATGCCACAGTGGGCATTCTCCTTGAACTATGTGAGGGTAGGGTTATATTTTGCGGACCGCACCACAAAAATCATGCGAGTTAACTCCACTACACATTTTCTTGTAGGGTTCTCGAAAGGCACAGGGCTTTGCCAATAATCCCCAATGTTCCAATACCGCCCAAATCAACATAAACCATTGCTCGAATTCAGTCAGCTGTTTGTGGCAGAGTCCTTGACATTATTGTAACGCTCATGCCATTGGCACAATGAATCCGCATCCTGATATGTGCCTATGGTGAAAGTTGTAATATTTGTCACATGTTTTTTTGTATTCCTGAATTGCGTCAATATATGCCGCAAGAAATTCAAGTGCTTATTTTGTATATTTTTCTGCATAGTCGAGGCTTATAGGCATTCAAGGGGTTCAGTAAACCGAGGATGCTACTTCCAAATCTACACAAATTGTCTCTATAATTTCCGCGAGCCTAAGGAGTTATGAATTTATTTGTAGTTTCGTAACACAACACTGGTGTGTATTGGGTGGGAGTTAAAAAAACAATTTGGCTGTAGTGAAGACAACATTTACAAAGGTGGTGTCTAGACTAAGTTTCAGTTAGTCACTGTCTTTTTCTTTTTTAAGCCTCATTTCGCAAAATCTTCTTAAAAAGTTGGTTTTACATATTGCCTTTGAGAATTTCTTTCAAATATGTTTCATTAATTTCAGCTAGGCTTGAACTCACTATCTTCTACTGCAGGCGCAAACACTATACATTCCACCCGAACTCCTAGAAAAGACAATGCGCCGTCTTCAATATACTAAATCATTCCATTCAGCCTCACAAATGACAAATAAAGTAAAAAAATTACAGAACAAGTAGAAACACTCATTTAAAATTTACCTGTTTATAACTTCGTCATACAAATATTTCAAGATCAGTCGAATACGTCGTGTGTTTTGTTGCCTCTTATGACACTGTTCAAGATTGCCTATATATCCTCGAGACAATAAGTAGTTAATCCATTCCAATTATCTATTCCTGCCGAATGACAGTCTCTTATAAAAGTCTGACGAGAATATAAAACTTTTTTTAAAAGTTTTACCAAAAATAATACTAAGTACACACAATTTTATGGAAAAAATTGGTTTTGTATTCTGTCCAGGGGTTAATACCATTAATAAAAAATATTTTTGTCAGGGCAAAAAACAACCGAATTTTTAGTTTTGCAGATCACAGAGAGTGTCTTGATATCATTCGACAAAATTAAAACCGCCTTTAACGCCACAAAAGATAAGAAGCGGTTACTGATACGGGAGTTCATTTATTGCTCATGAATTGTTCTGTGTAAACGTTTGCATCATCAAACGTAACTAACAGCGACATTCCAATTAGGAAACAGGTGTGAGGAAACAAAAACAAACCAGAACACCAAACTTAATTTACATGAGAATTCCAAATAAACGCTCCGCTTCAACCAAATTTTTCGCAAAGTCAATTTCCACTAAGAACAACCCTGGTACTGCTACTAAGGTCTGCACCGTGAATAACCCCCACAACTATGTACATTTCCCAAAAACGTCCCTAACCTACGTTCAAGTAAGCGCATACTCTTACTCCTGGTCCTTACACAAGAACAAACCATCCCTTACCCTCAGCAAACAATAATCACAACTTACCCTGCGACAATGCACGAAATGTCGAGTATCCTGCTATTCCAAAAAGAGCCGCAACCGTCCAAGCGAATCCGATGGATACATGCGTCACCTTCTCCCACCGCTCCAGTGTGGCATTTCGCATCGATTGGTATACCAGGAATGTGTTGTGATGGCACATAAACGCTGCAAGGACAAAAGCACAAAAGTTGTATCACAATTCATAAACAGGACAATCAATTTCACCAAACGCCCTGGTATTCAACTCAAAACTTTCTTAAAACGCCGCGGTCGTTTGAAGTAATTTCTCTGTCGCGTGTGGAGGGCGTATTACCGGATGTCATAGACCCAGCAAGTTCATTTTGTTTACCTGTAGCTTTACTAGACGACGGCGATAATTATGGATTAATCGCAAGGGCAATACAGCGGAAGCATAGTGGTGATTATATTTCTGACGACAAATCGTGAAGTATTTATTTTTTATTTGTATCAGGGGAATGTCTATGTGAAGTAATCCATCATTTGAATTTGAAAATTTAAGAATTTAAGTTACTACGTCACAGCGTGAAGGCGATTCTGTTGCTTAAATTTTCTTAAATACGCGCAAAAAATAAATAAAGCTTACATATTAATTGTATGAATATGTGTTTAACGGTGAAATTTGATCACATTATAGAAAAAAAACGTACATTCGGCACTTCTACAGAGCTTCATATTTTATTCGGTTCTCAAATGAAAGTTTATATATAGTCGATCGATTAAGACAAAAAAGAAAGCCATCTATCGGAAATATTTTAATTAATTTCTAAAGATCCCATTTTGCGATTTTATTTCTTAAAAAAATTATCGTCCAAAACCCTTCCGCGAGTCTCATTTAGTCGAACAGTAAAATTTCTACTACTTGACAGGTAGGCTTTATGATGGCTGCCATTTCGTGATGAAGAGTTTTGTTTCAAATTCCACAAGGAAGTCAGTTTACTGTAGTAAACTTTAGATTTTATATAACCCCACATGAAAAAGGGTTTGAATCAGGACTGCATGGAGGTCAATATATGTCACCTCTCCTTAAGCAACGAGCAACATCTCAGGGCGTATTTGAACTTTGTATGTCCGCTTCACATGAGGAAGTTGAGGAAGTTTTTTTTTTAAACAAGAAGTCGTGTAACATCTCCACACAATACTTAGCATTCACTACAACTGCACGTCCATACAGGGATGTATGGAGAATTTTTTACATCTGCAGATGCGAATATTTTAAAGCTCACACGGATGCGGATGCGGATCAAACTTAATTTTTTTGTTTAAAAAGATTCATAATTTAGGCACATAAATATATGATAAATATGTTTTTAATAATTTCTATTTAAGTATTGGAATTTCAAACTTTGTGCATTATATTTAGAAAATAGTAATGTCACCGCCTTTGAGCTTCCAAACCGCTTCGCAGAGCGCATTTTTTTATGCGCCACTAAATAAATGCTCACTTGGAACACTGGCTGGTGGAGGGTATAAATATCCGCGTGCTATGCCAGATAGCATTTTTAACGCTGCACGAATAACGCTCCACCGGTTAAGAGTACTTTCAGACTTATTTATACTTTTGTTATTGCGATACGAGAGCAATTCCTTCTTAAGAATAGTACCTGGACTAATATTGTCCGATGTTTTCTCTTGACGTTCACCTTCCCTTGAAGGCTTTTCAAGCATGACTTACTAGCCGTACTAGACGTCCCTGTAGTTTTTTTTTAAATGAATCTCTCATTGTCATCCATGGTATTAGCTTTTTCGAAACTCGGAAAACCTAAAACTTCATTATAAATGTTTTTGGCATTCAATCTTTTATCTCTTCTTCGGATTGTTTTTATTGTTCTCCTCCAAAGCAGAAAATTCGGTTGAAACTTAAGTCTTCAGATTCGGGACTTCCAGATTCAGTTGAGTCGATTGATAGCAATCAATTTCCGGATTTTGGCCATTCGGTATTTTGAGTTTTCGAGATTTTGGATTTTCGTGATTTAATATTTTCGCGATTATAGGATTTCGGGATATCGGAAATTTGAGTTTTCTGTCTGACTATCTTTCTTGTCGCGTCTTGCACAAAGTATTCGCAGTAATCGCAAAAACCTTCGCGTTGATTGTTGCAGATGCTCCATATGGTCACTTAAGGCGAATTGAGGAGTTTCTGATGATTGCTTTTCGATCTCGTTGCACTCCAATTCGAATGGTATGTAATGATGATCTATGCACATTTATAGGTAGCACTTGCGCGTTTACGAATTGAAAGGTATGGATCGTCAAAAAAAGACTGATTAACATTCTCTACGTTTTCTACATGATCTTGCTCGATTTTGGTTATTAAGTGTTATTGCAGTCTATTCTAACTTTTTGATCCATTTTCGAATGAAAGATATGCTTGGCACATTATTAAAATAGCAAAAACCTAGATTATAGCAGAATCTTTTACGCGCTAGAGTTACTCGACATTTTTGTAAAACTCCGGCACGTAATTTAAAAAAAATGAAAAACTTTGATTCTTCTTGTGGATTATTTTTATTTGGTCTTTTAATTTTTTTACATCAAGTCAAGAATATGATTTCATGTAAATGGCCGCCGCCACAGTTGATTGTCATTTGAGCCCTTTTTTGGCATTTTCCATCACTTTGGCCAATTCTTCCGGCGATAGGTCCTCACATTCTTGACGGATGTTGTCTTTAAGAGCTGCAAGAGTCTGAGGCTTGTTGACATAAACCCGCGACTTCAAAAAGCGCCACAAAAAGAAGTCTGGAGCGGTCAAATCAGGCGATCTTGCTGGCCAGTGCAAATCGCCAAAACGGGAGAATGCATCCTTCAGCATATCGGTTGTGGCACGTGCAGTGTGTGCCGTTGCACCGTCCTGTTGGAACCACATGTTTTCCAATCCCAATTTATCAAGTTGCGGCAAAAAGAACTCGTTGATCATTGCTCTGTAGCGCTCACCATTCACAGTAACCGTTTGGCCCGCGACGTCTTCGAAGAAAAAAGGTCTGATGACTCCTCCAGCGAAAACAGCACACCATACAGTGACTTTGAGCGGGTGTAATGGCTCTTCGTGGGTTACACGCGGATTTTCAGTGCCCCAGAAGCGTAAATTTTGCTTATTTACGTACCCGCTAAGATGGAAATGGGCCTCATCACTCATGATTATTTTTGATGAAAAATAATCTTCCTCTTGGTGGTGATTAAGGATGGCTTGAGCGTATGTTAGACGCGATTGGCGGTCAGCAGCTAACAGCTGATGCACCGTCTGGACTTTGTACGGAAACATCTTCAAATCTTGTACCAAAATTCGCTGTAAAGACCGTCGACTGATACCCATTTGCGTGGCACGTCGTCTGGTCGATGTCGAAGGCGCTTCCATGACATCTTCGGCTACAGCAGCAATATTCTCTGAAGAACGGCTACTCCGGGGTCTGCCACGCCTGGCAGCATCTCGTGTTGTGCCAGTCTTTTCGAGGCGAGCGGCTAAACGTCGCAGTGTTTCACCAGTAGGCGTTGGACGGCTAGGAAATCTGCGACGAAATTCACGTTGTGCCAAAGTCACCGACCAATTATTGCTCAAACAAATAGTCACCAGTATTCCGCGTTCTGGAGCAGTGTAGCGTAACATTGTTTATTAACGTGTATTTCGCATGTGTTTACTACACAAATGTCAAAACATAACTGACATTAGGGGTCAATCGCAAAATTTATAGCATTTTCTGATATGAGGATTACTTTTGCGCCACCTCTAGGGAATGACTCGATTCCCTAGAGCTACCCAACTGATTGACATACCCCTGCGCTCCTCGTAACCCCCTTCGTTTCGGTACGTTCAATATACATTTTCTTTCAAGACACCATGTAAAAAAACATATGGAAGGCTTTAAGCCGCTGTGCAAATCATTTAATACCCTATCTTATCCCAACTTTAAATTTAGCATTTCTAAAATTGGGCGTGAAATATAAACAATGTAACCATCTAAATATAATGTTTGTTTTGACTAAAAAACAACGTGTATATGAAAAAAAGGAGTGACAATGTTCAGATTTTGAAAATGATTACACTTGCAACAAAGAATTCGTGTACAAAGCTTCATCATTCTAGCTAACATTTTAGGGCCCGAATACTGGCAACGTTCAAACGGACAGAGATCGACTCAGATTTTGATTCTGATTCTGATTATGACCAACGCATACCTTGGAGCCAATTTTTCCTACTATTTCACATCATTCTAGCTAACATTTTAGGGCGCGAAAACTGGTGACGTTCAAATGGACAGAGATCGACTCAGATTTTGATTCTGATTACGACCAACGCATTCTTTGGATACAATTTTCCATACTCTTTCACATATATCGTCGTTAATTTAGCGTTCTAAATTGTTTTTGAGTTCCTATAACGTTTTTAGCTTGTTGTACTAAACTAACGACGCGACGTAACGTAACCCCAGCATGGATCATTTTTCGATATGTGAACTTGTTTTTATGGACCACGATTACCAGATCATAAAACAAATTTGAGGGTAAAATGCTCTTTGCTATCGAATACCAAAGAGCAAGATTTCCTATGGCAGACGTGCTTTGATAAATGGGATTATACTTTTTTGGGCCGGTGCGGCTTCGCAACTTAATTGTTTGTTACACAAAAATTTACAATCAATAATCACTTTTAGATATTTGTAGCTTTTTACGGATTCACTAGTGTCTTTTGCCGTGTTACAATCAAGAAATTGTCGTTTCACCATTTTACTGCAACGTTTTCTACCTCCTGCATTATTATCGTCGCCGTATCCACAGACCTGTGACTTACTACATTCGGCGTATCGTCATTAAAGGCAAATGGTGTGCTCTGCCTAAAGGCGCGATGCTGCTCAATTGCATTAAGGATGAAAATACTCGGACCTAGTTTTGAACCCTGAGGAACTCCACACTGCTTCTTATTTGACACTCCTCACGATCTTAATCTCGAACTAAAAAAGCCTTCTTTATGACTATGTAATCTCTTAACCAGTCACCGATTACTCCCCGTATTCCAATCCGCAATAGCGCTTCTAAAGCATCGTGTGATTAAGAGCTTCGAAAGGTTAACTGAAGTCTATGAATATGACTGGGACATGTTGACACAATTTCCGAATTAATTTAGAAATGTTTTTTTGTAAATAAAACTCCAAAGTCTTTGCGAAATTAGGAATTCGAAATCAATTTTCTATAAATGCAGGTATAGACATCGGTTTATAGTTATTTACTTACTTAAGTGGCGCTACAGTCCGGAATGAACCTGGGCCTCAACCAACATGCCTCTCCACGGTCCTTAGCTAACCGCCTCCAGTTGCGCACTCCAAGTTGGTTGAGGTCGGTTTCTACTTGTGCGCGCCACTTAAGGCAAGGTCTTCCTCTACTGCGTCCAACGTCTGGGTGGGAATCGAAGACTCTGCGAGCCGGAGTATTGGTGTCCATTCGTTCTAGATGTCCTAGCCATCTTAAACGTCCAATGCGGAGTTTTTTTGACCAGGGGCATGTCGCTGTACAGCTCGTATAGTTCTTGGTTGAATCTTCGTCTCCATAGCCCGTCAACGCAAACGGGACCGAAGATTTTTCGAAGAATTTTCCACTCAAATCGACCAAGGATTTCTTCATCCGCTTTTGAGACGGTCCATGCTTCAGCGCCGTAGAGCAGGATCTTATATAAGATCTCCTTAGTAGTTCGAGTGAGGGCTTTACTACTGAATTGCTTTCTTAGCCCGAAGAAACAGCGGTTGGCAAGAGTAATTCTTCGTTTAATTTCTGAAGAGATGTTGTCAGAGTTAATAGCGGAGCCGAGTTAGATATGTCCCGTACTACCTCAAAGTTATATCTGTCAATGGTGACGTTCTGTCCAATTCGTGGATGTTGTGTGTCCTTTCGTCTTGACAGCGTATACTCCGTCTTGCCCTCATTTACAGCTAAACCCATTTTTGCCGCTTCCTTCTCTATACTAGCAAACGTGGCTATGACATCACGTTGGGTCCTACCAATGATGTCGATATCGTCGGCGTATGATAGTAGTTGTACAGATTTTTGAAAAATTGTGCCTCTGGTGTTGGCTCGTGAGTTTTGCATAATCCTCTCAAGAATAAGATTGAAGAAGTTACATGACAGCGCATCGCCTTGCCTAAATCCTTTTTTGATATCGAATGTGTCAGTGAGGTCGTTTCCGACCCTGATGGAGCAGCGAGTATTCTCCATCGTCATCCTACACAAACGGACTAGTTTGGGCGGTATACCAAAACTAGACATGGCTCTGTATAGTTCGTCTCTATAAATGCTGTCGTATGCGGCTTTGAAATCGATGAATAGGTGGTGGGTATCGATTTGGACTTCTTGGGTTTTTCAAGGATCTGCCGAAGTGTGAAGATTTGATCGGTTGTGGACTTTCCTGGCCCAAAACCACACTGATAAGGGCCGATCAGGTTGTTGGTAAACGTTTTCAGGCGTTCACATATTACAGCAGATAGAATTTTGTATGCGATGTTGAGGAGACTTATATGCCTCTGTAGTTGGCGCAGTTTAGAGGGTCTCCTTTTTTGTGGATCGGGCAAACGATGCTGAGGTTCCATTCTTCAGGCATACTTTCTTCCGACCAGATATGACTTGGTGGACGTTACTTACCAAGTCATCTCCGCCGGCTTTATAAAGCTCGGCGGGTAGGGCGTCAATTCCGGCAGCCTTATTAAGCTTCAGTTTAGATATTGCTGTCCTCATTTCACTCAGGTCGGGTGGTTGGCAGCTTTCGCTGTCGTTGCCAACATTGAATGGTTCGTTCTGCCCGACAGCGCAATGTTGTATGTCATTGCTGTTTAACGGTCTGCAGAAGTGGTTCTTCCATATCCTCAGCATCGACTGTGTCTCGACTGCGATATTTCCTTGCTCATCTCGACAGGATTCTGTTCGAGCCTGGTATCCTTGGCTTTGACGTTTTACACTTTGGTAAAACTTGAGAACGTCTTTCCTGGAGTGGCACCTCTCTATATCCTCGATCGCGCGCTTTTCTTGCTCTTTTTTCTTCTTTCTAAAAACCTGGTGTTCTTCCCTTCTTCTCTGCCTATAGAGCACAACGGCAGCTCTCGTCTTCACCTGCAGCTTAGCCTTGAAGGCCTCGTTCTTGGTTGCGAGCATCTGTCGGCATTCCTCATCAAACCAGGTGTTTCTTGCTGGTGGGCGCGAGAAACCTAGCGCATCAGTTGCGGCTGATCTAATGGCCTGTTGGCATCGTTGCCATAGTTCTTCGATATTCGATGATGGTGGTATGGTGTTAATCGAGAGGCTTAGGAATACGCGTTACGCGGAGTTCTTGGCGGTCTCTTGCGATTTGTTTACAATATTTCTGGATTGTTGTGGCGTGGTGGAAATCCGCATTCTAACCTTGGCTGCAACAAGGAAATACTGGATGCGTGCCTCTTGTCTATCGCTATGTCATCAATTTGATTGACCATTCGTTGATCTGGATACCGCCATGTCCCCTTATGGATATCGTGAGGAAACCGTGTGCTGGCTATAGTGGCATTTCGTTCCGTAGCGAAGTCAATTAGCCTAAGTCCGTTACCAGACGTGTTGTCGTGTATGCTATGTTTTCCGACAAAACTGCTAAAGATATCTTCTCTTCCTACCTTTGCGTCAAAATCTCCCAGCACGATTTTAACATCGTTCTTAAGTAGTCGCTCATAGGTTTTGTCAAGGAGCTCATAGAAGCAGTCCTTAGCTATATCATCTTTTTCCTCCGTTGGGGCGTGAGCGCATATAAAGCTTATGCTGGCGAATTTGGCCTTGATGCGGATCGTTACAATGCGTTCGCGAATGTCATGGAAACATAAGACTTCTTGCCTAAGTCTGGCACTTATAACAAATCCGCATCCGAATAGTCGCTGTTTCTGCTCACTAAAAGAGGGTCCGTAGTAGATATCACAGTCTTTCATCCTCTTTTTGCGCAGCCCATCCCATCGTATTTCCTGGATGGCAGTTATGTCTGCTTTGTAGCAGTTTAGGGCTTCCGCTTGTTGTTCGCTTGTACCTCTGTTGTTTAATGTTCTCACATTCCAGGTGCAGATACGAACGTCGTTGTCCTTTTTTCGTTTAGCCGTGTCGTCAACAATAAAATCAGTCCTTTCTTCGTAACCGTTAGATTTTTCCATAGTGGTAGTTAACCCAAAGCACAACCCCCAACCTGGAGGGCCAGTTCCAATTTATTAGATACCCCTAAGCACGGGGCCATCAGTATCCACTACGGGATTAAGCGCTGCCATTGGCCTTTCGGTTCATCCGCCACCAGCTCTATTCAAGGGGCCTGACTAACCCTTGAAATTCCTAGACCACCTGTTGTCCGAATATGTCGAAGCAGCTTGTCTAGGTTCGCCTGGGACAGCAGGCCGGGTATTCATTCCGTGCCATTCTGACCTGACTGTTTATAGTGTTGCTGGTTTTCGTCGTGTTATCAACACTCGCGCTTATCGTTTAGCAAGTCAAATCCGGTTGGATGAGACTAGTACCCGATGGTTACCACTTGTAACCCTATATCAAACTTACCAAAAAGTTTCCATTGGGCTTAACTAATCGGAGATGAGTGAAATGATTTGTGATTTAATATGACTTTTCCTACCCATACTTCTAGGGGGCTATTTGGGTACATGAATTTGTCAAACACTTTAGTTAACATGTTTCTACTTAAAACGTAGTATTCCAGTATTCAGTTAATTTTATAACTTTTTAGAAAAACATTCTTAGCTAAAAAAATGTTCATCCGAAGGTATCACTGCGATGGGCACGAATTACGTACGTTGCAAATTTGATTTAGAAATCCATCCCAAAGAAGAATTCCAATTTATTTAAATTGTTGTGTTCCAGATAAGAAGGAATACAAATTATATTGACATAATTTTGCAGGAGAAAGAAAAAAGTTTTTTTAAGGTTTTAAAATTGTGATTGCAAATTATCCCTCTGATTCTATCCAAACAGCGGGGTTGAGATACATTTTTTTAGATAATTGGTGCTTGAATGAATTGACAGATCATATCGGTAGGAGTATTTGGTACAATTAAATGTACTACCAGTACAAGTCATCTTTCACGTATTTTAAATATTTTATCAAATTTTCTGTGAAAAGTAGCTTAATGTAACGGGTGATCCAAGTAGAGATACTTTTTTCAATAGCCTTTTTTGACAGATCACGTGTGAGTCGTGTCATGCTGTCATGTTATTTTTGTTTAGTATTGTTTGGCATTTCATAATGGAAAGACTTACGCGTGAACAACGTTTACAAATTGTTCAACTTTATTATGAAAATTCACGTTCTGTGAGGAATGTGTTTCGTGCACTTCGCTCAACTTATGGTCAACATAATTGGCCTACTGAGCGTACAATTCGCAACACCAACACCCATTTTGAGACCCAGCATTCATTATAGGATAATATTCGACCGAATAGACCACGTCCAGCACGCTGTGAAGAAAATATAGCGGCCGTAGCTGAGAGTGAACACGAAGACCGTAGAGAGTCGATTCGGCGCCGGCCGTTCGCAGCAACTCGGACTGACGTATGGAACGACTTGGCGCATTTTACGTCAAGATCTTAAATTGAAGGCGTACAAAATAAAGCTTGTGCAACAACTGAAGCCGCTCGACCTTCCCAAGCGACATCGCTTCGCTCTATGGGCTCTTGAAAAGTTCCAAGAAGATCCGACGTTTTCGAGGCAAATTTTGTTTAGCGATGGCTCAATGGGTATGTAAACAAACAAAATTGCCGCATTTGGGACGAAGAGCAACCTGAAGAGATTGAAGAACTGCCACTTCATCCAGAAAAAAACAACGGTTTGGTGTGGTTTGTGGGCCGGTGGAATCATCGGTCCATATTTCTTTAAAAATTATGCCGGTGAGAAGGTAACCGTCAATGGCGACCGTTATCGTGCCATGATAACCGACTATTTGATGCCTGAAATTGAAGCTCGTGATCTCGGCGACATTTGGTTTCAGCAAGACAGCGCCACTTCCCACACATCGCATCAATCAATGGACTTATTGAGAGAACATTTCGGTGAGCACATAATTTCACGTTTTGGGCCGGTCGATTGGCCACCAAGATCGTGTGATATCACACCGTTAGACTTTTTCCTGTTTTGACTTTTGTAAAGTCAAAAGCTTATGCCGACAAACCCGCTTCGATTCAGGCCTTGGAGGAAAACATCACGCGTGTCATTCGCCAGTTACCAGTCGAAATGCTCGAACGAGTGATCGAAAATTGGACTCAACGGATGGACCATCTGCGACGTAGCAATGGCCAACATTTGATAGACATAATCTTCAAAAAATAAATGCCAAAGAATGTTCTTTCAAATGATAATAAACATTCTCCATTAAATTTGAATTTTCTGTGTTTTTTTCTTTAAAAAAGTAGGGAACCTCGAAATGGATCACCCTTTATATACGATTTGTTCTCCTGCTAAAGATTATTTTAGCACATCATGTACTCCAGTCTTAGGCAATGCAGCTTGATCAACTATGCCTCTATGGCCAGTCTGGCCATTGTTATATAGGGCTCTATTTGAAGGTTGCTATCTCACTCAACCTTGATGTTGATGAAGAGTTTGCCAGTGTGTGAAAATGTTGATCTGCTGTAATCTATACTCCGATTAGTGTGCTGGAAAAAGGTTTAGACAGTATGGGTTATGATAAGCTAGGTTGTAGTGGCTGCACGCCATGCGCGTTCATACTTAGACTATAAAGGTCTGTTGTAATACCACGGGGACCTCTCGACTTTCCTATATTCGTACGCCTAATTGAGGTTTCTGACATTTACTATTAGTCAACTTACCTATGTTCATCTCCCAGATGAAGCTTCCTTTTTACTGAGACAGCTGGACAAGAGCATAGAAGGTGAGTAATACTTTCCTCCTATGCTTCGTTTACGCAGCGTCTACGGAAATTATTGCTGAAGAGGCCTAGTCTTGTAGGCCTATCGGACAGTGTCCTGTAAGGACACCGATAATGGTTCTGATGTTTGATCTGTTTAGCATTGCTTTTTGTAATTTACATGTAGCGATGGCACACCTATCATATTTACTGGCGGTAGAATGTCGGAGATTGTGCCCTGTCTGGCAAGCTCATCTGCCTAGCAATTCCCTGGTATGTCTCTGTTTCCCGGCACCCAAAAGATGTGAATGGTAAGCTCCGCTATCTCGTTAAGAGACAGTCGGCATTCGTGGGCTGATTTTGAATTGAACGAGATTGCTTCCAGGCATTTGATTGCCGCTTGCCTGTGACTAAAGGTGCTTATATGCATCGTGGATATTACTTTTTTTTTCAGCCAAGACAAGGCTTCTTTGATTGCCATGATTTCCGCATCTCGGAGAAAACACCTCCACCCACTCCAGATTCTGTTTTCGACCCATTCGTGTAGATGTGAATTGAGTTATTGGTTTTGATCAAATAGGACTCCCATTCAAGGCGACTGCGAATGGTTATCCTGAAGTTATGCTCAAAACTGAGTTGGGTAGTGGTGTGGTCGGTGTTTTCTGTAATGTTAAGGTGATTCAGTATCTTTGTCCATCCTGATTGGGTGTCCATTGTGACGAGGCTCTCAGTCTCAAAGCTGCACAAGCTGCGGTCTTTTTGCCGTAGATATCTAGGGGAACTAGATATAGGATAGCATCTAGGGCTGTGGAGGGGGTTGTTCTTAGAGATCCGCTAATGCATATGCAAGCTGATCTTTTAACTTTACCTAGAAGGTTGCGATTGGAGGCTGTTTCTAGAGCCGTCCATCAGACTAAGACTGTATACTTTTGGTAGTATTTATATATTTAGCATGGATAGGCATTGCTTCTAGAGAGGTCGTCGTTTTTACAAATATATAAAATAATTCTTATATTCCGATCATGGTTTATGCTTTTGTTAATCCAAACTTGGTTGATGATTTGTTTTCATACCATATTCCATAGGGGTAATTTAGTCTTGATACATAGCTTGCAACATTGATAAATAATTTCGATAGATATATCGTTAAGTTAGATCTACTCAGAATCGCTAGCTGAGTCGATTTAGCTATGTCTATCCGTCCGTCTGTCTTCCCCCGTAAGTCACCATTTTTGGGACTTATATTTTGAACTAGAATGTTAAATTCGGTACAAGTAATTACATTTTTAAGATCCGCCGTTGCCGCACTCACTCTGTTGATGAGAAACAAATTATAAACACATCAATCGCTTTCTCGAAAAACTTAGGGTTACTGTGGTTGGAATTCGAGCCCAAACACTTCATTTCACAAATGTATGCAATATACCAGAACCTCGATGTATACGTTGACAGGGGCCTTATACTGATCACAACATCCAATGCAACTAACTTTTAAGGCACCGATATCTTTATTGGAAGGCACGGAAGCTCTTGGCCCAAAACGACAGGAAACAAAAAACAGATTTAAGCACCGCATAACAATAACTCTGCATTTCCGTCGAGCGTCTTCAAGGACTTTATATCCTGATTATACATAGGTTATTTCTTACCACTTTCTGTTTTCAACAATATGGTCCTTCTAACATCTGCACTGCCACCACTGAGAAATCCCAAAAACATGGCACTATATCAACTTTAATCTTACCAAAAGCCATAATTCCTGTGGCCGGTATAACATCCACATTTGCAAATCTCCACGAATCCGCTGTATCCGTTCTGAAAAGAGAGACAGAGAAAAACACCGACATTAGAAAGTCCTTCTTCTTCTAAATAAACCCTGTTCCGCTATTTTCATTATTGCCACTATCCACACAAATGTTCCGCCTTGCAACACCACCCCTGGGATGTTGTAAATTAGAAAATTATTCAAATCGAGTTCGCATCTTAAAACACTCACACTGCCGCATCTAAGCATCAAGGGTGCCAATGCTAAGTTAACTTTCGCATAAATAACATTCCTAAGAACGTGCCACAAAGCCAGGCTGTCAGGTGGGTGCTTAACACCACGAACATTTGCTTAACATTGTGCAACAGATACTCCCACCAGAACAGAAGCCCCAATGGGCGGCTGCTATAATAAAAAGATTATGAGCTCTCTCTCTCTCTCTGTGTAAATGTGAATACATTTCAAGGGTACATAGTCCTGCGCCCCCTGCATTCCCTTGTGGCAGACAGAAGGCATACAAAAATGTTAACCGCTTCGCACCCTATTGCGCTTAACTGAAGTGGCACACTGTGGTGGAGAGAATTTTTTTTTGTTTCGTCCACAAAAAATTAACTTTATGGAAATTGTTTGCATTGCTGCAGCAAAATAAACTTTAAACCGGGGTTGGGTTGGTTGATAGGGGCTTTAACATGATGTTATGCAGGTACAAGTGCATAATAAGGCCGTACGAGTGAGTGAGCAAATTGTGTGGCTTTCACGTTCAAACAAAATGCTGAACGAATTAACAAACACAATAACCAGAAGCCAGATTCAGGAGCTTTTGTCCGTTTTTTTTTTGCTGTATTACCACTTCACTCCTCAGGACTTGAAGTGCCCTATTCAGTGTAGGTGCCTGCAACAGTTTTATTTCACATTTGTGATGAGATGAGATGAGTACATTTAAGGAATATTTCATAGATATAGATATGCAATACAAATTAGAAAATAAAAAAACCCTGGTGGTGGATATAGAAACACTCAGAAGATACGCAGGGTAGATGGGAAATAAAATATCACTCGCGAGAGAAAGATTTGATAAGCAAGAATATATAATTAAACTACCAAGCAAATAAGCAGATTAAAAATATTCTAAAAGTCGCAACGCGGAGTGCAAATGATTTACTCCAACATCCCTGAATGTCAGGTACATCAACCTAATAAAGATTTCAATGCTTGCCTGATTTCTGAAACTCATTTCATTCAATATGGGAACAGAGATTGGAATTGCTAGTTGTTTTGTTATCATCCAGCCGACTTTGTTAGGACTGATAGTGCTATAATTGTGACAAGAGCCTTGGAGCCTTGTCAAAATAAGCAAGACCAATAATGCAAAGAAAAACAAATTTATGGCGCAACAGGCTCGTTAGTACCCAGGGCCTAGCTTTTTCTCACAACCATTCATGTGTGCGTGTGTACTTCTTAGCACGATGGCGGGACCTCCTGTTTTATGCCGAATCCGAACGGCTAAGTTGAGATAAGCTTTTCATGACAATTGACAATGATTTGTCAGATCATCACGACAGGAGGGCCAGTGAAAAATCATTTAGGTGTTGCTACGGCTGGGAATCGAACCCAGACCTTCTGCACGGCAGTTCATCGCACTAACCATCGCGCCACTGAGCTGCGATAAACTGCCCACCAAAGGACTCGTCTACTGAGGAAGATCTAATTGAAATTTGACTGAGTGTCCAGTTAAAGCTATCATTGAAAATCCCCCGATCACCAGTTAAACACATCTGAGGGAAAATGGTTCGAGGGATTCTATTTACTATTTATACTATTTAGATGCGGATTTGTTATAAGCGATAGAATAAGACAAGAGATCCTTGCTTTGAGATCATAAGCGAAAGCATTGTTACGATCCGGATAGTTCGACAAAATAAGCTCACACTCCGACATAGGAAAATATGGCATTACTAAGCACTATTTCCACGAGCTCCTGGAGAAAAATTATGAGCGACAATCGAAGCACGACTTTCAAGTCGTGTTGGGTACTTTTAACGCTTAAATAGGATGCATAATAACACACAACAATAACAATAGACAGCGTACGATTTTTTCAACTCTATTTCCATAGAATGACTTGGCCATCTCCAGATCAAGAAATCTTTAATCAAATTGATCACATCGCCATAGAGGCATACATTCAATGTTTAAACATTCTGAGACGTTAAAAAGGACAATGGTGACAATGTCAAATATAATTCAGACCAACCGCTACTAATGTGCTTAGTTTCAGGCGGCCACAATTAAAAAGGTCTACAAAGCAAAGCTCCTGCTTAAGACGAGAGCTGCTATTGTGGTTTGTAGGCAAACAAGGAGGGAAGAACACCAACTTTTGAGAAAGTGTACAAAATAACAAGCAAAGCGCACTATCAAGGACATAGAGAGATGCCACTATAAATATGTTCTTAAGTTGTACCAAAGTGTAAAACAACAAAGCCTGGGATACAAGACGCGAACAAGATCCTGTCGAGATGAATGAAGAACGAACAATTTCTGCAGACTTTAAAACGGCCAACCAACCAATCTAAGTGAAGTGAGGATAGCAATATCTGCGAACAACCAACAACCCGACAAATACTTATCAGTGTGCTTTTAGGCCAGGAAAGTCATCATAAGATAAAACCTTCAAACTTCGGGATATCCTGAAAAGAAGACCATATCGATACCTACGACTTATTCATCGATTTCAAAGCCGCTTATACAGCATTAATGGAGACGAACTATACAAAGCCAGCCAGTAGTTTTGGTATACCGCCCAAACTCGTCCGTCTGTGATTGATAACGATGAAGAATTATCGTTGCCCAACCAATATCAGCTACGACCACACCGAAGCATTCGTTACCAAAAAAGGATTTTGGCAAGGCGATGCACTGTCATGTGACTTATTTTATATCATTCTTGAGAGGATTGAGCAGAACTTCTGAGCTGTGAAACTACTGTGAAACTACTTACAAATGCCGACGATATTGACATAATTGGTCGGACTGAACGTGATGTCATAGCCATACGTTTGCTAGGATTGAGGAGGAATCGGAAAAAATTGATTTTGCAGTAAACGAGGGAAAAATAAAGAATATGCTGTCAGCACAGATATAACATTCAGATAGTAAAGGATTTTTTCTTCATTGGCTCCACTCTTAACCCTGACAATAAATAACACGAAAAATTACTCATGCCAACCGGCGTTTTTTTGCTGGCTGAGAAGGCAATTGAGTAGTTAAGCCTTCACTCGAACTATTAAGGAAATCATATACAAGACCTTTACCATCCCAGTCCTCCAAGCATGGACTGTATCAAAAGCGAATGATAAAATCCTAGGTCGGTTTGGGTGAAAAAGTCATCGAGAAATGTTTGGTGCCGTGTGGCTAAGGAGACGGAGATTCAATGAAGAGTTTTACAGCAATTCTACATTGGACAGTTTAAGATGCCTAGGACTTATAAAGCGGATGAACACCAACACTCTGGCTCGCAGAGTCTTCGATCTTTGCTTAAGTGGCTCGTTCAACTTGAAGTGCACAACTGGGAGCAGTTAGCTAGGAACCGGGCTAATTGGAGAGGCTTGTATGTAAATATGTATCAATATTTAAATTTTTTCCTAGTATTTCATTTTTGAATTTTAGATTGTTTGGGTATGTGGATGGATCTGATAGCTGGCTCTGTGTTGGAGCTATGAATATTATTTGCATTTAAGGTGTTATTTTATTCAAACTCAGAATGTATGTATGTCTGCTCATTTTAAAATTGTAGATGGCGTTATATTAAAATCAGTAGTGGACTTGTTTGAAGGGAATGATCTACAGACCCATATGAACGATAATATTGACACTATGGTTTCGGTTTGAGCACTTTAAGATTTTATTTTCAGTGGAATTTGAATGTTATAATGTTTCGATATGAGAACAATTTGTGAAACTATTTTAAATATAAGATTATGAGAAAGCAAAAGTTTGCAAGTTCCAGCTAGTATCTTTTTTTACATTTTAATAGTGTGTCCATATATTGTCGCTCACTGTAGAGAAGGGGGAAATGTACCCATCACATCAAAATAATAAGTGAGAGTGCATCATGGTGCTCGTAGTCGTAGTATGCTACACTTGTACGTACACATGTACAATATGCCGAGGAAGTGTGCTCAAGGCACACATTATTTCATCATCTAAAACATAATTGAACTCAATTATCATTACTAAGAGTTCAGAGTTTAAATACATACGCTTATTTCATTGGAATTAATACTTACACTCTATATTCACCAGACATCAGTTTTATGATCACCGCAAACAGTATGAAGACTACACATGCCAGGCTTATGAAACTTGCTCTTGCAAGCCGTGATACATTCTTGTAGAGGCATAGTGGTACAACTACACCAACTGTGACAAAAAATACGACTCCCAGGCGGACTGCTCCCATTGATGTACCCCATGAGGGGAAGAATCGTACCAATACTTTTGAGAGGGTGTCACCAACGACTACGTTATATGATATCATAGCTAGAAT
The DNA here is from genome assembly GCA_949824845.1 of Rhingia rostrata. Classification (NCBI taxonomy): domain Eukaryota; kingdom Metazoa; phylum Arthropoda; class Insecta; order Diptera; family Syrphidae; genus Rhingia; species Rhingia rostrata. The sequence goes on along the minus strand of OX463758.1, from coordinate 63,516,439 downwards.
AAAAAAAAAATTCCATTAGTAAATAATTTTAACTATTGACATTACAGGTATATGTGAATTTATGGCAAATATTCGATTAAAACATAGATACCGGGTGATCCAAGTAGCGATACTTTTTTCAATAGGCTTTTTTGACAGATCACGTGTGAGTCGTGTCATGCTGTCATGTTATTTTTGTTTAGTATTGTTTGGCATTTCATAACGGAAAGACTTACGCGTGAACAACGTTTACAAATTGTTCAACTTTATTATGAAAATTCACGTTCTGTGAGGAATGTGTTTCGTGCACTTCGCTCAACTTATGGTCAACATAATCGGCCTACTGAGCGTACTATTCGCAACACCATCACCCATTTTGAGACCCAGCATTCATTATTGGATAATATTCGACCGAATAGACCACGTCCAGCACGCTGTGAAGAAAATATAGCGGCCGTAGCTGAGAGTGAACACGAAGACCGTGGAGAGTCGATTCGGCGCCGGCCGTTCGCAGCAACTCGGACTGACGTATGGAACGACTTGGTGCATTTTACGTCAAGATCTTCAATTGAAAGCGTACAAAATACAGCTTGTGCAACAACTGAAGCCGCTCGACCTTCCCAAGCGACATCGCTTCGCTCTATGGGCTCTTGAAAAGTTCCAAGAAGATCCGACGTTTTCGAGGCAAATTTTGTTTAGCGATGAGGCCCATTTCTGGCTCAATGGATATGTAAACAAACAAAATTGCCGCATTTGGGACGAAGAGCAACCTGAAGAGATTGAAGAACTGCCACTTCATCCAGAAAAAACAACGGTTTGGTGTGGTTTGTGGGCCGGTGGAATCATCGGTTTAAAAATTATGCCGGTGCGAACGTAACCGTCAATGGCGACCGTTATCGTGCCATGATAACCGACTATTTGATGCCTGAAATTGAAGCTCTTGATCTCGGCGACATTGTTTCAGTAAGACGGCGCCACTTCCCACACATCGCATCAATCAATGGACTTATTGAGAGAACATTTCGGTGAGCACATAATTTCACGTTTTGGGACGGTCGATTGGCCACCAAGATCGTGTGATATCACACCGTTAGACTTTTTCCTGTGGGGATATGTAAAGTCAAAAGCTTATGCCGACAAACCCGCTTCGATTCAAGCGTTGGAGGAAAACACCACGCGTGTCATTCGTCAGTTACCGGTCGAAATGCTCGAACGAGTGATCGAAAATTGGACTCAACGGATGGACCATCTGCGACGTAGCAACGGCCAACATTTGATAGACATAATCTTCAAAAAATAAATGCCAAAGAATGTTCTTTCAAATGATAATAAACATTCTCCATTAAATTTGAATTTTCTGTGTTTTTTTCTTTAAAGTAGGGAACATCGAAATGGATCACCGTTTATATTATTTATAACTTAGGGAGCATTGGGTCCTATGAAGAACACACTAAAATAGATTTTGTCAATAATGTAAGTATTTGAATAGTTCTAACATATAGTTCTGACACTAGAATAATGAAATTTGATATACAGACTCTCTGTCCAATGTGGCAGACCAAGTGTAACAAAAAAAAAAAAAAAACGGTGAAGAACTTTAAAAAAGTGTTTGAAAAATATGTACAGGAAATCTCAATATCTATATTTCGCAGATAAAATGTTTTTCAGCCACTCTTAACTTTTCTGGGCGTTTTCTGCAAAAATCGGTTTTCCCTACAATTTAAAAAAAATGTTGAAAATATTTTGAGAGTAATCCTATAAACATTTCATACATAACCTCAATTTTCTCGAAAACTGCTCTAACGATTATGATTAAATTTATTGTATGCTATAAACATATTAGTTCCAAAAAAAACTGCATACCCAGCTTTTTCGAGAAAATCCATATAACGGATTTTTGCATATAGACCATATTAAGAAAATTGTCAATTTCTGGCAAACTATTTGGCCGAATTTAATGAAATTTAATTTTTATGCTACTACCTACTACTGTTTTCATGAGTTCCACATAACTGGTTTAGGGCCAATTATCCCTAAACGGAATTTTCAGTTTTGGCCAATAACGGAAAATCATTATTATTCGCATGGACACTGATTACTTTCAATCACGGAATAAACGTTCGTATAACCACCTTTCGACATTACTTATATGATTTTTAGCATCATTAATCAAAATAAATATAATTGTGTATTTTTGTCAAATTGTGTAATAGGCCGTTTTTGCGATTTTTTTACCAATAATCCAGGAATCCAGATCTTGCGGTTAAACGCCATTTGATTTTGTTCTTTGGGGTTTTCTAAAGTCAAAAGCCTATGCAAACAAGCCCAAGACCATTAAAGGGTTGAAAGAAGGAATTGGGATATTAGAAAATTGCAACAAAAGAGTACGTACTTTGCAGAAATTATCCGATATGCCGTTCCATTGCCCCAAATTTGTATACTCCATGAATCAATAAAAAAATTTGAGCTTTCTAATTAAAAATTTGTATTTTCTACCAAAATTAAATTAAGCTTGTACAGTGGTACACCCTTTACATAGAATACCGACTTTTTGGTCACCCTGTAGTTAGAGATGATCCGCTTGGAAAATGTTAAAAGATGGGCTACGACCAAAAATTAAATAAAACCACACTGAACTATTTGTTGTATAATCGAAATTCAATAACTTCAACGTCACCAATTATATACAGTTAAGTTTCTACTTTCCCCTACTAACCCCCTGACGGGAGTTCATGAGAGTTTTCACACATTTCTCTCCAAACATGAATATTCGCAATCCATTCTAAATCAAATATCGTTTAACAACTTTTCTCAACCATGTTATTAGCGAAAACAGTTGGCGTGGTTGTACCTTGATTCACAAATAACAACTCAGCACCATTTAAATTTAAATTCACAATACATACACAAAAAAGAATTACTTGCAATAACGGGTCCCAGGATGTCTAGATAATTAACCTAATTTTCAAGGAGTTAAGGAAAAGTTACGACCTTTAATTTATTATGCAGAAAAAGGGTACTTAGTGAGGATTTAGACTGTGCAAAGTTTTTCTCCCAGCCCTGGAAAGTGCCCTCATACTTACAACTCTAAGCCTTTTATTTTTGTTTAACAAATTGTACGCATAACTTTGGGAAAAATCCTTGAGCACATGCGGCCAAAAAATATGGCTCGCCACAGCCCTAAAATGTACTGTACTTGTTCTTCATGTTGCTCGTTAGGCAGATAATAATTAGGATCCATAATTAATAAGAGTTAAATATTTGCAAGGATTATGAAGACCAATTACCCATGAAATTAGATTTAATTGAGAAGCAAGGTATTAATCAGCAAAGGGTAACTCTAAAATTTACTGTAGTGGTGGTTTCTTAAGAGAGTTTATATTTAAAGCTGTAAACAGGTTTCAAAGAATTTTCTTAATTTTCATTGGCTGGATGATACATCATGGGGATAAGGTTGGTTGGATGTTGGATTTGTAATTAATCACGTAAAATTTAGTCAATTTTCGATAACACTATTAAAAAGTCGCATGGGGTTAAATATGACGTGAAACTGAAGTTCTAAAAACCCATTCATAGACTTAGGGTTAATATTTTATATCAATAAGGTCTGAATTATTGATTATTTTGCAACACATGTGAATATGTATATCATTGACATTGATAACTTGAGAGGACATAGAGCGTATGTGCATGCTGTACTTAAAGCACGAATCCCAGGATAGATAAGATAGATAGATAGATAATTACTAACATATGCATAAGAGAATGAAATATCATAATAACGGGTGATCCAAGTAGAGATACTTTTTTCAATAGCATTTTTTGACAGATCACGTGTGAGTCGTGTCATGCTGTCATGTTATTTTTGTTTAGTATTGTTTGGCATTTCATAATCGAAAGACTTACGCGTGAACAACGTTTACAAATTGTTCAACTTTATTATGAAAATTCACGTTCTGTGAGGAATGTGTTTCGTGCACTTCGCTCAACTTATGGTCAACATAATCGGCCTACCGAGTACTATTCGCAACACCATCACCCATTTTGAGACCCAGCATTCATTATTGGATAATATTCGACCGAATAGACCACGTCCAGCACGCTGTGAAGAAAATATAGCGGCCGTAGCTGAGAGTGTAGAAGACCGTAGAGAGTCGATTCGGCGCCGTTCGCAGCAACTCAGACTGACGTATGGAACGATTTGGCGCATTTTACGTCAAGATCTTAAATTGAAAGCGTACAAAATACAGCTTGTGCAACAACTGAAGCCGCTCGACCTTCCCAAGCGACATCGCTTGGCTCTATGGGCTCTTGAAAAGTTCCAAGAAGATCCGACGTTTTCGAGGCAAATTTTGTTTAGCGATGAGGCCCATTTCTGGCTCAGTGGGTATGTAAAAAAACGAAATTGCCGCATTTGGGACGAAGAGCAACCTAAAGAGATTGAAGAACTGCCACTTCATCCAGAAAAAACAACGGTTTGGTGTGGTTTGTGGGCCGGTGGAATCATCGGTCCATATTTCTTTAAAAATTATGCCGGTGCGAACGTAACCGTCAATGGCGACCGTTATCGTGCCATGATAACCGACTATTTGATGCCTGAAATTGAAGCTCGTGATCTCGGCGACATTTGGTTTCAGTAAGACGGCGCCACTTCCCACACATCGCATCAATCAATGGACTTATTGAGAGAACATTTCGGTGAGCACATAATTTCACGTTTTGGGACGGTCGATTGGCCACCAAGTTCGTGTGATATCACACCGTTAGACTTTTTCCTGCGGGGATATGTAAAGTCAAAAGCTTATGCCGACAAACCCGCTTCGATTCAGGCCTTGGAGGAAAACATCACGCGTGTCATTCGCCAGTTACCAGTCGAAATGCTCGAACGAGTGATCGAAAATTGGACTCAACGGATGGACCATCTGCGACGTAGCAACGGCCAACATTTGATAGACATAATCTTCAAAAAAATAAATGCCAAAGAATGTTCTTTCAAATGATAATAAACATTCTCCACTAAATTTGAATTTTCTGTGTTTTTTTCATTAAAAAAGTAGGGAACCTCGAAATGGATCACCCTTAAGTAAACATTCCTTAACTACAAAGTAAGTGGATAATGTTACATCAAAGATTAAAAGTTACAAAGGATATCTAATGTCGGGTGACAATCGATGTATTGTTTAAATATGAGTAAGCTCCCATAAAAAGTAAATATTTAATGTCATTTAATCCCATATTTCTGCAACACAAAAATGGAGCATCTGAACATCACTAACTACAGAGGCATAACTTATCTTTTACCATCGCTTACAAGATCCTATCGGCCAATAAATGTGTGCGTCTGAAAATGTTTATCAACAATCTGATCGTCCTTATCAATGTGGTTTACGGCCAGAAAAGTCCATAAATGTTTTAATTTTCACGAATTCTAAGAAATAACCCAAGAAAATCATTCTGATCTCACTGGCTATTCATCGATTTCAAAGCTGCACGCTACAGAATTTATAAAGATGAACTATGAGGACCCATATAAAGTCTTGGTGTAGCGGTCAAACTCTCCCGCCTGTGCAGGATGACGATGAAGAATTTTCGCTGCTTCATCAAGGTCATCTCATTGAAGCATTTGATACCAAAAAAGGATTTAGGCAAGACGATGCATTTTCATATGACTTTAATCTCATTCTTGAGAGAATTGTACAAAATTTCGAGCCCACACCAATCTTTCAAAAATTGGTACAACTACCAGCATACATGACGTCAATTTTACTAGTAAAGAGAAGAAAGCCGCAGAGATGAGTTTAACTTCAAGAATATGCCGTTAACTCGAAAGGACACACACAATTGACGAATTATCCAGAATCATTGGCAGATATAACTACGTAGCCGACGCTTGTAAAAAAAAGTTCCGTTTGGAAGTTATACATGTTTTTTGTTTTGAAATTTTAAGCCATTTGAGTTATGCACTTGGGTGTTATATGTGTACCCCCTGTCAGGCAATGAAGCAAGCGGTCAAACTTTGGGACTTTGCCACCGAGTCCCTGAGTATTTTACCAGAACCTTAAATTATTCGACTATGAAGCTCCTTTGAATAAAAAAGGAATACTGATTGTACCAGATTTCAGTGTTGTGCCACCAGAAAAATTGCCCTTCTTCTTCTAGTATTCCTAGCAATATAAGTCTTTCTAACGAGGAATGTGATTCCTATATCAGGAACCTAAGAACGGTGGTATTACAGGCTATGGAGTCATCAATCCTTAAAATAAAATCGAAAAAAATCATTGAATGTTATTTAAAACGTGATATTATGACTCTACAGACACACGAAAGCTTTTTGATCACTCAGATAAATCGAATACAACGCCAGTTTCAAAACACATCATCCAACTTGAAGCTACAAAGATTGAAGTCCCATCTCAGGAATGTTAAGACTCTGTTAAGACAGCAGTTTCAGAATAGTGTCACCGATTACTAGAAACAACATGCTGAACACATAATCAAATCAGACAGCAAGAACATGTTTAACACGATAAATAAAATGTTCAAACCACGTAAGGTTGTCAAAATTCCAAAACTGAAGATACCACTGTCTTCTCAGATGCTTCTATCTATCAGATGCTTCTAAATATCTCAGGTAATCCAATCATGAATAATAATTACATTATAGGTTGCGGAGGAGAAAAACTCAAAATAATTGGCTCTCATTTTGAAGCGATTCATTCCAAGGAACTTCTGCAAATCGGTTGAAGTAAGAGATGAACTGAGGAGATTTCACAATAGAGAGATCCCTACCTAACTAACTGGTTGAAAGATGATGAACTAACAGATGAACAGACTTACAATTACTTCACGACCCTTGACGAACTGACCGAAATATTAAGGGAACTAAATATTAAAAAAATCAAGTGGTTTAGAGGACATTCCAAGCATCGTTCTTAAGCATATACCAACTGACATCATACGGCAAAACTGTGTTATCCTTAACAATCTTCTTAATAACTTCTACTTCCCGAGTTGCTGGAAAACTTCAAATGGGTTTCCAATAATTAAAAAGAAAAAGGATCCTTCTAACTATAGGCCAACAAGTCTCCCGCCTAATATCGGGAAGATCTTTGGGATAGTTATGAGTAAATCTATTTTGTTAGTCTGTAATGAAAAGGTGATTATACTGCGGAATCAAATTGGGTTCAAAGAAAATCACTCAGCAGTGCATGCAATTACGAAACTGATTACAGATGTTAACTGGAATCTTAACGCCAAAAGATATACAGCTGCCTGCCTGGTAGATATCGAAAAAGCCTTTGGCACGGTTTGGATTGACGGATTAATTTATAAACCTTTTCGATATGAATGTCCTTCTCATCTAACAAAGATGATACATGGAAAGAAGTTTGTCGTAATAGATAGAGATACTCGACAGCTGAAGTTTTTAATGTCACTAATGGTCTTCTGCAAAAAACAGTAACTAATCCACAGCTTATTAATATAAACATTTATGTTACATTTGGGGAACTCGAGTATTTGCCGACGATGCTGCATTGTATGCAAGCGGCTCAACAATTGATAACATCAAAACTCAACTTCAAAGCATGTTTGATAGGTTTCAAGGTTTCTGCTCCGAATGGAAACTTAAAATCAACTATACAAAATGAGAAACCCTACAGTTCCGCACCACAATAAGACGTGGTAACTCAGATTTTAGACGCTAGAGAAATCTGAAAATAACGAGTTTAAATGGTCTTCTGATCGAGCCAAAGACCGTTGTGAAATATTTAGGTGTTCATTTATACAAATTTCTGTATTATAATGTACACCTAAATATTCAATTAGAGAAGGCAAGACCATCTTAAAAGCCTTTTTTTATTCAAACTATCTAATGTCCTAGGATCACTAGGGATTCTCTCATTATTAATGTACAAATGTTGAATGATTATAAGTTGTGTGGGTCTTATTTGACCGGTCCTGCATATGTATGTAATCCGCGCACAAATCATACCCTAACATGGAATCTTTGCACCGTTGAGATCCGAACCAATTCACCCAGCCACAATGCCTAGTACTCAATTTAAAATAAATCACGGTATCCAAAAAAATCGATACCCGGAATGATAGCCAACATTTTTCACCTCGCGTTCCAATAAATCAGACAAATGACCCCCGACACCATACACATTTCTATGGCCCCCACGCTTTGTCCTGCCCATTACACAGGCATCCAATGTGAACGCCAAGGGATAACCCGTCTGTGAAACCAAATTAACCGTGACAGGATAAAAACACACAAACACAATCATCAAACGAAATAAATTGCAACATTCTCAAAGCAATTTGCATTCATTCATCACTGTGTGGCACAAAAACCAAACACACAAGAAGGCGGTAAGGCAGGTCGATATGGCGTCCTCCTCCAGGACGCCACGAAACGGTTACTATGTGCTAGGACGGATATTATAAAAGTTTAGCTGCTCGTGACATTCCCTCATATAAGCAAGTGAGCGCCCGATGCGACGTGCATGTGAAAGGCATTGTCTTCACAGCACTTGCCAGCCGTTCATCATATCCTTCGACTCGAAATGGGATTTGCATTTTGCAGCAACAATAACCGGTAGCAGCCGAAGGATCTAAAAATAACTTTTGGCCGTCCTAAATCCTCCTCTTCGTGCAACACGACTTTATGCTCGGATATATAGTGGTATTGCTCACCAACTGTGCGACGAACGGACACCATAGTGAGCAGTGAGAGCGTCCTGGTAAGCTGTGAATGTGAATCAGATAGTTTTCCGGTTTCATTTTTATTTTTTAAAAGTTTAAAAGTGGAAATCGTTTACGTTGGCTGACGTAAACGAAACTGCGTTAGATTGGATGACGGTTTCAAGGATAGGGGGTGGTCCGCGCTTGCCTGCGGACGATGTAACTTTTATAAGAACGTAGATTTACTTTTTTTAAGTGCAAAATTGCGCAATCACTATAATGGCTGGCATACATAAGTTTCATGATAGCTTTTTGATTATAGATAAATATAACTGCACACAGGGTGAGGAAATTATCTTACGTGCGGTAGTGCCATCAGAATCGACTTTTAACGACGCGCTTTAGAACTGGGTTCTATGAATATGGCGTAAAACGTACGGTTTTGATTTGAACGACACGCAACACCTGTCAGACATATAACAAAAGGGTTAAAGTTCAAGTCCATGGTGGTCAAAGCTATTGATCAAATACGCGAAATATTTTGAAAATCCTTTACATTCCAAAATTATACATTCGATCTTGCGATTTGCAAAGCTATAGAAGCTGCAATAGCAGCCTGGACAAACTACTGGTTAGACTTTGAATTCACAACAGAGGCTGATAGACTCATCTAGACCAAAACATTTTCTACGTCTGTGGAAGAAGTTGATTTGAGGACAAATGTTGGGCAGCTGCCAACAAGGAAAACTTTCAAATGCTCCTCGGAACACACTTTCTGCCGTGCAGAAGCATAATATGAAATCAGTTAAATATTTCTGATAGTAACCAAGCTTTCCCTAGCATTTAAGAATGCATTAGCAAAAAAAAAACGAAAGGCAACGCCATTGAAATCATTCCAACGTACAAGTTGGAGGGATCGAAAAGTACTATCCCACAGTTTCTGGCTTTGAAGCTTGTCTGCGACGTTGATTCGTTCTAGATGGAAGGAGAATTTTTGTGTTTTTATACCCAAAGGGAATACAAACTACGACTCTAATTATTTTTTATAAAAACTATAGAAAACATATGTTTCGAGATTGCCCCTGAGCTATAGGTCCACACTTAACGAAGAATCACAAAACATTGGTTCATAATTTAGCGATCTTTAGGCAGATCTGTGTTCTAAAGTTAACTGGCACGCTTAAGAAATCCCTCAGCTAAAATGAACATAAGTTGCGTACCGTTTTAGACAAACTTAGGTGAATAACCCAATTTGTCAGAAAATGTGCAGAATCGGGTTCCTCAGGTGATTAGTTAATAGTTTCTGCGCTCTATGTTGTTGAAAGCACCAGCTGTACCTGGAAAGGCGTATTCATCATGGTATAGAGATTTCTGATGGTTTGATGTTGTAGAACGATGGCGACCTTGAGCTGCGTTAACTTGGAAATGTGAAGTCGATGTTCCTTTGACTAAACAAAAATTGCTTTCTATACATGCCAGTGGTAGCCAATGCATCTGGTATGATATATCCGAAATACTTCCTCCGGTGAACATATGGACGTAGCCCTTCAGTTGGGGGGTTTTGCCTTGTTGTAACTAAAATTTGCGGAAAAAATCAAAAAATTACAAAGGAAATAAGAGCTTCGGTAAGTACCCGAAAAGGACTGAAAGGACAGCTTGATTGTTAAAGATCATGCTAAACGAAAAATGACAAAGACGTTCGTATGTTTGAAATGTAAAAACAGAATAGGTACGATAGAACAACCAGTGGAAGTGCCAAGTCGCTAAAAAGCAGAATGAACTGCCGCGCAGGAGGTCTGGGTTCGATTCCCAACCGTAGCAATATCTAAATGATTTTTCACTGGCCCACTTTTCGTGTTGATCTGACAAATCTTCCGCGTAGTATCACTTGTCAAGAAAAGCTTATTTCAAATTCGCCGTTCGGAGTCGGCATAAAACAGGAGGTCCCGCCATCATGCAAAAAGTGCACACGCACACATGAATGGTTGTGATAAAGCTCGGCCTAGGCACTAACAAACCTGTTGCGCCAAACAGTTTTATTTTTTTTAGGAATACGGTGCCACGGTAAGGTGGGCTTGGCAAAAGGATAGTGATAAATGGATTCGGATTTGTGCTAAGGGACATACATTGGTAAGAAGTCTTTTGTTTCAACGTATTGTAACATTACGCATCAATGCTAATATAAGCCCTATTCTGCTCACAATAAAAGTCTTATTTTTGTTCACGATCTTACAGAGGAAACATTGGTAAGAACTATTTACCCGAGTTCCGAGAAAAAACCTATGGGCGACTTCTGAAGTATGATGTAAAAATCGCGATGGGCTTATAGCGGCCACCAACTAGAAACGTGGTTTTATTAAGAATGCCGATATATGCCCGCAGTCGAAAAATGGGGCATACCAGACAAAGTTTCAGAAAAACATCGAGTCTGCCATTAATATTTATACGCTTGCAGAACGGAAGACCACCTGCTTTCAAAAAGAGGAATATGAGCAAGAAAAGCGCGCGATCAAAGATATAGAGATTTGCCACTCCAGGAATGAAGTTCGTAGATTTACTAGAGCAAAAAATGCCAAGTATACAAGGCGTGAACAGAATCCTGTCGACATGAACTAGGAAAGATCGTAGTTGATACACATCCGATACTGAGAATATGGAAGAACCACTTCTGCAGACCGTTTAACGGCGATGATAAACAATCTTTCGCTGTCAGACAGAAGGAAATATTCAATATTGGCAACGACTGTGAAAACTACCAACCACCCCACCTAAGTGAAGTGAGGATAGTAATATCTAAACTAAAGTTTAACAAGGCTGCCGGAAATCACGACCTTGCTCACGAGCTTTATAAAGCCGGCGGAGATGACTTGGTAAGTAACATCCACCAACTCATAAGCCACATCTGGTCGGATGAAAGTATGCCTGAAGAATGGAACCTCAGCATCGTTAGCCCGATCAACAAAAAAAGGAGACCCTCTGAACTGAGGCATAAATCTCCTCAACATCGTCTACAAAATCCTATCTGCCGTAATATGTGAACGCCTGAAACCGTTTACCAACAACATTATCGGGCCAGGAAAGTCCACAACCAATCATATTTTCACACATCAAAAAACCAAAAAATTCCAAAATTTCAAAGACGCATATGACAGCATTTATAAAGACCAACTATACAGAGCCATGTTTAGTTTTGGTATATCGCCCAAACTCCTCCGTTTGTGTAGGATGATGTGATGGAGAATTCCGGCGGGTCGGAAACGACCTCACCGACAAATTCGATACAAAAAAAATAGGATTTAGGCAAGGCGATGCGCTGTCATATGACTTCAATTTGATTCTTGAGAGGATTGCGCGTAACTCCTAAGCCAAAACCAGAGACACAATTTTCCAAAAATCGGTGCAACTAATAGCATACCGCGACGATGTTGACATAATTGGTATGACTCAACGTTATGTCATAGCTGCGTTTGCTGGTATGGAGAAGGAAGGAGCGGAAATTGGTTTAGCAGTAAATCAGGAGAAGACCAAAGTATATGCCATCAATGTGAAAAGACACACAAGAAATTTGTCAGAATGTCACCATTGACAGATATAGCTTTGAGGTAGTATAGTACTTTATCTAGCTCGGTTCCGCTACACATTCTGAAAACAACATCGCAGCAGAAAATAAACGAAGAATTACTCTTCATAACCGCTGCTCCTTTGGGCTTAAAATACAATTTAGAAAAAAATAAGTAATCCACTACAACTGCTATAAGGCATTGAACCTAAAAGGCTGTGAAAAAATCGTTGACCGAATCGATAGAAAAATCATCCGGGAATCGTTGGCCCTATTTAAGTAGACAAACGCTGAAGTTTCCAATCCAATTTTTCTTCCCATAGTTGTAAAGTTGTATTGGACATCTTCTGGAGAATGACAAATTTCAAAATAGCATACCCACGTCCTACTTGTACATCCGAAGGCTTTAATAATTTTTTGTTTAAAACGACCAAGAATTATTTTTTATCCGCTTTTGATATGGTCCATGCTTCTGCGACTTGCATAGGTTTTTCTTTGTTCCAATTTGTTCCAAAGAGGGTTTAAGTACTAAATTCGCTACTTAGCTGAAAGAAAAAGCGGTTGGCGAATGTGATTGTTAGTTTTATGTCCGACGAAATAATGCTTTCAGAATTAGCACCGGAGACGAGGTAGACATTTTTCTTTATAGATATTAATCACTGACATCGTTGTGTCCCAGGGTTACAATATTCAGTGATTCTGTAGTGTTATTGTTGTACTTTGCTGGGGGAAACGCAGCTCGCTCGCGCTACACCGTATCATCTGCAGGTCCTTGGAGTATCGCTTTGCCTCTTGTAGTCGGGTTTTTAATAGTGGGAACCGTGGATCGCTTCGTTTGTTTTAATTCTCGTCTCACACTGGGCGGCCATTTCAGATTTTTGTTTCAGCTTTGAAAGTATTTTTATTTTTTTGTCGAAAACTGAAAATACCCCAAATAAATTTGCAATGTGTGAGACTTAAGGCCATATACATACACTTTATATTAGCGTAGAAAAATACCTAAATGAAGAAATGCTATATGAACTTTGCTTTCAAACCCTTTATCCCAAGACGTGTAACTATACGTTTTAATTTCAATATTTAACGGGTTAATACCATAATGTAATGCCGTGTTCAAACTAATCTTCCAGCCTTACACACTTCTACACACGTCTAAACAATCACTCCTACATATCTTATCTCTTAAGTGCCAGCACTTACCCAGAAACGGATACATAAACTGCAGCAACGACAGCAAATAGTATCCGTATTTTCCGTAGGCCGCTTCCATTATTCCAGGATAACTGAAATGTCCACAGATGTGGCCGCATCTAACCTGCAAACAAAAAAATTAACATTTCAATTTACACGCCACGGAATACTTATTCAACTCGAAGTTTCATGGCCTTTCGAAAGTAGCAATTTAAACGCGACGAAAGAAGGATAAATGTCCTTTGTGAAGTCTCGCTCTCTCGTTATCGTTCCTACGCATCTGTATCTCTTTAAATCCAATTCAATTATCAATACCAAACATGAATTAACCATGAGATGAGGAAACGTGTTTGCATTCCCACACACTCCCACTTGAGTGAATTACATCAACAGCCGTGTAGTCCTTGCCAAGATATATACACGAGACACAATAACCGAATGCGATCTCATCATCATCGTCGTCAGTGTCGTCATGAGGCGCAATCTCAACAGCAAACCCACCCACCCACAAATAGCACTCACCATAAGGATTAACGAGTAGTCAGTTATGCAGGCAACAAGGATAAGCAGCAACAGCCCCAGGCCGAACCCAGCCCTATGGAAGGCATATGGTATTCCAATAACACCGCTGCCAACGATGGAGTTAATATAATTGAATGATGCTTGCGGCAGAGATGATAGACTATCCGATTCTTTGTTCTGTTCATCCTGGAAATAAAGAAAGTAAATATTTAACAGGTGGACATTTCAAGGATAACATTCAAATAGAGAGAGCTTGTGTGAAATGTGAGTGTTGGTTAACTGCAAGGAATTGTTGAGCCACCGTAAATGGCAGTGAGGTAGATGTATCTCAGTGCATTCGAAATATTAGCAGAATGGGATCTCAAGGATTCCACTATCCAAGTATGAAAAGCAGATTACGGCTCTCGGCGTATACCTTTTATTCGACTGGAGAACACAAAATGAATCGTAAACTTTTATAATTACAATCACCTTGGTGGTACGCGAAGCTGTTGGGGGGATGACGATAAATAAAATAAATAAAACGCCTCCAATTAAATTTAATCCTCCAAAGTGGATCCGCCAAGGATAACCAAACAGTGTAGGCATTGCTGGAAATGTTATTGTTTACCTTTCGTCCATAGACCAACAATGGGATTATGGACTACAAATTAAATTAAATTTTCGACATCGGCCGATATGAAGCCATTTGAAGTTAATAGGCCTTTTATGGAAATTCAGTTACATTTAGGATATTACAAAAAAAAGGATTCCAGTTAAATTAGATAACTTTGCGCTTAGTTAATGTTTTAAAATTAAAAAGATCTTCGAGGTTGACTTGTTACTCACGGTAAACAAATATCGTTACAAAGCAACCAAGATGCTAGGAGAGGTCGGCCTTTTTTATTGCAGACCATCTTAATAAAACAGGACAATGAAATTCGTATCTGCATCTGAAATGTTAGAAATTTTAACAGAATAAAAATAGCCGGACAACTAGTGGAGGCCCTAAGCTGCTTTGAAACACAGATCACTGCCTTTAGAAAATACAACGAGATGGCCATAGAAAAGGATTGGCGAAAAATTAAGAAACTGTTGATCTTAACCGTGAGGGAATTTTTTTTATACAAATCAAGAAAAGCGCTAGTAGGAGGTTTTTTTTAATCTAAGGGGATGCAAGGAACGAATCAAAATATATACGGGTCCTAGTTGAGTCACAGCTGAAGTTGAATTGCTAAATAAGGCGACCAATCCCCCGTTCTCAGGCACAACGAAGCCTTTTTTACTTCTTAAGGGCAACGAAATTTACGTATCACTTGACATGAGAATGGCCCTAGTTATATAAGGCTGCCGGAAATGACTGTCTTACTACAGGGCCTTATAAGCCCAAGCAAGCTGACTTAGTAAGGGGCATACACCTCCTCATACACATACTAGCGAAATTTGGTCGGATGAAAGTGTGCCTGCAACATGCGAATGGCTGATCTGGCAAACGATGCTAATGCAATATCGGCCCTTTGCATAGGACAACATTGGCGGTCAGCAGCTAACAGCTGATGCACCGTCTGGACTTTGTGCGGAAACATCTTCCAATCCCGTACCAAAATTCGCTGTAAAGACCGTCGACTGATACCCATTTGCGTGGCACGTGAGTCGTCTATTCGATGTCGACGGCGCTTCCATGACATCTTCGGCTACAGTAGCAATATTCTCTGCAGAACGGCTACTCCGGGGTCTGCCACGCCTGGCACCATCTCGTTTTATGCCAGTCTCTTCGAGGCGAGCGGCTAAACGTCGCAGTGTTTCACCAGTAGGCGTTGTACGGCTAGGAAATCTGCGACGAAATTCACGTTGTGCCAAAGTCACCGACCGATTATTGCTCAAATAAATAGTCACCAATATTCCGCGTTCTGGAGCAGTGTAGCGTAACATTGTTTATTAACGTGTATTTCGCATGTGTTTACTACACAAATGTCAAAACAGAACTGACATTAGGGACCAATCGCAAAATTTATAGCATTTTCTGATAGGAGGATTACTTTTGCGCCACCTTGTAGATCCATTCTAAAACCCCTAAAACAGTTCAAAACTAATTTGATCAGTCTCAACAAATTCAAAGACAACCATAGATTGTCGATCATCTCTACAGGAGAGATGTCAAAGATTTTAACATTCACATATGCTGGGTGGCAGGGCATAGTCATATTCTAAGGAACCCTAAGGCTGATGAACTCACCAAAAATGGAACTAAATTAGCAGTTATACCCGACTCGAGTGCACTAGATATACTGATCGCTCCAAAAAAAATTACTAGCGCAACATTCTAATTGCAAATCAAACCACAGATGAGGTGGGTCTTGGCACGAAGTGCCAAATAACCAAACGAATTTGGCCAAAGCTAGATTTCAACACGTGAGACTGTTTAATAGGCAGGCATGCAGAAAGGCTCGGCCTCTAGCTCTACTCAAAAACGAAGAGAAAGAAAAAAAAAAAAAACAGTTCATCTCCTTTGTAACTGCCCGGCCCTTTCAAATAAAAGAAAGCTACATCTTGGAGCTTAGTATTTTTAAAATCTCAGTGATTTGACAAAAACCGAAGTGAAAAGCCTCCTCCGCTTCATTCAAAACTCAGAATGGTTGCCACACGGATAGTAAGGAAAGTTAACAAGATCCACGTGGTATCACAAAATTGTATAACCTAGGTCAGGAAAGGTGACAACTGATGAAATCTTCATAATTCGGCAGATTATGAACAAAGCTCAAGATCTCTAAATCGATATACATCGAATCATCGCATATTGTGGGATTTACATACCTTGGTTCTTGATAAATGGTTCGGATAAAAGTTCTTCCAATAAAAAATGTCAGTATATGTGAGATAGGACGTCTATCTCTTAGGTTGTTCGTAATCAATTGCATCAACCTGTCCAATGCTTGTGCAGTGTTACCGCAGATTGCATGATTTAGTATCATGGACTTAACCTATAGGCATGGTTACATTATCTTAATGCCAATGGACATCTGCTGTAGGCAATTATATATATCCTTAGGCTGAGGTCTACTCTATAATTTAATGAGCATAATGAAAAGCCTGCCAGTCCTGAAATGGACGTCAATGTGCAGAAGGAATTTGGACCTCCAAACTGAAGTGACCATAAACAGCAAAATATCTTATACGAATCATCATAGAACGCTCTAAAATAGACAAATGAATGAATGAATGAATTCGCGCTGAGGTTTACTCCAAGCAACCAAAAACTCATCTGAGATCTTTTAATTGAGATTGACAAGGTGCGATTAGATGTACCTGATTACCATTTACCATATTAACGCACCATAATTAGTTCCAGGATACTTGGAAATATCCAGAAATTGGTCTGCTTGTAAAGGATCCACAGCTATCAATTCCATGTATGTATGTATCTTGAAAATATTGAGATCAACCAAAGTCAGACATTCAATATTTTGGAAGTTCCAGCATTCCGAGCAAAACAGAATGAGGCCCACAAGGACATGTTTCTGTGAAACGCATAACAAGTTCGTATGAACATATTCCTGAGAATTGTTTGCCCAATCCACAAGAAAAGACAATCTGATATTTGTTTTGTCCGGTCAGTGTAGTCTTAGGCCACTAACCTTTACAAATGTTCAAGCTTTCGCACTTTGGCAGACCTTGTAAAAGACGTCCAAATTCTCACCATATGCTCATCGATGAGATTATTTTGGATGAACTATACAGAGCCATGTTTAGTTTGGTATATTAAGCAATGTTTGTCGTTCCACCGAAATGGAACGGAATTTTCGAATGATTCCTATAAGAAGCTATGTAGGTAGAATTTCAATTCCATCATGTTTTTTTTTTTATTCCAATGAAGTTTTTCAATGGTAGCTATAACTGGACCCTAAGACCCTAATTTTTCCACTCCTACTTGTAATGCACCTTGACTAATGAAAACCATAACTTTGGTCGGTGCGACAGAACAACTCTTCGAAAATTTTTCCGTCTTTTTTGCGTGGACGTGCTTTGGAGACACAGATTTAACTGTCCATCTAACAAAACTTGTTACAGAACAAGCAAGCAATAGAACGAACTATCGGAAGATGTATCTCCACCAACTATTAAAGAGCAGAGTCAATTAATATCTAGCTACAAGCTCCAAATCAGATAAATTTATTTAAAAAGGTTTAGTTTTACACAATACAGCAACCTGTGCCAACTTAAAAGAATACTCATTGTGTGTTTGAAATATCTAGAATGCTTTAAGTAAATGGAAAACATTCCTTCAAGTGGCAGTTTTCGACTCCCGACGACAATCTGTCTTCCGCAGTCCGCAATAGGTTAAGTTTGGATGGTAGCATGACCTAAGCTTTATTAAAATTGCAAATTTGATGATTGAAGCAAATCCGTCACGTCAAAGCAGCCTTATCAAGATCATTGGTTCAAGCCCGTCTAAATTGCTGTTGATATGTAAATTGAAAAGTACCTGAACATAACCGCGTGCAAAAGATCCTATCCAACCCATTCTCATAAAATCACTGAGTGACTGGCTTACAAATTCTTGAACCTTATATAAATCAAAGATAGCTTCAGTTGTTCGAAACTTTGAGGATATCCGTAAATATCCAATCCGGAAGTAAATGGGATTACCGGCCCATACCTTGTATGGGCCGGTAATTTAAACTAGAAACTGGAGACATTCATTTATGTGTGCGAAGTTTTATTTTTGCCCCACAGAATGGTACCTACTATTTAATTCCGACTCCAAACGTCAAATTTCAGAATTTTATAATTGCAGTTGTATACTCTTGGATGTTTGTGTAACTTTCACAAAAGATGGGGAAGTGTATCAAACTTAGGTGTTGTTACTTTCGGAATATAACCCAAAGACCCCGCTTCTAGTAGTCCACAAATCATCCTCAACTCTCGTACACCCATGACACCCTGGGCTCATGCCCTCGACGAAAAAAAAAAGTAGAAGGATAAATCTTCCCCGCCTCCAACACCTGCATGGTGACAGATTAATTAACTCAATTTATGGTACATAAAGCATTCTCGAATAATTACCTTGTGCTTAATGGAGAACTAGTCAACAGCCCATTGCAACCGCCCGCCGTTCGTACATTTATCTACTTCAGAAGTTCAAGCACAAACTATATACCCTCACGAATTATTTTAAAGAGTAGTTTACAATTCCAAAATACATCTCTTATCTGAATGAAAATAACTCACTTACTTTGACCCTTAACGGCAATTTCGTTCACAAAATCTGGAAAAGTCCTTTTTCACTTTTTTATTCGGTATATCCCACCACGAATATATGTTTGACTGCGGACCAATAAAATACCTCCCTCAACGGCACTACACTGTGACACAAAAGGCCCATTTGATGCCGTAAAGAAGGAGCCAACAATATATCGGTAGTCTGTGAAGTCGAGTGTGTTAAGGTATGCGAACAATTTATCCTGATAAATAATTCAAAAGGACACCAGAAATAGGAACGGAGAAGAGCGGAAACGATTTTTATCACATCTATGTCTATGCGAATCGTTTGGACAATACAAACGGTATGCGAACGTTCCAAAACTCCGCTCATATCGAATGGGACATTCGAGAACAGAATGAATTATAATCCATCCTATGCAGTTGTGCGGATATCCATTCTCTTTGGTTTCCGATTTCCTCTATACTTTGAACAATGTGTCGTATCCTTTTTTTTTGCCATAAGTCTCTGACAGTGAGTAAGAAAACAAAATGGCAGACCGGTAACACAGACATCTAAATATTCCAGAAGGATAACGAAAAGAAGAAAATCAATTCCTGTGAAGACTCTCTCTTTGTATTCTTAAGTGAGTTGTAGATGCTCGTTTGTGGACACTTCAACTTTGGAAGATACTTGTAAATATTAAAACGATGTGCTCCGTCGCCACTAGATGTTCGTCTGGGGATGTTAGAGGCATTCCCAGCGAAGGTCGTCTTCCTTGCAATAAACTTTACTCGGTGTTTATTTCGTTGCGGGGGACTATCATCGTGACAAGTGGACTTGTGGAGATTGAAACATCAAAAAGTGTTGGACAAAACAGTTGTCATGGATAGAGTCACCTTTATGGGATTTTTGTGAGAATTTTATTCGTTGAACAGTGAAAGAAAGTTTTGGTTTTAAGGTAAAATAATTACAGCCGGGTTCCCAACCAAAACGAAGATGACGACGCTAATTATAAAAGTCAGTCCACCATACAACAATCAAGGACAGTAGTAGGTGTGGTCGAAACAGAAAGTTCAGATTTATGAACGGAAGCTACAAAAAATAAATCACCTTCATATGGAAATTAAATAGGACCTCCAAATGGACTGTTTGCGATATGAATATAAAAAAATGGTAGAAGCACGATTTCGTCTAGCGTACTTGCTCTTGCACCATTCCTCAAAACTGAAAATTTCGCTTGTGGGTTAAAACCGCGATTATAAGACACTGCTTCATATTTCTTAACAAAGTTAGCCAACTGTAGATCCTTAAATGACATGAAAAACACATTATCATAGTTAGTTTTGTTATAGAACAAGCAAACAATGTAACGAACTTACAGAAGACGCAAATCTCCAATAATTCCAGAACAGAGATAATAAAAATTAAGTATCATCTCATGGTGCTCCTAGAGTTTTTTAGGTACAAAGTAACAAAGTTAGCCAACTGTACTTCCTAAAATGACACGCAATACCATAATTTGTTTTGTTATAAAGGGTGATCCATTTCGAGGTTCCGTACTTTTTTAAAGAAAAAAACACAGAAAATTCAAATTTAATGGAGAATGTTTATTATCATTTGAAAGAACATTCTTTGGCATTTATTTTTTGAAGATAATGTCTATCAAATGTTGGCCGTTGCTACGTCGCAGATGGTCCATCCGTTAAGTCCAATTTCCGATCACTCGTTCGAGCATTTCGACTGGTAACTGGCGAATGACACGCGTGATGTTTTCCTCCAAGGCCTGAATCGAAGCGGGTTTGTCGGCATAAGCTTTTGACTTTACATATCCCCACAGGAAAAAGTCTAACGGTGTGATATCACACGATCTTGGTGGCCAATCGACCGGCCGGTGATGGTGTTGCGAATAGTACGCTCAGTAGGCCGATTATGTTGACCATAAGTTGAGCGAAGTGCACGAAACACATTCCTCACAGAACGTGAATTTTCATAATAAAGTTGAACAATTTGTAAACGTTGTTCACGCGTAAGTCTTTCCATTATGAAATGCCAAACAATACTAAACAAAAATAACATGACAGCATGACACGACTCACACGTGATCCGTGATCTGTAAACATTCTCCAATAAATTTTAATTTTCTGTGTTTTTTTCTTTAAAAAAGTAGGGAACCTCGAAATGGATCACCCTTTATAACAAAACAAATTATGGTATTGCGTTGTTCGTGTCATTGTAGGATGTACAATTGGCTAACTTTGTTACTTTGTACCTAAAAAAACTCTAAAGGCTATTGAAAAAAGTATCTCTACTTGGATCACCCGTTAGAACAAGCAAACAATGAAACGAACTTACAGAAGTAGTAAATCTACAATAATTCCAGAACACAGACAATACAAATCTACAAGCGTCTTCTAAGAGTGCTCCTAGAGTGTTTTAGGTTCACCTGACCTAAGAAAAGTTTATAAAAAATGTTTTTTTTTTTAACTTATTCCAAGTAAATCTGTTCTTTGGGGTTTTTAACGTTAACAATCGTGTTAGTATTTATAAAACCTGCTTGAGTCGATTTTGATAAATTTCGGTTTAACCAAACCCGTTTTACGGTAGACACCATTAGTTTTGGCACTATGATGCCAAGTTTAAAAAAACTACTCTGTATATTGACCCCAGAATCTAATATATAAAATTTGAAGTACATCAGTCAAGACATTTAGCACTTGTACAGACCGACAGATGGTCAAAATTGCAGACCTAATTTTTAAGGCTTCTCCATCACCGTAACGTCAGGTTTCTCGGGTTCATTTTTTTTTTATTCACAAAACCAATATTTGCTCGATTAGGAGTACGAAAAAATTACAGTTCATGACGAGCTATGCTAACAAGCTTGCAACTGTCATGAACCCTCATGTAAAGCGCTTCCAGCACCTCGGAGGTACAACGTCGTAATTGCATTAGAAGGATATAAGCGGTCCACTTAGAGGATCCTTTACCTGCAAAACGGTTTGTTTGTTATATTACGAAGTGATCGTAACTCTTCGGTAAACCATTGCATTGTATTGTTTAAAGCAGTCAATTTTAAATGCAAAAGATGTTAATGTTGCGCCCAGATACACTTGACTTGACACAAACAATCTAGTCTTATCCTAGCATAATAACTAGGATTAAAATTGGGCTTCGAGCTTGCCTATTTTACTAGTGTGGAAGTGGTCAAAAAGGAAATGACCACCTAGGTGATAAAAATTTAGCTAAATAACGCCGACACGCTGGCTCTTCGCGTCAAGATCCATGTAAAGTCTTCGCGACAGTTGAATACTGCGGATGTAAGAGTGTCCTAACACTGAGACAACTATTGATTTCCAAAAGTAGGATGGAAAAAGTGAACAACATATATGAGCTGCTTAAAAATATTCGGAGAATTATTTCATCGGATAATCTCTAGGGTCAGTCTGGCCCTTTGAATAAAAATAATAACGGATGACACGAAAGACCAGATACCGGTGCACATTGGTTTTAAATGGCTGTAAGTTATAATGGAAAGGAAAAACAGAGTTTGGTAGAGCATTCCACATTCGTGTTGTTCGGTTAATGTACGAATCTCCATATTTCAGCGTTCGCCCGTAGATAGGCTTGAGGGTGAACTGATTTGCATTCATAGCGTAACGAGTATTGCAGCTGAATTGTTGAATGGGAGGAATGCAGCTGGCTATTTCATTTGAGCATTGGTTGTCAAAATAGCGATAAAACAATGTAAGACAGGAGATATTTCGACGGTGTTCAAACGAAACTGAAGAGCTCGATATTCTAATGTCTCCTATAAGTTTTTTCGCACGCGTTTGAATCCTATCTAGGAGGTGCAAAGTTGTTTTTGGTGCACCCCACCAGATGTGGGCGTTAAACTCAAGTTGAGGGCGTATAAACGCTTTATATATTGTGGTCAGATCAGAAGAGGTGAAATATTTTTTACATCGATTAAGGAAACCTAGACATTTCGCTGCGTTCCAACGTAAGTCGTTACTAACACACATATCTAGCATGAAAAGTTTTTCGGTTTCTTCGACGCAAGTGCCATTCATGGATAATGACTCTAGAATTTTGTTTCGCTTTATTTCGTAGTAGATGCTGACAACTTCGTGTTCAAGCTAAATACTGCTTCAAAACGGAGCTGTCCCGGAGCTTATATTTTTCGAACCAGCAAAGAGCCTTGGAAAGAAATGGTTATACTGCTGACGACCATGCTAAACGCAAAAGGACAATGACGTTCGTATCTGCACCGCGAATGTTAGAACACTTAAGAGAACACACACTGCGATGGAGGAAAATTATGAAAACATTTTCTATGACGTCCGGAACATGATTTATTAGCGACTTCCAAGTACCTACGAGGTTATAATCGTGAGGAGTTTAAACGCAAAGTAGGGCAGAGAGGAACACTTTAGCAGTATTGTCGGAATAATATATGACACCACGCCTGGCTACGGAATGTTCGACTTCGTTGCAGAACGATATGCACCTATAGCCAGCACACGACTTTATACATTCGATATTCATAAAGGGACAAACAAGTGTTAAGCGCCAAAATTAGGGATACAAGGAGTGAACAGAATCCTATCAAATCGAATAAGAAAAGATCGTAGTTAAGGCAAAGTCGATCCTGGCAATATGAAAGACCAATTTCTGCAGAATATTTATCCGCT
This sequence comes from Rhingia rostrata, assembly GCA_949824845.1. NCBI lineage: Eukaryota > Metazoa > Arthropoda > Insecta > Diptera > Syrphidae > Rhingia > Rhingia rostrata. Next base: position 63,492,627 of record OX463758.1, on the reverse strand, counting down.
GACAAGCGACATTCACAATGGCAGCGAATACTATCAGCCACATAACCCGAAATGAAGTGAAGAGCTATAAAGATATTTGTCTTCTAACACAACTTCAACTATTTTTGGCTCTATCATTACTTCAGAAGACGCTAGCCTCTTAACCTTATTGATATCAGGGCCAATAAACAGAGGGATTGAGCTTATCAATGATGTAACAGATTGTGTTATTTTACAGCAAGAAGAATTCGGATTGGCAATACGTAAGGCAGTGCTGCACTATCATAGGCATTGGTAATATTCAAAGATGCTATACAACTAGTGCAAAAAAAAGAAAATCAGTGGAACCGATTTGGTAAGTAATATTCACCAACTCATTACCAAAATTTGTTCAGATTAGAGCATGCCTGAAGAAGGGAACCTCAGCATCCTTTGCCTGATCCATCAAAATTGATACCCTTTGGGCTGCTCCAACCACAGAAGCATAAGTCTCCGTAACTCCGCCTATCTGCGCAACATTGAACGTCTGATGCCGTTCAACAAGAACCTGATCAGCCCTCATCAGCGTAGCCTTAAACTTCACACTTCGGCATGAATAACCTAAAAATTCCAAACCGATACTCACCACCTACTCATCGATTTCAAAGCCGCATGAGACAGCTTTTATATAGCCTTACTATACAAAACCATTCCTAGTTTGGAATACCGCTATGCAGGATGACGGTGGATTTATATCGCTGCTCCATCAGCATCGTGAGTCACAGCCATAGATAACTGCGGCTAACACGGCCCACTCTGAAGTTACAATTTTCTGTGAGGCGTTCTTGTGGTATTTGCCCAATGATATGAGTATGGATTTCTCGTAGCTCTAAAGATGTATATCAGGACGAAAAACGACTACCGTACAGATGGGTTCAATTTTTTGGGATATAAATGGCTTAATCGAACTTTCTGCAAGTGGGGAAGGAAGAACTTACATGTTTTCATGTTTTGTAGTTCCATCATATTTAAGGTTATTTCTAACACCACTAACTACAAAAAAGGCGAAACGAAATAAAAGACAATATTCCAATCATTATTCATTCAAAAATAAATTAATATTTGTGGTACAGCTTTCCCAAGCGTTCATAATATTTTTTGCAAAAAAATATCAGGAGTCAGAACGCAGCAAAACAGAGAAGAACTACCCCTTGGGCAATGCTTCAACTCGCAGTTTTGCGCAGCGACAGCTGGGTCAATGTAAAATGAAAAACTGTTTTTGTGTTGACGGGTATTGCCCCAAGGCACTTAGCCACAAACCCACAGGGTCTATTCATCACCATGCAGAAAACGGAAACCATACTAAAATATGATGTTGCATGAAATATTGCGATGTTACAACATTTCTGACTCAAATTTATAATTTATTTTTCTAGGCGGTTTTTTTTTTTCAATTCTGAAATAAGTATGGTTTGTGTCCACTCTGCTATGCAACTACCACAACATCCTTTTAACATTTTATATATCACAAAATCAACGCGTTGGGTGTATGTATTGTCAAGTGCTCATACTTTATCTATTTCTATTCAAAGTCAATAAATATTTCTAAAAAAATACTTTCTTTTCCAATTTCCCATTCATACCAGTAGACCAACCAACGAGTTACTATCACGCAATAGGGACATACATACATAGGACTATGGTATATAATACAAAAACAAAACAAAACTATCCGATACGATACGATGAAACACAGAAATTTTCAATTTCTTTTTTTTTCTGCATTTTTTTACAGGATTCTCACTATCAGTCACGCTCTTCGCTCATTCACTAACACGCTGGAGTGCGTTTTTATTCACGTTGAGGATTCCGAATTCCCATTTCACTTAACCCGCCGCGATTCTGTGTAGCCTGCATCCAATATCTGACATTTCGTATTCTGAATGCAGAAAGATGGGCATGCTCTCTGGTTTATGGCTCCGTTCCGTGCAGTTGAAGATAAGATTCATTTTAGGGAGGAACTTTACGTTAAAAATGCACATAAAGTGCAAGTTATGGGTGGTTCTATGTTAAAAAAAAAATACCCTTCCAAAGGGGTGGTGGGATATAAACTAAAATGTTGTTTGGTCCCTTTTACAATAAAAAAAAACGATAACAGTTTTATTTCGTTTTCTCTCTAGTAGGCAATTTAAATTGAAATTCACTCGATGTCCAACAATATTGTTTTTCGCAGAAGAGTCCCGACATCAAGGCGAACGCTTCAATGATGATACACCAAAACTTTATTTTAAGTTTTTGTTTCCGTTTTTCCACGTCTATGTGAATGTGTTTGTGTTTTATTTTTCGGAAAATATTCAACAAATGTAACACGCACTGTGTCAGTGTAAGGATGCTATGGTATTTTACTCACGAAATGACCTGGAATTCTGTGAATCTGACTTCTATTTTTATGTACCTACGCTGCTCGTTTAGAATAATACTACTAGAACAATCAATCAAACCTTCAGTTACTCTGTTGATGTACCTACTCTGCGCGTTTAGACTATTACTTCTGGGACAAGCAGTCAAACATTCACTTAATAATAGGGTAGTGATTTTATATCCCTTTTAAATTATAATTTATATCTTTTGATGGGCGTAGTATTTAATGATTTTTGTGAGTAGTACTATAAAAAAGCACAAGTCCTTTTTGATACGGTTGTCTTTAAAAATCTCAGACATCCATGCAAGTGCTGTCATTTGCAGTTTAGCGTACATGCATTTATAATCATTCAGTCAACGTTATAATAAAGTCAAACGAATGCAGTTAGAAAGTAAACCATTTTATCAACGCTCGGATAATATTTCTAAAATATTTATATGCCGAAAGCACATGTTTGCATACTACGCGCCTCGGTTCAATTCGCTTCTGCAGATTAAGCATTTTTATTCGCACTTGGACCACAAAGACTATGTAAAGGTTTTTCAATAAGAGCGCTACAAAAGTTTTTTTTAAATAAAACAAAAACGGTTTTGGATATCAATGAAATTTTTTATTCCTGTGAAAGTACGTTCGATGCCATCATGTATGTAACTCGATTTCTTTTGCATGGCCACCACGGGCACGCTTGCAGAAGTCCAGACGCTGAACCCAATTTTTGACGGTTTTCAAGCATAAATCGGCCGATACTGCTGCAATTTCACTTTCGATATTCGTACGAAGTTCATCAATCGTCGCTGGCTTGTTGGCATAGACCATAGAATTGACGTGGCCTCACAGGAAATAGTCTAACGGCGTCAAATCGAACGACCGTTATTGGTTTCCAATAAATTGATTGTGGCATTCGCTGTGTGGCTTGTGGCGCCGTCCTGTTGGAACCACATGTCCTCCAAGTCCATATCATCCAACTGGGGACAAAAATATTCGGTTATCATTGAACGGTAGCGATTCCCATTCACAGTAACGTGCCGGTCTTGATCATCACGGAAGAAGTACGGCCCAATGACGCCGCCGCGCCGGCCCATAAACCACACCAAACCGTAATTTTTTCGGGATGCAGTGATGACTCATGGAGTACGTGTGGATTGCTGCCTGACCAATACCGCACATTTTGTTTATTTACGAAGCCATTCAGCCAGAAATGAGCCTCATCGCTGAAGATGATTTTTCGATGAAAATCCGAATCATTTTCAAGTTGTTGCTCAGCCCAATTCACGAACATACGACGCTTCTGGTGGTCAAGCGGCCTCAGTTTTTGCGTCAATTTAATCTTGTAAGGATGTTAGCCAAGATCTTTTCGCAAAATTCGCCACAACGACTTCACAGAGATGCCCAACGCTTGAGAACGACGTGTGAGAGACACATTAGGACTTTCTTCAACTGAAGCCTCAGCGGCACCAATATTCTCGACACTACGGGTACCTCTTTGTCTAACTGGCACGGGAACATTTTGTACTGTGCCTGAAGATTCAAATTTTTCCACTAGACGCTCAATTGTTAATCTGCTAGGACGATTATGACGACCATAAATTGGACGTAGCGCTCTTAACGTTGAGGCCACTGACTCCGAATTTCGATTGTAAATTTGAATAATTTCGACTCGTTGTTGGATCGTATATCTATCCATCATGAAATGGCAAACCTTATTGAAGACAAATGTCAAAAGAGCGGCAAGAAATATGGCATCGTTTGCTGTCCCTGTCGCACAACTTTTTTAGCGTCCCTGTTGAAAAACTCGATATAAACACAAGCATCTTTCTGTTTATGCAAAGTACGCACATCAGCACATCGATTCTTTATCTACGAGGTACAACTTTAAGTCATGAAGATGTTCAGATTTAGTCTTAAGAAACAAGTCGTGAATAAAGTTGATTCAAATTTTGTCTTTTTTATTTTAAGAAATAGTTTAATATTTTATTAAATTACTCCCATTTAGAAAATAAAACGACCAGAAAAATTACCGTAGTCGACGGAATTTCCGCCCTCCTTACCGTCTCGCACATAGGATATGGTAGTATTGCTAACCTATGTACGTAGTCATTTTTTTAATGCCGAAGATCAGTTCCGTACAAAAAAATCCAGCAACTGATGAGTTAGATTGGGTTCGGGTCGATCTGTTGCAAATCTATTTACCGATTAACGTTTTACCGAAAGACGATATGCCGAAATAATCTACCTTTCCATACAAAGTGATGGCAACAGCGATGACTTACAAATCATATGGATTCGTTGCTTCAATTGATGAGAATCACAGAGAGCGCATTTATTATTAAACAGAGCGACGCGATGGCTCTGTTGTCATATGGAATTGTGTGTCGATTGATGAGCATCACGGAGGACGAAGTTTCGTACTATTATTGCGTTTTGTTAAGAATGCAAGAGTTTTTTCTGAATAATATTAATATTAGCATTATAATACGTTCTTTTATCACAATCTATTTCTTGCATATTTAATAAACAATCCAAATGTCTATATATCTATAAATCTGAAAACATTTTTAGGTAAAGCAAATCGCCTGACAGGCGATCACGTCCACAGTTGTTTCGCGGAAACAAAGGATTTTAGCTCTCTGTATTTTGACAGTCCATGCTGAAGCAACTCAGTTGCTCCGATCGGGTATGTAATGTTGTCAGGCAAGATCGCAAATCAACAGTTTTTTATAGTAAAATTAAGTTTCCTAAATACATACATTTCATATCCAAAATTTGTCTGTTAAAAATACTTAGTTTCCATGAAATTTAACATAAAGATCCAAATATTTACATTTGTAAGTGTATCTATTTGTTGAGAATCACGAAGAACGAACAATAAAATTCCCCGTCAGGTAAAATTAGTTGACTGCCACCATACAAAATAAAAGTATGCCAAAATTTCAAACTGTAAATATCGCTTCAAACTGATTATTGCCCATGTGTTAAGTGTTCCGTTGTCGTCTTCCCTCATTTGTGTCGTTTTATGTGTGTTTTTAGGCTGTGACTACCGGTGGCCCTCATGGCACTCTATTTACATTTGAATTAATATGGTGCCACGTGTACCACCATGTGTACCCGTTATTTAATTTCAGGTTTTTCTTTAGTTTTTAGTTTTCAGTGTGGGTAAGAGTAGAGTAAAAGTGTCAATCAAAATATTATTTTCAATGGCAAATAACGAAGCAATTCCAACAAGATTATTTTACGGGCATAGAAACAGAGATGAAGACTCTGATAGTGATGAAAACTTGGATTTTGAAGGTTCCGATTCCAGTGACTACGTACCAACTGGTTCTGAATCTAGTGACTCTAAGGCTTTAGAGGATAATCCAGAATCGTTAGAGGATGAAGACGCTGATCCTGGCGATATTCCATCAAACGTATGGACTGCGGTTAGTGGAAGGTCACTCAAGACATTTATGTTTACGGATCATCTGTCAATTCCTGGAATATCTAATCTGGAGACAAGTACAATAAAACCATTTGATTTGTTCAGCTTGATGGTGACGGATGAAGTCTATGAACTTATTGTGTTCCAAACTAATTTGAACGCAAATCAATTCTTGGGAAAATTTACAGTTACTCGAAGATCGCGCATAAAGAAATGGGAAGATACAAATGTACCAGAGATAAAAAAGTTTCTTGGCATAGTAATTTTCATGGGAATAATAAAGTATCCAGCAATTTCTTTGTACTGGAATACAAACCCATTTTATCAAAATAATTTTGTCCCCCATATAATGTCACGTAATCGGTTTCAATTATTGCTCAAATTTTTTCACTTCGCTGACAATACAAGAATGGAAGGTAATCGCTTGGGTAAAGTAAGCCATTTACTTGAAATTCTCGAAAACAACTTCGTGCGTGCTCAAATTCCAGGGGAGATCCTGGCAGTTGATGAGAGTATGATTCCCTGGCGAGGAAGGCTCCAGTTCCGCCAGTATAACCCTGGAAAATCCCATAAATATGGCGTAAAAGTGTACAAGCTTTGTGACACAAGTGGCTATACAAGCTCAATTTATGCTGGAAAATATGATAGTATCAATCAGAGAGGAAGGCCAACTGAAGGCACTTCGCACAGCACTCAAATTGTGTAAGACCTTGCTGATCGATATTTGGACAAAGGCAGGACAATGACCACCGATAATTTTTATACGTCTGTATCACTGGCCAAAAATCTCATTGATCGTCAAACACACCTAGTTGGAACTCTGAGGACAAATAGAGTTGGAAATCCAAAGGACGTGACAAGTGCAAAACTAAAAAAACAACATATTGTTGGACGTGAAAACTCTGGAATAGTCATTGCAAAGTGGAAGGATAAACGTGACGTGCTTATGCTTAGCACAAAGCACAACTTAGATGTTGTTTCTACAGGAAAGAAAAATCGCAACAATGAAGAAATAAATAAATTGAAGATGATAGTGGAATACAATAAAGGTAAACAAGGAATAGACATTTGAGATCAAATGGCATGCTATTTCACGCCATTACGAAAAACTATAAAATGGTACCACATAATTGCATTCGAATTTCTACTAAGTACATCCATTGTAAATGCATTAGTGATCTACAAACAGTTCCATAAAAATGTACAAATTCTTGAATTCAGGCAATCAATCTGCGAATCTCTTTGTGAACGGGAAGTGAATCCGTCAACATCTAACAATATGAAAGTCAAACATGTAATCAAAGAGTTCGACACACGCGATCAAACTAATCGAAAAACTCGAAAACGTTGTTCCGGTTGCTACAATGATATTCAGCAGAACGAAGGCAGAGTTGCAGCTCAAAAAAAACTAAGAGGGTGTCCACATATTGTGACCATTGTGATGGCAAACCTGCATTATGCATTGAATGTTTCCAAAAAAAACATTAATTTTGTACTTTTTTTTCTTGTTTTTATTCTAACAAATTTTGAATTATTTATTATGTTATTTACTATGAATTTTATATATTAGTTTCAAACAATGTCAAACAAAAAAAAATTAAAAATGAATACCAAAAAATTAAAATTTTTAATTTTTGTTAAATCATATGAAAAGAATAAACCTTTACCCAGGTGCCACTGAAGGAAAAAATTACTTTTATCAGCAGACCAAAAAGCTATCGTTCAAACAAATTTGTATATCATGTGGTACACTGGTGGTACACGCGGCCTCATGTTAATAAAAAATGTGTACCACCGGTGGCTCACGTGGCAGCCAACGTGTTAAGAGATTTAGTGGGCGGTAGGCTGGCCATCTTCTGACACGCTATAGCGTACGCAGATGATCTTGTGACGTACAGATCAGGTCCGAAAATCGGAGTCATCAACATACTTTTGCAACGTGACTTTAATCACATTAAGGTATATTGCGATGGTTGGAAATTGAAGATCAATTTCCAAAAAACCGAAACGATTCTGTTCAGGACCCCATTGCATAGGGCTTCTAGGGATACCAGAAAAAACTGGAAAAAATTGTGTATCATTGGACAGCATGGACAGCCGTTGGCGTTGAGAAGTGAAGTCAAATACCTTGGCATCTGGCTTGACAAGTTTCTGTATTTTAACAAAAATATAGATGCTTTTCTGGCTAGGGCTAGAGGGGCTTATGCTCTGACAATTAGATTGTTTCAAAGCAGTCAACTTGACTCAAGGGTGAAAGTCATTTGCTACATGGCACTCATAAGGCCGATCATCGCTTACGGTTGTCCCGTGTGGTTCAATGTGGCACCAGCCTACATGGAAAAGATACGGCTGTTTGAGAGGCGGTGTCTCCGATCCTGCTTAGGATTGTACCGAACGCCGGACTCCGAGTACATAAAATATTATCGCAACGAGGTTCTATACAATGGGGCTCAGTTGAATAGAATCGACAATTTACTGATTAAGGGGACGCGAAGGCACGCTGCAAGGGCGATGGCTAGCGACAACAGCCTGATCTTTGGGGCTTATTACCCCAATGAATTATACATGGAGAGCACGCTCATATCGGGCTTTATTCCGACAGAGGCATTCATTTACATCGATTCGTTAGGGTTAGTACAAGACAGGAACGGTATTCCGGTTTTATACCACCGCTATCGTGACGCGCGGGACAAACGGCTAATCCGCGACGGGTACGTAGACAATGCTCCGGAGCTCCTCCGCTTTAGCACGGCGGTATCGGATCGTGATAGGATCGATGCTGCAAAACAGCGCACTGAATTCTGGTGGCTATATGAGGAAGGTGATTCTGACCTTCCTCAGGACTTTGCGGACTTTTAGTCCAATTCCATAGATAAGATTTTAGAATTAGGAACAAGGTCTGGGGCGGGGCTTGTGCACCATATTGGCGTACAATATGGTTGAACGCAGGCTGCCGTGGGACCGAAAGACGCAATAAGGATGGCGACCCCTCGGGGCATGTGCAACGAGGGCTCGCCACCCCGATTGTAATTAAGTTAGGTTTAAGTAGTTTAGTAGTCTAAAGTTAGGTTTAAGTATTTTAAGTAGTCTTAAGTTAGGCTTAAGTAGTTTTAGTAGTCTTAAGTTATATATAATCTAGAATAAGCTTTTTTTATAAAACAAAAAAAGTCACTATACAAAGTTTTCTATTTTTTCTTTGTAAATTAAAATTAAATAAAAAACCAAAAAACCAAAAAACCGACAAATTTAAGCCTTAAGGCAAAATAAAACAGCTAAATATAAGATTACAGCGCCCACTAAGGGCCGATAAGTAAGATTAAGTAAACCAGTTATTGATAAGTTAGATTTAAGCATTTTTGTCTAGTAGTAAGTTAATATTTTAAGTAAATAAACGATTCCAAAAGCCTTTTGGAGAAAGAATGTCTTTCCAAAACATTATTTACTTGACAACTATTGAAAATCGTGATGCAAGTAATCTTACCATCACATTGGTGAATATCACTTTAGCATTGCAAATCGCTTGGACGATTATAGGACCATCAAACCCACCTTAAAATGCAAAACATCATATTCCAAAACCATTTTAAAATAAATAATGAAATAAAAACGCAAGAAAACATAATACTAACCCGGAGACTGAATTTGAATATGAGTGCCGTGTTGACCGCACTCATATTCAAATCACTATCAGTTGGGTTTTCCGGAAATTCGATGAAGCCATTTCCAAATCTAGCTATTGCTTTGGAAACTATTTAAAATACCCTTGAAACTGTCGAGAAATCCATTCCTCAAAAATCCGCTATGATAAGAAGATGGTTTCCAGTTGCAAAAAACTACAGAGCAACCAAAAGTCGTTTAATAATAACAAAATTAATTTATACGTTAATTTAAAAATAACTTTCCTGTATTTGCTTGATGGACATTCCAATTAGCTTTTTATGTTCGCTAAAACCACAGTTGTTATTTCTTTTTTAACCGAAATCAAATGAAGAAAATATTTTTTTCTCTAGTAGATTTGACAAGGACTTCCTACTTTTAAAAACTTAAAGGATTTCCACGTCATCCAGAACTATTTTTTTATATTAAATGCGTTGAAAACAAAAAATACCGAATATCCAAAAATTATTATTACTCAAGCATTTTTGTGGAACACAAACTCATAAGTTTCGTATCAGCAAACGGGACGAAGTCTTTCTGGAAGACGGTTCACGGGAAAGTCATTTTTGGCCAAAAGTAACGCTGCCTTTAAGTTTCCACCACCCATCAGCATGCTATTTTTTTTATATAAATAGCACGCGCTAAAGGGTTTATGAATACCCTTATAGTGTTTGGACTCAGCGCGGGCATTAAGGAAATTGAGGAGAAGAAAGGAGGAGATACCGATGTGCATTGGTTTTAAATTTTTGTAAATTTGTAATGGGGAGTAAAGACTGAGATTGGTAAAGCATTCCACATTCGTGTTGTTCGGTTAAGGAATGAATCTCTTTATCTCATAGTACGTCCGAAGGTAGGCTTGAGAGTGAATTGATTAGCATTCATGGCATGGCGAGTATCACGGTTGAATGTTTGAAGGAGCGGAATGCAGCTGGCTATTTCGATTGAGCATTTCCTATTCAAATAGCGGTAAAAAAGTGTTAGGCAGGAGATATTCCTACGATGTTCAAGAGAGACTATAGAGTTCGCTACGGTTGGATCTCCTATCAGTTTTATCGCACGCTTTTGTATCCTATCCAGTAGGTGCAATGATGTTTTTGCTGCACCTGGCCAGATGTGGGAGTTGAACTCAAGTTTGGGGCGTATATACGCTTTATATATTGAGGGGGTGAAATATTTTTTGCATCGATTAAGGAAACCTAGACATTTCGCTGCGTTTTTAGCGATTTCGTTCCAACGAAGGTCGTACCACATATACCGAACATGGAAAGTTTTTCGGTTTCGGCGATTCAAGTGCCATTCATGTATAATGGCTGTAAATTTTGGTTTCGCTTAGATGACAGAAGACAGCATTGTGTTTTGGAAGCCTTAAATTCCACTCTATTCGATTTACCCCATTTAATTATGCTGTCAAGATCGGAGTTTAATGAGCTTAACATATTTTGCCGTTTCGGTTCCACGTCCGAAGGCGAAGGGCGTGGATTAGAGAATGAATATGAAAAGCTAGAGTGCTGTCATCAGCAAAGGAATGGATTGGATTAGAAGTTGCAGACAAGAGGTCATTAATAAAAATGAGAAAGAGTGTCGGAGATAGAACAGAGCCCTGGGGAACACCAGCATTTATTTCGTGAGAAGCAGACTTGAAACTGTCCAAATCAACTTGAATTGCACGTTTCGAGAGATAGTTTCTAATCCATAGAAGAAGAGTTTCATAGATTCCAAAAGCACGCAATTTCGACAAAAACCCTGTTAAAGGCCTTTGAAATATCAAGTGCAACGATCTAGTTTTCGCCTCCGAGGTGGATAGATTGGTTCCACTTTTCCGTGAGATATTTCATCAAATCACCAGTGGACCTGTTGCAACGAAAACCGTATTGTCGGTCATTTAGAAGTTTTCGTGATTCAAGATGTTTCATAAGCTGACGGTTTATCAGCGTTTCCATGACCTTAGAAAGAAGGTACGTTAGTGCAATTGGTCGGTAGTTGGAGAGAGAAGAAGATTTGCCTTTTTTTTGGGACGGGCTGGATAAATGCTGTTTTCCATCTACTCGGGAAGAGTCCTGATGAATAGGACAGATAGAAAAGCTTACGCAGTGGTTTTGCCAGCGTGGGAGAACACCTCTTCAGAATTATGGGGGGGATACCATCTGGACCAGACGATTTGTGAATGTTAAGATCTAATAATACTCTTGCGACTGTACGAGTACGGAAGTGGATTGGTCTCAAAGAATGTTCTACATTCTCAAGTACAGGAGGAGACTGGGCACAATCTGGAAATGTGGAACTGGCTGAAAAATGGCTAGCAAGCAGATTGGCTTCGTCTATAGAGGTGACAGCTGGAATGCCATTGTAAATGAGCGTAGGCACGGAAGATGAGGTCGAATTCTTAATGTTTTTGACAAACGAAAAAAAGTTTTTACTACCCTTCGGACATAGTAGAATTTTTTGCCTCAGCTTTTGGTCGTGGGAGAATTTGACACGCTTGATGCGGGTATTACAATCGTTTCTGGCTCGTTTGAACTTAGATCGGTTTTCATCAGTTTTGACCTACAAAGCACCACTACAGGCAAAGATGAGAGCTTCTTGAAAATATGGCGTTGAGTTTTTTTATCAGAAGAAGAGAGAAGAACACTTGCGAAGGGAAAAAAATCATGGATAGATGTAGTGTGCAACGACAGAACTGATGTTCGTAAGTAAAGGGTCTTTCATTATGTGCTTCCTTTCTTTAAATTTATATAAAAAAAAAAGTTTGTGTGTGATAACATCGCAATTTTTTATGTATGATATTATTATGTATGGATTGTGACATTGTTCAAATGTCCACGACGGATTCTCTGGAATGTTGTGCATCCGAAATGTCCAATTTTCCATGTCTCAGGCGCATTTTAAAAATGGCATGGATTATTTGGGCCGGACGATACAGAGCTACATACAGGAATGTGAGACGATTTGGTATTTAAAGGTTATTCGATTAGAAAATCAAGATGACGCAATCTCAAGATTATCTTCAACCTAAAAAGCTCTTGCTAAATTTCCCATTCAATACCAAGGTTAGGTTGAGGAAAAATCCCTCTAATCATACGGTGTCGAAAGCGTTTTTCTAGTATAAATCTGTACTCCTACTAGCATACGATGACAAAATTTGCGTCATTGGGCCTCCGCTCATGAGATGATTTGAACTCTGGCATAAGCTGGGGTCACACCATACATACCTACATACCGGCAGAACAAATTGTATACATGAACCCCTTTTTATTGTGACGAGTGACGAGTAGATTTTTTAGAAATCGAATAAAACTAAAATTTGCATCAAGTATTAAAAATGTTTAATGTGATCGATCAATAGGATTTTGCCATTTACATGTAAATGTTGTCCGCGGCTCCGTTTCATATGGTCCATTCGGAAGGTCCAATTTTGCGTCACTTTCCGAGCATTTCGCCCTATTTCCACGAATTACGCGTAATACGTTATCCTGTTAGGCTTCAATCGTGTTCGGCTTGTCCACATAGACTAACGACTTTACATAACCCCACAAGAAATAATCAAGAGGCGTTTAATTGCATGATCTTGGCTTTTGGCTTGACTTTTCACTTTGAAAGATGAGGTTTGGAAGGCATTACTAACCAGTACTGCCAATCTAAAAAAAAACTTAACCCTTAAAAAATCACCCGTTATTAGTATTTCTATCGAAATTGACATTTACCTTGAGTACTTTTAACAATTCGCAAGCTCTTAGATTTGTATGTATATGCAACAACATTGATGTGTTGTCTGTTCAACTTACAAAACTCGTATGAGAGCCGAACGACATAAACCAATTTTGAGACCTAAAATGTAAAAAATGTGTTTGTATTGGTTTTCAACCTTGTTCTACCGCCAAAACTCGGTTGAAGAATTTTATCCATTTTATCTCCGGATCCTCATTTCCCTCGTCCACAAAACCGATTTCATACCAAAAAGTATGCGGAGGCATATTGATCGGATCAAAGAAGAAGTTATCACCGCTATTGAGAGCATAGATAAGCGGTTAAATTGCATACAAGGCAATACCAAAGTTATAATGTCAATAGGAAGGGAAACACAACATCAACGTGGTAGAAATTTACGTTCAATTGACAGTAAAAAATGTTGCAGTAGTAAGGGACTTTATCTACTTATGATTTTCACAACAATCTCTCTTCAGAAATTAATAGTAAATCCCTTACTCGAACTATTACTAAGGAGATCCTTAATATGACCCTGATCATCCCATTCCCGTTCCTCGGCGCTGAACCATGGATTGTATTAAAAATTAAAACAAAAAGAAGATCGCTTTGAACGAAAAATTCTTTGGAAAGATTGGATCCTTCCTGTGACGTTAAAGACTCATAGAAATATAGATTCTACGGCGCATTGGATGCTTAAGAAGGCTGAGGTATTGAAATATTAGTGATTCCGTTTGAAACTAAACGTATTTTTAACGACTTTAAGAAGAACAGTTTTACGCCATGCAACTCATATTAGGAGAAAACGATCACAGCCGTTCGACATAATTCGACATAAAACTTTAGGACTCACTTCCGTGCAAGAAGTACACTCACTAGATCCTCGGTTTTAATAAGCCTGCTGCGCTAAAAATTGGTTGTTCGCATTTATTTAGCTCAAAGAGGAGTTTTACTTTATCCTAAATACATCTTGGATTGGGAAAACGTTCCCTGCTTTCTGCCAAAAGGGAAGATCTGGGTTGATGTTAATCTTAGAGATTCTTGCTATCATTTTACCATTCACTTACATTCTATTAGCGTATGATTAAAACGTAAGGTTGGATAACATCGATTCTATACGTTGCTGGCAATGTCATCACATTTGTATTAGTATTTTTAGTATATGTTTAGTACATTTTAGGAATAGGTTCATCAAGTCCAAGATATCATGAATCATCGTTATATATTCCCACATGCTTTCGTCCTTGTCATGAATGTATATATCATCTCATTTCTTATCCGTACTTTCACCACAAAACTAAACCCCAAGCATATCCTATTCATCATTAAACCTATCTTATCCACATGCCAAATGCAAGGAAAAACATTTTCCTACTTTAGGTACACAATTAAATTATTCATTAGCCGTTAGAAGGATATGCCACAAGACACACAAAAATACACAATCCCTGCGCAAAATGCGATAGCATCTCGCATGTTTTCGAACATTTCAGCCATAAAATCAGCTGTAACAACAAAAGTCATAATGTGGCCAAGTTTATGACCGACTGGAGATCTGCTCCGCATAACCAAGAAAAACGAAGAACACACTTAGGAAGGACGAGCAAATGACAGTATTGTATGTAGTAAATAAAAAGACATTATAAATGGACCCTTATGATGGCTTGACAGCCCGTCAGTTAGGATCCACGCAACTACCCTAAGTCTGACGCATTATACCAACGACGAATTGAGCTTTTTGTTAAGAATAAATCTAGTTGTATTGCTGTGCTAAATTCATGTAGCAAGGCTTTAAGGAATCACATTGGGGATACCAGTTACGTAGCATTTTGTATTCATCTGTAAATGGGTGAACTTTGGGCGTGATATAAAACAGCTGGGGTACTTGGGTGGCAATTAAAAAATTTAATTACATGGGGGAATGAATAGCCAAAATCAAAGACAAAAGAAAAGCCAGATATTTCTCAAAGAAATTGTTTGCATTATTTTATGGGTTCAATACCGTAAGATGAGAACTCTCGAACTACACCGCTTAGACGACCTAACAGAACACTCATAATGGTTTTTTTTTAAAGAGAGATTTTCCATGGTGATTTATGACATATAATGCAAGAGTCGCGTCAAACGGTGTATTCTTTATTGTTTGACATTTCGTCATGGAAAGAGTTAGCCCAGCACAGAGTCTTCATATTATTCAGCTACAAATACAAATACAAATTTTTGGCGCAACAGGCTCGTTAGTACCTACCCAGGTCTTAACTTTGTCACAACTGCTCACGCGTGCGTGGCGGGACGCATCATGACCGATGGCGGTACCTCCTGTTTTATGCCGTGTCCGAACAGCGAAGTTGAGATAAGCTTTCATTGACAATTAATACTTATTTGTGAGATCATCGCTAAAGGGAAGCCAAAGAGAAATCATTTAAATTTTCTGCGCGGCAGTTCATCGCTCTAACCATCGCCGCCATCAACGTAATCGGCCTACCGAGTACTATTCGCAACACCATCACCCATTTTGAGACCCAGCATTCATTATTGGATAATATTCGACCGAATAGACCGCGTCCAGCACGCTGTGAAGAAAATATAGCGGCCGTAGCTGAGAGTGTACACGAAGACCGTAGAGAGTCGATTAGGCGCCGGCCGTTCGCAGCAACTCGGACTGACGTATGGAACGACTTGGCGCATTTTACGTCAAGGTCTTAAATTGAAAGCGTATAAAATACAGCTTGTGCAACAACTGAAGCCGCTCGACCTTCCCAAGCGACATCGCTTCGCTCTATGGGCTTTTGAAAAGTTCCAAGAAGATCCGACGTTTTCGAGTCAAATTTTGTTTAGCGATGAGGCCCATTTCTGGCTCAATGGGTATGTAAACAAACAAAATTGCCGCATTTGGGACGAAGAGCAACCTGAAGAGATTGAAGAACTGCCACTTCATCCAGAAAAAACAACTGTTTGGTGTGGTTTGTGGGCCGGTGGAATCATCGGTCCATATTTCTTTAAGAATTATGCTGGTGCGAACGTAACCGTCAATGGCGACCGTTATCGTGTCATGATAACCGCCATGATGCCTGAAATTGAAGCTCGTGATCTCGGCGACATTTGGTTTCAGCAAGACGGCGCCACTTCCCACACATCGCATCAATCAATGGACTTATTGAGAGAACATTTCGGTGAGCACATAATTTCACGTTTTGGGCCGGTCGATTGGCCACCAAGATCGTGTGATATCACACCGTTAGACTTTTTCCTGTGAGGATATGTAAAGTCAAAAGCTTATGCGGACAAACCCGCTTCGATCCAGGCCTTGGAGGAAAACATCACGCGTGTCATTCGCCAGTTACCAGTCGAAATGCTTGAACAAGTGATCGAAAATTGGACTCAACGGATGGACCATCTGCGACGTAGCAACGGCCAACATTTGATAGACAAAATCTTCAAAAAATAGATGCCAAAGAATGTTCATTCAAATGATAACAAACATTCTCCATTAAATTTGAATTTTCTGTGTTTTTTTCTTTAAAAAAGTAGGGAACCTCGAAATGGATCACCCTTTACCAGAGCATCTATGTTTCGTTTACAGCCGAACTGTGATTTCATCTCGAAATGTTTCTTTTTTGCTGCCGTTTTTTATTGGAGGGCTCTACTCTAGCTAATTTTAATCAACGAGAAGTTTTTTTTGTTTCCCATCCAGAACCTATGCACTCATCCTATGGGAGACTAGCAAATTTAGATCTTTAGAGCAATACTTCTGTTTTTCTGCTAGAAATAATGGCAAATCCAATTTTTTTTCTTATTCCACTAAATAATAGAAATAATGCCAAATGCGGTATTATTTCGTAGGGGGTTATTTCACGTCACCTTATTTTAACGAATTGAATTTTATAAAAAAAATAAACAGATCAAAGGGGAAGTTCTGAAGAGATGTGATTTCTTCTTCAGGAATGTGATTAACTATTGCAATTTTTTTTTTTAATTTTTATCATTATTACCTGATATTTAATTTCTAGATACCTAGGAAACTAATGACTCCCAAATGAAACGGTGTTTCGAAGTCACCTAGATGAAAAAAGCCAATAGTTTGGAAATATAATTATTTACTAGAAAAAGGCAGCGGGTTGAATACGGCTGAGTTATAAAACCTCTTTGGTTTTTTTCCATGATCTGCGGAAGTGTGAAGTTTTGATCTTGGTTTAACACCGCACTGATAACTGTCGAACAGGTTGTTGGTAAATTGTTTGAGGTGTTTAATACGGCAGCATTATAAGAACAAAATAAAAGAAAATTCTGCACTTCAATAGAACTCTTGTTAGTTGGGCATATTTCATAAAAATCGGATTTGAGATACATAGCTTCATAATCGGTATCACAAAAAAAAGTGTAACCATCCATTAAAAAACGATTTGAATAAAATTTTCTAGATGTCTTTCAGACTAAAGCATTAATTACTTGTTTACACTGCAATTTCTGCTTATATCAATGAGATTTCTATAAGCACTAATTTTCAAAATATACCGCCTTTAAATGGACGGCGTCTGAAAGAAAATTAAATATTACTTTCAATTTCCCCCGACAAAAAGGAATAATTGAAAGGAAATGGTGAAATCTAATATAAGATACATCTATCCTCTGTAGCACTTTCAAGGACGAATATTGAAATTAAACTTTAATATCGGGATCACTCCTGCCTTCGATTTATGACTATGAAAACTTACATCTCTGTAATAAACTAATTAAAAACTTATAAAACTCGAGTTCCTACTAGCACAAAAGTCACAAGTTCATTCCTCTTAAAAGCTCTAAAATATTAAACACAATTACAGCGAGCACTTAAAAACTGCACGACTACAGACAACTCTAACCATTGGTATAGCGGCACTCTCACTCAATTAATTGAACAAAAAAAAAAAATACAACCACAGTCGCAAAACATCTGGCCTTAGGTGTGCCAAGCTAGGAAGCACTTCCATTTATTAGAGCCAAATGGTTGTATCATAATTGCCGGAAATAAAAACTTTCATTCGCACTCCAACGGTTCTCCATTCGCTTTCTCTCGTTCTCATTTACTTTGATCGTAGTTTGGCACAAGGATTAAGGAGTCCCAAAGTAGTCGTAATTATTTTTGATTCCTTGCAGTTGCAGTTCAACTAACATACAAACAAATGACTGTGCAAGGCATATGCGTTTTCTTCCAATATAAATCCTTATGAAGAATACAAGTCCTTTACTCCGTCCGGAGCAGAATTTATTTTCTCCTTCGTATAGTAATAAACTTGTCGTCGGTATTTATATTCCCAGTCGGTGCAACGGAATTAAGAAAACCTTAAGACATCAGACATGTCATAGTTATGTAATGCCAGTCGTGGCTCCTCCCTTAATCCATATCAATTGCATGACCATATGTACCATATGACATCATTAAATGCCACCCTGATCTCCTGAATCAATAGCGCCTCTGAAAGGTCACAATGCCAGTGAAAAAGTACACACTTTCGATGACAGCAGATAACACCCGCTGTCATCCAGCATCCAAGTGCGGAATAACTTCCTTCCAACCTAATGAAGCGTCAAAAGGCCTGCGGCATTCTGTATTCAGAACTTGTGTATATTTTGCCGGATTATTGGAAACAACATCGATGCGCCAGTTGGCAACTAGTTGCCATGGCAAAGTTACTCAAAATTCAAATTTATTGGAAAATTGATGTGCACGTTCACGTACCTACTTAGGGAGGGTATACAGAGCAAATATGGATAAGGCTTGAGTTACACTTTAAAGTTAAATTAAATGTGTAACTTGAAAGCTACTTGAATGAGACACATTCTAAGGAACAAGGACATACATAAAGTTTTGAAGGGTTTGTAATAGGTTTGAAGGGAACATGGTAGCCATGAAGTTTGGGGAAGGGAACATAATAGCCATGAAGTTTGAAAAAGTACTCCAACAGGACATGCTACCTACTTCAAACTTGTAAGCTATTGAACAAGACTTCTTGCAGTATAAAAATAACAAATTTTGGCGCAAAAGGCTCGTTAGTACCCAGCGCCAAGCTTTTTTCTCACAAGCATTCATGTGTGCGTGTATACTTCTTAGCACGATGCCAGGACCTCCTGTTTTATGCCAAATCCGAACGGCTAAGTTGAGATAAGCTTTTCATGACAATTGATACTACTCGGATGATTTGTCAGATCATCACGACAGGAGGGCCAGTGAAAAATCATTTAGGTGTTGTTTTGCAAGGCAGTTCATCGCGCTAACCATCGCGCCACTGAGCCCTTCTTGCAGTATGCAAAAGGTATTTGAAAGAAGATTGGTATCTGTACAGTATTCGAGTACATGTAGAGCTCCTTTTATAATGTTATCTAATACATTCTAAGTATTCGCACAATCTGGCACCATCTTTACATTTCATGAAGAACTGATAATAGTAAATGTTGCTGGCTCTCTCTCTTGTTTTGACAGATGAACCCAAAACACCACATTGGCGACGAGGAACTTAACAAAAAAAACAATTAAATTGCCACATTATTATGCAAAAATATCATAAAGTGTGTAAACGGATTTTATTCGATTACAAAAAAAAATAAAAAAAATTAATGAGCACACGATGCCGGCGGATCAAACTCAGATCTTTTCAGATTTTTCATCCATGATGAAGGCGCTTCACTGCATCATTGAGTTAAACCCCCTTAAAAAATGATTGGCAGTTGTGGAAGGAGCGGTTGGAAATACACTTTGAGGAAGTGGATTGTGAAGAGGAAAAATCCAAAAAAGGTCATCCTTCTTAAGTCAATCGGTTCAAAGGTATACGCGGTCATACGAAATTTGTATGACCAATGAAGCCTAAAACCAAAACGAATACAGAGCTGTTAATTAATGCCTGCCGCAATAATCTTCCTGGGAGAGAAAAAAATTCTTTAAAGCCCAAAAAGAAGAAGCAGAATCCATAGCTAATTGGTACCAACGATTATAAAGTCATACAGATGACGCACGGCATACAAGAAAAATTGTTTTACTTTATTTATTTATTTATTGAACCTTAGTACAAGCTGAACTTAAGACACAATTAACCTAATTAAATTAAATTATTGGAAGAAGTGTTAAGGTGTAGATGAGGAGGACATAAGGGAGTTTCGTAGAGCAAGTTTGCTACAGTGAAAATCAAAGGAGCTTTGCTACATTGAAAATCAAAGGAGCTATGCCCATAAGCCAGACGTAGTATTCTAGTCATTGGCTCGTTGTTACCGTAGTTAGTTCAGTGGAATTTGAGTCCTAAGAGGGGAACAGATCTTAGATTTCTGGAGTTGGCGTTGAGAGAAATCATTTCTAGCAGAGCGGGGCAATCAATATTACCTGCTAGAAGCTGATGTGCAAAAAGAATGTCGGCTATTTCACGACGTAGTGATTGAAGGTTTATTAATTTCAAACAATCCTCGTAGGGGGGTAGACCAAAACTGTCTACCCAGGCGAGACCGCGTAGAGCAAAACTGATAAATCTGCATTGGAAACTCTCAATACGGAGGGAATGAGTATTGTGATAAGGCAACCATGCTTGGCTAGAATGTTCAAGGATAGGTCTACAAAATGTGAAAAAGAGAGATTTTCTGACATAGGGGTTCGAGAATTCCTTAGACCAGCGTTTAATAAACCCAAGTGCGGAGTTGGCTCTACTGATGATAATATCAATATGAGAGCAAAAGTTAAGTTCTCTGTCACAGATAACACCCAGATCACGCATGAAAAGCACATTAGGTACAGGCTCACCAAATATTAAATATGATCTCGGGTCTAATGAAAGACGCTCACGGGTGTATGTCATGGTCTGGCATTTGATGACATTGAGCTCTAAGAAGTTTTTTTGGCACCAGGTTGAAAAGTTGTTTAAATCGTTTTGAAGTGGGTAATAGTCAGTGGGGGAGGAAATGTTCTAAAGATTTTCATGTCATCGGCATAAACAGATAAATATGAGTTTTCAATGATACTGTCGACGTCATTGATATACAGAATAAATATTAACGGACCAATATGGCTACCTTGAGGCACTCCGGATGTGGCTAAAAAGGGGTCCGATACAGAGCATCTGAACAGAACTTTGTATTGGCGTTCAAAGTGATAGGATTTAATTTAAGCATCTACTACGGACCGTGTTATAGTGAGCAGAAATAGCGACTATTCGGATGCGGATTTGTTATAAGTGCCAGACTTATGCAAGAAGTCTTATGTTTCCAAGACATTAGCGAACGCATTGTAACTATCCGCATCAAGGCCAAATTCGCCAACATTAGCCTTATATGCGCTCACGCCAAAACGGAAGAAAAAGATGAGATAGCTAAGGACTGCTTCTATGAGCTCCTTGACAAAACCTATGAGCGACTACCGAAGTACGATGTTAAAATCGTGCTGGGAGATTTTAACGCAAAGGTATGAAGAGAAGACATCTTTAGCAGTATTGTCGGAAACCATAGCCTACACGACAACACGCCTGGTAACGGACTTAGGCTAATTGACTTCGCTACGGCACGAAATGCCACTATAGCCAGCACACGGTTTCCTCGCCTCGATATCCATAAGGGGACATGGCGGTCTCCAGATCAACGAACGGTCAATCAAATTGATCACATAGCGATAGACAAGAGCCACGCATCCAGTATTTTGGATGTCAGAACATTCCGAGGAGCTAACATCGACCCAGACCACTACCTTGTTGCAGCCAAGGTTAGAATGCGGATATCCACTACGCCACAACAATCCAGAAATACTGTAAAAAAAATTTTATGTTGAAAGACTTCAATCGCAAGAGACCGCCAAGACCTTCGCGCAACGCGTATTAACATGATACCACCAACATCGAATGTCGAAGAACTATGGCAACGATGCCAACAAGCCATTAGATCAGCCGCAACTGATGTGCTAGGTTTCTCGCGCCCACCAGCAAGAAACCCCTGGTTTGATGAGGAATGCCGACAGATGCTCGCAGCTAAGAACGAGGCCTTCAAGGCTAAGCTGCAGGTGAAGACGAGAGCTGCCGTTGAGCTCTATAGGCAGAGAAGAAGGGAAGAACTCCGGCTTTTCAGAAAGAAGAAAAAAGAGAAGAAAAGCGCGCGATCGAGGATATAGAGAGTTGCCGCTCCAGGAACGATGTTCGCAAGTTTTACCAAAGTGTAAAACGTCAAAGCCAAGGATACAAGGCTCGACCAGAATCCTGTCGAGATGAACAAGGAAATATCGTAGTTGAGACACAGTCTATGCTGAGGATATGGAAGAACCACTTCTGCAGACTGTTAAACGGCGATGACGAACAACATTCCGCTGTCAGGCGGCAACGACAGCGAAAGCTGCCAACCACCCGACCTGAGTGAAGTGAGGATAGCAATATCTAAACTGAAGCTTTATAAGGCTGCCGGAAATGACGGCCTTCCCTCCGAGCCTTATACAGCCGGCGGAGATGACTTGGTAAGTTACATCCACCAACTGAAGAATGGAACCTCAGCATCGTTGCCCGATCCACAAAAAAGGAGACCCTCTAAACTGCGCCAACTACAGAGGCATAAGTCTCCTCAACATCGCATACAAAATTCTACCTGCTGTAATATGTGAACGCCTGAAACCGTTTACCAACAACCTGATCGGCCCTTATCAGTGGAAAGTCCACAACCGATCAAATCTTCACACTTCGGCAGATCCTGGAAAAAACCCAAGAAGTCCAAATCGATACCCACCACCTATTCTTCGATTTCAAAGCCGCATACGACAGCATTTATAGAGACGAACTTTACAGAGCCATGTCTAGTTTTGGTATACCGCCCAAACTCGTCCGTTTGTGTAGAATGACGACGGAGAATACTCGGTGCTCCATCAGGGTCGGAAACGACCTCACTGACACATTCGACATCAAAAAATTATTTAGGCAAGGCGATGCGCTGTCATGTGACATCTTCAATCTCATTCTTGAGAGGATTGTGCAAAACTCACGAGCCAACACCAGAGGCACAATTTTCGAAAAATCTGTACAACTACTAGCATACGCCGACGATATTGACATCATTGGTAAAAATGGGTTTAGCTGTAAATGAGGGCAAGACGGAGTATATGCTGTCAAGACGAAAGAACATCCACGAATTGGACAGAACGTCACCATTGATAGATATAACTTTGAGGTAGTGCGTGACTTTATCTATCTCGGCTCCGCTATTAACTCTGACAACAACATCTCGTCAGAAATTAAACGAAGAATTACTCTTGCCAACCGCTGTTTCTTCGGGCTAAGAAGGCAATTCAGTAGTAAAGCCCTCACTCGAACTACTAAGGAGATCTTATATAAGACCCTGATCATCCCAGTCCTGCTCTACGGCGCTGAAGCATGGACCGTCTCAAAAGCGGATGAAGAAATCCTTGTTAGATGCGAGAGGAAAATTCTTCCAAAAATCGTCGGTCCTATCTGCGTTGACGGGCTATGGAGACGAAGATTCAACCATGAACTAAACGAGTTGTACAGCGACATGCCCTTGGTCGAAAAAAAAACTCCACATTGGACGTTGAAGATGGCTAGGACATGTAGAACGAATGGACACCAATACTCCAGCTCGTAGAGTCTTCGATTCCGAGCCAGACGTCGGACGCAGTAGAGGAAGACCTCGCCTTAAGTGGCGCGCACAAGTAGAAACCGACCTCAACCAACTTGGAGTGCGCAACTGGAGGCAGTTAGCTAAGGACCGGGCTAATTGCGGATGCATGTTGGTTGAGGCCCAGGTTCAATCCGGACTGTTGCGCCACTTAAATAAGTAAGTATTATGGGACTTTGTTTACTTCGGCTCCGCTATTACCTCCTTCCAACTTCTGTTATTTTTGGTCTAAGAAGGCAGTTTAGTAGTAAGGCCCTCACTCGAACTACTAAGGAGATCCTGTACAAGACCCTGATAATAACAATTTTGCGCTTCAGAAAATTTCTTCGAAAAATCCTCGGTGCCGTTTGCTTTGAGGGGCCATAAGGACGAAGATTCAACCAAGAAATATACCAGCTGTACAGCGACATACCCCTAGTAAAATGACACTCTTACTTTGGCTCCCAGAGTCTTCATGCAGAGCAAATAGACTAAGGCAGTCGTCGGATGCAGTAATGGAAGACCTCAGCTAAAGTGGTGCGCCCAAGTAGAAACAGACCTCAAGCAATTAGTAGTGTGCAACTGGAGGCAGTTAGCTAAGATGGAGATGCATATTTTTTGAGGCCCAGGTTCATTTCGGACTGTAAAGCCAATTAAGAGAATAAATTTAGAGTTAATGCTTTAAGAACGCTTTGCGCTTTTTCCTTAAGTGACATTGAACCAATCCGACAAAATGCGGAGAGTCTATATGACGAAACGTGTAAGCAACCAACGCATATCAAAAGTAAACCACATTGTAACCTGCGTCCTCAACTTATTAATGAGAATTGTGCGTCAAAAACAACAAAACGCCGTTAGAGGATAATCATACCCATGACGTAATACCTAGTTGCACTATCGCGAGCAGTGATAGACGAGTGTTCGTAGGGGCAGTTCTGAGTTTATTAGTCAAGTGACAAAAGTGCACACTAAAAGCACTGGCTATTTGCATCTTTTGAAGTCTTCGTACGATCCGTTCTGTTCGAGTACCTAAGAAAATTGTTGCTGTGAACGAATGAAATTATGAGCTCTTATCAAGTCAACATTTTTGGAGTTGTTGAAATAATGTCGCAGGTTGATCGTTAAGGAAAAAAATGCAGCTATGAGTTTTTTTTAGAATCCCTGACAACGCCATCGAAACTTCTGTATATCATGCCAGGTCAATTGATGCATATCCACACCCCACACCCTTAAAAAAGATACGCGCAGTTCATAGTCAGGCTGACGATTTTGGGCGGTGTACCAAAATTCGACATGGATCTGTATAGTTCGATTCATTAAATAAATCCATAGAACTATATTAAGACTTCGCACTCAAGTAGTCCTATCACCTTTAAATAATATTACCTGTGATTCAGTTTCTGACAGCCATCTCAGAACGCTCTCATAAATCTATCTAGATCGAATACAGAAATTTCAAGATTTCTTAAATATATCATAAAGGACACTCCACAAGAGTTGTCGATATTTTAAGCTCTGGATAAAAAGAGTGGAAATTCATTAAAATTCAAAACAAAGTTTGGGGATTCTTTTATTCCTGTTTCATAGAATACTAAATGTGTAAATTGGATATGATGGAGGTCAAACTGAACCGTTTATAGCTTTGAATGAAGTGTGTATTTAATGGTCCCCACAGGAGTCGTTAATGTGAACATTTTCGAACCCTAGAATGTCCTTTGGCAATTTGTAGAATAATCATGGTAGAGAATAAGCTGAGCAATTCATGAGAGGTCATACAAATTACAATTTTACAGTTCAAAACAATCAAAGTTTACAGAGGTGAAAACTACACATTCGTGTGTCATGTACACTCGTACATATCGTTGGACATCAATAGGGATGAAGAGCCAACGTCTGGGCGACGAGCTACCATATTGATGATGTGTTCGTAACGCAATATGGATGATGAAGCTGGGTTCAAGTGAAAAGAATTATTATGCCATACATACAAGGGATGTTGGCAACAATGAAGGCATAAAGGATATCCTAGGACCAGTGGAGCTACATTTATTTTCTCATGCATCTAAAAGTGGAATTGTTTATCTTTCAACTGGTTGGAATAATCTTTTATCTTTGGATACCCTCTCGTGCTCGAAGGATAATATTGTTTTGGGAGAATTCATGCTGGTGTGAGTAAATGGATTGGTGAAAACTAACAATTGGTCCATGTTCGCTTATCTGCATAAGATATGTATATTATGTCGGTATGATGGGAGACGTAACAAGGATCCAGATAGCACGTACTTGATCTGCTATTACATTTAAGTAAGGTTATTGTATTTGTGCGAGTAAGCCGTATCCTGCTTACGTATCAACTTGAAATAAGTCATTGACGTCGATTGCGAATAACGGTCAAACTATTGTGAAGAGTAGATAAATTGAAGCGGGACTTGGAAGATCTCAAAAAGAATGTTTATCAACGTTTGACATAGATTTGATCTCTGGATAGAAGACGTATTTCACTTCGGGGTCATTTTGACAGCTCAACAATATGAAAAACGATTATTAAGAGCTACATACAGATGGGATAACCACTGATTGATATGAAACAGATAATTGACAAACTGTAATACAATACGTTTTTGGCTATATGTCGTCAGTTATGTTTTTAAAAGCAACGATGATATTTTCTTAACATAACATGTGTTATGTTTTTGTACCCCATCCAATATTAGTTTTATATTTTGTAAAATACGAAAATAACTGAGAAAGACTTGTCGTTGGTCTTATAAATCGAACCAGAAACATAAGCTGAGTAGATCAATCTGTTCGTTTCGGTCCGTTTGTATCTCAACTATTTTTAGGCCTTACATTTTGAGCTAGAGTAATGAAATCCTAAGCTCTCTTTCCATGCCTCGAATAAAAGTGTAAACATTTCTAAAGCCAAGCCTTCATTCATGAAAAACGTCGTTTTCGATTGGCTAAACTTAAATAACATTTTATATCTTAAATGTTGGAATGAAAACCGGTTATAAACATATGAGCAGGCTACAATCCGCTGTGCGGATCGCTTAATACCCTATCCCATCGAATCCTTAAAATTAATATCCCCAAAATGTGGGATTTACTTCGATAAAATATAGAAAATGTCATTTTCAGAACACATTTTTCAGACAGTTTATCAAAATCATTTATGGTTCTAACGGGTGATCCAAGTAGAGATACTTTTTTCAATAGCCTTTTTTGACAGATCACGTGTGAGTCGTGTCATGCTGTTATGTTCTTTTTGTTTAGTATTGTTTGGCATTTCATAATGGAAAGACTTACGCGTGAACAACGTTTACAAATTGTTCAACTTTATTATGAAAATTCACGTTCTGTGAGGAATGTGTTTCGTGCACTTCGCTCAACTTATGGTCAGCATAATCGGCCTACTGAGCGTACTATTCGCAACACCATCACCCATTTTGAGACCCAGCATTCATTATTGGATAATATTCGACCGAATAGACCACGTCTAGCACGCTGTGAAGAAAATATAGCGGCCGTAGCTGAGAGTGTACACGAAGACCGTAGAGAGTCGATTCGGCGCCGTTCGCAGCAACTCGGACTGACGTATGGAACGACTTGGCGCATTTTACGTCAAGATCTTAAATTGAAAGCGTACAAAATACAGCTTTTGCAACAACTGAAGCCGCTCGACCTTCCCAAGCGACATCGCTTCGCTCTATGGGCTCTTGAAAAGTTCCAAGAAGATCCGACGTTTTCGAGGCAAATTTTGATTAGCGATGAGGCCCATTTCTGGCTCAATGGGTATGTAAACAAACAAAATTGCCGCATTTGGGACGAAGAGCAACCTGAAGAGATTGAAGAACTGCCACTTCATCCAGAAAAAACAACGGTTTGGTGTGGTTTGTGGGCCGGTGGAATCATCGGTCCATATTTCTTTAAAAATTACACCGGTGCGAACGTAACCGTCAATGGCGACCGTTATCGTGCCATGATAACCGACTATTTGATGCCTGAAATTGAAGCTCGTGATCTCGGCGACATTTGGTTTCAGCAAGACGGCGCGGCGCCACTTCCCACACATCGCATCAATCAATGGACTTATTGAGAGAACATTTCGGTGAGCACATAATTTCACGTTTTGGGCCGGTCGATTGGCCATCAAGATCGTGTGATATCACACCGTTAGACTTTTTCCTGTGGGGATATGTAAAGTCAAAAGCTTATGCCGACAAACCCGCTTCGATTCAGGCCTTGGAGGAAAACATCACGCGTGTCATTCGCCAGTTACCAGTCGAAATGCTCGAACGAGTGATCGAAAATTGGACTCAACGGATGGACCATCTGCGACGTAGCAACGGCCAACATTTGATAGACATAATCTTCAAAAAATAAATGCCAAAGAATGTTCATTCAAATGATAACAAATATTCTCCATTAAATTTGAATTTTCAGTGTTTTTTTCTTTAAAAAGGTACGGAACCTCGAAATGGATATCCCTTTACAAAAAAAATCGTTTTCCTCTGGTTATGCTATGAGGTAGTGTAGAGAAATGGTTTTGAATGAAAACGCCTCCAAAAAGTGAGCGTGGGTTATAGTGATATATGGAAGAAATGTTTATATTAACAGAACCAACGAATTTTGTCGAAAAATTTTGTTTACTGAAAAAGCTCCAAAAAAAGTGGGCGTGGCAAACAACTTTGTAAAGACGAAATATAGACATTAGGATTGTCGAGATATGTTGTTCAGACACTTTTTCAAAATCTCTAACGGTTTGGGCTAAAACTACGTTTTTCTGAAAAGTGGACGTGGTATTGCGAGGTTTTAAAAAATGTTTACACTTGTTCTGCTGGGAGCAACAGCAAACACGTGTACCGAAGGACAATTAGGTCATATATCTAGAACTCAACAAATGGATATACGTCTCCAGGAGCTCGAAAACGCCAGAAGTGTCGCGAAAAATTAAAAGCCTTAAAGACGAAAACGACATTCTTAGAACTAAACTGTGCAAACTGTCCGAATACCATAAAGACGAAGAAGAACTCAGTCGCGAAATCAATTGGATTTAAAAGAAAAAACTGATGATGAAAAGGAAAGCTGTTTCCTCACTTGAAGTAAAAAATCACCATGGAGAGAATAATGATAAAGGGAAATAGTTAAAGCAACGGACCCACCGTCAATTAATGTGGTCGACATATAACAAGTATATAACAAGTATATACTATAACAAGTAGCATACCTTGATAAAATTTTATTTCGAAAGCTAAATATGTGCCGATAAAATTCAAATTTAAATGCAACTGAGAAGGCTTCAATCCGCTGTGCGGATCTTTTAATTCCCTACCCCATGACATCCTCAAAATGTTGTGCTTTATGGCGATTGAATATAGAAAATTTTATTGTCACAACATATTGTTTAAGAAAACAAAGTTTTTCTTTTTCAATATTTTTCTATTAAACCAAAAAGGACGTTTTTCTAAAAAAAAGTATGCGTGGGAGTGGGCGGATAATGAAAATGTTCGTATACATATACTTGTTCTGTATCCTCGGACAAGGGTGCACCCTCCCCCCTATGCATGGGAAAATGTTTTATGAATTAGAATATGTGTGTGCTGAATAAAGGCTAAAAAAATACATTGTCACTATAACCATACAACCGTTGAAATGTGTTTAAATGAGATTGGGGTGTATGATAATGTTTTTTTTGTTTTTAATTCGGAACTTTGCAAAATTGGTAATGCTTACTGACAAGCAACCCTAAAATGTTTCCGTTTTTATTTCTCTGATTTTATTTTTCTGATGATTTTTGGTTAAGGTTAGACGCCCAACCTATTCAAACTATTTGACAAATGAACACTAAAAAATTAAAAAAAATCCGTATATTCCTCACATCAAACACACAACAATTAACCAATTTTTCTCATTCTATAGTTACAGAAATGAAAAAGAAATGGACCAACATCAAAGATTATTACCGAAGGATGAACGCGCAACCTTCCACTCAACAGACGAACACATTACCACTACACCGCGGCCACCGCGGCTGGTGTTTCTGAACTCGGTTTATGAAGTTTAAGGGTAATATATGACTGTATTCCTTGACGTGCTAGCTCAGAATTTAAGGCCCAAAAACTGGCGACGCGCGGACGGACGGACAGACATGGCTAAATCGACTCAGATATCGGTTCTGAGTCGATCCATATGCTTTGAGGTGTATACCTCAATTATTTCTCTATGTTACAAACAATGCATCAAAACTAATAAAGCCCTACGGGATAGGGTATAAAAATTGCTGATACCAAGAAAAAGATTCCTTTCTACTTTGGATGCCGTAGGAAAGGGTAGATTACATTTCTGGAAATCAACACACCGACATACTTTGGTTTCTATGACTCCATTCTGACACCCTTATGCTGGGTTATTACCAGTTGAACACATTTGAATAAGTATCGCGGCATTGAAGAAATGACTATTCTGGGAAAGCGTTCTTGATTGATTGCCATGACTTTAACGATAAATCGAAATGGAGTGTGATTTGAGTGTATCCAGAAACACAGGGGTACCCCCGTTTCCAAGTATATCATGTACTCGGTAATCTAAAGACTCACCTGATAAAAAGTGGACTTTTTTTAAATGATTTCAACGATGCGCATAAATGGGTAGAACTTGCCAGAATATTTTCTCGTTTGATATGTGCGAGATATTTTTATTACAAACACACTTTCCCCACCCAAATCTTACGGGAGCAGGCTTCAAGGGTACACTATATCTACTTCTAGTGGCCGAGCTTAACGCACCACCAAAGACCATAATGGGCGGGCTGTCAGAGAGACCCTGAAATATAGGGGCTGTGAATTCACTAATTAAAATCGAACGTAGAGCTAATCTTTTCCAGTTGCTCAAAGGCAAAAGTCACGATGTGTTAATGCCTAGCGAAACTAAGCTAAGCCAGAAGGATAAATTGACTAATTACAATATCGTAAGAAGATACCGTCCCAACTCCACTCAAGGAGGCGGGGTCGCTATCTTTAGGCATTAGCTTTAAAGTCATATATAGTGGTGAAGTGCGCAGATTCCGGCTGCTTGAAGCCTTCGTCATATGCATTCCTCTCCAGCAAGAGAGGCGACTGTATGTGATAGCGGCCTACACACCGAAAGCACATCAGCCTAAACTTTTTACTACAGAGCTTGGAAAACTTTTCGAATCTTTAAGACTGAACTCAGTGAAGAACTTTTATATTTTGTCTGGAGATTTAAATGTCAAACACGAAGATTGAGGAAATCGATTATACAATGGAATGGTCCACTACAATGTTGAATATAGGATCGACATTATCGCCACAGAAATGCCATTGGTGCCCAGAAGCGGCGCTTTTCTGGATCTTTTTCTGCGAGACACAAGACTGAAAGTTACTGACAAAGGACGTCAACACCAGCGAAACTGTTTAGAGAGGATCGAGTACGACAGTGACCACTGCGGACTCAGCGCTGTATAACAACTTCCGAATAAACTTGTGGCGTTGGAGGCGTATGTGCCTGTGCATTCTTACAACTAAGGTAAGGTATCAAGAGAACAACGTTCGATGGTCATATCATTACTTAACAACAGAAAACTTGGAGCAGAAACCTGGACGAATCTATTCAAAGAACTATGAACAGGACGATACCACAACACATAGAGCGTGACATAACGTCACGTATAGAAACGCGACCATACAAAAAAAAACTTTTGACAAGACGCGACCCGGAGATTAGTACACTGAAGGCGTCGATCAAAAACATAAACTAATTGATCAAGGAGAACTATCGGTTGTCCATTAATTTGTTTTTTTTTTTTGGAATATAAGATTTCGGGCTGTAAATTCCATCGACTGGAGTATGTTTCCACAAATTAATAAGATTAGGAGGTCATACCGACCTTCCATGTATAAAGCTCCAACGAACAACTGACAAACATACTTTATACATCAGGGGATCCGGTTGAAGCCCACTTCAACGACGATTTCTATGTAATTGAAGTTCTCAGGAAAAAGTGGAGGCAGTGGGGGCTGTCATTCAGGAAGTGTATAAGGTGAATGATACCATTGGCCCGAACAGCGCCTTGGAAAACAATGCCCTGCTTCATCATTTCTAACTCCGAAATGAAATAACACAATAGCGAGTTCGATGACGAAAACTTGGCAAACGACATAGCCGCCGAGTGAAGTGGGTCTAGTCTCATGTTAATCTCGAAGGTGGAACTCCAGATCATCTTCGATTCCATAATGAAAAAGAAGACAGCGGGAGTCGATGGTGTATCCAACATTGTGCTGCGACCATTACCCCCAAGGAATTCGAAAAGATTCTCAATCGGGCTCTGTTCAAGTGGTCTGAGGACGTAAGATAATGCCAGAGAACCAGTTTGGGTTCAAGGTGGGATATGACTGTATTCATGCCGCCACCAAACTAGTCTCTGATATACAACGGAACAAAGTCAAAAAAACAGTGTGCGTGTGCATGTCTTTTTGAAGTTGAAAATCAACTTTCAGAAATCGGAAACTATCTTGTTAAGGCTCTGTTGATATGCATTTATTTTTCAAATTATTGATAATGCTACGAGTGAGTTTAATTCAAACGAGTACTAAGGCCATTTTCTAAAACGAATTACTGCCATATGGCTTCAGCTCCCATTTAAAAGTGGAAAAACACTCCCTTCCGGAAGACAGCAACACGCAACAAAAAAGTCAACTACCAGCCTGACATCGAAGACCTCTTACGAGAAAAGAGGAGAGCGCGCAAAAGATGGCAACAATCCCGCGCACCCCCTGATAAAACATATCTGAACTATCTCTGTAACAAACTCAAGAATGAGCTACAGGATTTAAGAAATCGCGAGACTTCTAAATACCTCGAGGGGTTGACTGCTGACAAGACTTCAAACTACTCACTATGGAAGGCCTTGAAGTCCATAAGGAAACCCAAACTACACTCGCCACCAATTAGAAAAGCTAACGGCGAATGGGCAAAAGGAGACAAAGAGAAAGCGGATTTATTTGCCGAGCATCTAGAGGAAACGTTCAAGCCGTTCGATGGACAACCTTTGAACGAAGAACCGAATGCCAATACGGCAGCCGACAACTATAAAGTAAAAGCCGTATCCCTCTGTCCGAGCTTCGAATGACAATAAGCAAGTTGAAAAATAACAAAGCTCCAGGATATGATTTAATCACCGGCGAAATCCTGAAGGAGCTACCGAAAAAAGCATTAGTTAAGTTGCTCTACATTATAAATGCTTCTCTGAGACTTTTATATGTACCAAGGCAATGGAAAGTCGCCGAAGTCATTATGGTTCCGAAACGATAAGAAATCGTACAGACCCATTTTGCTCCTGCCGATAATATCTAAGGTTTTCGAGAAAATCATGCTAAAACGATTACAACCAGTAATTGAAGAAAGACGCTTGATCCCAGATCATCAATTCGGCTTCCGGGTCAAACATTCCACAATCGATCAGGTTTATCGAATAGCGAATGAAATTGAAAATACTCTAGAATGGAAAAAGATTTGCTCTGCCGCTTTTCTCGACGTCTCACAAGCTTTCGACAAGGTATGGCACGAAGGTCTAAGGTATAAATTAGGGACAACCCTGCCGACAAAATTATACAAAATACTGGAATCCTACCTTGAAAACAGACTGTTTCGTGTTAGGCATGAGACTGAATACTCAGAATTCAAAGAAATCCACGCCGGTGTTCCGCAGGGAAGTGTTCTCGGACCAATCCTATTCTTGCTCTACACAAGAGATATACCACAAGATGAAGGGACCATCGTAGCAACGTTCGCAGACGATACGGCTATCCTCGCAATGGATGAGTCAGTCGAATCATCAACGGGAAAACTCCAATGGGGTCTTAACAAAGTATGTGAGTGGACAAAAACCTGGCGAATTGCACTTAACGAGACCAAGTCAACGCATGTCAATTTTACGTACAAAAAGATAAACAACTTACCTGTTTTCATTAAAATATCTACGAATGACCCTAGACGCAAAGCTTAAGTGGAAGCCACACGTTAAGAAAAAGCGGGACGAGCTCGCAATCAGACTCAGAGAAATGTATTGGCTACTGGGAAGATAATCGAAGCTAAGCATATACAAAAAACTGCTTCTGTATAAGCAAGTGCTAAAACCTTGTTGGACATACGGTATACAGCTTTGGGGTTGTACCAAACCAAGCAATATTGCTATACTGCAAACATTCCAAAACAAAACCCTAAGAGCAATAGTGAATGCTCCATGGTATATTAGTAATAGTGATATTCACAGAGATTTAGGAATTGCTACCGTGAGTAACGAAGCAACAAACTTTACTCGCAAACTTCGTACTCGTATATATGTTCATTGTAATAACGAAATAATCCGTACTCTGGACGTGACAAACCTTGAGCGCCGGCTACAAAGAACAAGACCGTTCGACCTTACGCCATAAGGAAAAACCGCATGTAATGACGGTATTAGTAGGTGCGTTCACTGGAATGCTACCTACCAAACGCGATTACCACTACAGAAGCATAAACTACTTGTTAAGGATACTTAGTCGTAGTCACCACAAAAAAAAGTGAAAAAATGAGAGGAATAAATTCCATACTACTATGAGCACGCGCAGCTCGTTCTCATAGTGCCTCTCTGAGGGGTGAGGTTTAGCCGGTAGGCATATATTGACTGACATTAATGAAATTGTCAGGCCCGAAAATATATGAGTCGGGCATAGCCAATGGTACGGACCACTGGTATCCTATGAGGATTACTCACCTCCGGGCGCACACGAAAAAAAAAAATAAAAGTGAAACAAGGCCATAAGTGGAATATGGCGTTAATTCACATTTGTAAGTGAATGTACGCCATTATGGCGTTAAAAACGTTAATTTTTTTAGAGGTAAGGGTTTTTCAATAAGAGCGCTACAAAAGTTTTTTTAAATTAAACAAAAACGGTTTTGGATATCAATGAAATTTCTTATTCCTGTGAAAGTACGTTCGATGCCATAATGTATGGAACTCGATTTCTTTTGAATGGCCACCTAGGGCACGCTTGCAGAAGTCCAGACGCTGAACCCAATTTTCGACGGTTTTTAAGCATAAATCGGCCGACACTGCTGCAATTTCACTTTCGATAATCGTACGAAGCTCATCAATCGTCGCTGGCTTGTTGGCATAGACCATAGACTTGACGTAGCCCCACAGGAAATAGTCTAACGGCGTCAAATCGCACGACCGAGGCGGCCAAGCGACTCGACCATTTCGTGAGATAACACGTTCTCCAAACTTGATTTCCAATAAATTGATTGTGGCACTCGCTGTGTGGCTTGTGGCGCCGTCCTGTTGGAACCACATGTTCTCCAAGTCCATATCATCCTATGGGGCCAAAAATATTCGGTTATCATTGAACGGCAGCGATTCCCATTCACAGTAACGTGCCGGTCTTGATCATCACAGAAAAAGTACGGCCCAATGACGCCGCCGGCCCATAAACCACACCAAACCGTAATTTTTTCGGGATTCAAAGATGACACATGGAGTACGTGTGGATTGCTGCCTGACCAATACCGCACATTTTGTTTATTGACGAAGCCATTCAGCCAGAAATGAGCCTCATCGCTGAAGATGATTTTTCGATGAAAATCCGAATCATTTTCAAGTTGTTGCTCAGCCCAATTCACGAATATTCGACGCTTCTGGTGATCAAGCGGCTTCAGTTCTTGCGTCAATTTAATCTTGTAAGGATGTAGGCCAAGATCTTTTCGCACAATTCGCCACAACGACGTCACAGAGATGCCCAACGCTTAAGAAAGACGTGTGAGAGACACATTTAAGCTTTCTTCAACTGAAGCCTCAGCGGCAGCAATATTCTCGACACTACGGGCACCTCTTTGTCTAACTGGCACGGGAACATTTTGTACTGTGCCTGAGGATTCAAATTTTTCCACTAGACGCTCAATTGTTAATCTGCTAGGACGATTATGACGACCATAAATTTAACGTAGCGCTCATAACGTTGAGGCCACTGACTCCGAATTTCGGTCGTAAATTTGAATAATTTCGACTCGTTGTTGGATCGTATATCTTTCCATCATGAAATGGCAAACCTTTCTGAAGAAAGAGCGGTAAGAAATATGGCGTCGTTTGCTGTCACTGTCGCTCAACTTTTGTAGCGTCCCTGTTGAAAAACCCGATATAAAACTTTAAGTTAGCAACACTATTTTAACTAGCGGACATTGTGTCAGCTGTCAAGTGATTTATTTTTAATTTGGTTCGGTATTTCCGCATGAATAGACTGACATCTGAACAACGCTTCCAAATTGTGTAATTAATTCTGAAAATCATGGTTCTGTTTGAAATACGTATCGCGCACTACACGCATTACGGTCAACATAATCAGAGCAACGTTTTTGCACCAAGTTTACTCTAAATCATGATATGCATCCACCGAGATGTCATACAGTGCGTACAGAAGAAGTAATTTCTGCTCTAGAGCGTAGTGTAGAGGAAGACCCGAATCAGTCAATAAGCCATCGTGCACAGGAATTGGGTATATGTCCCTCAACTTTATGGAAGATTTTGCGGCAAGATCTTGGTTTTCGTGATAAAAATAAATCCAACTCGTGCAAGAATTGAAGCCACAGGATCACCTAGTAAGGCGTACATTCTGTGAATGGGCCAAAAACAAGATTTCCGTTGATTCCAGTTTTCATAAGCGGATTTTGTTTAGCAATAAAGCTCACTTATGGATACGTCAATAAACAAAACTGTCGTCAGGTTTGGTTCATTTCTATTGGGTTTTTTTAGAGGTGTAGAACTTTGAATTGAAATAAAACACAAGAAAATCATGTTAATGTCCTTCAATTTGGCTTTATTGGAAGGATAATTTTATGTCATTCATTTTTAAACATGATTTCGGGCATGTGGCCGCCGCGGCTGGTTCATATCAAGCCAAGTCTAGAGGTCCAATTTTCAACCTCTTTTTCGAGCATTTGGGGCCGTATGACGGCAATAACGCCACGATTGTTGGCTTCCGACTCCCCTAATGTTTCTGGTTTGTTGGCGTAGACGAGCGACATATCCGCGAAAATAATCCAATTGTGTCAAATCACACGATCTTGGTGGCCAATTGACAGGTCCATTCCGCGAAATTATGCACTCATCGAATATTTCCTTCAATAAATCGATTGTGACGTGCGCTGTGTGGCATGTAGCGCCGTCTTGTTGGAACCACATATCATCCACATTCATGCCATCCAATTTGGGAACAAATAATCGGTCATCATTGCTCTATCTCGGTCTCCATTAACGGTAACTGACTCTCCAGCATCATTTCGGAAGAAGTATGGCCCAATGATTCCACCAGCCCATAGAGCACACCAAGCAGTCAGTTTTTGTTTATGTAATGGCGTCTCAAGGGTCTCATGTCGATTCTCTTCACTCCAAATGCGGCTTGTTGACGTAGCGATTCAACCAAAAATGAGCCTCATCACTGAACAAAATTTGGCGATGAAAATCAGCATCGAGATCAATCTCATTTTCGGCCCATACTCCAATCCATGGTTAACCGAATTAATGAATTCATGAATTCAATTCATGATGAAATGGCATACCAAACTGAACATAAATTCGAAAAACCAACCTCTAAAGAAAACACCCGTTATGATGTTATGATGTTCAAACGTGACTAGATTGCCATACGGTTGAGTCTTTTATCAATTTCGTTGCAAGCGTTTTTTATCTTAGCCGGTGTAGGTGCAACGGTGTTTTTGCTTCACTTGACCAGATGTTGACGATAAGCCCAGATTTGCTTGATCATTATTTATGTTGATCCTAGATATTTCGTCAATTTCGAGTGCGTTGTCGTTTAAAAGGATGAAACAGACTGGTGTTAAAAAACTCGGTGGAATTCCTATAACAAAATTGCAGCACCAGTTTTGGAATCAATCCATCGTTGATCAATCTGTGATGACCGATATCGATTTCCCCTTTTTGTATTTCTTCTAATTATTCACATGCCGAAAGAAACCTGTCTTCAAAGCTCGCCGCAATAGCAGATTAAAAGAAGAAATTTCTCATCTATACAATTTTGAACATTAATTTGTCAGAATTTCACAAGAGGTTGGGTAGAGAGCACAAGAATCGGCTAAATTTCCTTTGGATTGAAGCCAAGGGACTGTAAGGACCAGTGATTAAGAAGAACAAAATTTAGTAATTTATCATCGTACAAGAACTTGATCTGTATCCATCAATCCAGTATCCGAAAATCTGTATCAGAAATCCAGACCCGTTGAGGGTCTACACCTGCTCCGTTTTTCGTAACTCGGCGCCGAATGACTGGTAGGCTTGTGATTCTTTTCGCTCCTTGGCACGCAAATTTCAGTTATTCAATTTAAGTGACCTGGCATTTGCTATCCTGCTGTACTACTGGAACTAGGTCTTGTTGTCTCGAAGTTGGAAGTTGCTCATCTTTATCGCATACAGGACCAAATACTCGACGAGGTATATTTCCATTTTTAATTGGCTAATATCTGCTCCGCTTTCATGTTTCGGTGCCGAAGGACTGGTAGGATTGTAGTCCGACAAAGCAAACAATTGGACTTTATGGTAAGGAGCCTTAATGCCGATTATTTTGTCTAAGCATTGCATCGGTTCTTAAAGGCAAATGTTTATCAAATATCTACGACGGTGCCGATCTTACGTTTGATTCGATCCCTTTTTTGAACAGATAGTAATAGGGCAGGTACCCTCCAAGACACTATATTTAATCAATCTGTCTAGCTTCTAGTATATGCAGAAGACGCAAATCGATAGATCTGCTCGCCGAAATTGGGTATCCTCATGTTTGAAAAAAAAGATAAACCCTTCCAAACTTAATTCTCCATCGGGTGTGTTATAGTGTTAGGCGATACAGTTGAATCAATTTTTAAGTGACTCCAGACCATCACTCTGTTCTAGGCGGCGCGCGGGCTCATATCCGGCTGTAAATTTGATGAAAATATAACGAGAACCGACCTGAAATTTGTTGGTCTATTTCCAGAATCGATTCAGTGTTAAAATTTAGATGATAGTCGATCTGTAGGGCCAGAAGCTAGACGTTTAGAAAGGCTATGATGATATATGATTACAACAGTTAGATGGGATCCTGGTATCTTGGTAAATGGAAAAAGTAATGGGATCGTCGCTAAAGTCTTCCAATTGCTACCGGTATGGAGCTCACGCTATTGAGAATGAAGTTCATGTATCTGAAAGACAGACAACCTGAAATTTCCGTACGACTTCGTAAATAATGAAAGAGAGGAGTGAATAAACAAAAACAGCCAGCAGCGGCTTGATTTTATAGTTCTCCTTAACTATTGTTCTTCAGAGTGAAGTTTCCTTAAAATTGTTCCAGCTACTTCTAATGACATTAGACATCTGATTGATTAGATAAATGTATACCATGGCGAGAAACGAATCTGACTTATTAAATTTGAAGATCGATCTTATGGGCTGATTTGGATATGCTCTCACTGTTTGTAGACATCGACGTTTCCAATATTTATTGTAATGTGGGCTTTCAATGAGATTGTCATTCATATGCCAGAACCCTGATATTTATGATCCCTGAATGGTGGATGACTATCCCGAATTGCATTGTCGTCATATATGCATTAACGGTGGCAAACTTCGTCCCCAAATGGGCGCATACATAGTTCACTTGAAATTTTGACAGTAAATTGCATAACCGTTCTCAGTTTCAGGTTTCAACGAAGGTCCAGTGATTAAAATATATCAACACAAATTAGATGAGAAATTCTAAACCTCAAATGTGACACTGTACCGCCTATTACTACAAAACCGCTGCCGAAAAGATTGGTTCCCTTATCTGCACCCTTGTTTGTTTACCCAATTCCAGCATATCGCTTATGATTAGAACTAGCATAGGCCTAAACCACAGGTCATATCTAAGTGCCGAAAATTACAACTGTAAAACTAGATAAGGTTCTCTTTTATTCGTAATGTAAACTATGATCGTAGTACCATTGATTTGTATAAAAAGAGCGTCTATTCGTAGATCCAACACACTTGTCGACTGCTTCTCTTGCTGAAGACAAACCGACGATCTCTAAGTTCAACAAAAGTTTCCATTTAACCTACACAGAGTAATGGCAGACCGAAAGAATCTCCTCCTGCTCTTTGAGCGTCCACAAGAACCCATCTTCATGGAGAAAGGCACCAGGGCAACAGTTTTTGATGTACCCGACAAGTTCCTTACCGACCGCTATCGTCCCATTGGTACCGAAGTCCAATCTCGATTTGGGGAAAAAGCCGAAATGCGAATTCCTGTCAAGGACATCGCAATTCCAGACTTGAAGATCCCAATGTCACTCGGCCGTCGTGATCAGTTCTCTCTGTTCATTCCCCGCCATCGTCGTATTGCTGGGCGTTTAATTGATATTTTCATCGGAGTTCGAACCATTGAAGATTTGCAAAGCGTTGCTGTCTACGGTAGGGATCGTTTGAATCCGTATCTCTTCAACTACGCTCTCTCTGTGGCTCTACTACATCGTCCTGATACTAAGGGCATGAATTTGCCATCATTTATCGAGACTTTCCCAGATAAGTATGTTGATTCCATGGTATTCACACAGCTCCGTGAGGAAGCCACTGTTGTTCCCGATGGATCTCGCATACCTATAATCATTCCAAGAGATTATACCGCTTCGGATCTCGACGAAGAGCATCGGCTGTGGTACTTCCGTGAAGATATGGGTATCAACCTTCATCATTGGCATTGGCATTTGGTGTACCCATTCGAGGCTTCTGATCGCACCATTGTCAACAAGGATCGTCGCGGTGAGCTGTTCTACTACATGCATCAGCAGGTCGTAGCCCGTTATAATTTGGAACGATTCAGTAACAACATGTCACGTGTAAAACGTTTCAATAACTTGCGTGATCCTATTCCGGAGGGTTACTTCCCCAAGATGGATTCGCTTGTCTCCAGTCGATCATGGCCGCCACGTTTTGGAAACACCACTCTTAAGGACCTCAAT
Source organism: Rhingia rostrata (assembly GCA_949824845.1). Lineage (NCBI taxonomy): Eukaryota > Metazoa > Arthropoda > Insecta > Diptera > Syrphidae > Rhingia > Rhingia rostrata. Next base: position 63,451,831 of record OX463758.1, on the reverse strand, counting down.
CGTGAGCTGGATCAGATCAAATTGGATGTCTCTGACTTGGAACGCTGGAGGGATCGCTTTTATGAGGCCATTCATCAAGGATTCGTTGTTGATGTAGGCGATTTCAGTAAGAAAAGATAGCATGATGACCTAACGAGTACGTTTTGTTTTATTTCAGGAATCCGGTAATCGCCTTATGCTGGATGAGACCCGCGGTATTGACATCCTCGGTAATATGATGGAGTCATCGACCATCTCCCCGAATCGTCAACTTTATGGGGATCTCCATAACATGGGACACGTTTTTATCTCATATGCCCATGATCCGGATCATCGGTATTTGGAGTCATTTGGTGTTATGGGCGATTCCGCCACCGCCATGCGTGACCCAGTCTTCTACAAGTGGCATGCATTCGTAGATGACGTTTTCCAAAATCACAAGGAGGCTCTAACCCCATATACACAGCCCCAGCTGAACTATAGGGAGATCACGATCAGTGGAGTCCAGGTTGATAACGAAGGTGGCGGCACCAACTCTCTGCAGACCTTCTGGCAACAGTCGGACATTAATCTATCTCGTGGCATGGACTTTGTGCCAAGAGGTGATGTATTTGCTCGATTCACACACTTGCAACACACTCCATTCAACTACACGATCAACATCAACAATGCCGGAGGAGCACAGCGCTTCGGAACAGTTCGCATATTCCTGGGACCTAAGACCGACGAACGTGGCCAACCGATGTTATTGCGTGATCAACGCCTTCTAATGGTGGAGTTGGACAAATTTGTCATATCACGTGAGTATCCTTGGGTGTTTCTTGACGATCAATATATTGATGACCATCAATTTAGTTCAACCTGGACAAAACACAATCCGCCGCCGTTCGACTGAATCGAGTGTGACCATTCCATTCGAGAGGAGTTTCCGCAACTTGGACACTAATCGCCCAAATCCCGGTAGCCCGGATGAGTTAGAATTCAACTTCTGCGGATGTGGCTGGCCACAGCACATGTTGCTTCCCAAGGGTCGACCAGAGGGACTTCGTTGCGAATTGTTTGTCATGGTCTCCAACTTCGATGATGACAGGGTGAGTTCAAGTTTATAAAAAAAAAAAAGAATTACCCTGTAACGATCGAACTTTTGCAGGTTGATCAAGATTTGGTGGGTAGCTGCAGTGATGCATCATCCTATTGCGGTGTTCGTGACCGTCTCTACCCAGATCGTCGTGCTATGGGCTATCCATTCGACCGTCTGCCTGCCACCGGTACTGACAGATTAGCTGCCTTCCTAACCCCCAACATGAGGGTTATCGATGTGAAAGTTACCCACACCGACCGCACCACTGTGCGTCAGGGTCAGTAGAAAATCACCTCGACCTTAATCGATCCTATATATCCTGTCATTTGCTATTTGCACTTGTATTGCAAACGCGATTTGAAAATAAATAATCACTTATTCTAGCTGAATCAAAATCGCACAACGGTTTATTATTAATTGAATATCAGCTTGTGTGGGTGCAGCTTGTGCACCCTAGCATTATAATGGCCACCCACCCACACACTTGTGGCATTGTTTCAACAACTCTATTGGGACACTCCAGTGACATAAACAGGCTGCGATTATATTCCCATTTAGGTGTTGACAATTACGAGTCTGGTTGGTTTGTTAGCAGCAACTGTGCGGCCAGACCACAATCCGCAGGTGTCCTGTGACGAGCTCCACCGGTATTAACGGCGTGGGGACACATTTAGCTGTCATTATTTCAATTAAGTGACACGAGATAACGTGTAATTTTCTAAACTTCCAGTGGGATTCATAAAACCGTTCTGTTGATTGGATCCGGAGTCAGAGGTCGATTGGGTATAGTTTGAAGTGCAGAGGCAGATGGAGCGAAGGTAATTGCAATTATCGATATCATAAGCAGAACTTTTTCAATTGAGGAAAGCTCCATCTTCCATGGGGATTAAAGAGAAGGAAGTGGAAGGTTTCCAGGGTATGACAGAAAACTGCCTTATAGGATAATTTTCGCGACAGCAAAGCACCTTATGTGTCAGTGGCACCTACGGCAAAGACTTTTTCTCTTTTTTTGGCTTGACTTAAAACCAACCAACCAATCACCTGAAGAAGAATTATACCAATAAGAAGTCCTGGTCAATTGAGCCTCTGTACTTTCGGAAACAAGCAAATCAGTGATGATGCTTTCCGTTACCGTTCCAGAAATATTTGCTCAATACCTAATTCAATGCGGTGGCAAAAGGTAAAGGTGGCATTATGACCGTTTATAGAATCATGTATGAGATGTAAGGATCAGCGTTATCAATGCATTTTTCTATGAGATAATCATGCTTGTTAACCCAACTACGGAGCCTAAGGCTTTTTTGTTTATGAGTTATGACTTTTGGCAAATTTATTCATCTCATAAAAAAGGAGGCAATTTCAGGATGAAGTATTAGCTTCAATACCATACATTCAATTTTATATCCTAGCTCATTGGGGTATTTTAGTTTTGATACATCGTTTGTAACATAGAACAACAATTTAGCTAGATATACTTTAAAGTATAGGGATCGACGTATAATCGCTAGCTGAGTCGATTTAGCCATGTCTGTCCGTTCGTCTGAAAGTCACCGTTTTGTTAGCCTTAAGTTTTGAGCTAAAATGGTGACATTACACACATACATACCGTACACATGATAGTAAAGGGTGATCCAAGTAGAGATACTTTTTTCAATAGCCTTTTTTGACAGATCACGTGTGAGTCGTGTCATGCTGTCGTGTTATTTTTGTTTAGTATTGTTTGGCATTTTGTAATGGAAAGACTTACGCGTGACCAACGTTTACAAATTGTTCAACTTTATTATGAAAATTCACGTTCTGTGAGGAATGTGTTTCGTGCACTTCGCTCTACTTATGGTCAACATAATCGGCCTACTGAGCGTACTATTCGTTTTCACGTTTTGGGCCGGTCGATTGGCCACCAAGATCGTGTGATATCACACCGTTAGACTTTTTCCTGTGGGGTCAAAAGCTTATGCCGACAAACCCGCTTCGATTCAGGCCTTGGAGGAAAACATCACGCGTGTCATTCGCCAGTTACCAGTCGAAATGCTCGAACGAGTGATCGAAAATTGGAGGACTCAACGGATGGACCATCTGCGACGTAGCAACGGCCAACATTTGATAGACATAATCTTCAAAAAATAAATGCCAAAGAATGTTCTTTCAAATGATAATAAACATTCTCCATTAAATTTGAATTTTCTGTGTTTTTTTCTTTAAAAAAGTTGGGAACCTCGAAATGGATCACCCTATATATGCAGTTAAGTACATGCAGTCAAGGATATGCAGCCAACTAAAAAGGGTATCGTCTTGAAACGAATATATTTGGCAGCTTAAGGTGCAGGTGAAAAATGAATTTGCTACGAATTCTGATAGCAACACTAGAAATACTACTCTGAGACCCTGATAGACTTTCCTAAGAACGGATGAGCACATTTTTTAACGCTTTAAGTGTGATTTTCTTTGAAGTCTTAGTAACCATTTGAAATAGAATATTATCTCAAGCAATGTCAACTTAAGTAACCAAAGTTTAAAATGGTTATCACGTTAACACGTAAAGCACAATGACAAAAGGCTTCGAATCTTGAACATAGGTGGCGTGCTCAATCTTGAAAATGTCCCAACTAACTTGAACTCTAGTGCGCATCGTAAGCTACAGACCAGGCAATAATGTATGCTGATGACCAAGATCTCCCCGGGCTCAAGCATAACCCTAGGTATGCAGACACTTTTATTAATTTTAATTTAATTTTGAAAAAAAAAATCGTGCCATAATTCTATAATTTATTGGTGTGTCACTAATGACGCCAACCTTCCTTCTTAAGTGGTCTTTCCATTTTTGCCCTGAGTCACGTTTTCTATGGTGGCATTAACCTCATTTTTCCTAGAGACACTTCAAGAACTGTGCTGACGTTGCGAAATGGTGAATTTTGCCATTTCCCAGCACAACATCGAATGACTTGCAAAATATGAATATCACAACCCAAATAGTCCTTCGGCGTATTAAACATTAAATAACTGTGCAATAGCTGTCCTCACATCGGACAATCGGTCATCAGTCAATGTGTAGAATACTTAACATTTGGGGCTGATGGATTTTAATCGGTCGCTTATTTGTTATAACTTGTAAGATATTCTGTTTGATTTTCTAGTATTGAAGCATAGGTTGTAACATTCAAATATTATGAAGATAGGCAAATAGTTAAGAAAATTTAGCACATTTAAACAAATTTATTGCGTCGTCTTCAAAGCACTAAGTCCTTAGAAAATAACAAACCGCGCTACAAATTGCGGAAAAAGCAGGAACTCTCAAAGAAAAGTTACCTGCCAAACATTCATTAGTAGTGATAACAAAAAAAGCTAGATAAGACGCATACTTAGTTGCAATACGAAAAGGGTGGTGGTTTTAGGGGGTTAAAGTCTCACACTACTTTGGGCCCCTGCTCATCGTGTCTTTTCAGACTTCCACCAGCCCACATAAAAAGAAAAACTTAAAGTCTTAAATTTTGAGCTAGGACTGTGAAATTTGTAATCTAAACGTTGGAGGTTCGAGTGCAGGAATGTTTTAAAAAGTAAGTACCGCCATTTTTAGAAAAATATTTTTTTTTATTAAATTAAAAAGCATTTTTGAGGTAGGGATCATAAGAAATTAAAAGCAGCTAACATAAACACTAAATTGTCTTGCTAGGGAGAAAAATTAAGGTCATCCCCAGATCCCCAGAAGACTATTTCTATGCACCCTATGACAAATGTATTAAAAGTATTTCTAGGAGATTTTTAAGTGGCAAGAGTTGACTGGAAACATTCCTAGGAAAATCAATGGAAATATTGGTGGTCCTACATATCAAAGCAACTTAAATTAAGAAAAGATATCCATAAACCTGTAGTCACTAGATGGTGATGAATTTACAGTGGAGAAATCGCTACGTTACCTTAGTGATTTACTACGTATGCCATAGCAGCCTTTCACGATATAGCTAGGATAAATTAAATACGGCAGAAACCGAAGTAAACAAACATATAAGAAGGCTACAATCTGCAGTGTGAATTGATTACTACCTTATCCCATCCCATCTTACCTTTAAAAGTAGTATCTCTCAAAAAGTGGGCCTGAATACAAACTTTATCAGGATGAAATATAGTAAAAAAATATATACACTGAATTTACAAAAGCCTTTGATAGAGTGCACTCCACCCTACTTTTTGCAAAACTACAGGCGTTGGGTTTTTATTTCTCAAGGCTTGAATGGTTTCATAATTATTTAACAAACATAAAGCATATGTTTTTTTAACGCAAAGGTAGGAAGACATCTTTAGCAGTATTGTCGGAAACCATAGCCTACACGACTACACGTCTGGTAACGGACTTACGCAAATTGACTTCGCTACGGAACGAAATACCACTATAGCCAGCACACGGTTTCCTCACCTCGATATACATAAGGGGACATGGCGGTCTCCAGATCAACGAACGGTCAATCAAATTGATCACACAACGATAGGCAAGCGCCACGCATCCAGTATTTTGGATGTCCGAACATTCTGAGGAGCTAACATCTACTCGTACCACTGCCTTGTTGCAGCCAAGGTTAGAATGTGGATATCCACTACGCCACAACAATCCAGAAATACTGTAAAAAAAATTTAATGTTGAAAGACTGCAATCGCAAGAGACCGCCAAGACCTTCGCGCAACGCGTATCCCTCAACCTATCGATTAACACCATACCACCAACATCGAATGTCGAAGAACTATGGCAACGATGCCATCAAGCCATTAGATCAGCCGCAACTGATGTGCTAGGTTTCTCGCGCCCACCAGCAAGAAACCCCTAATTTGATGAGGAATGCCGACAGATGCTCGCAGCCAAGAACGAGGCCTTCAAGGCTAAGCTACAGGTAAAGACGAGAGCTGCCGTTGAGCTCTATAGGCAGAGAAGAAGGGAAGAACACCGGCTTTTTAGAAAGAAGAAAAAAGAGGAAGAAAAGCGCGCGATCGACGATATAGAGAGTTGCCGCTCCAAGAACGATGTTCGCAAGTTTTACCAAAGTGTAAAAGGTCAAAGCCAAGGATACAAGGCTCGAACAGAATCCTGCCGAGATGAACAAGGAAATATCGTAGTTGAGACACAGTCTATGCTGAGGATATGGAAGAACCACTTCTGCAGACTGTTAAACAGCGATGACGAACAACATTCCGCTGTCATGCAGAACGAACCATTCAATATTGGCAACGACAGCGAAAGCTGCCAACCACCCGACCTGAGTGAAGGGAGGATAGCAATATCTAAACTGAAGCTTAATAAGGCTGCCGGAAATGACGGCCTTCCCGCCGGGCTTTATAAAGCCGGCGGAGATGACTTGGTAAGTAACATCCACCAACTCATAAGCCGAATCTGGTCGGAAGAAAGTATGCCTGAAGAATGGAACCTCAGCATCGTTTGCCCGATCCACAAAAAAGGAGACCCTCTAAACTGCGCCAACTATAGAGGCATAAGTCTCCTCAACATCGCATACAAAATTCTATCTGCCGTAATATGTGATCGCCTGAAACCGTTTACCAACAATCTGATCGGCCCTTATCAGTGTGGATTTATTCCAGGAAAGTCCACAACCGATCAAATCTTCACACTTCGGCAGATCCTGGAAAAAACCCAAGAAGTCCCAATCGATACCCACCACCTATTCATCGATTTCAAAGCCGCATACGACAGCATTTATAGAGACGAACTATACAGCGCCATGTCTAGTTTTGGTATACCGCCCAAACTCGTCCGTTTGTGTATGATGACGATGAATTCTCGCTGCTCCATCAGGGTCGGAAATGACCTCACTGACACATTCGATACCAAAAAAGGATTTAGGCAAGGCGATGCGATGCGCTGTCATGTGACTTCTTCAATCTCATTCTTGAGAGGATTGTGCAAAACTCACGAGCCAACACCAGAGGCACAATTTTCCAAAAATCTGTACAACTACTAGCATACGCCGACGATATTGACATCATTGGTAAAAATGGGTTTAGCTGTAAGTGAGGGCAAGACGGAGTATATGCTGTCAAGACGAAAGGACACACAACGTCCACGAATTGGACAGAACGTCACCATTGACAGATATAACTTTGAGGTAGTACGGGACATATCTAACTCGGCTCCGCTATTAACTCTGACAACAACATCTCGTCAGAAATCAAACGAAGAATTACTCTTGCCAACCGCTGTTTCTTCGGGCTAAGAAGGCAATTCAGTAGTAAAGCCCTCACTCGAACTACTAAGGGGCCACCGATTAAGGATTCAAAGTCTTGGAGAAAGGTTAGATAGATTTTTGTAAAATGTGTACCCATTTCACCTTCATTTGTTTCCGCAGATATTCTCTGATCAGAAATACCAAATAAAGAATAAAATGTCTTTCAACAAATCTTCGAAGAAGAAAACTGGAGGTGGGCCCTACGAAGAGAAACATTTAAGCCAGCTGGACGTCGAAATTTCGTCGGCATGTGCACTGGACGTTGCAGTGGAGGGACTCGCTGTGAAAACTTTCGGGATGAGAACAATGGCAAACCATTCACAGCACTTATTATCAACAACAACAAAAACTGATGAAGATGTTCACAACCGAGCATCATCACATTACATGCAGGCGAAAATAGCTACTATCGGATACCGAAATCAACTTTTGCATCGACAGTTGGAAGCAGTTACTCTCAAACATTTCCATCTTTACCATCAACTTCATACGACGTTGGAAGCAGCTGCTCCCGAAAACTAAAAGAACCATTAACATCTCACGCAGTTGGAAGAAGCAACTCCATCATATTAACAGAGCCTTTGCCATCAACATCACATGCAGTTGGAAACAGTCCCAATCCAGAAATATATCTACAAACACACAGCACAGATGAGAATAGCAATAGCTGTTCATTCACAAATGAAGGTGATGTAGATGATCCTTCGTATTGCAATTTTGATGTGATTCGACCAATACAACAAAAAAGAAACAAAATAACCAAAAATAAAGTTGATGCCAAAATGAATTTAGTGAAGATTAAAATGAAGGAAGATATATCGTTCTACGAATCTATTTGCCAGAAACTTGACAAGCATTTGGAATTCGAAGGTCGTAACATCCGTATCCAAGAGCGCGTTCTTGAAATGGAAGAGCAAAAGCATAGGATCTTCATGGATGTTAATACATTAAAGCACCAAATTAAAGAGCTTCAGTTGGAGATCCTAAAGAAAAAATATTTCTTCAACTCTATTAAAATTGAAATGTGTGTGCATTAGTTAAACTGCACCCACCGAATGTTGATATCCTCCACTTCCTAGTAAGGACAAAGTTGCAGCTAATTGCAGTGGAGCTGGGACGGCGGTGGCGGTACTTCCTCTAAAACTAAGTTTCTCCATTGTAAATAAGAATGCACTCTTATTCACTCTGAACCTTTTAATAAAACTGTAATCGAAAGTGGTAATTATGAGATATATTTCAAGAAAATGAAAATTTCATTATAGATACGTACGCTGAGTTTTGTAAAGACAGAGGATTACTTTTATCTCTTAAACGTTTTCGTTCAATGGACTCATAATGTCTATCTTCATGTCCATCTTCTGACTCGGAAGATGAAAAATACAGACAATACTCCATTTAAAATTAAAGAACTAATAAGAACACCAGTTTATTTTGAACACAATTGGTAAAATTTTAAATGTGCATTCGATACGTGACCATTCGTATGTGATCATCCCAATGTAGTTACTCGTATGCATTTCACTCACTCGTTAACTGATGTCGTAATTCGACCCCAGGTCTTACCAGAGCCTTGGGAAACACCAGCATTTATTTGATGAGTTGTATACAAACATTTTTCCAACACAATATGAATTAAATGTTTCAAAAGATAATTTCTAATTCATAGAAGAAAATTCTTATCAATTCCAAATGCACACATTTTTGACAAAAGCGCTTAATGCCAAACCTTTTCGAAAGCTTTTGAAATATCAAGTGAACCGGTCTTTTTATCTCCTGACAGCAAGATGGATTGATTTCCATTTTGCGGTGAGATGTGACATCAAATTAACGGTGGACTTTTTTGAACTAAAACCATGTTGCCGGTTATTGAATAGTTTTCGTGATTCAAGCTCATTTAAACGCTGCTGATATTACACCTATTACATGGCTTGACAAATTGTGCCAGCGTGGATGAACAGCTCTTCTGAATAATTGGGAAGATAACATCTGGACCACCCGATTGGTGTATGTCAAGATGGAATTATACTCTTCCGACTGTATGTGTAGAAACATGATTTGCGGTCTTGAGTGCCTTTATATAGTGGGAGACCTTACTTTTAGTTGAAATTAAATACGAAAAACTTGGACTACGTATAAGAGGCTGTAAACTACAGATTGTCCTTTTTGAGAAAGGTCTTAACTAACTCCACACTAAAGCTCCACTTAAAAATAAAAATTAAAAAATTTGATTTAGCATCTATGACAAGTGTAACAATATTTGATCAATGTTTGACCGCATGTACAATTTAAAGTTCGGGGTCATTCAAGACATATTCAAAGGCATCCCAATGTAGAAAGTCTCATACAGAGATAACAAAAAGAGCCAATATAACTTTCGATCCGATTTCATTAAGAAAAAATTTGGTTAAACACATCCATGGTAGCAACCTAGTCACCTAGCACTACCCCTTTCATTACCCAGATCAACGATACAAAGTATTACAATACCACAAGAAAAACTGATAAGAAAACACTAAACCTCTGATGTAATCAAAACCAGTTTCCAAGTCAAACGTCAAGTGAAAAAATATCCGTCGCCTTATCTGCCAACTGCATCTGTATCTTGAGCATACCGAACGTGATTAGAATGGAAACCGAAAAACATATCCACCATGGTGCATGACACTTAGAATTGCATACCAACCACAAGGCCATATCAGCAAACTTCTCAAAATAAATATTTCTTTCAAAGGCAAGATAAGCCTTCGACAGCTTGAACAAAACAGCTTCTGTGGTTAGATGAGATTTGTATAAAAAGCAAAATTGCGCTCCTAAACTACACCAGTCTTTTGATACCCTTGCAGTCCAGAGGCAGACACATCAAAAAAAGTATTCACACAAACTTCAAACTTCAAACTCTTAAGATGGCTGATAGAAAGAACCTACTGTTACTCTTTGAGCGTCCTCAAGAGCCCATCTTCATGGAGAAGGGCAAACAGGCAACCGTCTTCGATGTTCCCGATAAGTTTCTTACCGACCGCTATCGCCCCATTGGAAACGAGGTCCAATCGCGCTTCGGCGACAAGGCCGAAAAGAGGATACCCGTCAAGGACATTGCAATACCAGACTTGAAGATCCCAATGTCGTTGGGCCGTCGTGAACAGTTCTCTTTGTTCATTCCACGTCATCGCCGTATTGCAGCACGTTTGATCGACATTTTCACTGGTGTGCGTACCATCGATGACCTACAAAGTGTTGCTGTCTACGCTAGGGATCGTATCAATCCGTACCTCTTTAACTACGCTCTCTCTGTGGCTCTACTACATCGTCCCGATACTAAGGGCATGAATTTGCCATCATTTGTCGAGACTTTCCCAGATAAGTATGTCGATTCCAAGGTATTCACACAACTCCGTGAGGAAGCTACCGTAGTACCCAATGGATCGCGCATGCCAATCATCATCCCAAGAGACTATACCGCTTCGGATCTCGACGAGGAGCATCGCCTGTGGTACTTCCGTGAAGATATGGGTATCAATCTTCATCACTGGCATTGGCACTTGGTATACCCATTCGAGGCTACCGATCGCACCATTGTCAACAAGGATCGTCGCGGTGAGCTTTTCTACTACATGCATCAGCAGATTGTAGCTCGTTACAATTTGGAACGCTTCAGTAACAATATGTCGCGTGTAAAGCGTTTTAATAATTTGCGTGATCCCATTGGTGAAGGGTACTTCCCGAAGATGGACTCGTTGGTCGCCAGTCGATCATGGCCACCACGTTTCGCCAACACCTCACTTAGAGATCTCGATCGTGAGTTGGATCAAATCAAATTGGATGTCTCTGACTTGGAACGCTGGAGGGATCGCTTCTTTGAAGCTATTCATCAAGGATTCGTTGTTGATGTGAGTATTTTTATGTAACATCATCATCAATCATATAACGATCACCATTTTGTTTTCTCTTAGGAATCTGGCAACCGAATGATGCTCGATGAGACTCGCGGCATTGATATCCTCGGCAATATGATGGAGTCATCGATTATTTCCCCGAATCGTCAACTCTACGGTGATCTCCACAACATGGGACACGTTTTCATTTCATACTCTCACGATCCCGATCATCGATATTTGGAATCATTTGGTGTTATGGGTGACTCTGCAACCGCCATGCGTGATCCCGTCTTTTACAGATGGCATGCATATGTTGATGATATTTTTCAAGAGCACAAGGAGGCTCTCAATCCATACACCCAACCTCAGCTAATTTATAGAGGGATCACGATCAGTGGGGTGCAAGTCGATAACGAAGGTGGCGGCACCAACTCTCTGCAGACCTTCTGGCAACAGTCAGACATTGACCTATCTCGTGGTATGGACTTTGTGCCAAGAGGCGATGTCTTTGCTAGGTTCACACACTTGCAACACACTCCATTTAACTATATCATCAATATCAACAATGCTGGAGGAGCTCAGCGCTTCGGAACAGTTCGCATATTCCTGGGACCAAAGACTGACGAACGTGGCCAACCGATGTTGTTGCGTGATCAGCGCCTTCTGATGGTGGAGTTGGACAAATTTGTCGTGTCACGTGAGTATAATTGAGTTTTTCTTGGCGAACAATATATTGATGATCATTATCTTAGTCCAACCTGGACAGAACACAATCCGTCGCCGTTCGAATGAATCGAGTGTTACCATTCCCTTCGAGAGGACTTTCCGCAACTTGGAAACAAACCGCCCGGCAGCCGGTAGTCCCGATGAGTTGGAATTCAACTTCTGCGGATGTGGCTGGCCACAACACATGTTGATTCCCAAAGGTCGACCAGAAGGACTTCGTTGCGAATTGTTTGTCATGGTCTCCAACTTTGACGATGATAGAGTGAGTTCTTGAACATTTTTGAAAAAAGAAACCTTTTTAACAGTTTTACTAGGTTGATCAAGATCTGGTTGGTAGCTGCAGTGATGCCTCATCTTTCTGCGGTATACGTGACCGTCTCTACCCAGATCGTCGGCCAATGGGATATCCATTCGATCGTCTACCTTCACCTGGCGCTGATAGACTTGCTGCCTTCCTGACACCCAACATGAGGATCATAGACGTTAACATCACCCATACAGACCGCACTACTGTGCGTCAGTAAGCAAATCCCGAGTTCTTAATGGACTTTTTCACTGTTATCCTGACGTTTCCCATTTAAATGTGTATTGCGAACGTGATTGAAATAAATTAATCTTAACTTTTGCCGAATCGAAATCGAAGAGATACACAATTATTGATTGAATTTCAGAAGTTCCCTTTCAATAGACTTCCCCCGACCAGGCACGTGCATTTGTGGAATGGGTTCCACCAACTCAGTGCTTTTATTGCTCCCAATGTGTGGACAAATGCGAGTTTGGGATTTTCCGAAACAATAGCTACGCAACAATAAAACGAAACGCCCTATATATTTGCAGCTTGAATTAAGGTCTGTGGGGAGACATTTCGCCGATGTAGCCTTAATTAAATACCGCACGTTCAAACAAGTTTGGTGGGGGAGTATTATTTGTAAGCCCATTTTGACTGTGTGCCTAAATAGGATTCAAATATGTTATGTAGGCGTGAGCTTTGCTAGGGGTGGTGACAAAGCTTAAATAATAAAATAGGTATAGCATGGCGTATAATAAATGCGTAGGAGAAATCTTTCATCCAATAGGTAACAGTCCGACTACTTAGTTCACCTATTTAAGTCTTCCATCAGGAAATGGTGAATTATTAATGTATTTGGACTGCTTCCGGTCTCCGGTTGGCCATAGTGTGTTGCTCTTAGTGATTAACTCCGGTGTTAGTTCCCATTTCCGTTATGTGATGAGACCAGGGATCTTTTTGGCTGTGTTGTCACAGCGAGAGCTGTTAGGGAATGTTAATTGAAATCGTGAATGGAATTTTCATTTACCCCCACGTCATTTATAAAATGACCTTTACGTCTTTAAGCCAGGAACTGACTTTCGTATTTTTAGTAGTGGTAGGCTATGTGTAAGTGTTTTGATTGCTTTACAAATCTGAGGACAAATTGAATATGTATTGCGAGAATCAGAAACCATACGTACACGCTACGGTGGCAAAACATGTAGGTTGGTGGCTAAAAGCGTAGCACGCTCACACTTGAACCAGATAGGTCCGTTGTTATTTACCTGTTCACCTAGGGTTTTTTTTGTATTTTTAATTTTTTTTAATATCACATTACTTAGCACATGAATGCAACGAACTACAGACACGTAACAACACTGGCTACTGATGGCCATCGGCTGGGACAGAAAAAGACATTAATACTACAGAGAGAGACAGATAGACACATAGAAGGAAAGCCATATAATAACGGGTGATCCAAGTAGAGATACATTTTTCAAGAGCCTTTTTTGACAGATCACGTGTGAGTCGTGTCATGCTGTAATGTTATTTTTGTTTAGTATTGTTTGGCATTTCACTTACTCGTGAACAACGTTTACAAATTGTTCAACTTTATTATGAAAATTCACGTTCTGTGAGGAATGTGTTTCGTGCACTTCGCTCAACTTATGGTCAACATAATCGGCCTACTGAGCGTACTATTCGCAACACCATCACCTATTTTGAGACCCACCATTAATTTTTGCATAATATTCGACCGAATAGACCACGTCCAGCACGCTGTGAAGAAAATATAGCGGCCGTAGCTGAGAGTGTACACGGAGACCGTAGAGAGTCGATTCGGCGCCGTTCGCAGCTACTCGGACTGACGTATGGAACGACTTGGAGTATTTAACGTCAAGATCTTAAATTGAAAGCGTACAAAATACAGCTTGTGCAACAACTGAAGCCGCTCGACCTACCCAAGCGACATCGCTTCGCTCTATGGGCTCTTGAAAAGTTCCAAGAAGATCCGACGTTTTCGAGGCAAATTTTGTTTAGCGATGAGGCCCATTTCTGGCTCAATGGGTATGTAAACAAACAAAATTGCCGCATTTGGGACGAAGAGCAACCTGAAGAGATTGAAGTACAGAAAAAAACAACGGTTTGGTGTGGTTTGTGGGGCGGTGGAATCATCGGTCCATATTTCTTTAAAAATTATGCCGGTGCGAACGTAACCGTCAATGGCGACCGTTATCGTGCCATGATAACCGACTATTTGATGCCTGAAATTGAAGCTCGTGATCTCGGCGATATTTGGTTTCAGCAATACGGCGCCACTTCCCACACATCGCATCAATCAATGGACTTATTGAGAGAACATTTCGGTGAGCACATAATTTCACGTTTTGGACCGGTCGATTGGCCACCAAGATCGTGTGATATCAGACCGTTAGACTTTTTCCTGTGGGGATATGTAAAGTCAAAAGCTTATGCCGACAAACCCGCTTCGATTCAGGCCTTGGAGGAAAACATCACGCGTGTCATTCGCCAGTTACTAGTCGAAATGCTCGAATGAGTGATCGAAAATTGGACTCAACGGATGGACCATCTGCGACGTAGCAACGGCCAACATTTGATAGACATAATCTTCAAAAAATAAATGCCAAAGAATGTTCTTTCAAATGATAATTAACATTCTCCATTAAATTTGAATTTTCTGTGTTTTTTTCTTTAAAAAAGTAGGGAACCTCGAAATGGATCACCCTTTATAAGCCTACGTGTCTCATATTATCGCTAAGGTGGCCTCAGATAAGCTGGCGATTTTTGTAGAAAATAATGCTGCCGAAGCTGGGGTTTGAAACCGCAGCGTTTGGCTTAGCAGTCAGCTACGCATTCCTCTGAGCCATGGCCACCCGCTTCACCTAGGTTATCAGTGGGAAAGCTATCCAGGTGAAGTCTTCTTTTAATGGAAAGATTGTCTCCTTCAACCCATTATCCAGGCAACTTCTACAGTAGTCATTGATAAAGAAGCCTAGAATTTCCTTTTGTAGGACTATGGGGCAGTGTCCTGTTAGGACATCGATGATTACAGTTATATGTGATCTTTTCAGCATTATAAAACTAAGAGAGCACTTCTAGTTAGGCCAGCAATGTCAGGATAATTGACACCTTGTGCTATCTGTTTGTTTGAAACTATTTATATGTAGCTTGAGGCTATATCTACTTAAGGTAGAATTTGAAGGATTGTACACATTTTGGAACTCTCACCGGCATTTTAATTCCCATGAATAACTCTTTTGCCCGACACCTAGAAAAGGTAGACGTTAGATAGTCTATCATTTCGTTAAGAGCTAAAGATACAGATATTCTTCATGTATATCATTTACGCTTCGCTAGGAAAGCCTTCTTTAATTGCCATTACAATTATGGGGAAAGCGAAATGATGTGCTATTTTTAGAAGTGGTTTCCAGAATATACAAAACACAAGGAGATCCGATACAGAGTGGACGTCATCACCATCTTATAGCAGCTACAAAAAGATACGTAACAAAGTACGCCCCAAGTACAACACCAATTGGTCAATGCTACGGCCATAGGCACCATCAAAAAAATGATTTCCTTTCGGAATGTTTTAAATCACTAAGCAAAACGGAGCCAATATTCGTACAAGGCCTGTGAAATTATGACCACATACACCACTTCATTAGCATATTTTGATCGAATGAAAGTATACCTGAAGAATGGAACTACAGAGGCTTAAGTCTCCAACATCGCCTACAACCCATAGTAATATGTGAAGGCCAGAAATCAGCCCAACAACCTGGTAGGCCTTTAGCAGTGTGATTTTAGCCCATGAAAGTCCACAACTGATCAAACCTTCAAAATTTGGCACATCCTGGACAAAAACAAAGGACGCTTTTCGTGTGACTTTCTTAATTTATCTCTTAAAAGCATTGTACAAAACTCCCGAGCTAATATCAGTGACACAATTTTCTAAAAATTTTGTCAAGTACTAGCATTCGTCAACGATATTGACATCATTGTTCTGACTCAACCGTATTTGTTGGCAAAGAGAAGGAAGCGGCAAAAATGAGTTGAGCTGTCAGCAAGAAAGGACATACACCATCAAAGAACTGAATGAACATAAACTTTGAGGTAGTAAGAGACTTTGTCTATATCTGCTCCGCTTTTAGCTCTGAAAATATCATCTCGTCCTGAATAAAACAAAGAATTACTCTTGCTTTTTGGGCTAAAGAAACAAGAAGTAAGGAGATCCTTTATAATACGCAGATAAAACCAATTCTTTTTTACAGCGCTGAAGCATGTGCCTTGATTGAACTCCTGGAATAAGTAGTTCTGAAGGTAAACTCGTTCTCCAGGAGAATCCTACACGAAAAACAACACCAATACCAAAACAAAACTTGTGACAGAATTCTGCAACATTTGAGGTCTGGGATACACCAAAGTCAATGTCCACCCCACACACCATATAATCTCCAAACAGAAACACCATATCCTAACAAAAACAATAATTAATTCGACTACGGACCAAACTTATCTTCAATGACCTAACTATCTACATCTTCTTTTTTAAGAGTTGTTTATGTGCATGTACCAGATATGAGCTATCAAGCTTGGAGGAGGAATCTATGGATCCTGGTATCTTTATATGGAAACTTGTAAATGATGATCAACCTGAGACAATATTTCAACGTTTATCCGAAGAGGTTGACTCATCTGTCGAAGTTATTATCCTTGGCGATTTTTACCAGCACAGCTCCAATTGGGTATGGTACTCGAACAGGACAACCCGTAACTTGACCCAACTTATTCAAGAACCACATATTCCTGATATCCATAACAACTTTGAAAATATATCTTGGATCTATTTCTCACTTCAGATCCAGACAACTTCAATTTCGTATTTTTCGTAAAATTTCGACCTCGAAAATAAGACGAAAAAGTCATTGGACATGACGGAATTCCACCTATTGTACCTAATGCGCACCTGAACTCGCACACATTCCTTGCATTTTACTTTTCATATGATCAACAGGCTTTTCCCAGTTGCTAGAAAATTGCTCAAATCTAAGCAATTCACAAAAAAAGGAACAAAATTCATGCATGAATGGAGTAATAATACCCTGAGACCTGATAATTTATGAAACGAATTCCTGGACATCTGCTATAAAAAAATCAGAATCCAGAGCGATGATAGCCAAATTAGGAGATTTACAGACTTTCTGGATTCTTTACTGGATGGAAAACATTTTTAAAAACAGGAAATTTCAAGTTGTGGTGGATGGTGGTTCATCAGACGAATTCTCTATAAAAGTTGGAGTACCTCAAGGATCAGTTATTTCCTTCTCTATTTTTGCTGCAAATGAATGATCTTTTGAGGATCGCGTTTATAGTTTTGCAGATGATAGTACTTTGATAGCGTGCAATGCAAAGGACACACCTATTTGTGTCATTGATTTCCACAGCTGAGATACGAACAAATCTTTTCTAAAAATGAAGACTTACAAACGATTGTACAATGGGTAAAGGAAAACCTATTTCAATTAACCTTCAAGAAAACGCAGGATACAACATTTACAAAAAAAAAACAAGTTAACAGTTTCGCAAATCGCAATGGAGAATACAGTCCTCCAGTCAGAAGAATCCAATAGTCTGCTAGGCCTCACAATTAGGCCAGATGTATCATGTAACACCTATTGTCAAATCAGATATTGGAGATATTTAAGAACAGCCCTTCTTCTATATGGAGCCCCAGGTATTGAATACAGTTCTGATGTTTGGAGTACAATCCTGACACCTTAATCAAACATACTGTCGCCCATCCCGTTCTAACAGATGCTCGCAGCCAAGAATGATGCCTATAAGGCTAAGCTGCAGGTGAAGACGCGAACAGCCTTGAGCTCTATTGGCAAAGAAGAAGAACACCGGCTTTTCAGAAAAAAAAGAGCAAAAAAAGCACGCTCCAGAAGAGATATTACAAAGCTTGAATAGAATGCCGTCGAGATGAATAGGAAAATAGATATATGAAGCCCCATGTATTCAATACAGTTCTGATGTTCGGAGTACAACACTGACACCTTAATTAAACATACTGCTGGACTCTATCCCGATGCCTATAAGGCTAAGCTGTAGGTGAAAACGAGAGCAGCAGCTCTATAGGCAAAGAAGAAGGGAGGAACATCGGCATTTCAGAGAGAAGAAAAAACAGGAAGAAAAGCGCGCTCCAGGAAAGATTTTTGTAAAACTTCAAAACCAGGGATACAAAGCTCGAACACAATCCCGTCGAGATGAACAAGGAAATATCATAGTTGAGACACAGTCGATGCTGATGGTATGGAAGAATTAATTTTACAGACTAAGTGAAGTGAGGATTGCAATATCCAAACTCAAGCTTAACAAGACTGCCGGAAATGACGGCCTTGCTACCAAGCTTGATAATGCCGGCGGAGATGACTTGGTAAATAACATCCACCAAATCTGGTCGGATAAAGGCATGCCTGAAGATTGAGACCCTCTGAACTGTGCCAACTACAGATTCATAAGTATCCTCGGCTTCGCCTGCAAGATCACATATCTGCCGTAATATGTGAACGCCTGAAAACGTTTATCAACAACCTGATCGCCTGATCGACCACTATCAGTGTGGTCTTAGGCCCGGAAAGTCCGCAACTGATCAAATCTTCATACTTAGGCAGATCCTTAAAAAAAACCAAATCGTCCACATCGATACACATCACCTATTCATCGATTTCAAACCCGCATATGATAGAGCCACGGTTTTTGTATATCGCCCAAACTCGTCTGTCTGTGCACGATTACGATGGAGAGTTCTTGCTCCGTCAGGGTCGGAAGCGACCTCACCGATATTCGATATCAAAAAACGATTTAGGCAAGGCGATGCACTGTCATGTGACTTCTTTTCCATCATTCTTGAGAGGATTGTGCAAAAATCCTGAGCCACGACCATAGAAAGGGACAATCTTCCATAAATCGATTAAACTACTAGCATACGGTGATGATCAAAAATTGTTTAAGCAGTAAATGAGGTAGTAAGGGACTTTGTCGGCTTCTAACCCTGACAACAACATATCGTCAGAAATTAAGCGAAGAATTACTCTTGCCAACCGCTGTTTCTTCGGGCTAAGAAGTCAATTTACTAGTAAAGCCCTCACTCGTACTACTAACGACATCCTATATAAGACTCTGATCATCCCAGTCCTGCTCTACGGCGCTGAAGCATGGACCGTTTCAAAAGCGGATGAAGAAATCCTGCTCGATTAGAGAGGAAAATTTTTCGAGAAATCTTCGGTCCTGTTTTTGTTGACGGGCTATGGATAGGAAAATTCAACCAAGAACTAGTCAAAAAAAAAAAAACTCCGCATTGGACGTGTAAGGTGGCTGGGATATGTAGAACTAGTGGAAACTGGCTTGAAGTCGTCAATTCCCAGCCAGAAGAAGACAACAACCAACTTGGAATACGCAACTGGATACAGTTAGCTAGGGACCGGGCTAATGGGATAGGCATGTTGGTTGAGGTCCAGGTGCATTCCGAACTGTAGCGCCACCAAGTATTTAAGGACTCTATCCCAAGACATTTTTTACTTCTACCTTTCACATTTCACAAACTATGGCCAACAATTGAAATATTTAGTATAAACGGTCCATCTTTTCAAGGTATGGCGATACCAATATATTAATTTTTAATCTATATTTGTAGATAGATAGCTTTATAGCTTTTTTTTGTCATAAATAATGGAGTTGAGATAATGACTGTCTCGACCTGAAATCTGTCTTAAATAACATTTTGGATACTCATTGAAAAATAGTTATTTTAACGGTTTGTTTTTGTAAACGAATAATTTGCATATGTATGTTGTAATAAAAACAGTTCTTCTGTGAACGTTTGTTTACGAATCGTTCTCCCCTAACCTGCATATTATTTAGGACTATTTTCTTTCCGGCACCACTGTACATTGTCTCTCCACTCAAATGTAAAAATACCCACTTGAAAATGCGGACGGCGCGGCGACTAACAGGAAATATGTTACGTCATGACTGAGGCAGCTCAGCCTCCAGTGGCATGGGTTGCTCGTCAGTCGTCTTTGCAGCTGTCATTGTCGCTATAGGTCTCATATGACCTTGAGAATCCTTTTTCGCTTACATCACCCGGATAAATTAATATTCTAGCCGAGCGTATTCCCAGAACGGCTCTCATTGTAACACTTCAACGCATGAAAATTCAAATCAGTTCCCAGAGCCTCCCACTTGACACCCTTCCCGGCAACCAAAGTATTATAATTGACACGGGTTATTGTGTTGGTAGCTACGATGTCGAGCTTGCAGATGATTTCGAAAATCGACGCAGGACATTCTTGTACTTTCATTATGCGTCATGTCATGTGAACCCCCTGTGTTGCTTGCTAGTGCCTGACGGCTTTGCCTGATTGTGTGATAGTTGATAGTTCTGTAACCATGTCGGTTACATATTATAGCTATATAGCCATCTGATAGCCTTGCCGGAAGTACTGCGTTCCTTTGTATGAATATGGGGAATTTAATTACGTTGTCGTCTACAGTTCATTTTGGTTTTGGACTCCATTGCAAGCGGTCTATTCGGTTTACTCGTCTGATTGGCTTTCCATTGTGGTCAGCCACAGACGGACCTTTATCATGAGTCTTCAACTCGTTGGGAAACTTTTCGAAAAGTTTTTAATTAAAAACCTTGGATTTGAGTTCCTTCGATGGAGCTTAAACTACACAAAATTTAAGTTCAATGGCTTTCGCTGTACTGAGAGTTGGACTTCAAGCTGAATATTAATTTTTTACTTTTTTTCTTTAATGAGATACATGTATCCATCGAATGCCTGATGTACTTTTGAATGGATTTCGCGAAGTGTCATTGGGCAAATTTGCATCTCAAAGTAGGTAAACACGTGGGAAATGTGTTGATTGCGTTGCGTTTGAATTGTATTTGTCGCTGAGTGAGGGAGAGCGGATTGAATTACCGTACAAAGGAATACCTGATGAAGCTGGCAGGACTCGTCTGTTGAATATTGTGGAACACTTTTTCACGGCAACATTTTTGTTTGCTTTACCCTGTGGAATCGCTCTTTTATGAAACGACTCTTGAGAGGCAAACAATAGAAACAGCGAAGGTGTCACTTGATTTGTATAGGTAAACCAGTGAAGAGCAGCTGCTTGCTTTAAATATTTGCATAGCAATGAACGACAGTTTTTGTAAAAAGATCGCACAGTCAATCTGTTTTATTATATCCTCAAGGTGTAATGTTTAAAAGATGACTTAGCTGTGAGAAAGATAACGAACTGCTTGCACTTTGAAAGTGCTTTTCCATTCAAATCAAAATTTGAATGAAGCAGATTGCAAAGCAGGTATTCTGTACCACTTTGGAATATCCCATGCTTTATTTGGTGGCATCATTTTTAATTTTTCCTTCAAGCGCAGAATAAGTATCAATGGTCAAAAATCCTGAAGATTCTTAGGGAACTTGCGCATTTTCACCTGGCAACCAATTTCGATTCTTCGAACATGGGGTCAAATATGGCATGCAGTCCTGGTAAGAAGGGACGGTTCACTTCGTCAAGTCAAACCTAGATGAGGTTCTCCGACATGTACGGACAAAAGGTCATACAAGATGTTCTACATTTAGTCGGGACTTGAATAAACAAGGTGACGGGACCTCTAAGTCGCTACAAAGCGGACATAACTCCTTTCCAGGAAATACAATGCAATACAAAACGATGAAAAACTGTAAATATACTGCGGGTAGATGTTATAATGAGTAGCATCATGGTTTATATGGATCCGGACTTATCATAAGCGATGGAGTTATCCAAGAATTCCTTTGCTTTTAAATCATCAGCTAACAGATGGTAACAATGTGCCTTATATCCGACGCACGTGACGTTAGAAACAGAGAAATTACAGAAGACTGTTTCCAAGAGCACTTGCATAAGATTTTTGTTCGATGTTAAAGTAGCGTTGAGTGATTTTTAAGAGCACCCAAGTATTTGTAGAACAACAAAGATACAAAGGACAATGCGTCCGTTTAATTTAGGATGACGGAGATTCTCTGAGGGCCGGCTACAACCTCATTCAACATTCGATACCAAAAAAGGATTATGCCAAGGCTAAGCATTATCACGTCACTTCCTTAACATCATTCTTGAGAGGATAGTGCAAAACTTCCTAGTCAAACAACTCGTCAAAAACAAACGAAGACAAATAAAACGAACTTTTGCCGAGGGCTGTTTGTGCGAGCGTAGAAGGCAATTCAATAAGTAAGCCCTCGCTTACTTAACTACTTATGATATCCTTCATCCGGCGTCGAAGTAAGGACTATGTCAAAGGCGGATCCATAAATCATTGGGCCCGTTTTCTTTGCTCGGACGCGAAGACCCTACCAAGAATAGCGACATATACCAGGTGACATACTGTTCATCGCCGTTTTACAGTCTGCAGATATCCTCAGCTACGATATTTGCTTGTTAGTATCGGTAGCATTCTGTTCTGTTTTTTCTCCTTTTGAAAAGCCGGTGTTCTTCCCTTCTTCTCTGCCTATCGAGCTCAATGGCAGCTCTCTCACCTGCTTAGCTTTATAGGCCTCGATCTTGGCTGCGAGCATCTGTCGGCATCTTTTACCAAACCAGGTGTTTCTTGCTAATGACCGCCAGAAATTAAGCACATCAGTTGCGGCATCATTGCCACTGTTTTTCGGCATTCAATGCTGGGGGTATCGGTTTAATCGAGAGGTTAAGGGATACGCTTTGCGCGAAGGCCTTGGCGGTCTCTTGCGATTGCAGTATTTCGACAATAAATTTTTCACAGTATGTCTGCCTTGTTGCGTGGTGGATATCGTCCCGTAGCGAATTCAATTAGTTCGTTTCCAGACGTGTTAAAAATCTTAAAATCTTCCAGCACGATTTTTACATCGTACTTCGGTAGTCCCTAGTTTAGCCTTCGCTTATGTCTTGGAAACATAAGATTACTTGCCTAAGTCTGGCACTTATAACAAATCCGCATCCGAATAGTCACTGTTTCTGCTCACTAAAAGAGGGTCCGTAGTAGATATCACAGTCTTTCATCCTCTTTTTGCGCAGCCCATCCCATTGTATTTCCTGGATGGTAGTAATGTCTTAAAGCTTCCGCTAGTTGTTCGCTTGTACCTATTCTGTTGACTGCCTCACATTCCAGGTGTAGATACGAACGTCGTTGTCCATTTTTCATTCAGCAACAAAATGAATCCTTTCCGAGGCTATTGGTTGCTTGGTAATAAATGTTTTTTTCCATGGGCAGGTAGTTAACCCGTTCCAAATTATTAGATATCCCCAGGATACGGATCCATCAGCATCAACTACGGGAGAGAGAGAGCTTACGTTGGCCTTTGCTGATTATTCAGTATTCCCCAAAAGACATATTAATTCAACTTGATTTACCAAGCGTGATAAGTACCAATTTACCTCAATTATAAATGGTGTAACCATACTTTGGCAGATCATGTCCTTACCGCTCGCTATACAAATTCAAAGTGATGCCAAGTCCCTTTGGTCTAAGCAAAGTGCCAGCAACCATGTGCAAATTGATTGGTACTAGATGAAACTATTTGTATATCTTAATAATCTTTTAATAGCACGGTTGAAGATCACGGTTTAAGATATCTAAGCCTGTTAGTTAGTTAGAGAAACTCAGAGAAACTCCTGCAACCCCCTTATACGATTTCAGGGATTGATGTAATTAACCAAATTGTAGCATGATACCTTCGCTCAAACACCTTCGCATTATCAAGTGTATATGGTTTCTTTAGGGCGATTCCCCAAAATAAAGATATTTAAGAGTGCAGCTTCCTGCTCAAACTTAAAGCCAGATTTTAGATGCAAAATCTAATATAAAAGACCGTTTCCTAACTTAAGGGTGTTCTATACTTCATGTAAAATTTGAATTTTGCGCCATTTAATAGTACTGTCTTGCCAACGGAAAAAAAAAGACAGCTGACTGTTCGGGGTTAGTAAAAATGGAGCGTTATACGATCAACATTCTGGACAGACAACACCCGAAGGAAGGTATGTTGAGATCTTTGCTGAGGTAAACAACCTAACCCTGATAAATACATCATCAATGTATTATCGCCTCTAGGTTCGTCAGACCACTGTATCATATCAACAAATTACTCGTACTCCAACCACACAGTTAAAGAGCAAATTCCCAAAAAAACCGTATGGCAATACGAGAAAGCCAATTGGGAAGCATTAAACAGTTTTTGTAGGAATTTTAACTGGTCACTATGTTTCCTCGATAGTGACGTGGATCCTGCTGCTGATATGATATCAAATATCATTCTCTTTGGTATGAGATCTTTTATTCCCAACAGAATTAAGAGTATCAGACCAAAGTCAAAAGGGTGGTATGACTTGAGCTGCAAAGAAGCTATCAGGTTGAGAGAGACAAACTTTCAGTTGTACAAGACCAACCCAACAGAGGAAAACCGAGCAAAGTTCAAACAAGCCAGAAATGACTGTAATGCCCATTTAAAGCGTGTCAAATTCCTCTATGACCGAACGTTGAGGCAAAAAATTCTACAATGTCCCAGAGGTAGTAAAAACTTTTGGTCATTTGTTAAAAACATAAAAAATTCGGCATCAACATCAATTCCGACGCTCATTCACAATGACATTCCAGCTGTCAGCTCTTTAGACAAAGCCAATCTGCTTGCTGCGCATTTCGCAGCCAATTCTACATTGCCAGATTGTGTTCAGTCTCCTCCTGTACTTGAGAACGTAGATCATTCTATGGGACAAATTCACTTTCGTACTCGTACAGTTGCAAGAGTTTTATCTGATCTTGACATACATAAATCCGCTGGTCCAGATGGTATATCCCCCATCATTCTGAAGAGGTGTTCTTCTACGCTAGCAAAACCACTGCGTAAGCTTTTCTATCTATCCTACTCATCAGGACTCTTTCCGAGTAGATGGAAAACAGCAATTGTCCAGCCTGTACCAAAAAAAGGCGAATCTTCTTCTCCCTCCAACTACCGTCCAATTGCACTTACGTCCCTTCTTTCCAAGGTCATGGAAACGCTGATAAATCGTCAGCTTATGAAATATCTCGAAACACGAAAACTTCTTAATGACCGGCAGTATGGTTTTCGCAGCAACAGGTCTACTGGTGATTTGATGACATATCTCACCGAAAAGTGGAACCAATCAATCCACCATGGTGGCGAAAGCAAGATTGTTGCGCTTGATATTTCAAAGGCATTTGACAGGGTTTGGCATCAAGCCCTTTTGTCGAAAATGCGTGCATTTGGAATCGACGAAAAACTTCTTCTATGGATTAGACATTATCTTTCGAAACGTTCAATTCAAGTTGTTTTGGATTGTTTCAAGTCTGTAACTCACCAAATAAATGCTGGTGTCCCTCAAGGCTCAGTTTTGTCTCCGACTCTCTTTCTCATTTTTATAAATGATCTCCTGTCTGCAACTTCTAATCCAATTCATTCCTTCGCTGATGACAGTACCCTCAGCTTCCTCGTCCCTCACCTTCGAACGTGGACTCTAAACGCCAAAATATGTTAAGCTCATTGAATTCCTCGTCCCTCACCTTCGAACGTGGACTCTAAACGCCAAAATATGTTAAGCTCATTGAATTCCGACCTTGACAGCATTATCAAATGGGGTAAATCTAATAGAGAGGAATTCAATGCTTCCAAAACACAATGCTGTCTTCTGTCATTAAAGCATAACCAAAATCTAGAGCCATTATCCATGAATGGCACTTACGTCGAAGAAACCGAAAAGCTTTCCATGCTAGGTATGTGTGTTAGTAACGACTTCGGTTGGAACGACCACATATTCGAAGTCGCTAAAAACGCAGCGAAATGTCTAGGTTTCCTAAATCGATGTAAGAAATATTTCACCCCCTCTGATCTGGCCACAATATATAAAGCGTTTATACGCCCAAAACTTGAATTCAACGCCCACGTCTGGTCATGTGCACCAAAATCAACATTGCACCTACTAGATAGGATTCAAACACGTGCGAAAAAACTTATAGGAGACATAAGAATAGCGAACTCCTTAGTTTCGCTTGAACACCGTCGAAACATCTCCTGCCTTACCTTGTTTTATAGCTATTTTAACAACCAATGTTCAAATGAAATAGCCAGCTGCATTCCTCCCATTCAACAATTCAGCCGCAATACTCGTTACGCAATGAATGCAAATCAGTTTACCCTCAAGCCTATCTTCGGACGTACGCTGAAATATAGAGATTCATACATAAACCGAACAACACGAATGTGGAATGCTCTACCAAACTCTGTTTTTCCTTTCCATTATAACTTACAGACATTTAAAACCAATGTGCATCGGTATCTCCTTTCTTCTTATCCCTAATTTCCTTAATGCCCGCACTGTGCTAAAACATATAAAGGGTATTCATAACCCCTTGAGTGCGCGCAAATTATAAAAAAAAAACAAAAAAAAAGTATTCGCATTAATCATGGCGTGCTTGGCCAATACAACATTAGAGCCTTCTTTCATTGACAAACTATTGCATAAGTTGATGAAGCTGTTTGCATAAATCCCATTTATCTAAGGTGTGCAAAGCAGGATTGAAAAAAGTCATTCTAAGATAGATAGCTACTCCGAATTGTAATCAATTCAATTAAAATGCACAACCGTGCATCCACCAACTGCAACCATCTTCACCGGGAAATATGTTTTTTTTAGAGTCCTTTCGATTTGTGGGGGCTGAAAAATTAAACCAGAATTGAAATCTGCAATATTCTTAAGTCACAAATACAAAATCCTTCTTTACCACTTCTGCATGTTTATAGCGTGCAAGCTGATAGCATGTCCTTCCGGATTGCAGGCCACACGAAGTCCATCAGATGGTCTACATAAATTGACAATATTATGTTCGAGTGCCTTCGATGTTTTTTTTTTGCAAAGTTTATTCGTTTCTTTTTTATGGTAAGTTGACCCTCCGGAGTCCGGACACACAACCTTGCTTTGGGATGACAAAAATATTGGTTTTTCTCACCTTCACCTAAATATCCAGGATTATGTATTACATCCTCGAACTCGTCGTGTCGTTTATCCGTATCTATATACTCTACCTACCAATGGAGTACATAGCACCGTTTGATGTAAGGCAAGGCTTTCGGGGGGTGGCAAAGTAGTGCGAGAGTGCAGGTGTGTTGGGTTTGTTTGAATGCAGTGGTGTCCCTGTGCCCCCGACACAAGGCTTTTAGTGGAAAGTGAATGAAAAATGAACGTAACGAAAGGAATACAAAATTAGAGTCCTGTTCTCCATGGTCACCGCTGCCACTGTTACACATCTATGTGCCATTGCTATTCACACGATCCTGCGGTGTTGCACTACCCAAAGCCAAGAGCAAACCATTCAAAAGGTGGGAATGGGAATAGTTGGAAAGTGCTATTTTTTGTTCTTTCGTTTCGAATTAAATTGGTTTTTGAGTATGCTCCCTACCTTCCGGTTTGATCAGCCGGGGTTTGAATTCGTTCATATTATTAAACTCCCATATTCCCAGAGTCATCATGATACGGTAGTCTCTGGGAGGAAGGTACGAAGATACGCCATTTGGAATAAATTTATTTATGGTTTTTGTTTTCGACAATAGGACTTAACATTATTTAGACTTGTCTGGGAAAAGTTCCAGATTCTTAATTGCTTTGAGTGGTGCGGTTTTATTAAGTTCAGTCACCGATGTAATGAGTCCAATTTGGACACAGAACTAAGATAACGTAATTACCTGTTGCGCAGGTGATTACACAGAGCATTAAGTCTGCTTTATTTTCTGAGAAATAATTGGCAGCGCTAAGGGATAGTGGGCCTAATTTCGTTAATTTGGACGTTACACAACCGATTAAACTTTGAAGGCCCTATTTCACGCAACTGTTCACGATTCAATGACTCAGAGTAATTGGTAACCTTGAATTTCTCCAGTAATTATTAGTATTTCTGGTGTCCTGAGTAATGGCGTAATGGAAGATTAACCTCTGGAACTGCGTTAGGTAATTCTCGAAATACCAGTGCGGTCACTTTCTGAAGAACTCGTTTGCTGGGACCCACTAAGAATATATGACAGGTAAATCACATCCGGAGAATTTTAATATCCAGTTGGGACTGGCGATAACAAAAGTAAAATGGTCCAGGAAGTGCATATACGAATCCGAGGATTGCTACGACTGAAGTTAAAAAAAGAATATAAAAATTCCAAACGCAATACGCTCGTAACGT
Organism: Rhingia rostrata; assembly: GCA_949824845.1. Lineage (NCBI taxonomy): Eukaryota > Metazoa > Arthropoda > Insecta > Diptera > Syrphidae > Rhingia > Rhingia rostrata. The sequence goes on along the minus strand of OX463758.1, from coordinate 63,423,387 downwards.
GCTTTGATCACAGAACCATTCTCGATTCGATTGGGAATCGAACTAGCCCCTTTTGCGAGTCTTGACTTCTTTATGAGCGGAGATTACCATCGCCTAACTTATACTTTCTACAGCTATAGGTGATAGCCAATATGATTTTGGAGCTACCTCGGTCGTTAACTAATTGCCTCCAGGTTGGTTGTTTTTTTTTATTTACCTAAATGGAGCTAATATACATAATCAACTCGAGTCTAAACCAAAATGCCGTTCCTTTCTCGGTCCTATACCGTTCCGGTCTCTATAAACCTGCCTCAAGTTGGGCTTTTTTAAGTTGGTTGAGGTCAGTTTCTGATTGGGCGCAAAACTTAATGCAAGGACCATATAAAATGGACTCTTAAACCTATCATTTCTATGCATTTGTCTGTTTTAAACAGATTCCGAGCGGCAAATTTGAAAAGCTTCACGAGAGTTTTATGCTCATGAATGTAAGTCAAACTTTCAAAAGATGTGAGACGGTGAGAAATCTAGGTATTTTTACGCTCCAGATTAGAAATAGGGACCCCCGCGTTTAGTAGTTCAACGCACAACGAAACCATATTGAACATCTCAGTCTCCTGTGGATGGTAAACGACTAACTCGAGAACCAAGAGCAGACCTATGAGTTCCAAAGCGACCGGTTTGGGCAGACGCGCTTCGACTGGAAAGTAGATTAACTTTGCAAGGTTCAATCAAACAGTGTCGGAGACAGTCTGCTTTGTTAATGCAGAAAAAGAAGAGCACTATACGTTCTCCGCTTGCAGCAGATAAGAAAAAGAAAGGGAAAATCTAGAGAAAAATCTAGAGAAATGTGAAAAAAAATTCAAGGCCACTTAGCCAAAATGATGATAACCGGTGAGCAGAACTGGAGACAAACAAACCTAAACCCAACATTTGATTGAAAAGTAAAAAGAGAGAAGAAGAACAATCCCACGAGGTAAACCTAGTTCGAAAGGACGTATGACTGCAGGTGGTGGATCAGAAACAAATGAGTTTTTAGCTGAAGGAGAGTCGTAAACACGGGGATGATAAACGCCAAAAAGGATTTCTCCTTCCCCAAGTGGAAACAAAAAGTCATACACTGCGCCACTGCGAATGAAATGGACAAGCAAAAATCGTACTTGTCACAGTCGACAGCAAAAACTACCAGACACAGGACCTAAATGAAGTGAGGATAGCAGTATATTAACTTATGCTTTACAAAGCTGTAGGAAATAGCAGCCTTCCCTTCAAGCTATATTAAAACGAATGAGAATATTTGGCGATTTGATAACATAGTTGTCGGGTGAATCGTTTGCCGGATCCACAGTAAGAAGATCCTAAAGTTGCACCAATTACAAGGACAAACGTATCTTCTAAGTCGTCTACAATATCCTATCTGTTCCAACCCGATTGACCCTTAAAAGAGTTTTCTAAGCCAGAAAGGTCCACAGCAGATCAAATTGTCACTCTTCAACAGATCTGATGCAGATCTCTGGCATTCGCAATCCGCAATGTCTGATCCTTAAACCAGAGATTCGGTCTTCCCTTTCGCTTCAAACCTGAAGGCTGGGATTCGAAGACTTTTTTTGGCAGGAGCAATATAACCTATTCATTCGCTCATTGTGTGCGAGCCAATGTAGTCCACGTGTTTTTAACTTAACCTCACATACAGGACCAACAATTCGACGAAGTTGCAAGTGCAAGTGTCGCTGGTGATTCCAATTTATCGATTATCGGCCGTTTGCAGTGATTGACCTCAATATTGGCATTTTGCATTTGGATTTGCATCCCCATCCTTATAAAGTTCCAATTGCGCAACCATTGACGCCCAATGCTGACCATTCACAACGCCGTAGATACGTTTCTTGGGTGTTGGAACAACAGAAATAAACACCCGATTTTTCGAACAATATTTTGTTCAGCGATGAGGCACATTTCTCACTCGGTGAGAAGGGTCAGAAAACCCTTTGCATCCAGGCAAAGTGACTGTTTGGTGTGCTCTATGGTTAAAAGGTGTCATTGGTCCGTATTTCTTCAAAGATGCCAATGGAGAGACGGTTACAGTAAATTCGGAGCGATGTGGCCAAACAATAAACTTTTTTTGGCCGGTGATTAAAGATCATGACTTGGACAATATGTGGTTTCAACAGGCCACGACCAATTATGGCCTTATTGTGTGAGAAGCTTCCTCGTCATGTAATTTCACGCTTTGGCGACGTCAATTGGCCACCAATTTCATGCGATTTGATACTGTTAGATTTTTTTTCTGTGGGCCTACTCATATGACCGTGTCTACGCGAATAATCCTCGAACTCTAGACGTAATGAAAAGCAACATTACTCAAGTTATAGCAGAGATACCTCAAAAGAATCGCCGAGACAGCCGAGACAGAATGATATTGTTTTTCACACTGAATGGCAAAGACCAAACTTTATAACACCCGACTTCGCCTGGCTACAATTTTAATTTAATTTCTGACACTTAGACCTCGAATGCTAATCAAATGCTCAGCTCCTGTAAATTATAGAATACTTCGAAAATAGCATTCAAAAATGCAGATCAAAACAGTGAAAACCACGTCGAAATCCGTTCATGCTATGTATAGATAGATGATAAAAATTTCAATAAAAATGTTTCGCTGTATTTTTTATTTAGCCTTACTTTCGATACCGAAAAATAAATGATCGTAGACACCGTTTTTTTTTTTTTTTTTTTTTCAGTGTGTGAAAAAAGGGGCGGCATGAATTGGGTCTGCCACGGGCGACCCAACCCACGCTACGCCACTGCTTCGTAGTAAGGTGTCGTTCATGGTGTAAGGTGTCAATCATGTTTATCCCGATTTTTTTTCCCTGATTTGCATTAGTGTGAAAATTTAATTTTCGATACCGAAAAATAAATGATCGTAGACACCGTATTTTTTTTTTCAGTGTGTGAAAAAAGGGGCGGCATGAATTGGGTCTGCCACGGGTGGCCCAACCCACGCTACGCCACTGCTTCGTAGTAAGGTGTCGTTCATGGTGTAAGGTGTCAATCATGTTTATCCCGATTTTTTTTCCCTGATTTGCATTAGTGTGAAAATTTAATTTTCGATACCGAAAAATAAATGATCGTAGACACCGTATTTTTTTTTTTCAGTGTGTGAAAAAAGGGGCGGCATGAATTGGGTCTGCCACGGCCCAACCCACGCTACGCCACTGCATTGTCGTAAGGTGTCGTTCATGGTGTAAGGTGTCAATCATGTTCATCCCGATTTTCATACCGAAAAATAAATGATCGTAGACACCGTATTTTTTTTTTCAGTGTGTGAAAAAAGGGGCGGCATGAATTGGGTCTGCCACGGGCGGCCCAACCCACGCTACGCCACTGCATTGTCGTAAGGTGTCGTTCATGGTGTAAGGTTTCAATCTTGTTTATCCCGATTTTTTTTCCCTGATTTGCATTAGTGTGAAAATTTGGTCTGGATAATAATCACAAATGCGACATTAGCAGGGATATGACTCGGTGGTTGGTTGGACATTCGATCGCCATTTTTTGTAGATTGGACACATGGAGCTGATATCTCAGTCATCGGGTATGATTTCATCCATCCTGACTTTATTGATGGTTTGATGCATGTACACTTCTAAGGAAACACTTCCGTATTTGAAGCGTTCAGCTGGTAATCCATCAGAAATGGCTGCGTGGTTTTTCTTCAGATTTTAGATGGTTGATGTAACTTTTTCAATACCGGGAGGGAGTCTTACCTCCTCGCTGACTGGAGGTGGGTTGGTTTCTTGCCATATCACTCTCTCGACACTATACACATTAAGCAGCTGCTCGAAATGCTGACTGAATACATGTATTAACAATTTCCTGTGGGTCAGTGTTTAGGTTGCAATCGTTATTTCGTAGAACATGCGTTCCTACATTGAAACCAACTGCTAGTTGTTTGGCTTTCATGTAGAATTGACGGATGTTTTTCTCGTCGCGAGACTCTTCGATTTACCGGAGTTGCGTGTTGTCTTTTTTTCCAACGCAGGATATTCTTCTCCTGCCTTCTCTGGTTTGGTACTCTTCCCGTGTAACGCATGTTTAACTTTGTGGTACCTTGACGTGTGCCTCTTCTGTCATCTCTTTTTGGTACTTGCAAATATCATCATGCCTCCTTGATAAGGTTTTCGGTCTCATCGGTAGGGGCGTGTGTACATATAAGGGTAATGCGAAAAAACGTTTCTCTGATGATGATCACAGCCAGGTAATCTCTAATACGCTTAAGTTGATTATTCTTACCCTAAGTCGGCTCCCCACAACGAATCCGCAAGGGAAGATTCAGATTTTTTTTAGTATACATCATGCGTTTGTTCCATGTGCATTAGCGTAATTCGTTGTCCATTTTTTTTCCATGTCTGGTTGATATTTGTGGGGATTCGTCATCCGAGGCTGTTGTCTTACTCATATCCGGCTATTTCTTACGTGGTAAGGAAGTTAACCTCTCGAAGCAACTCGTAACCGGGAGGATCAGGTCCAACTTATTAGACACGGTGCCATTAATACCCACTACGGGATCGAGCACTGCTGTTGCCCATTCGGCTCATCCGCGGCCATCTCTGTTCAATGCGCTGGACTTAAACATGGCGTCTGTTACCCTAACATGTTGGAGCAGGTCATTTTCGTAATCACCTTGCCCATCCCAACTGGGACTGTTAACGCAACCATTGACTCCATCTTGGGAGTTTTTAGGCTATCGCCTCGAATGGAATATGTGCATTACTGTGAGTCTTCCTCATGGTGCCGCCATGACATTAATCAGGGATTCAGGTAATAACGGGTGATCCAAGTAGAGATACTTTTTTCAATAGCCTTTTGGCACGTGTGAGTCGTGTCATGCTGTCATGTTATTTTTGTTTAGTATTGTTTGGCATTTCATAATGGAAAGACTTACGCGTGAACAACGTTTACAAATTGTTCAACTCTATTATGAAAATTCAAGTTCTGTGAGGAATATGTTTCGTGCACTTCGCTCAACTTATGGTCAACATAATCGGCCTACTGAGCGTACTATTCGCAACACCATCACCCATTTTGAGACCCAGCATTCATTATTGGATAATATTCGACCGAATAGACCACGTCCAGCACGCTGTGAAGAAACTATAGCGGCCGTAGCTGAGAGTGTACACGAAGACCGTAGAGAGTCGATTCGGTGCCGGCCGTTCGCAGCAACTCGGACTGACGTATGGAACGACTTGGCGCATTTTACGTCAAGATCTTAAATTGAAAGCGTACAAAATACAGCTTGTGCAACAACTGAAGCCGCTCGACCTTCGCAAGCGACATCGCTTCGCTCTATGGGCTCTTGAAAAGTTCCAAGAAGATCCGACGTTTTCGAGGCAAATTTTGTTTAGCGATGAGGCCCATTTCTGGCTCAATGGGTATGTAAACAAACAAAATTGCCGCATTTGGGACGAAGAGCAACCTGAAGAGATTGAAGAACTGCCACTTCATCCAGAAAAAACAACGGTTTGGTGTGGTTTGTGGGCCGGTGGAATCATCGGTCCATATTTCTTTAAAAATTATGCCGGTGCGAACGTAATCGTCAATGGCGGCCGTTATCGTGCCATGATAACCGACTATTTGATGCCTGAAATTGAAGCTCGTGATCTCGGTGACATTTGGTTTCAGCAAGACGGCGCCACTTCCCACACATCGCATCAATCAATGGACTCATTGAGAGAACATTTCGGTGAGCACATAATTTCACGTTTTGGGCCGGTCGATTGGCCACCAAGATCGTGTGACTTTTTCCTGTGGGGATATGTAAAGTCAAAAGCTTATGCCGACAAACCCGCTTCGATTCAGGCCTTGGAGGAAAACATCACGCGTGTCATTCGTCAGTTACCAGTCGAAATGCTCGAACGAGTGATCGAAAATTGCACTCAACGGATGGACCATCTGCGACGTAGCAACGGCCAACATTTGATAGACATAATCTTCAAAAAATAAATGCCCAAGAATGTTCTTTCAAATGATAATAAACATTCTCCATTAAATTTGAATTTTCTGTGTTTTTTTTTTCTTTAAAAAAGTAGGGAACCTCGAAATGGATCACCCTTTATATGCCTGATTCTATGTGTCTGTACATGCGAATATAATGGCAAGATAGAGACAGGCCCAGTATTACCAACTCCATTCATCTCCAAAGTGATAATTTGTTTACTCTCAATTCTCTTTCTTGCGTCCCATTACGTAGAATTCAATTAGCACAGGATTGGGTAGGGTGGGGGCTTTGGGGCTTGTGACGCTTGGTAGGAGCTAAGAATATATAAAATTGAAATAACACGCCTGGCAAATGGTTCTGTGATGTTCAGATGTTGGAAACCAGGAGCCGACTCTATATATTGGCTGACACGAGTTTATTTACCTTCATTAAATTTTTAATGTCATCAAAGGCGTGCACTTCAGCTGCCGATTCGTCACTAGCCTGCAAAATAAAACAGAAGAGAATTCAATTTATACATCCAACAGATTGTGTGTGTTTTAACATGTTTCTTTTATAAATAATTAAGGACAATGTGCATGTGAAAAACACATACCTATATGTAACGCACATAGGCTGCGATGAAGCGATGTCATTTTAATTTGTAAAAGTTGGAGTGGAAGAATTTAATTAGAATGCCCTCATCGGACTGTGGTAATTGCAAGTGTGTGTATTATACAACCGCATAATAAAACATGTCAATGCGTTGACAAGTGACAGACACCTTCGAAATGATCAATAGTTCCGTATCCTTTGTTCCTAGGGGGCTTGACCTAGTTATTTATTCAACTATCGAGACACATGTTGGTTGGTTTGAGCAAACCAACCATTGGTAAGTTGAATGGTGCGAGTTGACCTTACAGTTCTATATATGGGGTGATAAAATAAGAACATCCTGATTTGTTTTTATATAACAAAAAACAATTAATGTATTATGAAACATTTTTATTTTAATTACTTTTTCAGCCAATATTAACCAATTCCCCAATAATCTGAATCGTACATGAGACCTTGTAACGGGTGGTTAAATTTTAAGGGAAGATGTTTATTGTGAACCACACCTAAACGTCAAGTTTTTTTCTGCATTTCACTTGATGTTTCTCAATTTCAGACTAACTTAATTTGAACCAGGGACAGATACACAATCGAGCAACGTGTTAAAGTTATTCAGGCTTATCATGAAAATGGGCGTTTACTTCGTGATTTTTTCGGCCAATTTAATCGTCAAAATGTGCGTACAATCGGAAAAATCTTGCAAAAATTTGAGCAAACCGGGTCTGTAGGAGATATGAAAAAACCAGTGCATGCTCGTACAGCTCGTACTGCAGAAAAAATTGCTGCTGTTCGCGATAGTGTGCCTGAAGAGTCATTCACCTCAACTCGTCGTCGTGCCCAACAATCGCACCTCCCACGCTCGTCGTTGATGAACATTTTATGCATAAATACTTGCATTTATAAACTTAAAAGGTGCAATTGACTCAAGACCTAAAGCCTCTTGACCATTTCAAGCGTCGTCAATGGTCATAATGGTGGCAAGAAATGGCAACATTGGATGATCAATTTTCGAAGAAAAACATCTTCAGTGATGAGGCACATTTTCACCTCAGTGGATTCGTCAATAAGCAGAATTGCTGCATTTGGGCGAATTATAATCCAAGAGTAGTTGTCGAAAAACTATGGCGGCATCATCGGGCTGTATTTTTTCCAAAATGAGGCCGGCCAGGCAGTTACTGTGAATGGTGTTCGCTATCGTGAGATGATAACGAACTTTTGATGGCCCGAATTGGAAGATATGGATGTGGACGGTATGTGGTTTCAACAGGACGGTGCCACTTGCCACACAGCTAACGAACAATAGCTCTTTTGCGCGACAGGTTCAATGGCCGTGTTGTCTCACGTGGTGACGATGTCAATTGGCCGCCAAGATCATGTGATTTGACAACGTTGGACTTCTTTCTTTGGGGTTATTTGAAAGAAAAGGTGTACGTCGATAAGCCAGCAATAGTTCAACAGCTAAAGGAGGGGATAATTCGACATATTAACGGCATAGAACTTCAATTATGCCTCAGCGTCATCGAAAATTTAAACCATCGGATGGAGGTGTGCCGCCGAGGTCGCGTCTTCCACTTGGCAGATAATGTATTCCATATATAATTGAACTATACCGGCATTATCATAATATACTGTGTTTGTTTCTGGGAATCGAAGACTCTGCAAGCCGGAGTATTGGTGTCCATTCGTTCTACATGTCCTAGCCATCTTAAACGTCCAATGCGGAGTTTTTTGACCAGGGGCATGCCGCTGTACAGCTCGTATAGTTCTTGGTTGAATCTTCGTCTCCATAGCCCGTCAACACAAACGGGACCGAAGATTTTTCGAAGAATTTTCCTCTCAAATCGACCAAGGATTTCTTCATCCGCTTTTGAGACGGTCCATGCTTCAGTGCCGTAGAGCAGGACTGGGATGATCAGGGTCGTATATAAGATCTCCTTAGTAGTTCGAGTGAGGGCTTTACTACTGAATTGCCTTCTTAGCCCGAAGAAACAGCGGTTGGCAAGAGTAATTCTTCGTTTAATTTCTGACGAGATGTTGTTGTCAGAGTTAATAGCGGAGCCGAGATAGATAAAGTCCCGTACTACCTCAAAGTTTTATCTGTCAATGGTGACGTTCTGTCCAATTCGTCGATGTCGTGTGTCCTTTCGTATTGACAGCATATACTTCATCTTGCCCTCATTTACTGCTCAACCCATTTTTGCAGCTTCCTTCTCTATACTAGCAAACGTGGCTATGATATCACATTGGGTCCTACCAATGATGTCAATATCGTCGGCGTATGCTAGTAGTTGTACAGATTTTTGGAAAATTGTGCCTCTGGTGTTGGCTCGTGAGATTTGCACAATCCTCTCAAGAATCAGATTGAAGAAGTCACATGACAGCGCATCGCCTTGCCTAAATCCTTTTTTGGTATCGAATGTGTCAGTGAGTTCGTTTCCGACCCTGATGGAGCAGCGATAATTCTCCATCGTCATCCTACACAAACGGACGAGTTTGGGCGGTATACCAAAACTAGACATGGCTCTGTATAGTTCGTCTCTATAAATGCTGTCGTATGCGGCTTTGAAATCGATGAATAGGTGGTGGGTATCGATTTGGACTTCTTGGGTTTTTTCCAGGATCTGCCGAAGTGTGAAAATTTGACCGGTTGTAGACTTTCCTGCCCTAAAACCACACTGATAACGACAGATAGGATCTTGTAGGCAATGTTGAGGAGACTTATGCCTCTGTAATTGGCGCAGTTTAGAGGGTCTCCTTTTTTGTGGATCGGACAGCTCAAATCCACCGTGGTTTATCAAATAGGTTTCTAGCTAACTAGCAAGTCTCTTACGTTATAGTCAACGATAATCATTTCAAAATTTACAGAATGAGTACCCAGGGTTGTCATTTCGGATAAAATTTAGTTGCATACAAGGGGGCAGCGTTCATTGGATTTTGTTGTTAGCAACACGAGGAATATCGGATTACTGTGAACCAAAGTTAGCGTTGGTAAATTTTGTATATTTTAATCGCTGCAAATTGCTGCCCCTAGCCTGATGTAAGTAATTTTTATCCGCTTAGAGACTTGGAAATCGAAATATTCCCACTTAAAGATGAAAACATGGCCCTTAAGAATTCTTTGAAAATACCTAATGAGCCTAAGTCAAGTGCGAAATGCCCCGTGAATTCCGTGAATTTCATGAATACCATACGCATAAATAACTCAGTCGCGAAACTGACTGGATTCTTAAGAAAACACCGTTAAAAAAAAGGAAAGCTATATCCTCTACTGAAATTATAAACTGCGTAAATAAACCATGGCCCCACCGCCAAGTAAGGTGATCGGTATTGACGAATTTAGCAAGTTGCATACCTTGATAAAGTCATTCTTTTAAAACTTGATGAAAAAGCGAAATGAATAAACTTATTTTCGATTGGCTAGTAAAGCTTGAAAATAGTATTCTCAGCAGTTTAAGAAGTCGAAACAATGCAAGTTTGCTCTTTAAAAGTCAAAATCAGACAATCCTTTCTGAAGATATCTTCTATTTACTGGCCACCACGATGCAAAATTGAGAAAATCGACTCTGAAAACTTGCTTAATTCCCTTGGACAGCGCTTTGTCATCGGAGGGGATTTTAATGCAAAACATACATTCTGGGGATCTAGATGCATATCACATAAAGGTAGGATGCTTATCGATGTCGGTAGAATGTACAATACCAAATTTTATTGTACGGGAAAACCAACTTACTGGCCAACTGATGTTACTAAAATACCGGATTTAATGGATTTTTTCATGGTAAAAGGTCTCCCCTTCAATCGAATCAAAGTTGAAGAATGCTTTAATCTTTTCTCTGATCATTCTTCAGTCATTTTAAAAACGAGCGAGTCACTCATTCGAAAGGAAAACCTACCCAGACTAACAAACGATAAAAATAACCACTAGCCAATCACAGGAGAGATAAGGGGGTAACCCAACTTTCTCTGTGGCTGTCCGAGTCTTTGTTACATTAGTAGCTGAACACTTCTGGGGCTAATGAAATGGTGTTGAGTGACTCAAAGAAGAGAAGTAAGAAACGAGTACATATGTACGTCTAACCTCCACTGAAGAGTATCACAACGCAACGGGCCCATAAGAACTCGCTATCATAACCAAAGCTTAGCTTATTGATAAGCACTTGTCATTTATTCCGACGAAAGTAGTTTTTTTGTCGATAAAAATTATTTGCAGCTCACCTTAACGCCTCCATTTATACCACTCCAATAGGCTTCAGACGGAAATAGAAAGACCAAAGTTGTTCCTGCAGTTATTCCGGAATGCCATCTTTTTTTTAAAGAATACGTAATACACACCACTCTTCACCTTAATACTCGTTAAGCGGATGCCCTACCCTACCCTATCTTTAATATGAAATTTAAAGTATCTGCTAGGACAATTTGGTCCGCTGATATCGGACGCATATTTTATTCACAATACTGTCATGATAGCAAATTTCATAACAGTTAAGGGCATTCCCAAAGCCAAAACCGCCTATCAGTCGCGACCATAATGTTGCGCAAAAATACGCAAAAGTACACAAAAATGCAAATTTAAATACGAAATTGCAAAACCCAATCAGCATATAAATTTGTATGACAGCTTATGGGCGGGTGATGGTGCCGCATCACAATCACAAGCAAAACGACGGATTTTATTGCACAGTTTTTATTGCCTGTGCGATGGGATGCGTTCCACCGCAGATATATAAATGTGTGGGTACATGTTTTATCCTTAACAGTGCTGCCATTAAAATGCAAAATCCGAAGGTTAATAATTTAAAACGAACTATTAATATGTGTCTGATTTTTTGGTGAATTTGTACTTGCCAATTGGTAGTTAATTTTGTGTATTTACATGTATGTATGGGTGTGCATAGGATCTTACATAATGAACAAAAAAAAAAAATTGCTGTATATTTTGCTATTTAATTGCTTTCGACGGATATTACGATGTCATAAAGTGTTTTTTTTTTAATTAATGAGAAACTAAATCGGATTTTAATTTTTTTTTGAATAACATGTGGCTGACAGATGTGCCATTTTTTTTAAATAACATGTTTATTGATATGACATAAATAAAAATGTCAACATGTGATTATCTGTTAATAAAGGGTGATCCATTTCGAGGTTCCCTACTTTTTTAAAGAAAAAAACACAGAAAATTCAAATTTAATGCAAAGAACATTCTTTGGCATTTATTTTTTGAAGATTATGTCTATCAAATGTTGGCCGTTGCTACGTCGCAGATGGTCCATCCGTTGAGTCCAATTTTCGATCACTCGTTCGAGCATTTCGACTGGTAACTGACGAATGACACGCGTGATGTTTTCCTCCAAGGCCTGAATCGAAGCGGGTTTGTCGGCATAAGCTTTTGACTTTACATATCCCCACAGGAAAAAGTCTAACGGTGTGATATCACACGATCTTGGTGGCCAATCGACCGGCCCAAAACGTGAAATTATGTGCTCACCGAAATGTTCTCTCAATAAGTCCATTGATTGATGCGATGTGTGGGAAGTGGCGCCGCGCCGTCTTGCTGAAACCAAATGTCGCCGAGATCACGAGCTTCAATTTCAGGCATCAAATAGTCGGTTATCATGGCACGATAACGGTCGCCATTGACGATTACGTTCGCACCGGCATAATTTTTAAAGAAATATGGACCGATGATTCCACCGGCCCACAAACCACACCAAACCGTTGTTTTTTCTGGATGAAGTGGCAGTTCTTCAATCTCTTCAGGTTGCTCTTCGTCCCAAATGCGGCAATTTTGTTTGTTTACATACCCATTGAGCCAGAAATGGGCCTCATCGCTAAACAAAATTTGCCTCGAAAACGTCGGATCTTCTTGGAAATTTTCAAGAGCCCATAGAGCGAAGCGATGTAGCTTGGGAAGGTCGAGCGGCTTCAGTTGTTGCACAAGCTGTATTTTGTACGCTTTCAATTTAAGATCTTGACGTAAAATGCGCCAAGTCGTTCCATACGTCAGTCGGAGTTGCTGCGAACGGCGCCGAATCGACTCTCTACGGTCTTCGTGTACACTCTCAGCTACGGCCGCTATATTTTCTTCACAGCGTGCTGGACGTGGTCTATTCGGTCGAATATTATCCAATAATGAATGCTGGGTCTCAAAATGGGTGATGGTGTTGCGAATAGTACGCTCAGTAGGCCGATTATGTTGACCATAAGTTGAGCGAAGTGCACGAAACACATTCCTCACAGAACGTGCATTTTCATAATAAAGTTGAACAATTTGTAAACGTTGTTCACGCGTAAGTCTTTCCATTATGAAATGCCAAACAATACTAAACAAAAATAACATGACAGCATGACACGACTCACACGTGATCTGTCAAAAAAGGCTATTGAAAGAATATGAATATATTACTGAAGCTCTGAGCATTATAAAACGGAAACCGTGCCAACAAAATTGCATTGATATTTTACACCAAGAGAGATATTTTACACCAGCTAAGCCTTTTCTTCTCCATAAGGCATAATTACCACCGGATCTTTAATACTGTTCTGAGGTTTGGAGTTTTTCCCCCGTAACATACACTGAACTTACTTAGGTATAGACGATTATTTCCTTGCTTTAAATCTACAAGCTTTGGCTCAGCGAAGAACGTTTCTTTATTAAAAAGGGGGTGGTACAGCAATACCCATTCGTAAGCCCCTTCGTTATTCCCACATCACTCAATGTTATGGTAGTGGCTTCAGCTATCTAGAGACAACCAAAATGTCTCTGCCCTTGAAAGATAATTGTTGTCTGTATTTAATATCGGCCAGCACCCGCTGGTCAGTTTAACGGTGAAATCGAAAAATTATTCGAATTACTAAGGTTAAATAGCTTAAATAACTATTTCATCTTGGCCGGGGCGATTCGAAAGCGAAAAACCTTGTTAGACACGGTGGCGAATGGAAGAGGCAAATTCCTACATCGCCTTATAGAAGACAACCAGGGCGAGTACAGATTAAAATTACAGAGCCAAGTTCCTTCTCTGGAAATTCATATTACATTCATACATTTGCGCTCGAACCACTACACAGGACTCGCATAAGTCAGAATTGGAAGAACGAATGCTTGGTAGCAAATGATCTTCACATCTGACATTAGATAGTTTGAATAAAAAATGCTTTTAAGACGGTCTTGCCTTCTCTAATTGAATATTTAGGTGGTCATTATAATACAAAAATTTGTACACATCAACACCTAAATATTTCACGACGGTATTTGGCTCGATCAGAAGACCATTTGAACTCGTTATTTTCAGATTTCTCCAGCGTCTGAAATCTGAGTTACCACGTCTTATTGTGGTGAGGAACAGCATGATTTCACATTTTGTATAGTTGATTTTAAGTTTCCATTCGGAGCAGAAACCTTGAAACCTATCAAACATGCTTTGAAGTTGAGTTTGGAAGTTATCAATTGTTGAGCCGCTTGCATACAATGCAGCATCGTCGGCAAATACTCGAGTTCCCCAAATGTAACATAAATGTTTATATTTATAAGCTGTGGATTAGTTACTGTTTCTTGCAGAAGACCATTAGTGACCTTAAAAATCTTCAGCTGTCGAATATTCTCTCTCTATTGCGACCAATTTCTTTCTGTGTATCATCTTTGTTAGATGAGATGGAAATTCATATCGAATAAGTTTATAAATTAATCCGTCAATCCAAACCGTGCCAAAGGCTTTTTCGATATCTACCAGGCAGGCAGCTGTATATCTTTTGGCGTTAAGATTCCAGTTAACATCTGTAATCAGTTTCGTAATTGCATGCACTGCTGAGTGATTTTCTTTGAACCCAATTTGATTCCGCAGTATAATCTTCTTTTCATTACAGAATAACAAAATAGATTTACTCATAACTATCCCAAAGATCTTCCCGATATTAGGCGGGAGACTTGTTGGCCTATAGTTAGAAGGATCCTTTTTCTTTTTGATTACTGGAAACCCCTTTGAAATTTTCCAGCAACTCGGGAAGTAGAAGTTATTAAGAAGATTCTTAAAGATAACACAGTTTTGCCGTATGATGTCAGTTGGTATATGCTTAAGAACGATGCTTGGAATGTCATCTAAACCACTTGATTTTTTAATATTTAGTTCCCTTAATATTTCGGTCAGTTCGTCAAGGGTCGTGAAGTAACTGTACGTCTGTTCATCTGTTAGTTCATCATCTTTCAACCAGTTAGTTAGGTAGGGATCTCTCTATTGTGAAATCTCCTCAGTTCATCTCTTACTTCAACCGATTTGCAGAAGTTCCTTGGAATGAACCGCTTCAAAATGAGAGCCAATTATTTTGAGTTTGTCTGCTCCGCCATCTATAATGCAAATTTTATTCATGATTGGATTAGCTGAGAGACTTAGAAGCATCTGATATATAGAAGCATCTGATCAGAAAATGCTATACATTTTGCGATTGGCCCCTAATGTCAGTTCTGTTTTGACATTTGTGTAGTAAACACATGCGAAATACACGTTAATAAACAATGTTACGCTACACTGCTCCAGAACGCGGAATATTGGTGACTATTTATTTGAGCAAAGTCGGTGACTTTGGCACAACGTCAATTTCGTCGCAGATTCCCAAGCCGTCCAACGCCTACTGGTGAAACACTGCGACGTTGAGCTGCTCGCCTCGAAGAGACTGGCACAACACGAGATGCTGCCAGGCGTGGCAGACCCCGGAGTAGCCGTTCTGCAGAGAATATTGCTGCTGTAGCCGAAGATGTCATGGAAGCGCCGACGTGCCACGCAAATGGGTATCAGTCGACGGTCTTTACAGCGAATTTTGGTACAAGATTTGAAGATGTTTCCGTACAAAGTCCATACGGTGCATCAGCTGTTAGCTGCTGACCGCCAATCGCGTCTAACATACGCTCAAGCCATCCTTAATCACCACCAAGAGGAAGATGATTTTTCATCAAAAATAATCATGAGTGATGAGGCCCATTTCCATCTTAGCGGGTACGTAAATAAGCAAAATTTACGCTTCTGGGGTAATGAAAATCCGAGTGTAACCCACGAAGAGCCATTACACCCGCTCAAAGTCACTGTATGCTGTTTTCGCTGGAGGAGTCATCGGACCTTTTTTCTTCGAAGACGTCGCGGGCCAAACGGTTACTGTCAATGGTGGGCGCTACAGAGCAATGATCAACGAGTTCTTTTTGCCGCAACTTGATGAATTGGGATTGGAAAACATGTGGTTCCAACAGGACGGTGCAACGGCACACACTGCACGTGCCACAACCGATATGCTGAAGGATGCATTTCCCGGGCGCATAATCTCCCGTTTTGGCGATTTGCACCGGCCAACAAGATCGCCTGATTTGACCGCTCCAGACTTCTTTTTGTGGGGCTTTTTGAAGTCGCGGGCTTATGTCAACAAGCCTCAGACTCTTGCAGCTCTTAAAGACAATGTCCGTCAAGAATGTGAGGACCTATCGCCGGAAGTTTTGGCCAAAGTGATGGAAAATGCCATGAAAAGGGCTCAAATGACAATCAACTGTGGCGGCGGCCATTTACATGACATCATATTCTCGACTAAAAAAAATTAAAAGACCAAATGAAAATAATCCACAAGAAGAATCAAAGTTTTTCATTTTTTTTTAATTATCATATACTCCTTTTCCCGGTCCTATCTCATTGTATTTCTTGGATGGCAGTAATGTCGGCTTTTAAGCACCTTTGGGCTTCCACTGCATCTCTCCTGTTTAATGTTCTCCCATTCAAAGTGCAAATACGAATGTCTTTGTCCGTTTTTCGTTAAGCATGGTCGCCAACAAATAAATCAGTCCTTTCGAACGTTCTTGGTAGCCTCCTAATGATTAACCTAAGGCACAACCTCAACCGGGGTCCAGATATACTTTAATAGATATCCCAAGTATATAGCGGTATCCAATACGGAATTGAGCAGCCCTTAGCTTCTCAGGCTTTCCGCCATCATCAAGAATACTTGTTTTATGAATATATCGGAGCAGCTCATATAGGTTGTTGGACTTTCCCACCCTAACTTCTTCCGCTGGCGTCTGGAGAAGTTTTTTTGATTACCCCTAGCGTATTTTACTCCACGAGTGGTATTTTATTTCCTAATAACTTTATATATCTGCAGAGGATTCCTCTAACCGCCACTTTACCATGCGTTCGATCGGAGATTATAAGCTCCACACAGATTAAATGAAATTGGTAAACTAAACATAAACTTTCTTTTAAGACGCATTGGATAAAAAAAAAACACTTGCAAGTCGCTCTTTCTTTGCTTCCAGAATACATGTGGTCCTATCAAAAAAGAATCGGAAAACCTCTCATCCATAAGACTATCGTGATTTATGGGTCCGGCGTTTCGTTCCGTCTATTAAACGTATCCTCAAAGTCTTTCAGCACACATTTCATTATTTTATTGATGGTTCTTCGTTGACAGTATGTGGGGAGGAGAAAAATTCAATAACAAGCTTTCGTATTCATCATGAATTTTACAGTGCAATTTCGTTCATCTTTGAAGATGGAAATCGTTGGCGCATAAACTAATTGAAAATTCTACAAACAAAAGACGAAAACAATTGATATCCGTCCAAAGGCAAGAATCGCCAAACCAACATTAATATACCCATCCCAGATGAATTGACCTTTTTCTTTTTTTCTTCGCAAAGGATCCATCATAAATCCATAAATGCGCTTTTTTTTTGTGCTCTCAGTGCTATCTCATCTGGAATATACGCTCCCTCACACATAAAAACCAAAATCAAAATAATTAATGATTCCTATCCAGTCGAAGGCAGACATACCTATACCATAACCTACATGAAATTAATGGGAGACAGCGTTTTTTCACGAGACCAAAATTAATAAATCAACAGCAGCTATATACACCCAGGCGAAATAGAACAGAGCACACGTAAAATCAAAACACAAGGATCAGCTCCAACATGAGTAAACAAATTGTACATGACCTACAGCCAACAGCGCTTGTCAATATGTCTGTGGAAGTACAAATAACTCCCACACTACCCATCAGGGGAGTTAAGGGCAAAAACCATCGACCGAACGTGACCGTCTTCAACTGCGCCTCTTGCCACCAAAGATGGCCACTTGGCAATCGTTCATCCACATCCCTTTTGCATATATAATATCATTAACCGTGCTCTACAAATTAGAAATCCGATGCCAGTATTGTGATAGAGTGGGTAGGGGGAACAAACACAGAACACTTCCTGGCAGCGGAAGCACAGGCCTTATAACAGATCCCATATGAATATCACATCATTGCGTAGCCCTCTGAAAGGTAGTATATAGATACATAAACCCGCACATAAAACGATTCATTTTTATGCACCGCCCCCCCTTGTTAGGAATCATCAAACGAAAGTAATGAGCCTCCAACCAACATCAAGTTCCGGGTTCCATTAGGCCTGGATAAACAAAACCAGGGATGGTTCATTTTAATTTCACGCCAAAATAGATTTCGAATGCTGAACCCCCTTCTTTCGCGCCGTCATGTCATAACATGTCCTTCGTAATTTCTGCTGCACAATGACATGAGAACCCGTGTTATGTATGATTAACGCGCCACACCTTCAGCTCTCTCATATGTTCATGTCATCGAACAACCTATACTTTAACCCCCATCGGCTTGTGTAATTTTTGATCATGCTTAATTAGACCTTTTTTGCCTTGGTACACTTGAATGTTTTATTACCAGGATATTACAACGTCAAGACCTTCACCAGCAGCAGGAGCAAACAGAGTACAGAAAAAAGCGGAGCATTGTCACTTTCTCTATTTCATGATATCCTTTGGGGATTTCGTTTCGCTCACAATCATTTTGTGTTATTTATCAAGGCGCTTGGGGTTTGGCAGGACGACACTGTTGAGCTGAGTGTATATATTTACACGCCATCGAGAGGTAATGAGCTCTCGGGAATAGGGACTGATGTGATGTAGACGCTTGATGGTACGGTGATTGATGAAACATGTGTAGTGTGTGTTCGCCGGGGGTATCTATACAAGCGCATGGATGTGTGTCCTTTAAGAATTTTTTTTGTCAGTGACATGCGGCAACAAAGCCCTGGGATGGATGGATGGATGGGTGACGTTCTTTTAAAGTGATTTTCTGATTTTGAACTCGAAGGCTTTGATGTGATGGTAGTTAATGTTGAAACCGGAGACGAACGCACAGATTGGCTTTAAAATATTTGGAACTTTTTTTATATTCACCGTGCATTTGGGATAGCCGTGCGTTTCAGATACCAGCGATGCTTAAACTGAATGATATAAATGTAATGCAGACATTTTATTGTGGAAACCTATCTTTATGGTTCTCTAAAATGGGCTAAAGGGTTTTTTGATCTAAAGCTTTGCAGCGTATGCGTCTCTGTGTTCGAGAGTTTGCAGATGTGTAACGTGAGTGACATTCAATAATTTGGATGGGATAGATTGAGAAAAAGATGAACAATGTATCTTTTATAATTTTGATGTGTTTAGGGAAAAGCTTAGGCAGGCGGCTATCGGTCTTTAAAGTATCAACACATTTGACGAATTAATTTCATACAATGCTAGACCTAGCGGAGGCACTAATATTCTATAAAAAATATGAAATGAATGTAATCCGCTGTGCAAAAGTTAATATCCCAAAAAGTAGGATGGCTAAAAACGTTATAGGGATGAATTATAGATAAAAATGCATTTTCAGATAAATTATTAACATTTCTTGCGGCTTTTGTTGAATGTGAACATGACAGAACTCAAAATTCTACTAACCTGCTGAAAATTTAAGGCCTAAAAATCAGTGACATGGATGATTAAATGTTGTAGAGCGAGTGCAAAGCCTGATTGGAGTTAACCTGGCGATGATCAGACATTGTGAATTTGACTACGCATTAATTGGGCTTATTTTACCTTCAAATGATAACCATCATCCAACACAAGCGTAAACTTATAAGTGAGAGAAAAACAGCCTGTTTAGAATGACTGGCCTGCTGACCTCAGGTGAACACATTGGCCAAGCACTCCAGATTGGGAATTGCCACTTGAGTTAACTACACACTTACGTAAAAAACAAAAACATTCTTACGAAGCAACTAAGAGCCTCGGAAAGGACTGATTTTAATTTTGATTTTAATTTTGACGAAAATGCTAACGAAAAAATGGACAACGAGGTACGTATCTGCAGCAAATTCTTTCACAGAACGCGTATCCCTAAACCTCTCAATTAACAAGTTCCCACCAGCACCTAGTGTCAAAAAACAATGGCATAACGATGTCAAAAAGCCATTAGCAACGGATGTGCTAGATTTCTCCCTCCCACTATCAGGAATCCCTTGGTTTGATTTAGAGTGCCGACAGATGATTGCAGCTAAGAACGAAAGTGTGCCAGAAGAATGGGACTTCAGCATCGTTTACTCGATACGCAAACATGGTGACCCTGTGAACTCCGTCAACTACAGGCGCATTAGTATCCGCAAAATCGTCTACAAGATATTATCTGCAACAATATATGAACGCCTGAAACCGTTTACCAACAACCTGGTCGGCCCTTATCTGATTTGTTTTAGGCCAGGAAATTCCACAACTGGGAGTAGTGCGAAAATCCCCGCGGAGTTAAGCAATCCCCTGCTTGCGTTCGCTGCTAGATTTGGGTTGCGTGCGAGGTTTGATGCATGCAAAGAAAATAAAGCCCACAAGCAAAAAACAATAACAGCCGCAGGACTTATTTCCATTTCGAAAAAGAAATAAGCCCCGCGGTTTCTTTTTCCTATTTGTTGGGAATTAAACCCAATGGGGCTTAGTTTCGCGGGGTTATTGCACTGCACCGCACAGCTGATCAAATCTTCACACTTCGTCAGATCCTGGAAAAACCATAAAAGGTCAAATCGATACCCACCATTGATTTAAAAGCCGCATATGACAGCATTGCATGGGATGGGGCGGGCAAAAAGAGGATGAAAAACTGTGACATCTACTACGGACCGTGTTATAGTGAGCAGAAACAGCGACTATTCGGATGCGGATTTGTTATAAGTGCCAGACTTAGGCAAGCAGTCTTATGTTTCCAAGACATTAGCGAACCCAGTGTAACGATCCGCATCAAGGCCAAATTCGCCAACATTAGCCTTATATGCACTCACGCCCTAACGGAGGAAAAAGATGATATAGCTAAGGATTGCTAAGCTCATTGACAAAACCTATGAGCGACTACCGAAGTACGGTGTTAAAATCGTGCTGGGAGATTTTAACACAAAGGCAGGAAGAGAAGACATCTTTAGCAGTATTGTTGGAAAACATATCCTACACGACAACACGTCTGGTAACGGACTAAGGCTAATTGACTTCGCTTCGGAACGAAATGCCACTATCCTCACCTCGATATCCACAAGGGGACATGGCGGTCTCCAGATCAACGACCGGTCAACCAAATTGATCACATAGCGATAGACAAGATGCACGCATCCAGTATTTTGTATGTCCGAACATTCCGAGGAACCCTGTTGCAGCCAAGGTTAAAATGCGGATATCCACCACGCCACAACAATCCAGAAATACTGTGAAAAAATTGAATGTCGAAAGACTGCAATCGCAAGAGACCGCCAAGACCTTCGCGCAACGCGTATCCCTAAACCTCTCGATTAACACCATACCACCAACATCGAATGTCGAAGAACTATGGCAACGATGCCAACAAGCCATTAGATCAGCCGCAACTGATGTGCTAGGTTTCTCGCGCCCACCAGCAAGAAACCCCTGGTTTGATGAGGAATGCCGACAGATGCTCGCAGCCAAGAACGTGGCCTACGAGGCTAAGCTGCAGGTGAAGACGAGAGCTGCCGTTGAGCTCTATAGGCAGAGAAGAAGGGAAGAACTCCGGCTTTTCAGAAAGAAGAAAAAAGAGGAAGAAAAGCGCGCGATCGAGGATATAGAGAGGTGCCACTCCAGGAAAGATGTTCGCAAGTTTTACCAAAGTGTAAGACGTCAAAGCCAAGGATACAAGGCTCGAACAGAATCCTGTCGAGATGAACAAGGAAATATCGTAGTTGAGACACAGTCTATGCTGAGGATATGGAAGAACCACTTCTGCAGACTGTTAAACGGCGATGACGAACAACATTCCGCTGTCAGGCAGAACGACCCATTCAATATTGGCAACGACAGCGAAAGCTGCCAACCTCCCGACCTAAGTGAAGGGAGGATAGCAATATCTAAACTGAAGCTTAATAAGGCTGCCGGAAATGACGGCCTTCCCTCCGAACCTTATACAGCCGGCGGAGATGACTTGGTAAGTAACATCCACCAACTCATAAGCCGAATCTGGTCGGAAGAAAGTATGCCTGAAGAATGGAACCTCAGCATCGTTTGAGGTGAGGTAAACTGCGCCAACTACAGAGGCATAAGTCTCCTCAACATCGCATACAAAATTCTATTTGCCGTAATATGTGAACGCCTGAAATCGTTTACCAACAACCTGATCGGCCCTTATCAGTGTGGTTTTAGGCCAGGAAAGTCCACAACCAATCGAATCTTCACACTTCGGCAGATCCTGGAATAATCCCAAGAAGTCCAAATCGATACCCACCACCTATTCATCGATTTCAAAGCCGCATACGACAGCATTTATAGAGACGAACTATACAGAGCCATGTCTAGTTTTGGTATACCGCCCAAACTCGTCCGTTTGTGTAGGATGACGATGGAGAATTTTCGCTGCTCCATCAGGGTCGGAAACGACCTCACTGACACATTCGATACCAAAAAAGGATTTAGGCAAGGCGATGCGATGCGCTGTCATGTGACTTCTTCAATCTCATTCTTGAGAGGATTGTGCAAAACTCACGAGCCAACACCAGAGGCACAATTTTCCAAAAATCTGTACAACTACTATCATACGCCGACGATATCGACATCATTGGTAGGACCCAACGTGATGTCATAGCCACGTTTGCTAGTATAGAGAAGGAAACGGCAAAAATGGGTTTAGCTGTAAATGAGGGCAAGACGGAGTATATGCTGTCAAGACGAAAGGACACACAACATCCACGAATTGGACAGAACGTCACCATTGACAGATATAACTTTGAGGTAGTACGGGACTTTATCTATCTCGGCTCCGCTATTAACTCTGACAACAACATCTCGTCAGAAATTAAACGAAGAATTACTCTTGCCAACCGCTGTTTCTTCGGGCTAAGAAGGCAATTCAGTAGTAAAGCCCTCACTCGAACTACTAAGGAGATCTTATATACGACCCTGATCATCCCAGTCCTGCTCTACGGCGCTGAAGCATGGACCGTCTCAAAAGCGGATGAAGAAATCCTTGGTCGATTTGAGAGGAAAATTCTTCGAAAAATCTTCGGTCCCGTTTGCGTTGACAGGCTATGGAGACGAAGATTCAACCAAGAAATATACGAGCTGTACAGCGACATGCCCCATGGTCAAAAAACTCCGCATTGGACGTTTAAGATGGCTAGGACATGAAGAACGAATGGACACCAATACTCCGGCTCGCAGAGTCTTCGATTCCCAGCCAGACGTCGGACGCAGTAGAGGAAGACCTCGCCTTAAGTGGCGCGCACAAGTAGAAACCGACCTCAACCAACTTGGAGTGCAGTTAGTTAAGGACCGGGCTAATTAGAGAGGCATGTTGGTTGAGGCCCAGGTTCATTCCGGACTGTAGCGCCACTTAAGTAAGTAAGTATGACAGCATTTATAGAGACGAACTATACAGAGCCATGCCTAATTTTGTTATACCTCCCAAACTCGCCCGTCTGTGCAGAATTCACGCTGTTTAATCAGGGTCGGAGTCGACCTCAAGGCGGTGCACTACCAGGTGACAATTTTTAGTACTAAATTGCACCCATTCGAACTACTAAGGAGATCATATACAAGACCTTTATCATCACAGTCCTCGACTTAAGTGGCGGGCACCGTCCTCAACCAACTTGGATTACGCAACAGGAGGCAATTAGCTAAGGAACGGGATAATTAGAGAGGCATGTTGGTTTAAGCCCAGGTCATTTCGGTATTTTCTGAATTCGTTTTCACAATCCTAATTTATTCTGTGAATTTTGGATCTTCTGTATGCATGCGATTTGTATTTCGATAATTATCCAGGCATGCTCAGTTCAATTTTAATTTTTTTCGATTGTTATAATCGATCAGTCTACGGCATGCTTAAATCCTTAACGTTTATGATTTAGGTCTTAAAAGAACATAAACAATTCAGCTAATATAATTTAAACTCTGACAAGTCTTGTACTTTTAAAAAATAATTTGAAAGGAAAAAATGCTGCCTTAGCATTGTAGCCCCCATTCATCCCCCATGCGCTTTCAGGATAAGCACTTTGTGTGGCGCGTTCCAGCACGTATCTAGTTCTTAGTTCGAATGAAGATAGTAATTAATAAAACATGCAATGTCTAAATATGACCATCTATAGTCCTGTGTGGTATTTTTCTCCAATTAATAATGACTTTACCGATTTTCACCGATCTCCGAAATCCATTAACAGCGTTAACAAGTCAAATAGTTTCCTTCGTCCTTCGTGACAACGGAATTGATAAATATTTACGTTGTGCTAACTGAATCGTTTGAGACAGCAACGTGACCAATCAGACGAGTCCAGTTGTAACTTATATTCCAGGAAAATTTTTTTGCGTAATATTTCAATAGCAAAACTTGAGGTAAGACTTGAGCTAATAAACTGGACACCCCTCGGAGCGAACACAGTGAGGTCGTGTGTGGGTTGATGTGAAGGAAATCAATTTCGGAATGGACAGCTCACGGGGGTGTAGTTGTAGGTACATGACAGTGGCAATAAATTCAAGACAAATGACGTAAATAAATGAAACAATTGTATTACTCATCCCTTGGATATATCTATTTTCTTTGAATTTATTATTTGTTCCCTTTTATTGTAAGGATATGTCAGAGGCACATCATTGTTGCGTAAGTAAATAATTGTCAATTACACTTGTGTGGGTTTGTGAGTTTTATTGCGACTAGTAGATATTCTTAAATTAAACAAAATTGTTTATATAAATGTGGCCAAGTCCTGAAATTAAGAAGCCTTAAAATTGGCGTGTTAAAGGAAGCTAAATTGATGTCCTCCATACGAGAATAGGAAAGAGGACTTAGCTTTGAGACGGAATGTCATAAAAACGGTATAGCATACACAATTACTATCCAAAGTACTAAGGAGGGCATAATTTCTGAAAAGGGAAGAAATGCGTATTAGTCCAGGTTTAGAGACAATCCTCAATCTTACATCAATTGACCTTCATGTCAGTGACTCAGGGAACTTCGGAACCTGTGAGCACAACAATTTGGCCACAGCTCTACATCTAAATCAGAGAGAAATGTCTGACATCAACCCTTACAACAATCTTAATATCAGATACTTGTGGTATTCAACTTGTAAACATAAACGTACACTGATGGATGAAAAATGCATATGGGAGTATGGTGTGGTCTACCAAACTCTTCCTGTGTATTTCAAGCAGAGATCATAGCCATAGTCGAAGTTGCCGTATACAAGACTGCCGGTACTAGACATATCACAAGAGCTATAGCATCAGACGAAAAAAAATCTCGTGTGGTTCGACACCAAGGTGCATAGCTGAAGGCTGTTTGCATTCAGAAATGGGTCCAAATAATCGGAGGGCCACGACATAGACATAATAACAAACGAAAAAGCAGATGAACTAGCTAAACTGTGATCGGAACGTTGCAGGGAAGGGTAAATTCCCCAATGGATTTCAAAAAACTGCTCATAACGAAATATGCACAAAAGTAGTAAGAGTCCGGTAGCACAACACTAGAATGCATAAGCACATCAATAATCCTTGTCCGGAAATAAATGGCAGCAAATCAAACAATCTGGATAAGTCTTCAAGTTGAATGGGCTATAGTCGCATGCATCACATATGCAAATGTTACGACCCTCAACCTCACACACTTTCTGCGTATAACGATAAGCTTCAGTTTTTTTTTTTTTTGGTTGGTTGCTTAAACAAAATATTGGGGTCTTTACTGGTCTTAAATCGCACTGATAAGGGCCGATCAGGTTGCTGGTGAACGTTTTCTGGCGTTCACATACTACCGCAGAGAAGATCTTCTAGGAGATGTTGAGGAGACTTATGACTCTGCAGTTCAGAGGGTCACATTTTATTTTAGTTCAGACAAACGAAGCTGAGGATCCATTCATTAGGAACATTTTGCCAATAACTTGGTGTATGCTAGTTACCAAAGCATCACCACCGGCTGTATAAAGCTCGGCTAAAAGGCCGTCAAATCCGGCAGCTTTGTTCAGCTTAAATTTGAGTTACAGTCTGCAGAAGTGGTTCTTTCATGTACTCAGCGTCGACTGTAAATCAAGTACGATTTTTCCTTGGATATCTCTTTAAGATTCTGTTCGGACCTTGTATCCATGGCTTTTACACCATAAAAACAAAACAAAAGTCCGCAGGGAAAGCCACTAAGAGCAAATACGAGATGGCCCTCTTCATACTAGGCAATATAGCAAAGTACCAGAAAATCGTTGACGAGTACAACGAGCACCAAGGAGTTGATCCCCCAGCGCACGGCGCCAAAAAGAGCCATTGTTACCGCAGGCGTAGCAACCACAACCACGACCAACCCAAGCACCGAGATGGTCAGAGATCACCTTTAGCTTGCACCAAAGGATGAGAGTTCCACAAATGGAAAATCCATAGTCGAGGCGTGGGGAAAGATTGAGGCTTAATTTTCCGGCACATAATTGAACGATATGGAGACCTCCCCGAACTTTGACTCCGCCGAGGTCATGAAGCGATTTAGGGTAATCAAATGCGGCGATGACCAATTTTACAAGGACTTCCTTAAAGAGGGCGTAGCTAAGGTTAGTCAAGCCTGGGATGGCTTGAAGCTTTTGCTGATCCCAGCTAAGGATATCCCAAGGGGACCCAGGGCCCGCATTTGGTTGCCCAATATGAAGATAGAAAGGGGAAAGCTCCTCCAATGTCTTAAACTCCACAACGCGACGGTTCCAATCATCATGGAGGAGGAACCCGCAAGAACAATGTCTTTCCTGCTTTTAATAAATAGCGAGTGCCTGGTGACTCTCGAAAAGGCAGACTATAAACTTAAGTTTGTCAAAATGCATGACAGGTATACCTCTCATATGGTCCCGAAGGCGATGTGGACATCGTCGCAACTGACCTCATGATCGGGGAAAAAATCCCACCAACGGATAATGCTGAAAGTCATTCAGATTAACCTGAGGCGCTCAAGGTAAGCCTCCGATAATCCAATGGTTTTCCTACGAAAGGAAAACATGGACATCCAGGAGGGATAATCAATGTAACTTGCAGGCCTGTAAGCCAAGAAAATTTTGTATGTCCCGATTTTAGTTTAGGCGACCTAACAGTGGTCAAACTGGAGGGTGCGACCAAATCATCGTACGTGACCTCAACGTACATGGCTCATGACAGAGCCATGTCATGTCTGGCTCATGACCGCCAGAGGAGGTGTAGCAACTCATAGCCAAAACAACCAAATGTGCTGATGAGTGAGTTACTTTTTGATTTTCTTTTCACTTCAAAACTATCAGTCTGAAACAAGGGCACGACCCCAACCTTTGTCTTTCCAAGTACGGAAACACACAGGGAGCGAGAAGAAGTCCTTGATTTCACATTAAAAAAAAACAATGATAGTTTTAGGATTTATAGCTGGAGAGTTTCCAAGCTGGAATCACTTTCAGACCACAGATGGATCCTCTATGACTTGTGTCTCGAGGCCGAGACATTTGCGTTTAGAAGTCCGAATAGACTTAGTTGCAACAAGTTTAGTGAAGTCTTTTGGACAAGACTTTAAGCCTTTCAACCAAAAAAACTGGAGGTAAATGTTCGGACTTTTGAGAATGCGATGACCATTCTCTTTCCCTGTCGTGGAATGAAGATTTCTACAATCTCAGACAAATGACCAGATCGATCATTAATACCTGCCTTCTGGCAGCGTTGTAAGGACTGTTTAAGTCTGTATAAGAAAGCCATACAAACATCCAAAAGGGAGGCCTGAATGAATCATTCCCATTTTATTGAAACCCTCAAGGACTCCGCCAAGCTAAGCTAAATTCTGTTTAAGAACACTCAAACCCTTCTTTTCTGAGAAGTTCAGATGAACGGTGGACAGAGTCCTCTAGCCTATTTCTAAGATGTAGAGGGAGCTATCAACAACGTCCTCACTGGAGCTATTCTTAAAACTCTGCTCGAGCTGGGTATACTTACTTACTTACTTAAGCGACGCTACAGTCCGGAATGAACCTGGGCCTCAACCAACATGCCTCTCCAATTAGCCCGGTCCTTAGCTTACTGCCTCCAGTTGCGCACTGCCTCTACTTGTGCGCGCGACTTACGGCGAGGTCTTCCTCTACTGCGTCCGACGTCTGGCTAGGAATTGAAGACTCTGCGAGCCGGCATATTGGTGTCCATTAGTTCTATATGTCCTAGCCATCTTAAACGTCCAATGCGGAGTTTTTTGACCAGGGGCATGTCGCTGTACAGCTCGTATAGTTCTTGGTTGAATCTTCGTCTCCATAGCCCGTCAACGCAAACGGGACCAAAGATTTTTCGAAGAATTTTCCTCTCGAATCTACCAAGGATTTCTTCATCCGCTTTGTTGCTGGCGAGATGTTGTTGTCAGAGTTAATAGCGGAGCCGAGATAGATAAAGTCCCGTACTACCTCAAAGTTATATATGTCAATGGTGACGTTCTGTCCAATTCGTGGATGTTGATGCTTCCTTCTCTATACTAGCAAACGTGTCTATGACATCACGTTGGATAGTGTCTATGCTCGGAACAAAAATTACCCAGGCAACACTTGGCAATAGTCAATAAGCGAATTTGACCATGACCGCTGCGCAGCGTCATCTCTCCTCTACTCTGGCTAATGGTTATAAATACAATTCTAGTTAGACTAGTCGGGGAGGAGGTCAAAGTTGTCGCGTATGTGCATGACATGGTGATACTAGTGTCAGGAAAATTTGCCTCCATAATAAGAGAAATCATGGGGGCTGCTCTAGACGAGGTTAGCACCTGGGCTGCAAGTTGTGGCCACGGTGTAAACTTGAGAAAAACGGAATTTGTGCTATTCACCGCGAAAACCAAAATACCCGATTTCAGCCTCCCCCATCTTAATGGACTCATACTATCTTCCAGTGCTTGGTTTGAGTATCATGCTTGATCCGAAATTTAACTGCAAACCACTCATACTATCTTCAAGCGCTTGGTTTGGGTTTCATGCTTGACCCAAAACTTAACTGGAAACACAACATAAAACAGAGAAGTAAGGAAGGTGTGTGTTGCAGCAAACCCTTTGGAAAAAATTGGGGACTTCAACCAAAGATGACCTTGGACGTACCCGATTCTCACATACGACTAACTAGTATGGTGGCCAGCATTGAGTAAAGGATACAACCTCAGAAAACTAAAAAGTCTACAAAGAACAGCCAACGGATTCCCATACTATGTTATTAATTTCCTTGTCTCTCGACCTACACATTAAAGATACCGCTTTATGCAGCTCAGTAAGACTCAAGGAGTCAGGATGCTGGCTTGCAACGCCGTATGGCCACAGCAATATCCTGGACTCATTACCAAACGGAATGGTCACGTTTCCAACTAACTACATCATACCCACACTAATCTTCAACAAACGCTTCCCCGTAGGTTTTCCTACCACACCTCAGTGGAAAAGAACGAATTTAAAAGGGATTTCGACACTACACCGACGGTTCTAAGATGAACTGTTGTGTGGGGTCCTGAGTCTACTCGGAATCACTGAAAATATCAGCATCATACCGTTTACCGGTATCCCCACCTAGGAACGAACTTCCCCACCTAGGCGAACGCTTCAGAGTCACACTTCTCTGGATCCCAGGGCACAGTGACATTGAGGGAAACGAGCGAGCAGGCGAGCTGGCTAGGCAAGGCCCGCTAGGTGCGGTTAAGGGACAGATCCACACACACACTTCCTGAAGAAGGCCGACTCACATTGGAGAAGGTTAACAAATTGCGTCATATCAAGGAAGAAATGGTTTTCCTACAATAAGAACAGAACAAACGATCTACTGAACAGACCCGGCCAGACATCGCAAGGATTACGGCGATAGTCACAGGACACTGGTCACACGAGTCGTGGTTCATGATGAACCGCCACTTCTACACCTACAATCAATTGCTCATACATTTTGTCTAGGAGTTCCTAGAAGCAAATCTTAGCCATGTGAGCGCATTGAGGGTTTATGTTGGTGAATTTGGCATTGAAGCGGATTGTTAAATTGAATTCCCTGATATCTTCGGGGAATAATACTCTTTGCCTAGGTATGTAAATGAAATCAAATATTTCTTATTAATAACCCATATATGACCGCAAACCTATCTTCTGTATTCATTTGTGTTTGCGAAGTTATATTTTTGCTTGACACCGACTCGAAAATTTGAGAAGCTTCTCCTGTTTGTCTTCTTCTTGGATGGTTGTCAGAATTTCGCAAGGGGCGATGTAGTGAAAAAAACTTGCTACTTCAGGATTTGAAATAGACAACCCGTTCTTATTAAACCAACGCACTAAATAATAGGCCAATGGACTTTAGTCTGCTTAAGATAAATCCGTATCCGCTCAGTGACACATCATTTTCATAATCTTTTTGTGTTAAGCGTTCTAATATTCCAGGTGCGTCGTTATTATTCGCCTGTTTAGTATCGTCATCAACAATAAAGTAAGTCTATGGTGAGACTCTTGTTAGCCTTTCGCCCATCTATATTCCAGAGCCTAGACTAACCCTTAAAATCCCAAATCAACTTTAACTTTTGAAAAATTTTAAAGGACAATTTGGATCGTCAATTTTTCTATACTCATACCTTGCCTGCAACTATTGTACGTGGCTCAGTATACATATCAAACCTAACCCCCTTTTCACAATCCATGACAAAAGCAAAAAATTAATCTCATCAAAGAAAGAAACAATTAAGAGCTCAGCCATGCAAACAATTTGTTCTTGCATTTGTATCAAACAGTTCTGTGAAAAGTGTAACAAGCTGAGGAGCATGTTGTTTAGGATTTTTTTTGCGATGGTTCTCTGTTTACGGCCGGTGTTCCTGCAAAAGAAACAAAATGAATATAAAAACCATTTGTCTCCTTTAATGGTACATGTATCATTAACTGTATTACAGCAACGACGCTCCGGTAGCGTTTCCCCATTTTGGTTTAACAAGATATTGTTTCATTTTAATTTCCATCGCATATAGTGATTTCTTTTCAGAGGAGGACAGAGGCGGTCAACCCTGAACCTTAAGTTTATGTTATAGCACGGTGAAGTGATCGCAGGTTAAGTGGTACAAGCAACCCCCCTTTAAACTTAAAGATAGGATCAGGAATGAAAAAGAAAAACATGCGACATTAAAGCCATAACCAAAATATACACATACTAGGATGCTGATTCGTTGTAGTGAGCCGACGTAAGTCAGAAGTAGTCTACCTTTAGTAATTTAGTGATCCGCATCAGAACACACGCCCCTGTACCGATGAGACTGAAAACCCTAGCATAGAGAAATTCTTCCACCTCATGGACGGAGCCTATGGAGCCTGCCCGTTATACAATATGAAAATCATACTTTGGAACTTAAATGCGAAAATCGGTAAGAAAAGCATATTCGGTGTATTAGGTGGATAGCACAGCCTTCACGAAACGGCAAGAGATTATGACCTTCTACGGATGAGTTGCTTATCTTTTCTAGCACTTTCGATGAGCATATTAAACTACTTATTCTCGTAGCGACAGGATTAAAAGAGACCACACTTACTATTGATATGGACAAGTTCATGTTCTTTTACAGGGTTCATCGCAAGAGTAGGCAGGCAAAGGCCTAAGATGATAATTTATTTTTGATTCTTTTTTTTTATAATTTACACGTACTCAAGGGATTATGAATACCCTTTTATATGTTACCATAGTACGAGCGTTAGAGAAGGGGAAGAAAGAGAGGATGGGAAAGATTTTGGATGTAGTGGAGACTTAAATTAAACTCCATGGGTGGTGTCCGAACTAGCTTCAGGGAGTCACTTTTTTTTGTGTTCGTTAAATTTGAAGAAATTCAAGATGGTGTGCATACTTTTAGGTATTACACCGACCTTTTTATTTCTTTAAAATAAAAGTGAAATGGATTTTGGGATTGAACGCGCAACCTTCCACTCAACAGACGAACACATTACCACTACACCGCGGCCACCCATTAACCTTTAACCTTTCTGGACTGGCAGGCTCTTGTGACACTGGCTCAAAAGGGTTGATGACGTTAATAGGTGCGTTGAAGACGAGGGGGATTTTTGGTATTCGCGAGGAAACTATTAGGCTGAATAAGCCTTCACCAGAGGAGTGATAGTGATCCAAGATTACTACTGATCTTGGTCTACATCATCTGGTACGTAACAGTACTTTCGTTTAAGACTTTCAGTTTTTTTGTAGCATCTGCCGAGGTATTTGGTGAATTGTTTAATTTATGGACTTTCCTAGCCTTAAATAAACTGAAAGTTTTCAGTCGTTCACAAATAACCTCAGACAATATCTTATGGGCATTCTTGAGAAGACATTTACCTCAGTAATTGGCGCCGTTCAGTTAGTCTAATTGTCTTCTCATCAGCCACGATACATAAAGGGTGATCCAAGTAGAGATACTTTTTTCAATAGCCTTTTTGGACAGATCACGTGTGAGTCGTGTCATGCTGCCATGTTATTTTTGTTTAGTATAGTTTGGCATTTCATAATGGAAAGACTTACGCGTGAACAACGTTTACAAATTGTTCAACTTTATTATGAAAATTCACGTTCTGTGAGGAGTGTGTTTCGTGCACTTCGCTCAACTTATGGTCAACATAATCGGCCTACTACTATTCGCAACACCATCACCGGCCGGTCGATTGGCCACCAAGATCGTGTGATATCACACCGTTAGACTTTTTCCTGTGGGGATATGTAAAGTCAAAAGCTTATGCCGACAAACCCGCTTCGATTCAGGCCTTGGAGGAAAACATCACGCGTGTCATTCACCAGTCGAAATGCTCGAACGAGTGATCGAAGATTGTACTCAACGGATGGACCATCTGCGACGTAGCAACGGCCAACATTTGATAGACATAATCTTCAAAAATTAAATGCCAAAGAATGTTCTTTCAAATGATAATAAACATTCTCCATTAAATTTGAATTTTCTTTAAAAAAGTACGGAACCTCGAAATGGATCACCCTTTATAACAAATACCCATTTAATGTCAACCAACATTCCTATCATATGTTGGATCACACATCACATATTTAATATATTAAATTCCTATCGGCTCCATGATTAACAATTTGAAAATCTTCAGTATTAATAAAAAATTTCCCAATGGAAATTTAGGATAAGTCAACAGCCAAAAACTTGTAGTCGCCCCCTGAATTATGAAAATTAATTTATGGTACCTACCCTCTGTGTTTGTGGTTTCTCTTAAAGTCATTAATAATTTCAGTACAAGGCTCATAGTTCTGAGAACTTAGGGAGTGGCGTATCAATATGTTTGCAGCTTTCAATTTAACCTTTATTTTCTGGTTATTTGATTTCTGCCAATTTGTGAATTTTGAATAGTCCTTTAATAAGGGCATACCTGTGGGTAAAGATAAAACAACTAAAGCTTTATAATTTCATTAATCTACCTTGCATAGTTGGATGTCTTTGGGTCGTCAGACTGATGACATAAGCATATATTGAGAACCCAAAATCGGGGAAAATACAAAGCATACGAGGATTTAAAGATTTTCATTGTTTGGTCAAGTTCAGAAACACTATTTTGGTAATTGATATTAACCCTCGCTCTAATGCCTCCGGCCGCCTCCAGGCAGGGTATACCTTATGCGTCATAACTCGTGTAGATACATTCAATTTTTCAAAAATGCAGCCTACTTATAGCCAATATGCCTTTCTATGAATTTGTATGTCTCCCGTCTATTCCAAGTGTTCCGTTTGCAAATTATATTAGTTCGAATGCAAAGTTGACCACTTAAGCACGCAGAGAGAGTTGAAAAAAATATCAAAAAGGTGGGTCTTCATTTATTTGCATTTCTAAAATATTTCGGTTTGCTTGCGCCCGTCTAGAGGCGGGCAAAGGCAGTTAGCAATATATTTTTTTTTTGTACATATTCCCGTCTTACTGATTCAAGTGTTTTTGGTCAGATATTTCCACGATGTCGCGGCGTAGAACTATGAACAACTTGTCGAAAATGACAGATGACGAAATTGCTGATTTTATGGACTCAGGTTCCATCGCGGAAGATACTGACGGTGAAGTTGATTTCGACGAAGATGACGATGTTTGCGATCCAGGTTTCACTTCCGTAGAAGACGATTTGCTGAATAGTTTTAATTCTTTGGTGAGTTCAAATGACGTCATTTCTGCAGTCAATGCAAGTAGCGATCTAAATGTAGCGTCAACCGAAATACCATCGACGTTTCAGTTTCCGATATTTCTGAGCCTAAAATTGTACCACGGTTTAGAAAACGAAAGCACGACTCGAATGAATTGGAAGAAGAAGAAGGCCCAAAAACTTCGACCACAGGCCAATTTGTAGGTGTGGTAAATGAATTGAAAAATAATTAAAATGAATTTAAATCGATGTTGTGGCGAAAAAGAAATCTGCAGCTGTACATAAATGAAGTCGTTTTCCGTGGCGAGAAAGTGCTGCCAGATGAAGTTAAGGCATTGAAAACACCATTTGATTGCTTCAATTACTTTGTGACGGATGAATTTATGGAGTCACTGGCTAATCAAATGAATTTGTATGCTCGCCAGCAGAAAATTGATACTAAATTTGTCACTGCAAAAAAAGAAGTTCGTAAATTTATGGGAATATTGTTGTACATGTCCGTATATCGCTACCCCAACGTTCGTTCTTACTGGGGAAGAAATTCATTCGAAGCAGTGCGAACAACAATGACTCGAATGCGATTTGAACAAATGCGTCAGTTCTTGCAATTCAATGACAATTTTTTGGCGATTCCAAACGGCCAGCCTGGACACGATAAATTGCATAGAGTGCAACCACTAGTGACTCACTTCAACAATCGCTTTGGGTCCATTCCAATGTTTCATCGTCTCTGTGTAGACGAACAGATGTGCGCTACGAAAATGGGTGGAAACCCAACTCGTCAATATATGCCAGCCAAACCGCATAAATGGGGAACCAAGCTCTTTGTGCTGTGCGATCACACTGGCTATTCATATTCATTTAAATTTTATTCTGGCGCCGGGGATAATGTGATTCCTGAAAATGCACCCGATCTTGGAGCTTCGTCGAACGTTGTTATTAGGTTGTCTGCCAAAATCCCAGATAACGTAAATCACATTGTATATTTCGACAATTTCTACACCTCTTTGGGCCTGCTGACATATCTCAAAAGCCGTGGAATATTCAGCTTGGGAATAGTACGCGCGAATCGGGTTCCAAACATAAAACTATCAAGAGATGCTGAATTGACAGAACAGAGAGTTGATCGGGGTTATTCTGATGAATAAGTCACTAACGCTTACGGAATCGATACAAGTAGCGTTTTGTGTGTAGATAACAAAATCGTTCGATTGCTTTCGACTTACGTTGGTGTGAAACCATTTCTTTCACGAAAACTTGAACCCCCACCATCGAAATCCACTCGTTGGGATCGAATGAATCGAGAACAAATTGAAGTCGACTGCCCATTTATCATCAAGGAATATAATCGACACATGGGCGGGGTTGATCTCATGGATGGTCTTCTTTGGTCGATATCATATACGTATGAAAACTCGAAAGTGGACAAACCGTATCTTTTTCCATCTATTGGATGTGGCCATGGTAAATGCATATATTCTTTATCATCGCTCAAATAAAGGTGTTAAGATCGAACTGCCGGTTTTTTGCTCAGAAGTTGCAGAAGCACTTTGTATGATTTCAACCGAGACTAAAAAATCAAAAGGTCGTCCAACATCATCGCCAGCTCAAACGCCCCCGAAACCGAAGAAAACATTCATAGATGATGTTCGTTACGATAACGTTAGTTACTGGTGCATGTTTCACGACCGAACCGGCAAAAAGACGTGTAAGTTGCCGGGATGTGGGTCAGAAACACAAGCATATTGTACTAAATGTAAAGTAAATCTCTGCAATTCAACCACCAAATCGTGTTTCCTGAAGTTTCACCAACGTGAATAATAAAATAATCACACTAAATAACCCTTTCTTTAATTTTTTGTATTAATTTTTCATTATTATCTATAAATAAATTATTAATTTTGTATACCTCCCTGTCCGAATTTTATTGCTCTAACGACCTAAGCCCACCTCAAGGCTGTATGGTTAATTTTGCATGTACAGGGTGTAAACTTCAACATATTAAAAATTGGATTTTTAATTCGTTCTTCTCGTGTGAACATTAATCAATACTGATTTATTCACTCAAATCAAAAAATAAGGCATTAGAGGGTTAAGACTTCAAAACTAAACATGATGAGGAACTATGATTATAAGAACTTCCATTCTAAATTGGATTTAAATTGGCCAAAAACTGAGAATCCCGCCACACATGTAGAGAAAAAAAAATTTTATTACAATCAGTAGGTAATTAAAGATCTTTCATGCGGCGCTTCCTATCTTTACATTTAAACAAAGTGTGTGTGAGATATCATCGACATTTCAGAAAACCCCACGCGAAAAATTCTAACGGGGACGAATCGCACGATCTCGGTGACCAGTTCACATCCCCCCAACGTGAGATCACCATGCCCTCGCATCACTCTTGCAGATTTCCCAATGCGGCGTTAGCAGTGTGGCATATGGCGCCCTTCTGTTGAAACCAAATGCCTTTAGTGTGCATATCACCCAACTCAGTTGGTATTCACTGACCTACAGCGCGCGCCATTGACGAAATATA
This sequence comes from Rhingia rostrata, assembly GCA_949824845.1. NCBI lineage: Eukaryota > Metazoa > Arthropoda > Insecta > Diptera > Syrphidae > Rhingia > Rhingia rostrata. Next base: position 63,386,843 of record OX463758.1, on the reverse strand, counting down.
TACTGATGACGAAGCGACGCCATGTCAGTCCAAAACACCACCACACCAACGTTGAAACGTAGAACACGTAGCACCGTCCTGTTGAAACCACATGTCGTTAGTTCCCATTTCATTCAATTCAGTCCAAAAAAATTGGTATCAGCGACCTATAGCGCTCTCCGTTGACGGTGATGGCTTGACCAATATCGCTTTCTAAGAAATATAGACCGATGGCGTCGTCAAGGTCTATATTTCTTAGAGAGCGATGTTTTTCAAGCCATCAGTGCACAATACACACCAAACAGTGACATGTTCGGAATGCATTGGACATTTTCTTAGAAGGAAGATTATGGCGACCATAAAAAGGGCAAAGCGCGCAAAACGTTGCCTGAAAAAAACATTTGCACATGTTGCTCATGACTATGTCCTTCCATGATGATTTTGCATAACAAAAGCTATAACTGCCAATTTGACAGATGTAGCTTTTACGATATTGCCTTTATCAACTGTCACATTTGGAAGTCCATTTAGAAGACCTTTATAATGAACAGAAACATCGAAAATTCGGATGTGGATTTGCAATAAACAGCATTAAAATCGAATTCTCCAACATAAGCCTTATGTGCACTCGTGTTAGTTAATCCTTTCGACGACTTGGCACAACATACGGACACATTAGGCGAATGGGGGCTGTTTTTGATGCCAGCGTTTCAAAACGCTCAATTACCTAGTTTACGAAGACAACGTCTGACTGGAACTATGAGGCTTTAATTCTTGTGCCAATTCAATTTTATAGAGGTGCAGCTTTAGGTGTCTATGCAAAAGACGCTAGCATGATGATCTATGCTCATTTGAAGCACTTCCTCCCTTACAAATTAAAAAAAATCGAATTGTCACAACCAGACAGATTAGCATTCATCATGTTTTGTACTGTGCTTGATCTTTTTAATCGCCGAATTTTAATTTTTCTAGTCTGTTATACCGGTCTTATTAAACTTTTTGATCCATTTTCGAAAGTGAGTTCTGTGCGCAACATTTAAGTGATAGAAACATCGAACGTTGCAGAATCTTCTACGAGCTATAATCGCTGATATGCCGTATTTGCACGCACAACGGGCAATCTGCCCTAAGAAGCGCTCTCTAGAGCTGTGTTTCTTATTGACATACTCGAAGCGCCCCTCGGATTAGTTGCATTTACGCAGTAAGCTAAATAAATAGAAAAGTTATTTTAAGACAACATGTACTGTACATGACATACAAGTATCCCAAGTCGTGTTGCATATAAAACACTATTGAGCTAGATTCTAGTTCAGATTCAACCTTCAGCTTCAGGCGACAAAAATGTTTCCCCACGCCACTGCTAATATTTATATGGGCCGAATAAACAACAAATATTCACTCAGAAGACCGCATAAGTACAAACCGCCCCAAAGAGTACGCAGTTAGGTTCAGGCCCTCTGTATACACCTTTCTGTTCAAGCCTCAGTTAATGAGGCAAATACTTTTTGAATGACCTGACGGATCTATCCCTTGCCTACCATTCCCATACTTTCAGATTTTCATCCACATCTGGAAGGCCAGAAAGGGACTAAATGGGCAAAGGAGCTGCACACATACTAGGAGAGATGAGAAGGAACAAACACCATTTGCCTCGAACTTACCCTACCTTCAGACCGGAAGGTTAATCAAGACCTAGGTTTATCATCGACAGTTCGCTGAGGATATAGATGAACTTCTTCTGCAGAACGAACCATTCAATATTGGCGACGATAGCAAAAACTACCAACCACCCGACCTAAGTAAAGTGATGATAGGAAAATCTAAACTTAAGCTTAACAAGGCTGCCGCAAATGACGGCATTGCAGCCCAGCTTTATAAAGCCGGTGGAGATGATTTGATTAGTAACATTCACCAACTTATAAGCAAAACTTAGTCGGATGTCTATATGCCCGAAAAATGGAACCTCAGCTGCGTTTGCCCCATCCATAAAAAAAAACACTCTTAACTGCGCCAACTAGAGAATCACAAGTGTCCTAAGCATCGCCTACAAGATCCTATCTGCCGTAACATGTGAACTTAATTGCCCCTCATCAGTGTGATTTCAGACCCTGAAGGTTTACAGCTGATCAAATCTTCACACTTCGTCCGATCCTGGTAAAAAAACAAGAAGTCAAATCAATACGCACCGATTTCAAAGGCTCATATTCCATCATTTATAGAGACGAACTATACAGAGTCATGTCCAGTTTTGGTATACCGCCCAAACTCGTCCGTCTGTGCAGGATGATGACTGAGAATTATCGCTGCTCCATCAGGGTCGGAAATGAGCTCTACGATACGACAAGGCGTTGCACTATCATGTGAAATCTTTTATCTCATTCTTGAGAATATTTTGCAAGACTCCCGTGCCAGAGTTTTCCTCCATAAATAGTTGAAACTACTTGCATACGTTGCAGAAATTGACATCATTTGTCGGACTTTGGTCGGGTGATGCCACATTTGTTAGTAAAGAGAAGGAAGGGGCAAAAATGTGGCTAAGAAGGTAATTTAGTAGTAAAGCCCTCAGACTCTGATCATCCTAGTCCTGCTCAATGACGCTGAAGCATGGACCGTATCAAAAGCGGATAAAGAAATTCTTGGTCGATTTGAGCGACAAATTGTTTGAAAAATCTTCGGTCCCATTATCGTTGAAAGGCTATGCACAAGAAGATTCAATCAAGAACAATACGAGCTGTACAACAACATAGTGAAAGAACTCCGCATTGGACTTTTGAGATGGCTAAGGCATATGGTGGGAATGAACATCAATATTCTGTAGCGCAGTCTTCGATTCCCAGCCTGACGTCATACGCAGTGCTTGTGCTCGCCTTCATTGGTGCGCACTAGTAGAAACCGACCTCAACCAACTTGAAGTGCGCAACGGAGGGCAGATAACTAAGAACCTGGATTATTGAAGAGTCATGTTGTTTGAGGTTCATTCCGGACTGTAGCGCCACTTAAGTAAGTAAGTAGTTATGAGCACATCCTTAAGCTTTCGTCATCAATCTAAAATGCAGTTCCTTGAAGCTTCCAACGTCACTAAATGTTATATGCGCTTATCATTGAAGATTATATGGCCTGTTGCGCCATTTTATATATAATTGCTTGTATATATATATTTTTTTTAAGGACATCGACATGTGCAACGACATAAGGGATCACATGAATATAGTCCACTGACGACAGTTTATCCTAAGAGTCAGCCAAGCGGCAAATAAAAGTATGTCCCAACAATTTAATGTAAAACGATATGCAACAAACTTGGATAGCATAACTGTCGCATTTCTTAAAATATGGAACACCCTAACGCGTATGTATTCCTATTTGCTTATCACAACAACGTCATAATTGAGGGTAAACCGATGACTCCACGCAAATGTCTAATTAGCTGATTTCTATTAACAATCAGGGTAATGTCCAATATCGATTTGGATTTCCACCTAAAATCGGACGAGTTCCACGAATACGTGTGGTGTACGTGTCCTATCAAATAAATTCCAAAATTGCAAATACCATTTCAACTGCACAAGCACCAACCCATCTGGACCATAGCACAATAATCCCAAGGGACTTTGCATGGATGTTTGAAATTTACAAAAAAAAAATCGAAACCGACCATAGCACAATAATCCCAAAGGACTTTGCATGAATGTATGAAATTTACAAAAAAAAAATCGAAACCTATTAAAATATCCTCATCCATCCTGCCACTGGACATTTCAAAACAACAACAAACAATCGTCATCATTCGTTTGCTTATATCCTTGGCACAAGTTTAACGACGTCAAACTAGATCCTTTTAATCATCACATCCAAGCCACATTACTATAATAACGCCAAGCTTTCCATGGCAAAGAATCAAAAAAGGACAAAGAAAATAAAAAAAATTATCATAGGATGTTTCATTGGATAAAGGACACCACCCACGGCACATACCTGTCTCTGAAGGATGTAACTAAATTCGGTTGCAGTATTCCTCCGACTATCACTCATCCTTGTGCTGTTTGTTTGTAGGATTCTTTTTGCTCGGCTTCCCACACAGATGCTCTTCGATAGAATTTTATTTCACAAATCCTTTTCACACTCAAAGAGGGACAAGGTGGGATGGACGCCCACAAAACACTAGCACTAGCACACAAAGATAGGGAATCACTGATACTATTAGTGAAGGTTTTTTTTTTACCTATTTGTGATTTTGACAAAAAGGATATACCGGGTGTTGTGTGATTTATTTCAACGCGATTTTGTTTTGTACTCGTTTCACGATTTATTAATTTTTTTTTTTTGTAAAAGGAATTTCACATGTTGTAACCTTGGTAAGGGTAAAAATCCACCAACGAAACAAAGATTTTTGTGAAATGAATGGGGTAGAGGGTTGCGCCGGGTTTCGGGAGATGTATTTCGGTGTAATGAGATTGAGTGTAGTGCCTTTGGGTTAAGGATGTTTCGAATTTATGTAATTCTATCCGCGAATGTACGAGTAACTTGTGTGTATATATCTACAGGACGAATAGTGCACCCTATTGCCACACAAAGAGCAAGGAGTTGATTAAGGTATAGGTGCTACTGAGCTGGCTATTCGCGAAATGATGGTTACAAGAGTATGACGATCGAAATGTGACTGAGGAATGGATACCAAATGATTTGCAGTTTGGTCGACCCGGTGTTGTTGTTACACCATGATAAGGTGCGAGAGCTTTTCCCTCTCTTGCTATTGACAAAATGCGCAAAATCGTCATTGCCCCTCAACAAGTATAACAGTGTATAACAGCTTTCTGCTATAATATTCAATTCATCCTTTGTGGCAAACGGCAAAGCTGTGGGGATAGGTTAGTAGTTTTAGATTTTTTTTTTTTTTTGTTGAGTGTGTTTGGGTAGGACAGGCACATTCTCATATCGGATTGTTTTGATTGTTATCTTAAAGCGAGAAACATGACATTAGAAAGTTGAAAGAGATAAAACTGGCAACAAAGAAAAGTGGTGGCAAGGATTAATGGGTTTCCAGTTGCTGGTTAAGGTTTCATTCCTGGAGGTTGACTTAAAGATGTTGTCATGCTGAATGTGCGTCAGCAAAATTTAAAGTGCAGTCAATTAGTTTCTGGATGCTGGAGATACATCTTGTCAGATGAGTGAAATAAATAGTTCTACGACTTATTTCACTTAAGTCCTTCGAAGAATGGTTTTTTTATTGAATACGGGAGTACCTATGTGTATTTAGGATTTAGGATATCAAAGGGTACGATGTAAGTGTGTTGTGTGTTTTATAATTTAATGGGGAAAGGAAGTTTTTAGAGTGGTCCTTTTTGTTGTTGCATAGGATATCATAAAAGAGGTAACCAAAGTGCTATTGAGAACCATATAAGTGAAGACTCGTTAAGATCAGTACCTCGGGTTTTATTCATGTCCATAAGAGGAGCTTTATGGGTTTATGTTAACGATTTTATTTGTAAGTGTATAATAACTTCGTTGCAATCTTGAATGTCCTTTACGTATTTAGATTCAGAGGATATATGAGAGTTGTACTTAAGAATAGTAACAAAACTCCTTTTGGAACACCTATGGTCCTGTTTGGGTTGAAGGGCTATGGATCAATGAAGAACAGTTTGGTGTTGCTACGTATGGGAATCGAATCCAGACATGCGTGTCAGTTTACTCTGGTCAATGTAGAAGTCATGAACGTCCATCTCTTCACGACAGCTTAGAGTTAGTGCCAACAGCAGAGATTACATTAATTTTGGCTGGACAATCCATATTAGAAACATCCGTATAGATATGGGTTCGGTATCAAGTTCGCTCTATAAGCTATAAGCTGTAAACGTTTATAGCTTATAGAATATGTAACAGAATATGTAACAGCGATATATAAAAAATTTACTAGTGCCAGGTTAAAGTACATGAGAACATGTTCCGCCAACACCTTGATCTGCTTAAAACTATTTATATTTGTTTGTACTACTTACCGCCTCGAAATTGGATTCAGATGTATTATCTGACTACAATCTGCGCCACCCTGTCTTTCAAATACCATTCTCCAGGATCTCCAATTAATTGCAGCTTTATAAAAAAGTTGGAAAACGAACAATGGCGTTGGCTCTGAACATTAGGAATATCCCTGCTAAAAGGCAGGTACTACCCAATAAACCATGTGAATATCTAAAGCGTAACTGCCATACGCTTATTAAGCTGTACAAGTCCTAAGCCGTCAGATCAACCAAAAACCAAATTGTCTACCTGTCTCTCAACTGGTCGAAAGACAGTCTACTTCCAAGATATTTTTCTGTTTCAAATCTTGGAAGGCAGAGCGCTTGGACCGAAAAAAAATGTGTTGTTCAACAATCAATACATCAGTACCCAAGGCATAGCTTTCTTACAACCAGTACCAGCGTGTGTACTTCTTGTACGATGGCGATGAGATAAGCTATCCTTGACAGTTTATACTTTTCGGATGATTTGTCATGTCATCATGACAGGAGGGCCAGTGAAATATCGTTGTATGTGTTGCACCGCAATAACCATCGCGCCACTGAGCCCGTCGACTATCTGGTAAAAAATAAATGACTCTGCCGATATTATTGTTGGTAAATGAATATCCTATTACGACAGACAAAATCTTGTAGCCGATGTAGACTAGACTTATGGCCCTTTAATTGGTGCATTTCAGAGGTAACATGCTTCATTCGAGCAAATTCTGCTAAAGTGTTGGTGTATGCTACTTACCCAGTCATCTCTTTTTGTATCATATAGCTCGGTAAGAATAACGGCATCTCAGTCTTTCAGGAAACATTGATGAGATTAAGTTCAGATATTTATATCCTCAAATTGTTTAGGTTGGAGCTTCTTGTTTATATCCTCAATATTAAATGGTTCATTCTTCCAGACAGCGAATGAACCTATAAATGTTCAGAAACGACTTTGACATTTAATGTTTAAAAAACAATTTCTGCAATTTGGCCTCCGCGACTGAGCCTTATGAAAAACGAAAAATCAGCTTGTTTACATAACCGTCAAGCCAGAAATGAGCCCCAACTCGGCTGACCATTCATACTATTTTCGTTTAGAAAAAAATGTCCCCGTATGTTTTTGAAAAAAAAAAACACGCAGCCTGTCCTCTTTTTGAATTTTCTTTTAGAAATTTTCTGCATATTCCTGGTGCGCGACTGAAAATATTTTTATACCTAAATTCACTTCTGAACACAATGCCATCTTTTTTTAATACCCTATTCCATAGGGGTATAATAGTTTTGACATTAATTTTGTAACATAGAGAAATAGTTCTCACAGTATATGGATCGACTTACATCTAGCCATGTCTGTCTGTTGGTCCATCCGTCCGTTCACCTGTGTGTGACTGATTTTTGGGGCTTAACTTTTGGGCTATAGTGATGAAATTTGGTATATAGACCCTCTATCTTACGATGCAGAACCAGTGTAATGGTTTTCTGACAGTCAAAAGTTGTTTTTGACAAAACTGTAAAGATTTTTAAAAATTTTAGAGAGAAACTCAATATCTTTGTTTCGCTCACATACAGTTTTTGCGATACAGTTTTTGGCGAGGCCCAGTTTTTTCAACAGAAAATGTTTTTCGTCCGAATTTTACAATATTCGAAAAAACTTAAGATGCAAAATCATTGGTAGTGTTATTATAAACTTTTCGCCAATTGATCATTTTAACCCACGCCTATTTTTTGGGGTCGTTTTTCTATAAAAAAAAAACCATTTGAATACCCTACCCCATAGAATTAAAAAGAAGATTTTGAAAAGCTGTCTACAAAATTCGTTGCGACAACGCCATTTTCTATATTTCAAGCCAATAAAGTTGTTTAATCTTTTAGGGATGTTAGTGTTCAACGATATACACAGCGGATTATAGCCTCCTGATATGTTTTTTTTTTATTTTGTATTCAAAGTTACAATTGACTTAATTTATTTTTATTTAATTTACTTGAATTCGATAAAATTGATTGGTTTTGATGAATTTAGAAATAATATTATGTTTGTTTTTATTTTGCTAGCTATTTTTTGTTCTTTAATTTATCATTTGAGATTTTTGAAGGTGTCCTGTTTTTCGTGGACATGGGTCTGGTTACACCCTAGTCATCGCTAAAGATGATTTCAAGATAAAAATCTGGTTTAACTTCCAGTTAATTCTCAGTCCATTCACCAAACACACGACAGTCCTCAAAATTCTTGACGAAATGAATTTATTGCGGCCGGCGTCTTGAAAGAGCTAAGGATTGAGCCGATAGTAAAAAAAAAACGCTCTATAAATTACGGAAAAAGCAGGAACTCTCACAGTAAAGTTAGCTGCCAAAATTACTCTTAATAAAAAAAATTGCTAGATAAGTCGCATACGTAGTTGCAACACAAATACAAAAAGGGTGGTGGTTTTAGTGAGTAAAAATGTCACACTACTTTGGCCATGTGTCTATGAAGATTTCCATCAGTCCACCGAAAAAAAAAACACACGAAGGAAGCAATAAATGGTCCTCCGGCTTTAATTCTTGCACCAGCTGGATCTTATATGAGTGTAGGCCAAGATCTTTCCTCAAAATTTCTCAAGTAGTGGACGGCCAGAGGCCAAGATGCGGATAACGGCGTCGGATCGATAAGTTCGAGTTCTCTTCACTAGTATGACAGCTAGTTTGACAGGTATCCCTTTGGGAAGTTCTATACCTCTGAAAAATACCCTTTATATCATATGAACAGCACTGATTTATAGATGCGGAGAACGGCGTCGGATCGATAAGTTCGAGTTCTCTTCACTAGTATGACAGCTAGTTTGACAGGTATCCCTTTGGGAAGTTATATACCTCTGAAAAATACCCTTTATATCATATGAACAGCGCTGATTTATAGATGCGGAGAACGGCGTCGGATCGATTAGTTCGAGTTCTCTTCACTAGTATGACAGCTAGTTTGACAGGTATCCCTTTGGGAAGTTCTATAACTCTGAATATAGGCCCAGACCGCGAAAGTAGTTTATCGTTCATCGTATAGTTCTTTCTTAGGATTTCTCTATGTTTTATCTGCTTATATAACCTAACAACAAAGTTTTTTAAAAAAAATATTTTTTAATTTCCAATTTAAGCTTTGATAAGATACATCATGAGAATAATTCACCTTTAAGTCGTTGACATTGTCTAGCCGAAGCACACCAATACATTTTAACACAATCTGCATAATTTAGCAAGTGGGGAGGGTACGCATTTAGGCAAATGTACATAACATGATAAGCAAATAAATGGGATGAATGAAAAATTATGCCTAAAGACAGACGTTATTGATTAGCTTTATCAAAGTCCCTATAAAATATGCTTGTGATAAAGGGTTTTTCAATAAGAGCGCTATAAAAATTCCTGTGAAAATACGTTCGATGCCATTATGTATGGAACTCGATTTCTTTTGCATGGCCACCACGGGCACGCTTGCAGAAGTTCAGACGCTGAACCCAATTTTCGACGGTTTTCAAGCATAAATCGGTCGATACTGCTGCAATTTCACTTTCGATATTCGTACGAAGTTCATCAATCGTCGCTGGCTTGTTGGCATAGACCTTAGAATTGACGTAGCCCCACAGGAAATAGTCTAACGGCGTCAAATCGCACGTTCGTTATTGGTTTCCAATAAATTGATTGCGGCATTCGCTGTGTGGCTTGTGCGCCGTCCTGTTGGAACCACATGTCCTCCAAGTCCATATCATCAAATTGGGGCCAAAAATATTCTGTTATCATTGTACGGTAGCGATTCCCATTCACAGTAACGTGCCGGTCTTGATCATCACGGAAGAAGTACGGCCCAATGACGCCGCCGGCCCATAAACCACACCAAACCGTAATTTTTTTCGGGATGCAATGATGACTCATGGAATACGTGTGGATTGCTGCCTGACCAATACCGCATAGTTTGTTTATTGACGAAGCCAGAAATGAGCCTCATCGCTGAAGATGATTTTTCGATGAAAGTCCGAATCATTTTCAAGTTGTTGCTCAGCCCAATTCACGAACATACGACGCTTCTGGTGGTCAAGCGGCTTCAGTTCATGCGTCAATTTAGTCTTGTAAGGATGTAGGCCAAGATCTTTTCGCAAAATTCGCCACAACGACGTCACAGAGATGCCCAACGTTTGAGAACGACTTGTGAGAGACACATTTGGGCTTTCTTCAACTGAAGCCTCAGCGGTAGCAATATTCTCGACACTACGGGCACTTCTTTGTCTCACTGGCACGGGAACATTTTGTACTGTGCCTGTGGACTCAAATTTGTCCACTCGACGCTCAATTGTTGATCTGCTAGGACGATTATGACGACCATAAATTGGACGTAGCGCTCTTAACGTTGAGGCCACTGACTCCGAATTTCGGTTGTTAATTTTAATAGTTTTGACTCCTAGCTGGATCGTATATCTTTCCATCATGAAATGGCAAACCTTACTGAAGAGAAATGTCAAAAGAGCCGCAAGAAATATGGCGTCGCTTGCTGTCCCTGTCGCTCAACTTTTGTAGCGTCCCTGTTGAAAAACCCGGTAAGCATTTGGAATTTAATAACACCTAACAGAAAAGAAACAGTCAAACTTCAAGCTGAATCCCTAAGCTGATACAAATAAGAAATTTCTGACATCCGAGAAATACAATGGAATGGGTAAAAGCGGTATGAAATCCTGTGACATTGACTACGGTCAGTGTAATACTGAGCTGAAACAGCGTCTACACGGATTTTTCATAAGGAAAAGTCTTAAGTATTGTAGTCTTTCGTTTCATAGACATTAGCGAACGCATTGTAACAATCCACATCAACGCCAATCTCGCAACAACAACGTTTTGACGTATACAAACAATAAAACCTTTTTTTGGATAATTTCTACGTCCACTGACTACTTAAGTACGTCATTTAAAACGTACAGGGGGATTTTAACACAAAGTAATAAAAAAAAGTAATGTTTGGCAGTACTGTCGGAAAGACAGTCTACATGGCAGCACGTCTATCAACGAACTAAGACTGATTGACTGCGTTGAGGAACAAATGGCACTTCTTTGGGATACTACAGCCACCTAAGTAATTGCGCAAAATCTACAAAACACGTAGGCAAAATATAGTCCGGAATGAGCCTGATCTTCAAAGAACATGCCTCGTCAATTAGCCTGGTCCTTAGCTTACTGCCTCCAATAGCGCACTTCAAGTTGGTGGAGTTCGGTTTCTACTTCGGCGCGCAACTTAAGGCCAGATCTGCCTACATTGTGTCCGTCGTCTGACTAGGAATCGAAGACTCTGTGAGCCAGAGTATTGGTGCTCATGGCCTAGCCATACTAAACGCATAATGCGGATTTTTTTGACTAGCCTGTCAGCGCACACTGGGCCGAAGATTTTCTTTCAAAACTACCAAATATTTTTTCATCCGCTTTTAGCGCTTTTAGCGTCGCAGAGCAGGGATGATCACGATCTTGTGAAGGATCTCCTAAGTAGTCCGAGTAAAGGCTTTACTACTGAATTGCCTTCTTAGCCCGAAGAAACAGCGGTTGGCAAGAGTAAATCTTCTTTTAATATCTGACGAGATGTTGTTGTCAGACAAGTCCCGTACTACCTCAATGTTATATCTGTGACGTTCTGTCCAATTCGTCGATGTTGTGTGTCAATTTGTGGTGACAGCATTGTCTTTGGTCTTATTCTCATTTACAGCTAAATCTATTTTTGCCGCTTCCTTCTAAGTTGCTATATTCCAGTGGTTTCTCTAGTGATCTTTCTACCGGGATTGTTCCAGTGGTTTCTCTAGTGATCTTTCTACCGGGATTGTTGTCGTTAAATATTGACGCTGATATGTGACTCTAACTAGTTACCTAATCAGAGATTATACCACTGATTGTGCTATAACAGGCGAACTTCACTTATGAGTAGTAGAGAGTATAAAATATATAATTTATCTTTGAAAAGATTACTGAGCCTAAAAGGCGCTAACTTGGCAATAGAGTTTATGTTTAAGCCCGAATCATCTCAACCAACAGCGCCTAGAAAATCCTTCAAGATGCGTGAAATTCTCTGTGTTAATGGTTACACGTTCCCAATAATGATTTTCGAAACTTGGCTGTGAACTGTCTTGATCCAATTAATGTACCCACTTTGAAAACACCCAAGACTCCAAATCCAGTACGAATAAATTTTCAGTCTCTATTCGTGTAAAAGGACATCTCCGCATTCCATTACACAAGAAGAAAAGCAATCTTTGCGAACAATTATCTTTATGCACACGTGCCATATTGTTAATTCTTGTACATTTACTTTTCATGTGACCTACGCAACTAAGGTGTTAATTTCATCCTGGAACCACTCCTGCTAGACAAAGAACAAAACACCACTCCTTCGGCAATTATCGTTTCCGTTGATAACTAATTGTAAACGAAACAACGGCGTATTAAGTGTTAATGGCACGCAACAATTACAACTTGTGTACACCAACACCTACAGCTATATAAGGTTGGCCGAGATGCTTGAACTAATTGCTGCTATTAACACTTTAGGGGGTTGTCGGCCTATGCGCCCTTCATCATTCCGCTTCAGATTATTTTGATTTCTAACTCACACCAGGTTCAGTATTTGACTCTTTCGAAGCAAATATATCACGCAGCCCGCACACCAGTGCCATGTTGTACCAGCACCAAGGCTTCCCCATTCGTTAGTATATACTTCGTTCAGACGGGCAGGGGGCAGGCCTTTATAATCGCAGCTTTGAATTAAATTTCATTGAAATCGGTAACTGAATTGTGACGAACAATTTTTTGTAGCAATTTTAAACAAGAAACACATACACAATACAATCATAATATGACAAGCTACACCTGTCAATTGTCACTCTTCACTTTATTTTCATTAGTTTGCACAATAGATTTGTTTGACGCTATTAACCCATGTAATGATGTGTTTGACACTCGTATAAACGCCGGGTAGATTTAACCTAGCACAACCCTTTCCCCAGGAAACTATTCCCACTTGTCTACCATCTTTTACCACCGGTCCACCTGAATCACCCGCACATGAATCCTTGCCACCGCCTTCAACGCCAGCACAGAACATCGAATCTTTCAGCACCAATGGATAGTTCCTGACACACTGCGTCTTAGAGATCATCTCCACTGTCACCGAACGTAAGTTGTTAGACCCTGAACTAGCGTTTTCGTTGGTAAGCCCCCAACCGCTGACTTGAAAGTGGTCACCGACACTCAGTTGTTGGTCACTCAGCACAATTGGGGAGATATTAGTTCCAGTAAGCGGTGCGTTCAACCTTAAAATTGACGCATCCATTTCCATAGAACGAATGTTGAACTTCTCTGGCATATACATGTGGGATACAGTGCGAGTTTCGCCGCCAATATCGCTGAGAAGAGTAATACCCGCGCGAATTTTAAGTGTGTTTGGCGGACGCCCTGCGATGCAGTGGCCAGCTGTCAGGACGCAAGTCTTTGTTATTAGTGACCCGCCACATATGAAACTGTTTTTGGAATAGAGCGCGACTTGGTAAGGTACTTTAGATATCGTTGTTGTTAAACCGCCTACTATACGCGGCGATATTATATTGGCATCATTGCAAGCTGGGAATATAAAGAGGACTAGCACCAGGTGGAGCACCATTGCACGCGAATGACTTCTGAAAGCATGTTAAACAACTCAATACACAATCATTAAATTAATTTCGATCCGAATTTGTTAATTTTATGAGTAATCATGTGGCTTGGGGCTCCCCAGAAGCTTTGTTTTCTCATCAGGTACTTTTTGTTTGGTTTCTTTCAGGCGCAGTACTTACCATCCACCACCAGTTAGTATTTTCAATGAAGCCGAATGGGTTATTATAACTCGCATTGGAAGCTCGGCTGTCATTTTAGAGTTCTAAGACAAATTAGTGTACCACCTAGGCCGGTAAGCAGTTTGAGCTATAGTGGTGGCCAGCAGTTCATATTCTTTTTTAGACCAGATTTGTTTCGATGTGATATCGCGTGGATTTCAGAGATATATCCTTTCAAAAAATCATGCGTACGAAATCGGTCAACCGAGCTCTTTATATGTCGATTAAAACCTTACCCCAAGCATTTTTTGTCGAAGAAAATTGATGTCAAAAAGATCTGCTAGATTTCTTCCTCCAAAATGTAAAACTCCGTGGTTTGGCGAAGAATGTCGAGAGATGGTCGCATCGCAGCTAAAAAAAAACTAAGGCTACAAGACAAAACTACAGGTTATGACGAGAGCTGGCCTTTTGATTTATAAGCAAAGATGGAGGGAAGGACACCAGCTCTTCAGAACAAACAGGACGCGCGATCGAAGATCGAGAGATTCCATTCAATGATGTTTCTTAGTTCTACCAAACTGTAAAACGTGACCAAACAGAAGCTTGTCGAGATGAACAAGAAAAATTCGTAAGTGGGTCACAGCCGATGCCGAGAATATGGAAGAAACAAATCTGCACACGGTTAAACGGCGATGACGAACAATCTTCGCCTTGTTAAGCTTAAGTTCAGATATTAATATTTTCGGGGGGTTGGTAGTTTTCGCTGTCGTCGTTTATGGTTGAACGATTCGTTCTGCCTGACAGAGGGAAATTGGTCGTCATCGCCGTTCAACAGTCAGCGGTAAACCAAGGACATAAGTTGGGGCTGATTAAATGGCTTGTTGGCATTGTTCTTCGACATTAGATACGCAATACGCGATCTGTGAAGAACTTGGCGGTTTCTTCCGGTTGAGATCTTTAAATTTCTTTACAGGTTTTCAGATTTACTTTGACGTGGTGGATATCCGCACTTGTACATTGGCTGCAACAAGGCAGTGGTTCAAGTCGATGTTCGGACATCCAAATCCAAAATACTTGATGCGTGCCTCCTTGGAACAATTTGATTGATATGTATATCCAGGTGAGGAAACCTTGTGCTGGCAATAGTGGCATTTCTTTCCATTGCGAAGTCAATTAGCCTAAGTCCGTTATCAGACGTATTGTCGTGTATGTAAGCAGTGTTTTCCCAAAATACTGCTAAATATGTCTTATCTTCCTACGTTTGCGTTAAAATTTTTCACCACGATTTTAACATCGTACTTCGATAGTCCCTTAAAAGTTTTGCCAAGGAATTCGTAGGAGCAGTCTTTCGCTATATATTTATTTTTCCTCCCATGGATTGTGAGCGCACATAAAGCTTATGTTAGCGAATTTGGGTTTGCATCGTATTTTTAAAATACGTTCGCTGATGTCTTGGAACCATAAGACTTCTTGCCTAAGTTTGGCACTTATAACAATTCTACATGTGAATAGTCGGTGTTTCTACAAAAAAAAAAGACCACCGTGTCTGTTCAAGGGGTTTGATTTACCCTTTAGATTTCTAGATGACCTGTTGTCCGAATATGTCGAAGCAGCTCATGTATTTTATTTATTCACTTTGTCCATCCCAATACCTTTATAACACTGGTGGTATTAATACTACGGTATACGGATGTACCACTTATTTGTCAGGAAATACCACTGTAATGCCAAGCGAGCATTTTTACAGTCGTATACATTGAAGGCGTCGTCACGTCGTATAAGTGAAGGCTGAAAGTCGGAGTTGGTAGGCATCAGCTAAGTGAAAACTCAATGTTTTATATATTCACATTTCCTATCATTTTTGGTGCAGCTTTTAGCATTTTAGCAATGATTCTAATTCTAGCCAAGTTTTCGCAAGATGTCAGTTGCCAATTTGACAGTATCAGAAATTCAGGGTATCATGTCGAGATGTGCGGCAGTAGGAGAGTAGTCAATAACTAAACTCTTTAAATTGGAACAATTCCAGGAAAAAAGGCGGGCGAATAGCATTGATTGCCACAACAGTCACAGATGAGTTTCGATGAACGTATACCAAATTTTACAACGTTAGTTTACTTAAGGAAGACATTTTGTCAGTAGGAGACCTGGAGGAAGTATTTATGAGAATAATTTGGTCCAAAACTCATCGTTTCAAGGGTGTTCGCAACAAGGTGTTCCCAAGTCCCCGCAAGTAAAAGGCGTTAGGGGCGTATATATGGATTGGAGCTGTTGAGGTTTGGGAAAGTTAGAAAAATGCAACGCTTCCATATGATACAAAGCGTTGAATTATTTTACCATACGACAACCAGTTTGCGGGGAACAAAATAATCCATTTGCACATAAAAAACGTGCACGAAATTCCAAAAGCATTAATATTTTTTTTTGTTGGAAGACGGCAGGTTTAGATTACAAACTGTAGAAAATTGGTTCTTAAGGTTGTCTACGATAACTTCAATTTGGCCCTAAGCCCTAATAATGGGAAATATTCTTAAAAATCCAGTAAAAAAATCAATTTAAGTACTCCATTTTTAACTACATTCGTCGATTTTGTAGGTCCTTTGTATAAAGGAGTTCACCTGGAAGCAGTTTACCGTAAGTAATGGGTGATCCAAGTAGAGATACTTTTTTCAATAGCATTTTTTGACAGATCACGTGTGAGTCGTGTCATGCTGTCATGTTATTTTTGTTTAGTATTGTTTGGCATTTCATAATGGAAAGACTTACGCGTGAACAACGTTTACAAATTGTTCAACTTTATTATGAAAATTCACGTTCTGTGAGGAATGTGTTTCGTGCACTTCGCTCAACTTATGGTCAACATAATCGGCCTACTGAGCGTACTATTCGCAACACCATCACCCATTTTGAGACCCAGCATTCATTATTGGATAATATTCGACCGAATAGACCACGTCCAGCACGCTGTGAAGGAAATATAGCGGCCGTAGCTGAGAGTGTACACGAAGACCGTAGAGAGTCGATTCGGCGCCGTTCACAGCAACTCGGACTGACGTATGGAACGACTTGGCGCATTTTACGTCAAGATCTTAAATTGAAAGCGCGCAAAATACAGCTTGTGCAACAACTGAAGCCGCTCGACCTTCCCAAGCGACATCGCTTCGCTCTATGGGCTCTTGAAAAGTTCCAAGAAGATCCGACGTTTTCGAGGCAAATTTTGTTTAGCGATGAGGCCCATTTCTGGCTCAGTGGGTATGTAAACAAACAAAATTGCCGCATTTGGGACTAAGAGCAACCTGAAGAGATTGAAGAACTGCCACTACATCCAGAAAAAACAACGGTTTGGTGTGGTTTGTGGGCCGGTGGAATCATCGGTCCATATTTCTTTAAAAATTATGCCGGTGCGAACGTAACCGTCAATGGCGATCGTTATCGTGCCATGATAACCGACTATTTGATGCCTGAAATTGAAGCTCGTGATCTCGGCGACATTTGGTTTCAGCAAGACGGCGCCACTTCCCACACATCGCATCAATCAATGGACTTATTGAGAGAACATTTCGGTGAGCACATAATTTCACGTTTTGGGCCGGTCGATTTGCCACCAAGATCGTGTGATATCACACCGTTAGACTTTTTCCTGTGGGGATATGTAAAGTCAAAAGCTTATGCCGACAAACCCGCTTCGATTCAGGCCTTGGAGGAAAACATCACGCGTGTCATTCGCCAGTTACCAGTCGAAATGCTCGACGTAGCAACGGCCAACATTTGATAGACATAATCTTCAAAAAATAAATGCCAAAGAATGTTCTTTCAAATGATAATAAACATTCTCCATTAAATTTGAATTTTCTGTGTTTTTTTCTTCAAAAAAGTAGGGAACCAGCGAGTTGACGAACAAAGCTCTTATGATCCCATTAAAATGATTTGTGTCAAAAAAAGCATTTGCTTTAAGAACCTAACAAACTTCGTAGCTGGTAGAAGAGAATTTAAAACTTTGACATGCTTTTTAACCCGAGTGAAAGGCGAAATTATCGAATGAGACCCAATGTTTGTACCTATATAAAACTATTTCGTGCGAATTAAAATTTTACTCACTTTGATATCGTCCTCCCAAAATCTCGCCGCTCGCTGAAATTCGCCATCATCGATGAACACAGCTGACATTTTTGTTAGAGTTTTGTTCTGATTCGCAAGAAAACGTTCCAACTCGACTTGTGATCTTATTTATTATTTTTTTCACTTTAAATCACGATTTCATCAAGGAATTTTCAAATGTCATCAATTAATGGTAAAAACACCGACATTTTTACATTCCCGCACTCACGTGTCTAAATGGTATTCACAATACGCCATCTCTATGTTGGTATTTTTTTTTCGCAAAAACATAATTATTTTACCGAAATTTCCCGGGTGAAGACAAATGTGTACTTAATACAGACAAGAAGTAAGAATTAAATTTAACTATTTACCGACTATTTTGCCCGAGCTCTTCGACATATTGTTCACTCGCGGAAACTTCCTCATTCGCCGTTACCTAAGGCAACACAAAGATTTGATCACACATAAATTGAATTTCCGATTCTAATTAGATTAATGCAGCATCAGTAGCTATCTTGAGACACTTCAACAATAACTGCATTTTCAATCAAATATTTCCAAGACTTGGCATTGACTTGTTTTTTCACTCGCGCATTACATTTTTACCGCCACAAATGACAATCAATAGAAACAGGTATGGCAGAGAGGTTTTTTGATTAAGATGATATTCATACACAAAAAATAAATAAAGAATGGGTTCAGTTAACTTTCTGGGTAGTATACTAAAGTGGATTTAAGAAGACCGTTAGTCAATCCATCAGCATGCTAAATGCCATTCTTGTATTCCGTCAAATAATGCATGTAGGCGATGTTGGCCGACTGCAACTAGAAGTTGTAAAACGTTTTTAACGTCTTGCATCACTCCCTGATGATAAAGTTTACATTCTGGGTAGTATATTCATTAGATTTAGAAAGACCGTTAGACGATTTTGACGGATTGCAACTAAAAGTTGTTAAACGTTTTTAACATCTTGCATCGCTCCTTGCCCGCTTGACAGTCAATCTACAAGCAACTAACGCCGTTAGACGATGTTGAGCGATTGCAACTCAAATTCTAAATTGCTTTTAGCATTTTGCATCGCTGCCTGGTGGTAAAATTAACTTTCTGGGTAGTATGTTGAAGTGCATTTAGAAAGTCCGCTAGTAAATCCATCTACAAGCAAATTGTCATCTCTATACTCCTTCCACAACCGCCATTAGGTGGTTGACATCGCCGTTAGACGAAATTGACCAACTGCAGCAGAAGATTTTAAAAAGTTTTTAGTGTCTTGCATCGATGCCTGGTGGTGGAATTAACTTTCGGGGTAGTATGTTGAAGTGCATTTAGAAGCCGCTAGTAAATCCATCTAGGTACAAGCAAAATTTCATCCTTGTACTCCTTCAAATAACGGCGTTTGGCGATGTTGCAACTCATGTTGTAAAATATTTTTATGATGTTTAAGTTAACTTTCAGGGGTAGAATATTAAAGTGGATTTAGAAAGCCCGCCATTCAATCAATCCGAAAGCGAAATGTCATTCATATACTCCATCAAATAACGCAGTTAGGCGATGTTGACCTACTGCTACTACAAGTTGTAAAACGTTTATAACGTCTTGCATCACTCCCCGATGGTAAAGCTTACTTTCTGGGTAGTTTATTAAATTTAATAAACCAGTCAAAGCATCTACAAGCAAAATGTCATTTAAATACTCCTCCAAACAACGCCGTCTGACGATGTTGACAGATCGCAACCCAAAGTTATAAAACATTTTTACTGGGCGCAATACAGCCCTGATGTTATATTAAAGTGGACTTAGAAAGACCATTAGTCAATCCATCAAAATGATAAATGCTGTAAATTGTTTAGTCATTGCTAGATAAAATCGTGATCTAGAAGAGAAAACTATTTTATTCAAGGAAAATTTCGATCTTGAGGTTATGACACCGTGATGGTTACCATTTCGTGACGAATATTTTCTTTCTAATGCACCGGGGAAGTCGGTTTATTGACGTTAACTTTAGATTTCAGACAAACCCAAAGGTAAAACTCCAGAAGGGTTAATTCAGGGCAGTGTGCAGGTTAATTTATGTCACATATCCTATAGACAAAATTTCACAAACTAGTGGCAGAGACCTTTTGAATGTGTGTGACCTTGCTCCATCCAACATGTCATATTACAAATCAACACGAACAGACTGATTAACAATATCCACCTTATCTTTATGATTATGGTCACCCAGACTTTGATTTTCTAGTTTTTTACTGGTATGTCCAACTTTTTCGACCATTTTCGAATTAGTGGTATGTTTAGGGCATCATTTAAGTGGCGAAAACCTCGATTACTGAAAAATCTTCTATGCACTGCAGTTAAATCGTCGTTTTAATAAAAAAGATGCAACCTGTTCCCTAGTATACTGATTGGACTATACTAAACGGATTCGTTGTGTTTACGCAGTACGCTACACATATTCTTTTGAATTCTTTTGCTTGAATGGGGTGCATCATCTGTATGCCTTTATAATCTTTGGTTAAACGTAGTCAAAGTAGGAAATTTGTAGGTAGTAAATGAAACAAACTAGGCATGTAGTTTATCCGATTTACTACGCGCAGTCTACCGAGTAGATTACCACACGTAAACTCTGTCATCTCTGGTTTTCTTTTATTCGTATATCTATATAAACGTGCAATTGCTTTAGGAATGCATATCTGTAGCTGAAGCTTGAATCTACGGCAGAAGTTAAGAACACGGCAGCCCGTAAGCGCTTACACAATGTTTATCTTCGCGAATATGTGGCTTGAAGTTGAATGGAGGGCGACTTTGTATTTTGGTACCTGCGGCTGGAAATATAACCGAGAGCTTCTACGGCTTCGCGGCAGTTCATCACACTTTCTCTGCCGGAAAAGTTAGGGTTATTCCATTATCCTTTGAAGTTCAAAAGAAACTTCGCCGTCAGTTCTCTTCTGCAAAGTTGTCTAAAAAGCTGGTGTTCTTTCCTGCGTTGCTGCGCAGGTGTTATTTTTGTCTGCGAAAATCTCTCGGCATTCTTTGTCAAGACCGAGGTTTCTTTATGATTGGTAAGAGAAACGGCGGTTCTATTCGAATGGCTTGTTCCCTATGTAAACTGAGTTTTATTGAAAACTCTTCAGTGGCTTTATGGGCATCT